>CM019063.1:85923074-87123074 GCA_009667805.1 Leptobrachium leishanense
AAAGGACATGACTGTGCAAATATTGCCATCAAAGAACATGCAATGCTCCATCATGACGAGATTACCTCCTTCATGGATTCCAGATATGCGACAGCTCCAGAAGCAGCATGGCGCCTGCTTGGTTTCAAAATGCACCATCAAACACATACCATCGTGCGCTTACAAATCCATCTTCCTGGCGAACAGTCGGTATACTTTAATGAAGATAACATCAGGAACGCTATAGAAAGAACCCAATCAAGAGACACAACATTGACATCTTGGTTTACCTTAAACAGAGTTGATGTGGCTGCCCGCGAATTCCTGTATACTGATACTCCACAACATTTTGTGTATCAACGGAAAAATACCACATGGGAAAGAAGATTGAGACATCGAGAAATAACACTATTGGGCGAATGTACTCTGTTAACATAAATTCGGATGTGGAGAGATTTTGCTTGAGATTACTTTTACTCCAGTTAAAGGAGCCACCTAATTTGAACATATCCGAACAGTTGGTGGTGTGCATTTTCCAACATTCAAAGAAGCTGCTCAAAGACTCAGTCTTTTTCAGGATGATGAATTATGGGACTTGACTCTTCACGAAGCTTCAAGTGAGATGATGCCTCAACTGCTTCGAGAGCTTTTTGCCAACATTTGTGCCCTTGCATCTCCACCAAATGCTAAACAACTATTTGAAAAATATAAACAACAACTCATTGAAGACTTATCAAGACACCCTGGCCACACACCAGACTGCCAACCATGTCTCAATAATGCACTATTAGACATTCAAGACATTTTAATTGTTAACGAGAAAAAATGTCAGGATTTAGGTTTACCAACGCCTACCGACTATTCAACCGTCAAAACAACAGACATCTATGATGCAGTTCTTGAAAGTCACATAGGAGTACAAATGCAGGCGGCTTTAAATGATCTACAAAGAGAAACTTTTGAAGACATTCTTTCTGCCACCCAAAACGATACATTACCCCAAAGGTGTTACTTTCTCGATGGTCCTGGAGGTAGTGGCAAAACATACCTATACCAAACTTTATTGCATTCATTTAGAGGAAACAAAGAGGTAGCATTAGCTGTTGCTTCTACTGGAATTGCTGCTAATTTGCTAGAGGGTGGACGCACTTATCACTCACAATTTAAACTGCCTGTTCCTTTGTTGGACACTTCAACATCTTCCATGAGGCAAACATCTAATGATGCCACAATCCTTAGAAAAACAAAAATTATAATTTGGGATGAATCAACCATGGCTCCAAGTGATGCTCTCAGATGCGTTGACAAACTACTGCAAGAGCTCATGAAAAACAACAAACCTTTTGGCGGTAAAACAATTATCCTCGGAGGCGATTTCCGACAAACTCTACCTGTTGTGGCACATGGCAGTCGATCAGCAATCGTTGAATCCAGCATTAAATTCAATACACTATGGGATAAATTTAAGATCATAAAGCTGCAAACAAATGTAAGATCTGTGGATCCAGAGTTCAGCTCTTGGCTAATAAAACTTGGCGATGGAAAACTCACAAACGAACATGGCTTCCATCAAGATATATTTCAGATACCACCTAAAATGATCTGCAAAAACTCCATTGTCAAGGAAATTTATGGTGACCATTTACACCCTGATGATATTTGAACATTTGAGAAAACTGCAATTTTATGCCCCAAAAATTGTGATGTGGACAACATCAATGAAGAAGTCCTTAGTTTGTTAGAAGGTGAGAGCTACACTTATTTAACCACTGATTCTATTGATGATGAATCCCAGGAAGACAAGGATAATTACCCCATTGAGTTCTTAAATAAATTGGCTCCTTCAGGGAAGCCAGTTCATAAACTGAAACTCAAAATTGGCTGAATTATTATGCTCCTGCATAACCTGAATACAAAGAGAGGCCTGTGTAATGGAACAAGACTGATTGTGACAGCTATGCGACAAAATTTGCTCATTGCTAAAGTATTGACACCTACCTCAGAACGAAAAAACATTTTCATTCCTAGAATTGATTTAGCCCCAAGTAACACCGAACTGCCATTTGTTTTACGAAGGAGACAATTTCCTGTTAAATTGGCATTTGCAATGACTATTAACAAATCCCAAGGACAAACCTTTGACAGAGTTGGCATCTATTTACCAGAACCCGTCTTCAGCCATGGACAACTATATGTTGCATTCTCTCGAGTCAAGAGCTCTGCGGACATTAAAATCAAAGTCATCGATGGACGTGAACAAGGCTACTTATTACCAGGGACTGATGCATGCTTCACTAAAAATGTTGTATTCAAAGAAATTTATTCAAAATAGTCACTAAAAATATTTAACTTTTCTTGACGCTGCTGTGTTTTCCTTTCTACCAAAATTCATGCGCACCACACTTATCAATAGACTGCCCTCTGGGCAGGCTTTCCACCTAGTATAGAAATAAAATCTCATTGATATTAAGGTGAAAAAAGTAAAAAAAATAAAAATAATACTATTAAACTCAAATTCCAGGCGTTATATAAACAAAATATTGCAACGAGTCTTTTGGACAAATCTGTGTTCTTTGTGCTCAATGTACAGGCCATAGGCCCTATTCCAATCTTGACATTAACAGATGCATTGCTTGCATGCAGTGTGAAAGTAGCGGCTCTGTACTATACTTAACCCTTTCACTGCTGAAGACGTGTGGGACACGTCCTCATTGATGCACGTTGCATGCTGAGGACGTGCCCCACACGTCATCAGCTGTGCGGGACCCCCGGCGGAGATACTCACCTCTCTGTCCGGGGTCCCACGGCGTTCTGACTTTAGCGTCCTCAGACGCTGAAGTCAAGCGCCTCCCGGCGTAAATGACGTCATCGCGCCATGCGCGATGACGTCATTTCCAGGCGACCCCCGGCAATGCCGGGAGATAGCCTGGAAGGGAGGGGGGGGATCCGTTCGGATCCCTCTCCCTCCCGATCGGGAAGGAGCAGCGGTAAAAGCCAGGCACCGCTTAAAGGGGGAGAGTCTCCCCTTTTAAGCGATGCCTGGCTTTAACCCCTCAAGTGCTGGGTTGCACTTCAGCGCCTTGCGGCGCCGAAGTGCAGCCTATCTCCGGTGGGGGCCGCCATCTTGGATGGCGGCTCCGCCCCGGGACTCCCCTCACTGTCTGACGTCATCACGCATAGCGTGATGATGTCAGATAGCCGGGGAACCCTAGCTGCCGGGGATTTCCCAAGGAAATCCCCTGGTGGAGATAGGGGTTCTTGTGAACCCCGATATCTCCAGAACCGTGGCAGCTAGGGGGTCATGGAGGGTGTCATTTGAAAGGCCTGAGCATGGCCTTTCGAATGATACCCAACATGACTAGGTAAAAAGTAAAAAGAAATTATAAAAAAAAAAAATAATAATAAATAAATTTTAAAAAATAAATAAATAAAAAAAAATGTTTTTTTTTGTGTGTTGTTTTTATTAATGCAGCAATATTGTTCACATTTCAATTATAATGTGAACAATGATGCTGCACTAATGATTTTTCTATGGGGTGCGTTTGCTAAAAATCACGTAATTCCCCCAAAAAAAGTAACAAGTCCCCATTTCAAATTTTTTTGTAAAGCGCACCCATAGAAAACATAACCGCAAACGCTCATGTGATAAAATGTGAAAAAAAACACTTTACACACTGCAGATGATTAAAAATTAAATTTTTATTGTATTTTTTTGTTATAATATACAGGCAGGTCATGACGTATACATATAAAAATGATATATTATGAATCTGCGTAGTCTGCCGGAAAGAAACGATATATAATATGTCTGGGTCATTTATTAAAATGTGGCTTCAAATCGCGTTTAAACATGATGAGCGAAAGCGGTAAAAATGAGCTCAGCACACAGGCGTGAAATGCCTCAGCAGTGAAGGGGTTAAACAGCTCCTTTACTTTGTATTGGAGCCATTAATTTGTCACAAAACATATGTCAGGAAGAACACACAAGTGATTTTAAGAAAGAATAAGATGAGTACTAATGGTTTCTTGGCACTGAGATTGTGCACATAGTTATTGATACTCTCTCCGCGTGTTCCAGACTATAGTTTCACTCATGGCCACTGAGGCTGGATTTTTCCTGGCAGTTGCTGTCATGTCCCTAGCAGCCGGTGCCGCAAGACAACTAAAAGCAAGTTGCCTGATAGTGGTAAGATTAGCAGTGGCCCTCCTGACAAGCCTTGCTGAGCTAGTAACCAGGTGCTAGCTAATGCCTCCTGATTTCTCCTCAACAAAAGAGGACCACACCTATACCATAATGCTTCTGCATTAAACATGTGATCTCCTCACTAGTAAGAAGCTGCCTCCAGTTCCTGTTACCTGCCTGGACCTCTCTTGTATCCTGACTTCTCTAAGTTACTCTATCTACAGTTCCTGCCTCGAAGAACCTTTGTACCGAGACCCTCTGCTCCGAGACCCTCTGCTACCAGGACCCTCTGCTACCGAGACCCTCTGCTACCGAGACCCTCTGCTACCGAGACCCTCTGCTACCAGGACCCTCTGCTACCGAGACCCTCTGCTACCAGGAACCTTTGCACCGAGACCCTCTGCTACCGAGACCCTCTGCTACCGAGACCCTCTGCTACCGAGACCCTCTGCTACCGAGACCCTCTGCTACCAGGACCCTCTGCTACCAGGACCCTCTGCTACTAGGACTCTTTGCACCAATACCCTCTGCTACCCAGACCCTGTGCTACCAGGACCCTCTGCTACCGAGACCCTCTGGTACCAGGAATCTTTGCACCAATACCCTCTGCCTTTCAAGGACTCTCTGCCTGCAAAAAAAACCTTTGCTTTTGTTTTCCATTTATTTCCCAAAGACCTCCTTCAGACTCCATTCTCCTAACTATATCTCTCTCCGTACCTGGTCTAACCCTGCTCTGATCTCTGTTTCTATCTAGTCTCCTTTCTCTCATACGTGTATGTATGTATGTATAATAGTTTAGTATTGCCCTTTTGTCTACCCTTCTCTCATCTTGCCTTTTAGAATGGCCTGCGTCAGACGAACGTAGTGATCACGTCCGTGTCGCCGCACAGTTTAACGTCCGTCGTAGCATGGAATCATGATCAATAGAGACCCACACACGAAGAACGTGCACACCGAACTGCGCACGCACAATGCACGTGGCAAACGGACACAAGTAAGGCAAGAACGTAAAACCACTAAGACAGACGCGCAGAGTGCGCCGCGTCCATGTAGCGGCCTGTGTGCGTTATGCTGCGACGTCAGACGCAGCGCATTTGCGACATCCATAACGTTGACGCTCAGAGGTTTTTATGGTCTGGCTGACTGTACCTGTCTTTTAATTACATTTAATTTTGATTCTCATATTTCCCTTTTTTGTTCTACATCCGTTAAAAAAACGGACCGTGTGGTGTCTACAGTATCTTCCGTCAGTATGTCTGTCCGTTGTTCACGCACGCAGAGTGCAAGAGACTGCGTTCATCTGACATTAGCCTTAATCTTATTGCTGTTTTTTATTTATGCAGTGTTTTCCCTTCCTGTCAGTATTACCCAGCTCCTTGATATTTGTTTTTTGCCTTAAGGCTGGGTTCATTCACACCTGCGCGTTTTTTATGTGCGCAATATGCATGTTTTTTACACGCGTATCGCGCAAACGCGTTAAGCACAAACGCGCAAACGCGATGCAGCGCGTTCACAGCCATAGACTGCAGAGTGAAGGCGCTGCAAATACGCCCCAAAGAAGCTCCTGTACTTCTTTGGGCATAGGACATTTTACAGTGCGTTCCTGTGTGCTATAAAACGCCCAGGTGTGAACGGGTCCCATAGGAAATCATGGGATTTCCGTGTCTCGCTGTTTTACAGCGCGCAGGAACGCGCAGTAAAACACTGAGGTGTGAACTCAGCCTTATGCTTTACTCCTGATACTCCTAATAAATCCTTTTTGTTTATATATATCTTTCTCGGTCCTAATCATTGCACATTGGGCTCAATCCTGCCACCCTGTGACCAGCTTCTTGACAGTTACACCCATTACCGATCAGCTTTTGCAATCATTGTATGTGATGTATTGAGATTTCGGAGAGACTCCTCAAAACATGGCCATAACCACCATCAGAGATTCCAGTCCTTAGTCAAAATGCCCCTTCCCATTTTTGATGGGCAGTATTACACAATATTACATATTACATACTGCCCGCTAAAATGGCGATGCTAAGGAGGAAAACCTGCACCCTCAGGTTTCTCCTTAGCATCCCTGTTTTAGCTCCATATTACGGGGCAGGCAGTAATTCAGCAGCCTGCCTCGCAAATGCAAGCATTTTTGTTTACTCAGGCGAAGTTGCGTTTTGGTGCCCCCCTCCACCCAATCCGTGCCATGCCAATCGGGAGTGTTTGGTATCCTCACGCATTGCCAATCTATGCTGTGCCTGGTGCCCCTCCTGTGCCACAGGGCCAATCTACAATGTGGCATAGGTGGGGCACCAGGCACTGCACAAATTTGCAATGTGGCCTGGTGGTGCCCCCTGGTCTTGCTGTGTCAATATACCCACATATTTCAAACTGCCTGCCACTCCCAGTGTTTCCCTGTGATCCTGCTACCTACCACTCTCACTCTGTTGCTGTGGTCCACTGTCTGACTCCAGGTCTCCAGAAGCAGACTGGCAGCAGGGTCCTCGTCCTCTAATTCAATTCACCCCCCCTAATTCATTTTTCCCCTTCAATTACTTTCACCCCCTCCCCCCTTAAATTCATTTCATATAGCGTATGACAGAGCTCCACAGCAATAAAACTCACAGTGATGTGCGGGGTGTATGAGCGTATGACAGAGCTCCACAGCAATAAAACTCACAGTAATGTGCGGGGTGTATGAGCGTATGACAGAGCTCCACAGCAATAAACCTCACAGTAATGTACCAATATCAGTTTACTCAAACCCCCCCAGCAGAACATTACACATACAACACCAGAACATTACACACACACACACCAGAACATTACACACACAGACACGCACACACACAGCAGAACATTACACACACACAGCAGAACATTACACACACACAGCAGAACATTACACACACACAGCAGAACATTACACACACACAGCAGAACATTACACACACACAGCAGAACATTACACACACACAGCAGAACATCACACACACACAGCAGAACATCACACACACACAGCAGAACATCACACACACACAGCAGAACATCACACACACACACACACACACAGCAGAACATTACACACACACACACACACAGCAGAACATTACACACACACACACACACAGCAGAACATTACACACACACACACACAGCAGAACATTACACACACCACACACAGCAGAACATTACACACACACACATCCCAGCAGAACATTACCCCTCCCAGCAAAACATTACCCCTCCCAGCAAAACATTACCCCTCCCAGCAAAACATTAAACCCCCAGCAAAACATTACACCCCCCAGCAAAACATTACACCCCCCAGCAAAACATTAACACCCCCCAGCAAAACATTACACCCCCCAACAGAACATTACACCCCCCCTGAGCAGAACATTACACCCACTCAAGCAGAACATTACACACACACACACCATCCCCTCCCTCAGTTTATTCAAACCGTTTAAAAATCTTCTCTCGGCCTCTCTGCCCAGTCCTCCTTCACACTACAGTGGAAGCGCGCAGGCTGACTCTGCTGCAGGGCCGCACCCTAAGCTTGGGGTTTGTCCTCCAGGCTTTTTCTGCTGCTGCGTGCCCTGGCTATGCGTGTCACGTGAGGGGGCGGTGGCCAAATTATGCAGTGTGCCTGCTCATGTTTAGAATGTGGGACTGAGGCAGGTACACTGCATCGGTTTGAGAGTGCGCGGCTGGGCCCCTGTTTGATGTCTGAAGATCATTCATAGCTCCGCTTCCGGTATTTTAAAAACAGAATTTTTCCGCCCCTCACACTGACAGCAAGCCAGGACAGTAAGGCAGCCGCCTGTGCCGCCTTACACTAGCGCCGGCCCTGCTCGTAATGCAAAGCTAAGCCTCAGCATACTCAAGGCAGTGCTAAGTGCTAAGTGCTGCCGTGAGCATCCCCTCCATAGGACTCCATTGAGGCTTTGACTGCCGGGTCACCTCTTGCAAAATCCTGCAGGTTGGCAGAGTGATTGCGGAGGGAGACAGGGGACTTTCTTCTCCCAATCTCACTCTGCTCCCGGCGGCCATAAACGACAGATTGGGCTGCCGTTCACGCCCCGGGATTAGAGGTGAGTATCTGATTTTTGGGTTTAACCCCTTAAGGACGGGAGTAATTTTACGACTTTGTCGCTCTTTCGGAAGTGAAGTTTGCTGAAGTTTTTGCTCATCATGTTTAAACGCGTTTTTAAGTAACGTATTATTATACCACCCAGACAAATGATATATCATTCTTTCCGGTAGACTCGGCAGATTAATAATATATCATAATTACATATATACGTCATGTCCTGCCAGAATGCTATTACAAAAAATGTAAAAAAATGTGAATTTTCAATAAAATTTCAATCATCCACAGTGTGTAAAGTGTTTTTTTTTTCACATTTTATTATCCGATCCTTTGCGGTTATATTCTATGGAGTAGACTTGGGAACCCATTTTTTTTTTTGGGGGGGGAAGAAATTACGTTATTTTAGCTAAACCCCCCCCCCCAAAAAAAATCACTGGTGAAGCATCATTGTTCACATTATAATTGAAATGTGAACAATAATGCTGCATCAAAAAAAAAAAAAAGCACGTTTTTATTTTTTAATTAATTAATTAATTGTTTTTTATTTATTTTTTACACTTTTATTTACTTTTTTCATTGTCATGTTTGATATCGTTGGAAAGGCCATGCTCAGACCTTTCCATCGATATCAGGCATGACCCCCTAGCTGCCACCGATCAGGAGATAGGGGGGTTCTTTGAACCCCTTTATCTCCTGCAAGGGATTTCCATAGGAAATCCCTTTGCAGCTAGGGGCTTCCCCAGTTAACTGACATCATCGCGCATGGCGCGATGAGTCAGTTGACGCGGGGGGGGGACCAGAGGTGGGGCTGCCATCCAAGATGGCGGCCCCCACCGAAATAGGCCGCGATCGGGCACAAATTAGTGCCCGGTCGCGACCTGGCAACTCATGGGTTAATCCCCATACATCGCTGGAAAGGTCAGGCTGTGACCGTTCCAGCGATGCTGGCCACAGCCTTGTAGCACCCGGCGATGGGGAGATAGAGGGATCCGAAGGATCCCTCTCCTCCCCTCCAGGCGCTTCCCCATGCTCCGGCGGGGGGGCACCTGAAACTGACGTCATCGCGCCAGCGCGATGACGTCAGTGCGCCGGGAGGCTTGAAAATACGCAGATCAGGCTTCATCGAAGCCAGATCTGCGTGGGAGCCGCCGGGGAGTAAGTATTACCGCGGCTGGGCTCCTAACACCGAGGACGTTCCATGCCGTCCTGCGGCATTAAAGCCCGCCAAATGCAGGACGGCATGGAACGCCGCCCTGCGGCGTTAAGGGGTTAATTAGCTCTCCGCGCTCCCCATGTTAAACATAGGAAGCGCAAAGTACAGTAAACTCGCACTGAGAAGCACAATCTCTGAATCGCTAATGGGTTTTTTAACCCGTTATTGTTTGGAATATAATATGGTCGGCCTGTCCTAGGTCACTTAACCTAACGTTAACGCTCACACATTAGTGTTCACACGGTAGCGTTAAGTATGTAATATTGTCCGTTGTGTCCACCTCTACTGTAAACTTACATTTCTTATAGACACAGATTATTAAAATGATTTGCAGAAACCTTGTTCAGTTTGTGCAATCTGCATAAATCATTATACATTACAAAATGCTATATTCATATTTATCCAAGAACTTTCCTGTCCACAATCCTTCTCATGATGTCATCCTGTGCAGATTACCAGTGTATGCTTATATATACCATTCTTAAATGGTTATCCTGTTATAAAAACGTATTTCTGCTGGAGTTGTACTTATTAGTTCCAGACATACGTTATTCATTTTCTTGGAAAAAATAACTATACTTGTTGTTTTTTATAATGTTTCCTATAGGAAGTATCCCCTAAGTGATCCCAACAGTAGTTAATAAGTCACCCCCTTGGCATTTTATAATAATTCTTTAATGCATGCATTTACTTCTAATGTGCCTAAATTATTCAATAATATTACTTATTATTATTATTATTCTTTATTTATAAAGCGCCAGCATATTCCGCAGCGCTTTATAAATAAAGGTTATTCAAAGAGATTCGAAAAGTCACCGCACGTTTGGTGACTTTTAGTTCTCCTCAATTCGGTTCCTTTTGCCGATCCCATTTCGGTGACCCTGCGTACACAGCAAACACCACAGGGTCCCCGAATTGCAGGGAAAGGCCACCGCAAACCCGACGAAAACTAACCGCAAAACCCGGCGAATGCACACCGAAAACCCGCAAAAAACATCTGGATTAACCCGCCGCAAACCACGAAAAAACCCGAGCAGGAGCCGATCACATGCAGCGAAGCCGCCGGAAAAACCTGACACCGCAGACGAATGGAGTGAATAAATTAGCAAAACAGTTTGCTTGAATGTTTGAAAAGTGAAACGCAGTTTGCAAAGAAACTACTGAGCGAAAATGTCTGAAATTTACATATGAGGTCCAAGGAATGATAATAAAGAGGGCTGTTACAGAAAAAATGAGTAAACTTAAAAAAAAATCTGACTTTTTTGTTAAAAAGAAAAATCCAGAAAAATGCTTAAAAAATCTATAAATAAAGAGATTCTTTACTGCAGAATTTTATAATGAACGGTTTATTAGATATTGAATTAAAACGGGAATATTTTTAACATTGAAGCCTATGGGATTCTCCTGAATAAACTTGCCGAATTAAACCACCGAATGGCAGGGCATTAGGGGAACCTTTCACTGCTGTTTGTGTTCTCTGAATAGCCGAAGCAGTGCTTTTTTATGGTTATTTCACTGCCCTCGAACAGGCACCGTATGTGCAGGCAATTCGCCAGGATTTGGCGAATTGCCTGCTCTCTGGATAGCCGAATGGCCAAGAAAGGTACCGAACGCTGAAAATCAGCGTTCGGTTACCTTTCTCCAGCAATTTGGATCTCTTTGAATTACCCTGTAAGCTTTTTCAAAATAGTAAAATAGTTTTATAGTAAATATAGTGGCTCAATATTTTTAAAAAGTCATTATCGTTAGACATGTGAGCGGGCACTTACCTTTGGTTCATACTTTTCGACTTGCTTTGGTTTGACAAAATTAGTGCAAAATTTTAATTTTCTTCTAAATTGAATTGAAGCTGGTAGATGATCCTGTGTATGTTGTGCATGTCACCACACAACTAAGGATTTAATTAAACTCACCAGCGGAAAGCGAGGAGTTAATCGAGAACATGAGTGGGCTGCTGCGTAGCCTTTATCCCCAAAGATAAGGGGACTCCTGCTCCTTATACCTGTCATGGCTCACGTTGGCGACGCCACAGAAAGACCCGTGCTAGTTTTAAATTGTGAAGTCTTGGCAGCCCATTTCATGTTAGTCCATGAAACACTATTCCAGACCAGGTTTTGGAGTTGTCTGGTCCTCCAACCATGGCGTAGTGGTGCCTGCTCCTGGTATTTGAGCACTTACTAGCTGATTTAACAAGGAGGTTACACCCAGTAATCAATGTCTTAGCTCCACGTCTGCAGTAGTCTGTGGTCAAGTGTATGGGATCCAAGTCAGTTCTGTCTGCTGTATCCCGTGTCCAAGTCCAGACTCCAGTGCACCTTTACCCACAACTAACAGTACCCTCCTGTGAGACCCCCGAACTCTGTCTTGTGTTTCTGCCAATCTCTAGCGAACATGTGCTCCATGCCTCCTTGCATGTGCCCTGCCCTGTCCCTTATAACCTTCCTGGTTTCGCCCCTTACCATTCAGTCACCTTGTATTCCCAATAAACCCACCTAGACTTCACTTACCTGCCACTTCTCTATTTGTCACTGCCTATATGGCTCATATGTGTATACCTAGTACACTCCGGTACCAACACACGACAATACCCTATATACACCTGCCCAAGGCCAAACACTGAGGGGTAAAAATAAGACCAGGTCAAACAGCCAACCTGCGATTCATTTTTCAGTTCGTTCATAGACATGCCCTTTAGCTGATTAGTGTTTTTGACTAATCGGCGATTCTCAAAATATTCCAACAAATCTAAATTTTTAGTGGATGGAGTAGAGATAACATCACTGCTCTATAACCGTGGAGACCCAGGTCCCGGCCAGAGCACCTCTCTAGTAAGTGTCCTTGGACAAGACCCCAAACGGTACATACTTGCCTACCACACAATGGCCCCTATTATATGGTTCGTGCAATTTTTAACGCTTGCGCAAAAGCGCATTAACGCGAGGGGCAAAACCCTTCACGCCGAACATCGTATTGCAACGTTCGCGCAAACGATGAGCGTTATCGTTTAACGCGGATGGACCTGCGCGAGCGTGATGAACTGTGCGCGTCCTATACTTAACATTGTGAGCGCAAATTCGCTTGTGCGCTGGTACGTGGATGGTATTACAATCGATGAGCATCTTTTTATGAATGACGTTTGCACGTATAAATTTAACGTCTTTGAAAAGCTGGTGGTAAAACTGCAAATCAGAACGTTCTGGCCGAAATGAAAAACACCAGCACGAAAAAAATACAGCACAATATAGTTACACATTCTACACATACCCAAACAAAAAAAATTGTGAATTCGTGCGTTTTTTTTTTTTATTGCTGCAGCATGTATACTCAGATTTACTTTGACAGGTGCAAAAACTTAAGTGAGTCAATTAAGGTCAATTGATGTTAATTAAGGTTCTAAATTGCGCGAAGAATGTAATAGGGGCCATTATCGGCTGTTGACTCCAGTGGTAACGTCTCTACTCTTCGACCACGGAGAGGCAACTCAAATCATGTGCAGCACATCCCTCCAATACAACTGTGGAGAAGCAAGTCTTGACTTTACGAGAAGCGTGTTCAACCTAACCACCAGGTGGCTGATTTACAACCATGGAAAGACCACTCAATCCCACTCAAAAGACACCACCAGCGAGTGTCCTTGGGCAAGACACCTAACAAGGTGGATGTGCCTACCTCACAAAACACTTGTACTTCTCATAGAGTGTAAGTTCCTTTGGGAACAGGGTCCCCCTGAAACATGTCGTCATCCAGGTGTGGCATTCTAATATACCAACTCATTGTACATTGATATTGTAAAGAGCTGCGGAATTTGTGGCGCTATATAAATAAAGGATAATAATAATAAATGAACAGACTTTTCTAATGGTTACAATTTTATTTAATGAAAATTCATAGCATTGAGAAATATATACGGACCACACACAACTATAGAGGTTATTCAGAGACAGTCGATCTGGCCCTGAAATAGCACCAAGCTGGGAATTTCCTTGTACGTGTAATTTTGGGGCCATTCGTCTATTCAGAGAGCAGGCAGTTCGCCAAATTTTTGTGAACTGCCAGCAAGTAAGATGCCTGTTCGAAGGCAGTGAAATCCACAACAGAGAAGCAATGGTTAATCCATTCAGAGAACACCGAACAGCAGAGAAAAGTTTGCCGAAAGGCCCTGCTGTTCGGTGGTTCCATTCGGCAAGTTTAATCAGGAGAATCCCATAGGCTTCAATGTTAAAAATATTACCGTTTTTTTATTCAATATCTAATAAACCGTTTATTATTTTAATCTGCAGCAAAACATCTCTTTATTTATTGCTTTTTTAGGGACTTATAGGCATTTTTTTGGGGGGGTTCAGCAATTTTTTTTCCCACTTTTCTTAACCCTTTCGCTGCTGAGGCTTTTCACACCTCTGTGCTGAGGTCATTTTTACCGGTTTTGCTCATCATGTTTAAACGTGTTTTGAAGGCTTATTTTAGTATATGACCCAGACATATTATATATCGTTCTTTCCGTCAGACTCGGTAGATTCATAATATGTCATTATTATATGTATACGTTATGTCATGTCTGTATATTATAACAAAAAATGCAATAAAATATGTATTTTCAATAATTTACAATGTGTAAAGTGTTTTTTTTCACATTTTAACATGCGAGCAATTGCGGTTATATTTTGTATGGGGTGCGCTTGTTAAAAAAATTAGAGATGGGGTCTCGTTACATTTTTTTTTGGGGAAAATTACACTATTTTTAACAAACGCACCGCATACAAAAATCGTTAGTGCAGCATCATTGTTCACATTATAATTGAAATGGGAACAATATTGCTGCATTAACAAACCAAAAAAAATAAAAAAAAAAAAAACACTTTTTTTTCTAATTTTTTTTTTTTTTTTGACAAACTTTTTCACTTTCATGTTTGGTATCGTTGGAACGGCCATGCTCTGGCCGATCCAACCATACCAAACATTAACCCCTAACTGCCACGGATCGGGAGATAGGGAGTTCATTGGAACTCCCTATCTCCACAGTTGGTGGCAGTTAGGGGTTAAGTCCAGGACTGGCATCATCGTGCTACGCACGATGACGCCAGTCCTCAGGGGGAGTTCCCGGAGGCTTGGCCGACATCCAAGATGTCGGCCAGCTCTGGGAAAGGATCGCGAACCGGCGCTTTTCAGCGCTGATTCGCGATCCAGCTCCCCAGGGGTTAATGCCAGGCACCATTTGGAAGGGCAGGCTGTGCCCTTCCAAATGATGCCTGGGTTAACCCCCGCAGAGCCGCCGATCGGGAGGGAGAGAGGTCCGAAGGACCTCCCCCCCTCCCTTTCAGGCGCCTCCTCCGCACATGGGGGGGGCGCCTGAATTAGGTGTCATCGCGCTGCCGCGATGACACCTAATTCCGGAGGCTGCGGTCCCAGATGCGCGACTGACATCGAGGATGTCAGCCCGCACCGGGGGGGCCAGCGATCGGCCGGAACCCGGCCGAACGCTGACCCCAATGGGAGGACGCGCTCAGCGTGTCCTCCGCATACCAGCGGTAATGCTGAGGACGCACTGAGAGCGTCCTCAGCATTGAAGTGGTTAAATATATTTTTATTTTTAATTTTTATTTTTTTTAAAAAACTTTTTTCACAGTAGTGTTTGGTATCGTTGGAACGGCCATGCTCTGGCCGATCCAACCATACCAAACTTTAACCCCTAGCTGCCACGGATCGGGAGATAGGGAGTTCATTGGAACTCCCTATCTCCACCGTTGGTGGCAGTTAGGGGTTAACTCTAGGACTGGCGTCATCGTGCTATGCTGAGCGCGTCCTCCGCATGGAAGCGGTTAAAAGTGTTTTTTCTTTTTTCTGTAACATACCTTTTTCTTATCATTCATAGGACCTTATATGTAAATTCCAGACATTTTCGTCTAGTAGCTTTTTTTGCAAACAATGATTAAATTTTGAAACTTTCAATCTTATTGTTGTTGTTTTTTTTACCCGTCCGGCAGCTTTTTGGCTTTTTTTTGCTGCCGGTCTGCGCTGTGGTCGGTGGCTCGTCGGCTGCGTTTGGTGGCTGTCCAGTGTATTTGTGAGGATGTCTGGCGGGTTGGTGGCGGTGGACTACGGGTTTGCGGTGGGATTGTGGCGGGTTGGCGGTGGCATTCGGCAGCTGATTCCCTGCACTCAGGGGACCCTCCAGGGAATGCTGAGTCCACCGCAGGTTCGGAAAATTTGATTCCCCCGAAGTGTAGGGAACAAAAGAGCACAAAAAATGTCACAGACATTTCGGTGCTCTCTGAATAACCCCTTAAGTGTTGGTCGATCAAGTCTCCTCAAAGGGTGTTGGAAAAGCTTTTAAAAATAAAGACGTCAACACTTATAATGCCATATCATTCATGCTATTCCATCCTATTCGTTGTTAATCTAAACTCACTTAGGAAGTTAATAGGAAGTTAATATGCCTGTTCTGCTTGAAAATGTGTGTAATTCTTGCATCTAGTTGTGAATTTGGAAGTAGATAAGTCTCAAGATGCATTGTATTAACATTATACTGAGACAAGGCTGTGACATTATTTCATTGGATGTAAATCTATTTAGGATTTTGAAAATATAGACTTGTCAGAAAGCCTTTCGGTCTTGAATGGGAACTTGCCACTTGATTCTCAGACTTACTGTTTGGAGAAGACATTGGTGGAATTAGATGCAGTGCAGATGCTGCTGACCCCAATGAGCTGCTACACACATTGAAAAAGAAGATTTGATAATGTATAGTGTAGCACTGCTTTAAAGACTGTGACTGTGTTCTGCTGCATTTAAATAGGATGGCCACTAGAGGGAGACAGAGACCTATGGATTATGCTGGACAAACAGGGAAAGAACTGAACTACATTTTCCATGATGCTTTGCGTGAGGACAGGAAGTGGATGTGTAGGAAAGGAAAGGCATCAGCAGCCTCGTGGAACGCATGCTCAGAGTGAGCTGGGAGCTGAAAGGAGAAGGACGCAGGCAGAGCTGTTAAGGATCGTTACCAGGCCAGAGCGCAGGGGCTACCTCGCTGGTGCTGGGGATCGGGACAGTGACTCTGCGGAGATCTGTCTATACCAAGCTGGGAGGTCTGAGGACACGAAGCTGGTTCCGGCTGGACCCCGTGTAAGGAGACTGCTTGATCCATTGGGAGTGCAGGCGGTGAGCTGGTGTCATGCCCCGCTCCGCGGCCTTCCCCCGACCCACACCGCCATGCTGGGAGAGGTTCCCTACTCACCCGAGGTCCCTCGTGGCGCGTTGCTCCGAGTTCCGGGTCCGCAGGATGGAGAGGAAGAGCCAGGAGACGCCCCACGCCGCCGGCTGGATCCAAGCCCTGTAAAGGAATGCGCGCACGCGCGCGAGAACAGACCCTCCTATGTAGTTTAAAATCAGGTACTCTGGCGCCCTCGGCTGGCCGATTAAGGGTACTGCGGGACATCTGCTCTGGAGATCCTCGAATGCCTCCCATTGACCTATCAAAGATCCAGGTACCTCAACTCCACCTACGAGAACCAGGTGAGAGATATTCTCATGATCCCATGAACCCTATTTAAATCCGCCTTCCTTCCCAGCACATTATCCAGGTTCTACTGTGCCTTCCGCCTCAGTTTTCCTAGAGTTCCTCGTATTCCTTGATCACGTATCTTCTGACCCTTCGACCCGGATTGTGCCAACGACTACGCCACCTTCTTCAACCCTTCGACCCGGATTGTGCCAACGACTACGCCATCTTCTTCTGACCCTTTGACCCGGATTGTGCCAACGACTACGCCATCTTCTTCAACCCTTCGACCCGGATTGTGCCAACGACTACGCCACCTTCTTCAACCCTTCGACCCGGATTGTGCCACCGACTACGCTGCCTTCTTTAACCCTTCGACCCGGATTGTACCACCGACTACGCTACCTTCTTCAACCTTCGACCCAGATTGTGCCACCGACTACGCTACCTTCTTTAACCCTTCGACCCGGATTGTGCCATCGACTACGCCACCTTCTTCAACCCTTCGACCCGGATTGTGCCACCTACTACGCCGCCTTCTACACTCTTCGACCCGGATTGTACCATCGACACGCCATCATCCTCGTTATTATCCGTTGTTCTTCCTGGGACTTTGTTTTACGAATTCCACTCCAACCTTTTGACTGTATTATTTTCTGGACTTCAACTACTATTTATGGTTCACTAAAAGATTACTTTACTCTCCATCGCCTCCTGATTTCCTTATCCATAGCTTGCCATTGGGTTCCATACACACACTTCACAGGGGATCCAAACCCTGCATTACAGAAGAACCTGGATCATCATGGCCGCCTTAGCCAAGATGGTACAGAACCTACAGACCAGCCAAGAAACCTTACTCCACAGAAGAGGAGTCGCGCCGAGGCCACGGCACTACTCCTTCACCCTCCGGTTCCATTATTCAACAGGCCGAACTCCTCGCTCCAGAACCCAGAGCCAATGCACCCGAACGGTTTTCCGGTGATCGCAACAAAGTACCGCACCTTTATCACCGCCTGCGAACTTATGTTCTCTCTTTGTCCCCGTACGTATGGATCTGACTCCGTAAAAGTGCGCTCAGCCATCTCATTGATGTCCGGGGCTCCACAGGACTGGGCCTTCCAACTTCTGCGTGAAGGGAGTCCTCTTCTATCCTCCTGGAATTCCTTCATCCAAGCCATGAACCCTATATATGATGACCCTCTGCGTTCATCAACCGCATTATCCACAATTCGGCATCTACGACAAGGACGACGACCAGTGGAGGACTACATCTCCGAGTTTCGAGCTGTGGCCGCAGATACAGGCTTGAACGACGTGGGTCTTAGAGATCATTTCCGTCATGGTCTCTCTGATCAACTAAAGGACGAACTGGCCCGAATAGGGGTTCCCACAACACTGGACGCCATGATCCTGCGATCCCTAACCTGGACCAACGTTTCAGAGAGAGACGTCAAGAGAGAATGGCCACCGCTCCTTCCTTACCTGTCCGGCGGTCTGAAACTCCATCCACGACCTCTGTCAGATTCCCCAACTCCACTCCTTCACCTCCCGAACCCATGGAGATTGGCTTAGCACGAGGTCCCTTATCCCCTGCTGAACGAAGCAGACGACGCACGCAAAACCTCTGCCTGTACTGCGGTCAACCCGGTCACCTCCTGCGTGGCTGCCCTATACGACCACCACTTCCTTCTGACGGAGGTAAGAACCATCCCTCCGTAATATCACTTCAATGTGTATTTGGTTCCACCTCCGCTCATATGACCATTCCTGTCATCCTGCAGGTGGGAAGATAGAAGTGTGAACGTGTCTGCCATCATAGACTCCGGAGCTAGTAACAACTTCTTCGATCTCACCCTCGCTACCTCCCTAGCGATCCCTACACGACTGAAGAAGACTCCCACACCATTACAAATGGTCGACGGAAGCACACTACGTACCGGCCCCATCACCCATGAAACCACTCCTTTGTCGCTGCTCATCGGTACTAAACACCAGGAGCGCCTCCAATGGGACATTGTACCGTCTCCTTTGTTCCCTCTGGTTCTAGGGCTTCCTTGGCTTCGCACCCATAATCCTGCCATCGACTGGTCCTCCAACACCGTCTCTTTCCCTTCTCACCATTGCCAACACTTCTGTACGAACGGGTATACCACCGAAAAGATTGGGTTTTCTACCTACCAGCTTCTGAACTACCCGTCAAAATATTCCGACTTCCAAGATGTGTTTGAGAAGAAAGGGGCCGACACACTACCTCCACACAGAGAATACGATTGCCCCATCGACCTTCTTCCAGGAGCACCCATACCCCATGGGCGCATTTATAACCTATCCGTTCCTGAATCCCAATCCTTGAAGGAGTATATTGAGGACGGGCTCCAAAAAGGATTCATACGTCACTCCACTTCACCTGCCGGGGCCGGTATCTTCTTTGTTGGGAAACGAGATGGTGGGCCCGACCATGCGTCGACTACAGAGCATTGACCGCAATCACGGTACGTAACCGTTATCCGCTACCACTGATTCCCGAGTTACTGGATAGAGTGAAGGATGCTTGTATCTTCACAAAGATTGATCTCCGCGGAGCCTATAATTTGGTGCGAATGAGACGAGGGGACGAGTGGAAGACCGCCTTCCGTTCTCGATATGGTCACTTTGAGTATCGCGTCATGCCGTTCGGCTTGTGTAATGCCCCAGCTGCCTTTCAACACTTTCTCAATGACATCTTTCGTGACATCCTGGATACCTTCCTGGTGATTTATTTGGATGATCTACTGATATTCTCCCGCTCTCTCCAAGAGCACGAACAGCACGTCCGACTCGTCCTGTCTCGCCTCCGTCAGCACAAATTATATGGTAAAATTGAAAAAAGCACCTTCGAAGTTCCATCCATCGAATTTTTGGGATACATTCTGTCACCAGGGCATGTCGAGATGGATGAAGCCAAGGTCAAGGCCATCCTCGATTGGCCAACACCTAAAGACAAAAAGGCGGTCCAACAATTCATGGGTTTGCCAACTTCTATCGACGTTTTATCCGATCCTTTTCACACCTCAGCGCACCTATTACATCGCTAACCAAAAAGGACGTGCGATTTCAATGGTCTGCAGAGGCTCAACAGGCCTTCGAGAGACTTAAGAAGAGCTTCACCCAAGCACCCGTCCTAAAACAGCCTGAGGCTCACCTCCCATACTATTTAGAGACAGACGCCTCCGACATTGCCCTGGGCGCAATCCTATCTCAGAGATCCGGGGACAAGAAACTCCTGCATCCGGTAGCCTTTTACTCCAGACGCCTCAATTCTGCCGAACGAAACTATAACATAGGTGAGAAAGAACTGCTTGCGATAAAGAACGCTCTCGAGGAGTGGAGACACCTTCTTGAAGGAGCGACACACCCTGTAACCGTTTTTACTGACCATCGCAACCTTGAATATCTCCGTACCGCCAAACGACTCCAACCCCGACAAGCCAGGTGGGCGCTCTTCTTCTCTCGTTTCTCACTACTCATCACGTATCGACCTGGAAAGAGAAACGGAAAAGCGGATGCCCTCTCTCGCCAGTATGATTCTGGTACGCCCTCTACCACGACACCAAACGACACGATCCTGCCTAGTGGCTTCTTCTGTGCTACAAAAGACACCCTAATGGAGCAGATACGAAGGTACAGTCGACATCCACCTACAAACATCCAAGGACTCGTCCCCATCAAAGGATACCTGTATCACGAAAAACAGATATATGCGCCTCCGGAGACCCGTCTACAAGTACTACAAACTGCACACGATATTCCAGCTGCCGGCCACGGGGGTATCAAGAAGACCATAAACACCGTACAACGATATTTCTGGTGGCCATCAGTCAAGAAGGATGTTGCCGCCTTTGTTCTTTCCTGTCCTATCTGTGCACGTAACAAACAGCCAAGAGCTCGCCCTGCCGGTCTTCTACAACCCTTGGCGCTTCCACAACATCCATGGAAAGACCTCTCGATGGATTTCATCGTTGACTTACCCCCTCACGCCAACACACAACGATCTTTGTAGTGTGGTGGACCGTTGCACCAAAATGGCCCACTTCATTCCAGCGATAGGCCTTCCTACCGCTGCCCAGACAGCTACACTCTTCATCAGAGAAATATTCCGACTGCATGGCATCCCTCATTCCATCGTTTCAGACAGAGGATCCCAGTTCACTTCTCGCTTCTGGTCTCAAATGTGCCGTAGTCTAAAAATTTCTAGATATCTCTCCTCTGCATTTCATCCTCAGAGCAACGGACAAACCGAACGGACGAACCAGACGTTGGAACAGTACCTCCGCTGTTATACCACACATCTCCAAGACGACTGGCTGGACATCTTGCCACTCGCTGAGTTCGCCTACAACAACCAGGTACATTCGTCAACACGTCTTTCTCCTTTCTATGCCAACTACGGATACCACCCCGATATTCTACCCGACATACCTCTGAACACTCCGGTTCCTGAAGTGGCAAACCGTCTAAGACCCTTACGCCTCCAACTACGAACATTACGCCATCAACTACAACAGGCTCAAGACACCCAAAAAAGGTATGCAGACCGTAACCGAAGACCCGCTCCGCGATACGCACCCGGAGACAAGGTGTTGCTGTCCACTGCTCAACTCCGACTAGACTGCCCGTCTAAGAAACTGGGGCCTCGCTTCATCGGCCCGTTCCAGGTCCTCAAAATGGTCAATCCGGTGGCAGCCCATTTAACCCTTCCTTCCTCCTACAGGATTCACCCTGTTTTCCATGTCTCCCTCCTAAAGCGTTGGCGTGACAATCCTTTTCCTGGACAACACGCCGACCCGATCACTCCCGTGTCGGTGTCCGGAGAAGAAGAATACGAGGTCTCAAGGATCCTGGATTCCCGACTACGTTATGGCAAGTTGGAGTACCTGGTCCACTGGAAAGGTTACGGTCCGGAAGATCGCTCCTGGGAACCTGGCACCAATATTCATGCTCCGGCTAAGGTTCGTGCCTTTCATCTTCGTTACCCCTCCAAACCATCAGTGAGGCGCACCCGGGGGTCGCGCCTTGGTGGGGGGTCCTGTCATGCCCCGCTCCGCGGTCTTCCCCCGACCCACACCGCCATGCTGGGAGAGGTTCCCTACTCACCCGAGGTCCCTCGTGGCGCGTTGCTCCGAGTTCCGGGTCCGCAGGATGGAGAGGAAGAGCCAGGAGACGCCCCACGCCGCCGGCTGGATCCAAGCCCTGTAAAGGAATGCGCGCACGCGCGAGAACAGACCCTCCTATGTAGTTTAAAATCAGGTACTCTGGCGCCCTCGGCTGGCCGATTAAGGGTACTGCGGGACATCTGCTCTGGAGATCCTCGAATGCCTCCCATTGACCTATCAAAGATCCAGGTACCTCAACTCCACCTACGAGAACCAGGTGAGAGATATTCTCATGATCCCATGAACCCTATTTAAATCCGCCTTCCTTCCCAGCACATTATCCAGGTTCTACTGTGCCTTCCGCCTCAGTTTTCCTAGAGTTCCTCGTATTCCTTGATCACGTATCTTCTGACCCTTCGACCCGGATTGTGCCAACGACTACGCCACCTTCTTCAACCCTTCGACCCGGATTGTGCCAACGACTACGCCATCTTCTTCTGACCCTTTGACCCGGATTGTGCCAACGACTACGCCATCTTCTTCAACCCTTCGACCCGGATTGTGCCAACGACTACGCCACCTTCTTCAACCCTTCGACCCGGATTGTGCCACCGACTACGCTGCCTTCTTTAACCCTTCGACCCGGATTGTACCACCGACTACGCTACCTTCTTCAACCTTCGACCCAGATTGTGCCACCGACTACACTACCTTCTTTAACCCTTCGACCCGGATTGTGCCATCGACTACGCCACCTTCTTCAACCCTTCGACCCGGATTGTGCCACCTACTACGCCGCCTTCTACACTCTTCGACCCGGATTGTACCATCGACCACGCCATCATCCTCGTTATTATCCGTTGTTCTTCCTGGGACTTTGTTTTACGAATTCCACTCCAACCTTATTGACTGTATTATTTTCTGGACTTCAACTACTATTTATGGTTCACTAAAAGATTACTTTACTCTCCATCGCCTCCTGATTTCCTTATCCATAGCTTGCCATTGGGTTCCATACACACACTTCACAGGGGATCCAAACCCTGCATTACAGCTGGACATCTTGTGGCCAATACGGAGGCGCAAGACAGCAGATCCGGTGACACAGAGAACCCCAGTCAAAATCGAGCGGAGAGACGTCCTGGGTCGAGCGGAGTGCCAAGTATCTGGCAGATGGGTGAGAGGCCTTCCAGGCCACGGTGAAATACTAAAGCACACTACAGTTTGTTCCAAAACCTACAGGGCCCCAACGTGACTAGTCGAAGATACCTCATAAATGATTCACTGGCCAGTTGAATGTTGTGCCCGGGTACCAATACACGCATACACATACATTCCTTGGGACATAACCTGTATGAGACTCACACTCCAACCACTAAGGGATTAAAAATACTTTTTTTCTCTTTTCCGCTGCGCGTTTCTCGCATTACGAAGGGCTGTATTTTTCCTTTTCGGCTGCGTGTTTCTCGTTTTCCGAAGTACTGTAAAAATATATACAAATACCGTGTTACTCATTATATGCCCGTTTATTCAGTAAACTATATAATTTATAAAATCCACGACGGTGCTGGAGTATATTTATTCCCTAGTGCGGGGAGACTGACCTGAGGTTCAAATTCAGCGGCTCCTCCGGGAGTGAGCGCTACACGTGGGGGCTCGTTTCCAGGATTCAGTCTCTGGAAAAACCGCATTTAAAGGGTTAAATATGGATCCAGAAGAAGCAGCAGAGTGGTGTAAAGCACAAAATGGCCAGTTAGGGTTGAGTGTAGTAATGGACATTCCTGCAGGCACCTGGGCAGAAGAACAGATCCGCCAGGCAGTGGCAGCGTTGGCACCTGACCAGCAGGGATTCATAGTGGACGTTAAAGTGAACCCAGAGACTTTTCACACATATGTTCTTTTTGAGTGGAGAAAGGGTGTTCCAGTGTGTTTTCAGGGCGCGAGTGTGAAGCTGACCGACGATGTGGAAGTTCGACTGGTCCAGCCAAGTACGCCACGTGGTGATCACGCAAATGTTCCCGTGACTAGACCAACAACGTCAGGAGACGAGATCCCCGATGCTACCCCAACTACAGGGTTCCCTCCTGCTACATTCTTTACCACTATGGGGAAGCTGGTGGAAACGTTGGCCCAAAACTCAGCCGCGTCTGCCAATTACGGGTATCGCAAGTTGGGGTTCTGTTCGGGTAAGGTCCCTGTGCCAGCTGGAGAAGAGGACTTTGACACTTGGATAGACCAGGCAGTGCAAGCTGTGGAAAAATGGGAAGTTGCGGACACCGTGAAGAGACAAAGGTTGATCGAGAGCTTAAGAGGTCCTGCTTCAGATGTCGTCCGAAATCTGAAAAGAGACAAGCCAGGCTGCACTGCTGCTGAGTATCTAGAAGCTTTACAGGAAATTTTTGGGGGAGTGGAGGATTGTGCCGAGCTTATCCACAGGTTCTCTCACACCTATCAAAAGGAAGGAGAAGAATTGTCCACCTATGTCTGGCGGCTGGATAAAATCCTCCATCAGGTTATTCTAAAAAGAGGCATGGAGCCGAGTCATGCAAGCAAAGCTTTGATGGATCAAATTTTCAAAGGTGCACTCCCACTGGATCCCATAATGTTGAAATTTCAGACTAGATACCAGAGCAAGAGACTGACCTATTCCAAACTGGTCAAAGCTATCCGAGAAGAAGAGGCTTTAATTAAGGCTATAAAGATTTCTAATGCTTCACATGCAGTTTTCACCGGAGAAGTAGAAACTCTTGGTGTAGCGGACATACAGACTGAAGTGATGGCTTTGAAAACTCTGATGTCGAAAATGATAGAGTTGATGACGTTGCTGTCTTCTAGGATTGCCGTACCTGAGGAGGGAGAGGCAGTGCGGAGTATTCCTGCTGGAGAACCCTCTGGGTCGTTGATCTGCTACAACTGTGGTGGGGTTGGCCACTATCGACGTGACTGCCCCAGCCCACCCAAACCGCAAAGAGGACAGACGTTTCTAGCAGATATAGAGATGACAAGAGCGGCTGTGGTTCCTAACAAGGGGTTTTCAAATGAGGCGCAAGAAGAAAATGTGCCCACACGCTCGAGGAAAAGATGTTTTGGCTGCAGGGAAAAGGGTCATTTCAGGGCTCAGTGCCCAAAAATGAGGCCCTAAAGAGATCGGTCGAAGAACTCCTGAAGGCCTTGAAGGAGCAGTCGCCTGTCTTGCAAGGGGAAAATCTTAGAGGACCCCGGTTGAATGAGCAAACTGGGACCCCACCTTGTACTACAGCGGAGAAGTTCCCTGACAAGTTGATCGGTCCTTCGTCCATCATCCCGGTCCAAGTGGAAGGGGTCTACACAAAGGCTCTTCTAGATTCAGGTGCTCAAGTAACTCTGATTTACCGAGATTTCTATCAGAAACATTTGAAGCATATACCCTTGAAGAAGTTGAAGGATCTTGAAATCTGGGGTATGGGGACTGAGAGGTTTCCCTATGATGGATATCTACAAGTGAAGCTGGAATTCAGTTCAGCGACCGTTGGACAACCGGCAGTATGTGACACGTTGGCCATTGTGTGTCCTTGTCCCTCGGGAACTAATCGAAGTTCTATGATAGTGGGGACGAACACTGACTTAGTGAGATGTTTTCTAACCCCGCTGAGGAAGGAAGAGAGTCCTGCTCCCAAGAAGGCACACTCGATGTCAAGGCCGGTTTGTCAAGGGATGGTCAAAGAACAGAGAGCCCCTGCAGAAGTGAGGCGGCTGAGGAAAGCGGAAGGAACAGAGAAGGTTATGTAGTCCAGAGAAGTCCCGAAATAATCTCTGGAAGAGTTTTGAAATGGACAAGTGAGAGAGTTTCCGTCAGCGTATGTAATGTGACTGACTCTTCAGTAAATTTGAAGGCACGGATGTCAATCGGGCAAGTGGCTTCTGTTAAGCACCTCTCCACTACCGATCTAGGGGGGGAAGTGAATAAAGTGATTCAAGCTGAACAGTTCTACCCTAAAGATGCTCCTATCTCGTTCAAGTGGAAGAAGCGGGTTCAGCCTCCAATACTCAAGTCGAAAAATTAATTCTCCAGGTATGAGTTTGACGTGGGATGCGCTAAGAGCACTAAACACTGCATTCGTCTCCAGGATGATAAGCGTTCTCGAGAAAGGTCAAGGCGAGCTTCATCGAGAGATCTAATTGAACTGAAAAGAACCCAAGGAGTGGTTGGAACAGAGGGAATGAGAGTCATGGCTGCGGGTGTTCCTGAACTATATTGTAACCCTGCACAAAGAAAGCTGTTACGACTATGCGAAGGTTGCCTAAAGTGTCTGCCACGCTAGCTGAGGTAGTTAGGGACACAAGTCAGTTTGAGGATGTATATCTGACCCGTTATATGTCTGCTACTGAACCTGAATGTATCGCTTAATGTAAATATTGCAATGTTATGTATCTGTTACACTCCCTTGGAGGGACCCAAGAGTTTAGGGGGGGAGAGTGTAGCACTGCTTTAAAGACTGTGACTGTGTTCTGCTGCATTTAAATAGTATGGCCACTAGAGGGAGACAGAGACCTATGGATTATGCTGGACAAACAGGGAAAGAACTGAACAACATTTTCCATGATGCTTTGCGTGAGGACAGGAAGTGGGTGTGTAGGGAAGGAAAGGCATCAGCAGCCTCGTGGAAAGCATGCTCAGAGTGAGCTGGGAGCTGAAAGGAGAAGGACGCAGGCAGAGCTGTTAAGGATCGTTACCAGGCCAGAGCGCAGGGGCTACCTTGCTGGTGCTGGGGATCGGGACAGTGACTCTGCGGAGATCTGTCTATACCAAGCTGGGAGGTCTGAGGACACGAAGCTGGTTCCGGCTGGACCCCGTGTAAGGAGACTGCTTGATCCATTGGGAGTGCAGGAGGTGAGCTGGACATCTTGTGGCCAATACGGAGGAGCAAGACAGCAGATCCGGTGACACAGAGAACCCCAGTCAAAATCGAGCGGAGAGACGTCCTGGGTCGAGCGGAGCGCCAAGTATCTGGCAGATGGGTGAGAGGCCTTCCAGGCCATGGTGAAATACTAAAGCACACTACAGTTTGTTCCAAAACCTACAGGGCCCCAACGTGACTAGTCGAAGATACCTCATAAATGATTCACTGGCCAGTTGAATGTTGTGCCCGGGTACCAATACACGCATACACATACATTCCTTGGGACATAACCTGTACGAGACTCCCACTCCAACCACTAAGGGGTTAAAAATACTTTTTTTCTCTTTCCGCTGCGCGTTTCTCGCATTACGAAGGGCTGTATTTTTCCTTTTCCGCTGCGTGTTTCTCGTATTACAAAGTACTGTAAAAATATATACAAATACCGTGTTACTCATTATATGCCCGTTTATTCAGTAAACTATATAATTTATAAAATCCACGACGGTGCTGGAGTATATTTATTCCCTAGTGCAGGGAGACTGACCTGAGGTTCAAATTCAGCGGCTCCTCCGGGAGTGAGCGCTACAATAACTTATAGTGATAAAATAACGGCAGGTTCTTCAGCGTGATGAGACGATTTCTCATTCTTGTACAGAATAATTTATCTCCTGTGCGTCCTGTAAATATATTAGGTGATGAAAGGCAGTACTTGTGGTTACTGTATGCCTGCTCACTATCTGGCATTTCTCACCATGACAGCTACCAATGCTTTTAGCTTGGATGCACCAATTAAGTCAATGGAAATCAATTGAGGTTCAATGGAAAACACCTACATGTAGCCAACATCCTGGGAAACATCCATGGGTAATTGACAGCCAATTAGGCAAAGGGATCTATTTCACTTTCACATATGCTACTTAAACTCCAGCAAAACCACAGGATCAGGGTGTGGAAGGCAGGCACGGCTGAGCAGTGGAAAAAAGACAGGGATGAAATTTATAGAGAGCGAAATACACAACAGGAAGATAACATAGGACTGAATGGAAGCTTAAAAAGAAGTCATGTCTGTCCATAACAGGAAGTGACTTAACAAATCTTGGTTCTCCCTTATATGACCATAAAGGTGCCAGTAAGTGCCTAAACACAGTGGGCCCTACTACAATCTTTGCGTTAAAACGCTTGCGCAACGCATGAATTTGTGCACCCAGCATTAAACGTTAACGCGCGTAAATCAACTCTGGAATTACAATCCACGGCATTTTTTCATCCGTCGAGCAATAACGCGCGTTAAACGGATGCGCACAAATGCGCGCGCAGTGACGTTGCGTGCATAAATCAGTGTGCGGACTGTTTTTTTCACGCGATTCAGCCAATCAGAATTAAGAACCACAATTATCTTGCATTAAGTTTTTGCGCCTGTCAAAGTCAATATGCACATATATGCTGCATCAATAAAAAAATGCACACACAACTTATCAAATTTATTGGTTTGGTATGAGTAGAATGTGTAACTATACTTTGCTGTATTTTTTTTTGGGCTGGTGCATTTGGTTTCGGCCAGGTTGATAGAATTTGCCATTAACACCAGCTTTTAGGAGTTGCTAAAATTATGCGCGCAAAGGCTGTGTGTTATAAACTGCGCATAGATTGTGCGCTGGTATGCGGATGGTATTACAAACGCATTTGCGCTCACAATGTTAAGTATAGGACGTGCAGGTTCACCCGCGGTAGATGTATATGCGTATTTGTTGCGCTGACATTGTAATATGACGATCAGCGCAAAGGGTTTTACCCCTTGCATTAATGTGTTTTTATGTGCAAGCGTTTGCACGAAGATTGTAATATGGCCCAGAAGGTTTAGGGGCACAGCTGTATTATGAAATATAGTTTAGTTGTCAGTTTTCTCAATACAGCCCTGTCCTATATAGAGGTGGACATAGATATCATAATGTTCCGATATGTTTGTTATGGAATTTCCCAAATAATTTCAAATATTACATATGCTACCCTATTCCAACACATGTATTCTTCCCCAGGAGTCATTCTGAGTCAGCATGCCAACCCCTTCTGACAACGGTACAGTTCCTCTGTAATACCCAAGAGAAACAACCAACTGCCCAAGATATTTGGTGATGACTATTTGGCATTTATAGTCAATGATGCCCATGGAGCAACAATGCAAAAGACACGAAAGACATATGACAAAATGCAACCGTATCTGCATCATATATCTCTTCTTCATTTGCACGTATTTCTCCCAATCTGCACTAAACGCATCAAGACAATTTGCATCTGTTGCCTATTCTTCAAATATACTCCAGTCCTTGAATATTCAGTACTCTTGAAAGTCATGTGTGATTTGTTAAACACCTTGACCCAAAGTTCTTGCCATAGAATAGTCAATGATGAATAACAGCTGCCATGTTTCGATTTCTATTTTCTGTTACTGTCAAAGGTAACCAAATGAAATGCATCAGCTGTAGAAAACAAAAAAAACAAGTCACAGCAGTGCCAGAAAACATTTGAGAACACTTTGTGACAGCTAGATCTAGAGACACCGCGTCTTGAACTAATTCACTTCTAAGATTTATTATGCAGAGCTGTAGGGTTACAGTAGTTTTGGGCAAGACATAGATGGATAGGAGCATGAGGCAGACCTGCCCTGTTCCCATAGGAGCTAGCATTTTTAACAGAACATTGATTTTGGGGAAATATGGATTTGGAGGAAACACAACATTAGTCAGTATTTAGGTTTAATATTTGCTGAAGGAATGCCTGTGATGAGGTAAGTTTTTCGAGGGCTGTGAATTTAGAATGAACATATAGGGTGGGGTTCACTAAACTGCAAATTTCATGGAATTAGACTCTTCCGATATCTCACAGCCCTCTAAATGTGAAATATCATAAAATTTGGCTCCCAGCTGAAACTGCCCCTGCATGAAAACCTTTGCGCATAGGGAATACGAGTGTAAAGTAAAAAGAAAACTCCCAATAAGCCCCAAAGCACTTTGCAACATCTGTAATATTTAAAACTTTTTTAAAATACTGCAGGTTACCATCTCTAAGGACACCATGCCACCTTCAGGTTTCTGAGGCTGGTCAAGGGAAAAAACCTTTCTGTGGCCAAAAAAAACCTTGGGCACTATCATTTGGCCCTCGTTAAAACCAGGATTCAAAGGTGAGATTAGCATCCCAGTTTCATCATTAGATTGCGGGGCAGACACTGAGTCCAGAAGTGTGCTCCATTGTGGCCACTAGGATGCTGGTTGCAGTGCTAACACGCCGTCCCAAGGATCCACTCCATGGAGGCTTCTCCTGACAGGTAGCATGACCGGCAGAATCTCACCTCTTGCGAGATCCTGCTGATCGGCGGAGTGATCGCGGATGGAGACTGGGGACTTTTTTTCTCCAGTCTCGCTCTGCTCCCAGTGGTCAGAAGCTGCGGATCTGGCCACCTTTCTCGCTGCAGGAAGAGAGGAGAGTATTTGATTTTTTTGGGGGGTTCAGCAGCTGCTAACTGATTCTGCAGCAGCTGAATCAGTTAGCAGTAGCTCTGAGCTGGTGGTAACTTTTTTTAGTTAGCAGCAGCTCTTGGTAACTAGCGTTAGGACCTTATGATCCTAACGCTAGTTACTCTGTGCTTGCACTTTGCGCTCCCCATGTTAAGTCTAGGGAGTGCAAAGTACAGTAAACTCACGCAAAAAACCCGCTACTACCGATTCACTAACAGGTTTCTAACCCGTTAGCGCCATGCCTGAATCACCTCTGATTTGCTATCAACTCATTTAAGCTCCCGCTAGCGTTAGGACCCCTAGTGTCTAGCAATAGTTCAGAGATGAGGTAAAAAGACATCTTTCACCTTTTCATTGATTGGTTAGACATATTTTGGCCATTCTGCCAAATGTCGTCAATCAGAGAAGTCTTTCATGCTCTCTTTTCAAACTCACTCTTGCCTTCAGGACTTTTCCAGAGCTACCTCCTATCTATGGAACTCTCTCCCTCGCTACATTTAACTCTTCCCATGTCTCCAGTCTTTACAGACTATAAAAATGCATTACTTTAGAGAAGCCAGTCTACTCACTCCATAATCCCCCATTTGCACCTCTCCTGATTTATCTTCCACACAGCCCCCATTATGTCTCATACTCTACAATCTACTCCTTCAGTGTGACAAATATCTCAGACTAGCTTTTGCCCGCAGCTTGGCTCGGGTGGATTTTAGGATTTGTTAAAATTGTTTTTTAAAAGAGACTTGAGGTTTTTTTGGTAGAACCCCCCCTCCCCCACCCCCACTTGGGATTTTTGGAAAATTGTAAAACACGTGTTTTTTTATTTTTCAAGAAGAATGTAAGTGCCAAATTTCACACCTGTAACATCTTTGGTTTTTCAAATATAGGTATACTTATAAAAGTATTCACATCCCTTTCCCCCACCCCTCTTAACTGGATTTTCGGAAAATGATAAAAACATGTTTTTTTTCGCACGAAGATTGTAAATATCGAATTTCACACCTGTAATATCATTGGTTTTTGAAATATAGGTATAGTGATAACAGTATTCATCCCCCTTTTTGCCCCCCCACTGGATTTTTGGAAAATGGTAAAATACGTGTTGTTTTATTTTCAAGACGAATTTAAATACCAATTTTCACGTCTGTAACATCTTCTGTTTTTGAGATATAGGTATCCTGTTTAAAAGTATTCACCCCCCCTTTTTCACCCACCACGTGGGATTCTTGGAAAATGTGTTTTTTTTATTTTTCAAGAAATTTGTAAGTGCCAGATTTCACACCTGTAACATCTTTGGTTTTTGGAAATATAGGTATACTGATAAAAGTATTCAACCCCCCTTTTTGCCCCTTCCCACTGAATTTTTGGAAAATGGTAAAATAGGTGTTTTTTTGTTTCTCAAGACGACTCTAAATACCAATTTTCACGTATGTAACATCTTCTGTTTTTGAGATATAGGTAGCCTGTTTAAAAGTATTCAGCCCCCCTTTTTTTCATCCCCCCCTTGGGATTTTTGGAAAATGGCAAAACACCTGTTTTTATTTTTCAAGAAGATTGTAAATACCAAATTTCACGTCTGTAACATCTTTGGTTTTTGAAATATAGCTATAATGATAAAAATATTCAGACCCCTTTCCCCCGACCCCCCCCCAATTGGATTTGTGGAAAATGGCAAAAAACATGTTTGTTTTTTTTCACGAAGATTGTAAATACCAAATTTCACACCAGTAACATCTTCGGTTTTTGAGATATAGGTATACTGAGAAAGGTATTCAAACCCCGTTTTTTGCCCCCCAAGGAATTTTCAGAACATGGTAAAATACGTGTTGTTTTATTTTTCAAGACGAATCTAAAAACCAATTTTCAGGACTGTAACATCGTCTGTTTTGGAGATACAGGTATCCTGTTTAAAATATTCAACCCACTTTTTCACCCCCTTATGGGTGGATTTTCCAAAAATCCTTCCTTAGTGGGCGCCTAAATCATAAAAACAGTGCACCTTCAAAATGTCACATTCCTAGGTTAAACGGTTTCAGCTGGGCGTTGATGAGTCAGTCAGTCAGGACTTTCGCGTTTATGATAAAAGTATTCAACCCCCCTTTTTGCCCCCCAAGGAATTTTCAGAAAATGGTAAAATACGTGTTTTTTTTATTTGTCAAGATGAATCTAAATACCGATTTTTACACCTGTACCATCTTCTGTTTTCTAGATATAGGTATCCTGTTTAAAATATTTTAAATATTCAACCCCCTTTTTTCGCCCCCAGTTGAATTTTTGAAAAATGGTAAATTATGTGTTTTTTTATTTGTCAAGATGAATGTAAATAGCGATTTTCACATCTGTAACATCTTCCGTTTTTGAGCTATAGGTATCCTGTTTAAAATATTCAACCCCCTTTTTCACCCCCTTAGAGGCGGAGTTTCAAAAAATCCTTCCTTAGTGGGTGTCTACGTCATAAAAACAGTGCACCTTCAAAATTTCACGTTTCTAGGTTAAACGGTTTCAGCTGGGCGTTGATGAGTCAGTCAGTCAGTCAGGACTTTCGCGTTTATATATATATAGACTAGCTTTTGCCCGCGCCTTCGCTCGCGTGGATATTAGGATTTTTTAAAATTGTTTTTTAAGAGAAACTTGAGGTTTTTTTGGTAGAACCCCCCTTTCCCCCCACTTGGGATTTTTGGAAAATTGTAAAACATGTGTTTTTTTATTTTTCAAGAAGAATGTAAGTGCCAGATTTCACACCTGTAACATCTTTGGTTTTTGGAAATATAGGTATACTGATAAAAGTATTCAACCCCCCTTTTTCCCCCTCCCACTGGATTTTTGGAAAATGGTAAAATAGGTGTTTTTTGTTTCTCAAGACAAATCTAAATACCAATTTTCACATCTGTAACATCTTCTGTTTTTGAGATGTAGGTATCCTGTTTAAAAGTATTCACCCCCCTTTTTTACCCCCCCCACTCGGATTTTTGGAAAATGGTAAAACACGTGTTTCTTTATTTTCAAAAGATTGTAATTACCAAACTTCACACCTGTAACATCTTGGTTTTTGAACTATAGATATACTGATAAAAGTATTCAGACCCCTGTCCCTCGACTCCCCCCAATTGGATTTGTGGAAAATGGCAAAACACATGTTTTTTTTCATGAAGATTGTAAATACCAAATTTCACACCTTTAACATCTTTGGTTTTTGAAATATAGGTATACTGATAAAAGTATTCAACCCCCCTTTTTGCCCCTTCCCACTGAATTTTTGGAAAATGGTAAAATAGGTGTTTTTTTGTTTCTCAAGACAAATCTAAATACCAATTTTCATGTATGTAACATCTTCTGTTTTTGAGATATAGGTATCCTGTTTAAAAGTATTCAGCCCCCCTTTTTTTCATCCCCCCTTGGGATTTTTGGAAAATGGCAAAACACCTGTTTTTATTTTTCAAGAAGATTGTAAATACCCAATTTTACTTCTGTAGCATCTTTGGTTTTTGAAATATAGGTATAATGATAAAAATATTCAGACCCCTTTCCCCCGACCCCCCCCCAATTGGATTTGTGGAAAATGGCAAAAAACATGTTTGTTTTTTTTCACGAAGATTGTAAATACCAAATTTCACACCCGTAACATCTTCATTTTTTGAAATATAGGTATACTGATGTGGGTATTCAACCCCCGTTTTTGCCCCCCCCAAGGAATTGTCAGAACATGGTAAAATACGTGTTGTTTTATTTTTCAAGACAAATCTAAATACCAATTTTCAGGACTGTAACATCGTCTGTTTTGGAGATATAGGTATCCTGTTTAAAATATTCAACCTCCTTTTTTTGCCCCCCCAGTTGAATTTTTGAAAAACTGTAAAATACGTGTTTTTTTATTTTTCAAGAAGAATCTAAATACCAATTTTCATGTCTGTAACATCTTCTGTTTTTAAGATACAGGTATCTTGTTTAAAATATTTAAAGTATTCAACCCCCTTTTTTCGCCCCCCAGTTGAATTTTTGAAAAACTGTAAAATACATGTTTTTTTATTTTTCAAGATGAATCTAAATACCGATTTTTCACATCTGTAGCATCTTCTGTTTTTGAGCTATAGGTATCCTGTTTAAAATATTCAACCCCCTTTTTCACCCCCTTAGGGGCGGAGTTTCCAAAAATCCTTCCTTAGCGGGCGCCTAAATCATAAAAACAGTGCACCTTCAAAATGTCACATTCCTAGGTTAAACGGTTTCAGCTGGGCGTTGATGAGTCAGTCAGTCAGGACTTTCGCGTTTATGATAAAAGTATTCAACCCCCCTTTTTGCCCCCCAAGGAATTTTCAGAAAATGGTAAAATACGTGTTTTTTTATTTGTCAAGATGAATCTAAATACCGATTTTTACACCTGTACCATCTTCTGTTTTCTAGATATAGGTATCCTGTTTAAAATATTTTAAATATTCAACCCCCTTTTTTCGCCCCCAGTTGAATTTTTGAAAAATGGTAAATTATGTGTTTTTTTATTTGTCAAGATGAATGTAAATAGCGATTTTCACATCTGTAACATCTTCCGTTTTTGAGCTATAGGTATCCTGTTTAAAATATTCAACCCCCTTTTTCACCCCCTTAGAGGCGGAGTTTCAAAAAATCCTTCCTTAGTGGGTGTCTACGTCATAAAAACAGTGCACCTTCAAAATTTCACGTTTCTAGGTTAAACGGTTTCAGCTGGGCGTTGATGAGTCAGTCAGTCAGTCAGGACTTTCGCGTTTATATATATATAGACTAGCTTTTGCCCGCGCCTTCGCTCGCGTGGATATTAGGATTTTTTAAAATTGTTTTTTAAGAGAAACTTGAGGTTTTTTGTGGTAGAACCCCCCTTTCCCCCCACTTGGGATTTTTGGAAAATTGTAAAACATGTGTTTTTTTATTTTTCAAGAAGAATGTAAGTGCCAGATTTCACACCTGTAACATCTTTGGTTTTTGGAAATATAGGTATACTGATAAAAGTATTCAACCCCCTTTTTCCCCCTCCCACTGGATTTTTGGAAAATGGTAAAATAGGTGTTTTTTTGTTTCTCAAGACAAATCTAAATACCAATTTTCACATCTGTAACATCTTCTGTTTTTGAGATGTAGGTATCCTGTTTAAAAGTATTCACCCCCCTTTTTTACCCCCCCCACTCGGATTTTTGGAAAATGGTAAAACACGTGTTTCTTTATTTTCAAAAGATTGTAATTACCAAACTTCACACCTGTAACATCTTGGTTTTTGAACTATAGATATACTGATAAAAGTATTCAGACCCCTGTCCCTCGACTCCCCCCAATTGGATTTGTGGAAAATGGCAAAACACATGTTTTTTTTTCATGAAGATTGTAAATACCAAATTTCACACCTTTAACATCTTTGTTTTTTGAAATATAGGTATACTGATAAAAGTATTCAACCCCCCTTTTTGCCCCTTCCCACTGAATTTTTGGAAAATGGTAAAATAGGTGTTTTTTTGTTTCTCAAGACAAATCTAAATACCAATTTTCATGTATGTAACATCTTCTGTTTTTGAGATATAGGTATCCTGTTTAAAAGTATTCAGCCCCCCTTTTTTTCATCCCCCCTTGGGATTTTTGGAAAATGGCAAAACACCTGTTTTTATTTTTCAAGAAGATTGTAAATACCAAATTTCACTTCTGTAGCATCTTTGGTTTTTGAAATATAGGTATATAATGATAAAAATATTCAGACCCCTTTCCCCCGACCCCCCCCCAATTGGATTTGTGGAAAATGGCAAAAAACATGTTTGTTTTTTTTCACGAAGATTGTAAATACCAAATTTCACACCCGTAACATCTTCATTTTTTGAAATATAGGTATACTGATGTGGGTATTCAACCCCCGTTTTTGCCCCCCCCAAGGAATTGTCAGAACATGGTAAAATACGTGTTGTTTTATTTTTCAAGACAAATCTAAATACCATTTTCAGGACTGTAACATCGTCTGTTTTGGAGATATAGGTATCCTGTTAAAATATTCAACCTCCTTTTTTTGCCCCCCCAGTTGAATTTTTGAAAAACTGTAAAATACGTGTTTTTATTTTTCAAGAAGAATCTAAATACCAATTTTCATATCTGTAACATCTTCTGTTTTTAAGATACAGGTATCTTGTTTAAAATATTTAAAGTATTCAGCCCCCTTTTTTCGCCCCCAGTTGAATTTTTGAAAAACTGTAAAATACATGTTTTTTTAGTTTTCAAGATGAATCTAAATACCGATTTTTCATATCTGTAGCATCTTCTGTTTTTGAGCTATAGGTATCCTGTTTAAAATATTCAACCCCCTTTTTCACCCCCTTAGGGGCGGAGTTTCCAAAAATCCTTCCTTAGCGGGCGCCTAAATCATAAAAACAGTGCACCTTCAAAATTTCATGTTCCTAGGTTAACCCCTTAAGGACCTCTGACGTACCCTGTACGTCCTGTACTCGGGTCTCCCTTAGACCCGCGGACGTACAGGGTACGTCAGCGGCGCCTAATATCCCTCCCGCCCGATACTCACCTCCCTCGCCGGATCCCACGGCGATCTGGAAGGGAGGAAGCCTGCCCATGTGATTTACATGGGCAGGCGAGGCTGATGACTTCGCCACGCTGCGTGGTGACGTCATCAGCAGGCGTCCCCATGCTTTTCAATGGAGGGGAGGGGGGGGCTCCTTCAGAGCCCTCTATCTCCCCAACCATTGAAGCTAGGGAAATGCCGTTTGCACCGCTGGAGAGGGGAGAGCCTCCCCTTTCCAGTGGTGTATGGCATTAACCATTTCGCCACCGGATTACGTTGCGGCGCCAATTGGCGTCAAAACGCGATTCAAACCTGGAGGGGGGCTTACATCTTGGATGTCAGCCAAGCCTCCAGGTCCCCCCCACCCACTGACAACCTCACCATATGTGTGAGGATGTCAGTGGGCCAGTTAACCCTCTAGCTGCCATGTAGAGATAAGGGGATCCTAAGGATCCCTTTATCTCCCGATCCATGGCAGCTATATGGTCATATTTGCCATCATTTGAAAGGCCTGATTATGGCCTTTCAAATGATACCAAACATGACCAGGTTTAGGTTTAAAAAAAAATTTAAAAAAAAAATTTAATAAAAAAAAATAATAAATAAAATAAAAAAAAAAATTTTTTTTTAAAGTTTTTTTTGTCTGGGGGGAGTTTAATTAAATAGGACCTAGGCTGTCATCTAAAAATAAATAGCACAAAATAGTCAGAATGAGCGCAGCGCACATAGGTGAATTGTCTCAGCAGTGAAGGGGTTAAAAAGCAAACGCATATAAAAATTGGGTATTTCTAGTCTCGGGACAAAATTTTAAACCTATTTAGCTGGGGTCATTTTGGGTGGTTGTAGATTTTGGGGATTAAATTACAAAAAAGTGTGTTTTTACCATTTTTTTCCTAATATTTCATATTTTTTTTTATAGTAAATTATTCGATATGATGGAAATAATGGTATTTCTAGAAAGTCCATTTAATGGCGGGAAAAAGGGTGTATAATATGTGTGGGTTGAATAAACGAGTAAGAGGAAAATTTGACCTAAACACTAACAGCGCAGAAACGTAAAAACAGCAGCGGTCACTAAAAGACGGATTTGTGTAAAACCGCCCGGTCACTAAGGGTTAAACGGTTTCAGCTGGGCGTTGATGAGTCAGTCAGTCAGTCAGTCAGGACTTTCGCATTTATATATATAGATTGTAAACTTGCTTGAGCAGGTTCCTCTTTGCCTATCGATCTCCGTGTGTCAAACCTATGTGTTAAATTTATGTTGGCACTTTATAAATAATTGTAATTTTATCAAATTAATTACTTTCTCAGACATCATACCCTTTCAAACTAGTGTTGTCAATCCCAAGGGCCATTACAAAGTCTTTATTGCTCCTAATTTCCCTTACATCAAGTTAATGTAGCCATTTGCTATTGATGTGCTCCCCTTGCTTTTGCACATCATCAGTTTTCGTTCTTTTTTTATCTTTCCTCTCTCTTCTAAATTTAAGTAGTTGTGTTGTCCCTTCAGTGAATAAAACTGTACATCAGACATTATTATTCAAGAAGCACTCAAATTACTCGCAGAACAGTTCGCTATAGAATACAGATTACAAATATATAAGAAAAATGAAGTGTCTTTTTATAAGGTTTGTCACGTTAGAATAACAAATGTTATAAAATAATATCATTTGCACAGCAGATTGATTTTCTTCTTTGATATTATCAGGCTTTTATCTCTGCCAAGTCCGAAATATAATTTACTTCTAAGAGCATTTTCAAAGTAATTATATGAAGTAACAGCAATTAAGAAAGGTTCCCACGGAGTTCATATTTAGCATACAAGAGGACATTTCTGGGTGCAGTTAGCCATATCTATAGCGAGCATTTTTCTTTACAACAAATCTGAATTGTGGGCTACACTTCAAGTTAAGGAACAAAATGCAATGTTGTATGGAAATTATTGTTCGATATACAAGTCGATCACCTTTTATCCAGAATGTTTGGGATTTTGTTTTTTTTCTGGATTTCAGTATCTGGAGGAATCCAATGTCTTAGGCCAGGGTCAGGCGAGCGTCTTTGAGAGCGGAAGGAACGTCTGTGAGAGTGGATGTCCTTCCACTCTGATGCCCATCTGGCCACCTCGCTGAGCACAGTTAGTGCGCTCAGTGCTGCAAGGCTTGATCCTCCTATGGAGGATCTCGATTTGCAGCCCCGTCCAACTCATGTCTAGCGTTTTGGCGGGGAGGCTTTCTGCAAGTCAGGAACATACTTGAAAACGAGAGAAATCTCAATGTATCCTTCCTGGTAAAATCCTTTATAAATAAATAAATAAGTCCACTTGCGCGTACTACAGCATGTGACCAGCCTCGTCGAAGCATCACAACGCTGCGACTGACGCCAGGAGGCACGCCAGTATGGGCACAGCAAGTGCAATCGTCTGACCCTGGCCTTAGAGGAAGGAGCTGCGGCATGAGAGGTACAACTTCCTTCCTGTTGCAGCTCCCAGTGTTTACACATGCTGAAAATGATCTGCTGCTTTTCTTCCCGGACATGCTGCCCATAGCCTATAGGATCGGTTATCCTCTAATGTGGAGGCTGCCTGTTATGTCCTGTTCTTTGCAAAGACCTATTTTTATATATTTAATATATACAGGTACATATGAGCATATGAGAGTGAATATTCGTATGTTGATGGTTTGTGATAAAAGGAAATGCTTACAAGCTCTGCTGCAGCATTTATTGTGACAGAACAGACAAACTGAGAGTCCATTTTCATGCTACCGTCGTCAGTGTCCAGTCGATGTATTTTACCAGACCTCTGTTTTGCTTTGACTATCTAGACCTAGAATCTCCTCAAAACCAAAAATATGCCCTGTCCCATATAACCAATGAACAATTGGGCAGCAATTTCTAGTTGGATCAGGTATAGACCACAGCTTTATTACACAACCATATAATCAAAACGGTTATTAGCAAATAATATTCCATCTATGAACATTGGACAGTGGCGTCACTAGGGATGGTGTCACCTGGTGCAGTAACTTATGGTGTCACCCCCCCAGTTTTACGGATTTTTTTAACACTGAATGCTGAATAACACTGAATGCTCATACACACAGCGCACATTACTGTGAGGTTTATTGCTGTGGAGCTCTCTCATATACTCACACAAATTTTTGCCAACTGCCAACAAGTAACGGTACATACTCGCCACCCAGGACATACTTGAAAACAAGAGAAATCTTAATGTATCCTTCCTGGTAAAATCCTTTCTCAAAAAAAGTACGGTGCCTGTTCGAAGGCAGTGAACGCACACATGGATATATATTGCCCCCAGCAGCTCTGGATATATTGCCCCCAGCAGCTCACCCATGGATATATATTGCCCCCAGCTCACATATGGATATATTGCCCAAGCTCACAATTATATATTGCCCCCAGCAGCTCACCCATGGATATATATTGCCCCAGCTCACATATGGATATATTGCGCCTCAGCTCACATATGGATATATTGCCCCAGACCAGCTCACACATGGATATATTGCCCCCAGACCAGCTCACACATGGATATTGCCCCAGCTCTCATGGATATTGCCCCAGCTCTCATGGATATGCCCCAGCACACATGGATACTGCCCCAGCACACATGGATATGCCCCAGCTCTCATGGATATTCCCCAGCAGTTCTCATGGATATGCCCCAGCTGCTCTCATGGATATGCCCCAGCAGCTCTCATGGATATTGCCCTCAGCTCATGAATGTGCCCCAGCAGCTCTCATGGATATTGCCCCCAGCTCATGGATATGCCCCAGAATCTCTAATGGATATTGCCCCCAGCTCATGGATATGCCCCAGCAGCTGTCATGGATATGCCACAGGAGCTCTCATGGATATGTCCCAGCAGCTCTCATGGATATGCCCCAGCAGCTCTCATGGATATGCCACAGGAGCTCTCATGGATATGCCCCAGCAGCTCTCATGGATATGACACAGGAGCTCTCATGGATATGCCCCAGCAGCTCTCATGGATATGCCCCAGCTCCTCCCATGGATATGCCCCAGCTCCTCTCATGGATATTGCCCCAGCTCCTCTCATGGATATTGCCCCAGCTCCTCTCATGGATATGCCCCAGCAGCTCTCATGGATATTGCCCCAGCTCATGGATATGCCCCAGCAGCACTCATGGATATGCCACAGGAGCTCTCATGGATATGCCCCAGCAGCTCTCATGGATATGCCCCAGCTCCACTCATGGATATTGCCCCAGCTCCTCTCATGGATATTGCCCCAGCTCCTCTCATGGATATGCCCCAGCAGCTCTCATGGATATTGCCCTAGCTCCTCTCATGGATATACCCCAGCAGTTCTCATGGATATGCCCCAGTTCCTCTCATGGATATGCCCCAGCTCCTCTCATGGATTTTGCCACAGCTCCTCTCATGGATATTGCCACAGCTCCTCTCATGGATACTGCCCCAGCTCCTCTCATGGATACTGCCCCAGCTCCTCTCATGGATATTGCCCCAGCTCCTCTCATGGATTTTGCCCCAGCTCCTCTCATTGATACTGCCCCCAGCTCCTCTCATTGATACTGCCCCCAGATCCTTTCATGGATACTGCCCCAGCTCCTCTCATTGATACTGCCCCAGCTCCTCTCATGGATACTGCCCCAGCTCCTCTCATTGATACTGCCCCCAGCTCCTCTCATTGATACTGCCCCCAGCTCCTCTCATGGATACTGCCCCAGCTCCTCTCATTGATACTGCCCCAGCTCCTCTCATGGATATTGCCCCAGCTCCTCTCATGGATACTGCCCCAGCTCCTCTCATTGATACTGCCCCCAGCTCCTCTCATTGATACTGCCCCAGCTCCTCTCATGGATAATGCCCCTAGCTCCTCTCATGGATAATGCCCCCAGCTCCTCTCATGGATATTGCCCCAGCTTTTCTCATTGATATTGCCCCAGCTCCTCTCATTGATACTGCCCCAGCTCCTCTCATGGATATGCCCCAGCTCCTCTCATGGATAATGCCCCCAGCTCCTCTGATGGATATTGCCCCAGCTCCTCTCATAGATACTGCCCCCAGCTCCTCTCATGGATAAAGCCCCCAGCTCCTCTCATGGATAATGCTCCAGCTCCTCTCATTGATACTGCCCCCAGCTCCTTTCATTGATACTGCTCCCAGCTCACCTCCTGCTGCCGCGTGTTCGGCTCAGTCTGACCGTCCGGCGGCATGGAGCTTGGGCGCTCGCCTGGGGGAGCCACGTGACCAGCCACAATCTCGCGAGAACTCGGCTGGTGACGTGTTTCCCCCAGGCGAGCAAAGAAGCTCCATAGTTTCGGACACTTGCAGGGAGACGAACACTGCGTCGAGGGGGGAGACACCCGCCCTTAGGGTGAAGGTGTCACCTTGTGCGGGCTGCACCCCCCACCCCCACCTTGCGACGCCAGTGACATCGGACACAACAGCCTATGCATGGAAGACAGCTCCACTCATAAACCAAGAGCTCATTTCCCTGTCTGACAAAACCAAGTAGAGCTCATGGCTCCACTGTAGGCGACTTCATTAAACTTCACAACCTACTGCCAAGGAATCCTACAGCTGTGACTACACCACACATCACAAAAGCACAAGGCCCATATTACATTTATGGCACTAAAACAAGAAGGCTAACAGAGAAACCCTGTGCCAAAGCGTTGGTCTTTTTAATGGAGTTTTAACAAAGGTTGGGCTTGATTATTTAACTCCTCGTTAACTCTTCGGCTCAACAAGTGCGTCACTAAGTGATGGATATATTTATATATATATATATATATATTATACAAAAATACAGCAGGAGGGCAGCACTCAACCTTTACTGAGCATGGAGGGTGGGTGCTTCTTAACACAAAAAATACAACAAACCAGGAGAAGAGCACACCAACTCATGCATTCAAACACTTTAACAGTAGCTCATACATTTATAGATTGTAACCCCTTAAAGATTCTAACAACCCTTGCCCCTTTTAAGATTTTAACAATTATTAACCCATTAAAGATTTTTTACAAGGTTTCTAACCATAAGCTCTGTTAAACAATTATGGGTATTTAGTTCACAAAATCCTTTATAAAATCCTTTATAAAATATGACCATTTATTGCTTAAGCCTGTCACAACGCCAACGTATCTCATCTTATATACTGTATATAAATGTGTGTGCATATATATTATAAAATAGTTAATAGTACTTTTCATGTCATAGTATATGTATGCCTTATTTTTAATAGGCTAATATGCTTTTACATTATATAGGAGCAACAATATAGGAGCAAATATAAAGCAAATTTAAGGATTTTAAAAATATGTTAGATTTGGATAAAAGTTTTGCCTGTGCGTTTCATATTTCTGTGTCACTAAGCAAGCTGACATTTCTGGGCATTTTTTCCTTTATATGAAAACCTATACATCGTACTTAAGTAGTCGGAATGTTCCTGTCTCCTTTGGACCCTGGCATGGATTCAGTAGTCATGCTATGTAATGTCTACAAAGCTAATGTTATATCTTCGTGGTGATTTACTGCAGAACAACTGCACACTCTTCCATAATACTGAGTTCATTATTTTATATATAGAGTCTTTTCAATGCAGCATAATGCTCTGTAAGTAATTAGAGGTATTGTTATGTATCCTAATTGTGTCCATACATTAATGATGTATGTGAGGTGTAAAGCATGATTAGCATGTTAGGCTAGGGTCAGACTGAGGCAGTGCGAACGCGCGTGCAGGCGCACTTAATCACGGCCGCACTAGCAGCAAGTGCCAGGCAATGACGGCCAATATACGAAGTACGTCGCACAAAAGTCCGGCTGCGCAACGCAGTGGAAAATGAACGCATTTTTCGAGAACGTTAAACCACTAGTACTGACGTACAGAGTGCGCTGCGTCCGCTAGCGGCGTGTGTGCGTGAATTGGAGACATCAGACGCTGCTAATGTCCGGCCAACATAACGTCCAGATGCAAGAAGTGTTTTATTGATGATCCGTACAAAATCACGGATGAAACTGCGCATCGTATGACCGCTATTGCGTATTCCGTGAAAAAATACGTCCATTCTTCGAACGCACATTTTCACGGACAACGTGAAAAATGCGTTAGTCTGACCCTAGCCTATATGTAAATGTAGGAAAATATAAAAAACATTGATAACAGAGGAATTATTATTATCCTTTATTTATATAGCGCATATTCCGCAGCGCTTTACAAGATCAGTGTACAAGGGGTTAATACATTAGAATACCACACATGGATGATGACCTGATTCAGGGGGACCCTGTTCCCAAGGGAGCTTGCAATCTATGAGATGTACAAGTATTTTTGGGAGGTAGGCGCATTCATATCGTTAGGTGTCTTGTCCAAGGACACTCGCTGGTGGCTTCTTCTGAGTGGGATTGGGTCATCTTTCCATGATTGTAGAGCAGTGACCTGGTGGTTAGGTTGAACCCGCTTCTTGTAAAGTCGAGACTTGCTTTTCCACAGTTGTATTGGAGGATGTGCTGAACGGGATTTCACTTGCTTCTCCGTTCAATGGGTAGAGACGTTACTGTAATGAACTGTATAGCGCTCGCACTGAAGTAGCATTGTCTGGATTATAGAGAGCAGATTTTTCTGACAACCAGAGACAGTGAAAAAACAAAGCTATTCTCCCAAGCCAGGGAGTAACACACACAGGGTTATTCAGAGAGCGTGAAAAGCAGGAGAATGACTGGAGAATGGAAAATTCTAGGTCAAAATAGCCGATTTGGAAAGTGAGATGAAAGAGAGAATTTTTCAGGTTTGGCTATTTTGACCTAGAATTTTTTATTCTCCAGTCATTCTCCTGCTTTTCACGCTCTTTGAATAACCCTGTTAGTCTAGAATCACACTTAAACTCGATTGGTTTCGTGACCAAAGGACAACTTAGTGCTGTAACATAATCATAATCGATCTGGGAATTATACACGGTGAATGAAATCGTAACAGTAGTATTTTTCTGTTTGTTCGTATATAAAGGTGTACCACGGCATATGAGTTGTGCAGACTGCAGGGCAGTAACCTGAGAGAAAAACCTTATTCTTTCGGATCGTACAGATTTCGGAACGTAAGTAGTATATGCAAAGCTCACAGCATGATAGTCAAACCCACAGTAAGATGCCTTGTGATTAGGTCTTATGTCGGTACGGGCAGCTATCAGAGGCCAGAAGTGTGAATAAGTGTACAAGGAGACGGGCAGGTCTCATACATGCATATAGAAAGCGTAGCATCGCATCGAACAAACACAAAGGGGATAAACCAGAGAATCATCAAGTAGCAAGCTGGGTCGAAACACGTAATCAAGGTCCTCAGACAGAAACGGGTCGGCAACAAATCAATAAGTCTCAATAGCAAACAGGCGATGCGGGAAGAAAACTCCACGTCAGGGCGACGAGGCAACTCCTCGCGCCCTGCTTTAAACCCGGCGGCTCCTCGTGACCACACCAGGCCCAGCCCCCTCAGACGCCGATCGTCCATCATGGAATGCAGGCACTTGACAAGCCAGTGGCACAGAAACATGCCCAACCTCCCAGGGAGCACTGCAGGGGCTGAGGATGAATCAGTTACCACTGGACTCCACAGCGTATATTTTGTGGTAGGCAAGTATGTAAAGTTAGGTGTCTTGCTCATGGACACTTACTGAAGAGGTGCTCTGGCCGGGATGCCAACCTGGGTCTCCACGGTTATAGAGCAGTGATGTTACCTCTACTCCATCCAGCCGGTACAGGAATTCAATCCATCATGTATATAACCTTATTTTTACTATTTTCATATCATATTGTTGTTTTATATTTTGTACAGTGTTACACAATCTGCTGTGACATTTTGAAAAAATAGATAACAATAGAACCCAAATGAGTAGTCGAAACCCATATTACAAGTTCAACTGCATACATACCAATGCATAACCTAACTAGTGCTTTATGCATTTGGCTCATTGTTGCCCACTGTGCATTTCTTGCTCCATCTTCCCACATGCACCCCGCTACTTCCCATACTCTGCCATTCACCCTCACCTAGTGTGTCACCCCTCTCCTTTTAGATTGTGAGCTCTCAAGCAGGATCCTCTCTCCTACTGTTTTGTGTGTCTAACTTGTATGTATATTTATTATTCGGTCTCTCCCATTGTACAGCGCTAAGGAACGTGTTAGCCCTTTTTAAATACTTGTAGCTATAACCTCTGCAGTAGCAACTACGTAGTTTGTGAGAACTGCCTACAGTATATTTCCTTTTTCCTCGACATTCATAGATTTTTTTTATCTTTGAAGTATAAAGATCTTTGTACCACATGTCTGTGAGATAACAGAACCAATATTTTCAAATAAAATAGTAAGACAAATTGGCATGACTGAAGAAAAATATAAAATTCTACTAAATATTTAAAATAATATTTGTTTAAATTATGTAACATTATTTGTATGGTTTGGTAGAAAAATATTTAAAGTGTCTGAGTGCTCTCTTAAACTTGGTTTCGCTCTTTGTAAGCCTTCAGGGTAAAAAAAAAAAAGAATCAAAAAGTCCAGTATCACAAAGACGAAAAACTAGTTTATTCCGTTGGTGAAAAGACAAAGACACACTTCAGGTTGATACATTATCAAATCTACTAAGACCTCGGAGTGGGGATCTCATCCTATCTACTGGCAAGTGTCCAGCTGTTTAGTCGAACACCAAAGGCGTTATTCAGTGAGCACCAAAATTTCAGTGCGCTCTTGTTTGGTGAGTTCAATTCGACAGTTGAATTCAACATTCACTGCAGGGTCCGCAAAGTGCACCGAAGGGATCCGCCGAACACTGCCGATCAACCAGCCGAACACGACTGCCAAATGCAACCAACGATCCGCCAAACATCGATGATCAGCCACCGTCCTGATGAGGCTCAATTAAGTACGAAACAATCTTTGAGGATTGCTGCTTCTCTTGGAAGAGGAAACTTTGTGGACAATTCAGTTCTGGCTGGCCTTTTGGGTGGATGTATAGTTCAAAAACATAGAATGGCACAGGTGAACCAAATATGTATACTGCACCAGCTGAGATTCCAACGGACCAGGGTCACCAACCCTAATGTGAAAAGCGGGAAAAGAAGATGGTGTGGTCACACAAGGCTTAGCATCAGTGGGAGAGTTTTTAAGAGGCGCACCAATGTTTAGGACCCTGTCTTAGTAGAGAAGTCCCACTGATGCTAAGCCTTGTGTGACTGGTCCTTCTTCTTTTCCATTTTTGGGTGGATGCAGCCTGATTTGCATATGGTATAGTCTTCTCGGTAACGGCACCATCAAGCTAAAACCTTGTGAGACCTGAGCAGGAAATCACCGTAGGACTCGACACCCATGCCACTGCCCGTTTTCAGTACTCTCGCCAATCAAAAAGGCACTGACTGTATATTTAATATATTATTTTTATTTTATTTATTTAAGAGGACACTAAAATCCCTGTTATTTTTTGTTTGGAGTAATAATTGGGTAAATAGTACATATAAACGGAAATGACCATGCCAAACTGATTAGATGACATCACATGGTCATACACGCATGTATTGTCACATGCACTATCAATTGTAATGCCCTTGATTTTATGCCAACATGCTTTAATAGCATACAGATGTATCTGCTGAAAATACATAGGAAGCAAAATGCTGTTGATGTAAAAAAAAAAATAATCTGTGATGTCCTTAATTCTGAGAAACTGAAATGGTGACTCTTTCTTGGAAATGTAATCAAAACACAGCTAAATCAAACCAGCAGCTCGTGGCGCTAATGTGCTATAAAGTTGTAAGGAAATCAGTCTTCTCATTTGCTCTAGTTTCAGTTGTAATTTCAGGTCAAGCTGCCAGTATATCATTACTAGCCTGTTTGTGACCTTAAATCCTTTTATAAATCTCACAGTATATCTTTAGGGGATTCTGAGCCAATATTTTTTATTCTTTACTGGCTACTGTTTTTATGAGTGGGTTTAATAGGAATAAGAGTATGGCCCCAGCATTATTAACTTCTCTCGTGTTCACGCTGATACAAAATGTCTTAGCTGATGCAGAACCACTGGAAACCACTTGTGCAATTTGCAATAAATTATATATATTGAGTAAAAGACCTAATTCAACAGAGGAAAAGGGAAAACTCTGCTCCATACCTCCCAGAGGTGCATAAAATGAGTGTTTTTCAATTGAATAATAGTAACTAGCAAGCCCAAGACATTGACAAAATCTCTCAAAAGTACATTTTCTTTTGAAACCCTTTACATTTCACCCCCTGGGTGCTGGTCTCATTTTGAACATTTATTGTTCATGTTGCTTAACTGCTATTTGATTTTTTTCTTTTTTTCTATTTTTAACCCCATACTGACAGGACTGTTTTACCATTGTCTGTCCAAAAGTACCAACTGCTGTTTTGACATTTCTGCACTATTTGTGTTTAGCTCTAATTTTCCTCTTACTCGTTTACTGTACCCTCACATATTATATACTGGTTTTCTCACCACTAAATGGACTTTCTAAAGACACCGCTACTTTCGTCATATCATACAATTTACAATAAAAAAATTATGAAATATGCTGAAAAAACACACTCTTTTGAACTTTGACAGCCAAAATCTCTTATGCATTTACAACTGCCAAAAAAGACCCCGGCTAAATAGTTTCTAAACTTTGTCCTGAGTTTAGAAATACAAGATGTTTACATGTTTTTTTGCTTTTTAACCCATTCACTGCTGAGCCATTTCACCTCTTCATGCAGCATCAATTGTTCACATTATAATTGAAACATGAACAATAGCGCTGCATTAATAATTTTTTTTTTAAAAAACAGGGTTTTATTTATTTATTTATGTTTTATTTTATTTTTTTATTCGTAATATGGTCTTGTTTGGTATCCTTGGAAAGGCCATGCTCTGCTCCCTTTCCAAGGATAGAAACATGATCCTCTAGCTGTCACCCATCCGGAGATAAGGGGGGCCCAAATGTATAAAACTGATGGTCTGACTTTCTTGACGTCATACCACCATGGAACCCCGGTCACAGAGGTGAGTATAGGGAGGGAGGGCCACCTAACGATGACATACCAGGTATGTCCTTGGTCGTTTAAGTGGTCGCTTTTGTAGGACGTACCTGGTACATCATTGGTTGCTATGCGGTTACACATTGCATGGTCATAATTGGTATCGTTGGAAACGCCAGACTCTGACTTTTTCACTTGTCCTTGTGCAGTGTAAAAATTAGAGACGCAGTTGTGCAAAGAGCCCCCGTCGCCCCTCACTGCAATGGAAAGTATATTCCCCTTTTTCAGTTTTACACTAGAAATTGACTTTATTTCTGCTCATACCAGGGTTTCATCCCTGGTGATGCTCTGCCAGGCCTCTACTGCAACTGTCTTCAGTTCCTGCTTGTTCTTGGGGCATTTTCCCTTCAGTTTTGTCTTCAGCAAGTGAAATGCATGCTCAATGGGATTCAGGTCAGGTGATTGACTTGGCCATTGCATAACATTCCACTTCTGTCCCTTCAAAAACTCTTTGGTTGCTTTTGCAGTATGCTTTGGGTCTTTGTCCATCTGCACTGTGACACTACCACCACCATGCTTCACTGATGAGGTGGTATGCTTAGGATCATGAGCAGTTCCTTTCCTTCTCCATACTCTTTTCTTCCCATCACTCTGGTACAAGTTGATCTTGGTCTCATCTGTCCATAGGATCTTGTTCCAGAACTGTGAAGGCTTTGTTAGGTTTTGTTTGGCAAACTCTAATCTGGACTTCCTGTTTTTGAGGCTCACCAATGGTTTACATCTTGTGGTGAACCCTCTGTATTCACTCTGGTGAAGTCTTCTCTTGATTGTTGACTTTGACACACATACACCTACCTCCTGGAGAGTGTTCTTGATCTGGCCAACTGTTGTGAAGTGTGTTTTCTTCACCAGGGAAAGAATTCTTCGGTCATCCACCACAGTTGTTTTCCGTGGTCTCCCGGGTCTTTTGGTGTTGCTGAGCTCACCGGTGCATTCCTTCTTTTTGAGAATGTTCCAAACAGTTGTTTTGGCCGTGCCTAATGTTCTTGCTATCTCTCTGATGGTTTTTTTTTTGTTTCTTAGCCTATTGATGGCTTGCTTCACTGATAGTGACAGCTCTTTGGATCTCATCTTGAGAGTTGACAGCAACAGATTCCAAATGCAAATAGCACACTTGAAATTAACTCTGGGCCTTTTATCTGCACATTGTAATTGGGGTAATGAGGGAATATCACACACCTGGCCATGGAACAGCTGAGAAGCCAATTGTCCCATTACCTTTGATCCCTTAACAAGTGGGAGGCTCATCTGCAAACTGCTGTAAGTCCTACACCGTTCACCTGAGTTGGATGTACATACCCTCAAATTAAAGCTGACAGTCTGCAGTTAAAGCACATTGTGTTTGTTTCCTTCCAACTCCATTGTGGTGGTGTATAGAGCCAAAGATGTTAGAATTATGTTGATGTCCCAATATTTCTGGACCTGACTGTAGCACCTGTGAGTTATCACTGTACAGTAAGTGAAGTCTTCAGTCAGATGAAATTGAGAAATGAGTATTGTTATCTGCGCTCTCTGATATGACAAAGTATCCCAAAATTGAAATTTTTCCTCAAAGCCTTTCATTGAAACTAACTCAGATCAAAACTAGCTTTTTGCACTTTCACAGGATTTAGGAATTATTTTTATAAAAAAATGTATATATTGATGAAATTAGAAAATAATTAACCCTTTCGCTGCTTAGCCATTTTACACCTGTGTGCTGAGCTCATTTTTACTGGTTTCACTCATCATGTTTAAACGCGATTTGAAGTCAAATTTTATTATACAACCCAGATAAATTATGTATCGTTCTTTCCGGCAGACTCAGCAGATTCATAATATATCATTATTATATGTATACGTCATGTCCTGCCTGAATATTATAACAAGAAATGCAATACAAATTGAATTTTTAATCATCTACAGCGTGAAAAGTGTTTTTTTCTTCACATTTTATCATGCGAGCCTTTGCGGTTATATTTTCTACGGGGTGCGCTTGTTAAAAAAATTAGAAATGGAGACTCGATACAATTTTTTGGGGGGAAATTACTTGTTTTTTAGCAAACGCCCCCCATAGAAAAAATCATTAGTGCAGCATCGTTGTTCACATTATAATTGAAATGAGAACAATATTGCTGCATTAATAAAACAAAACAAACTAAAAAAGTTTATTTATTTATTTTATTTTATTTTTATTTTTTGTTTTTTTACATTTTACATGGTTATGTTCTGGCCGTTCCAATGATACCAAACATTAACCCCTAGCTGCCACTGATCGGGAGATAGGGGGTTCATAATCCAAGGTGTTCAAACAGCTTCGGCACTTTGGTAAACACGTCCAAGGTGCAGACAATTTGGGGGCATATTTTGGAACCTGTTTGAAAATGAGTTTCTATTGCCGTAAACAAAATTCCTTGGCATTGCTCCAGAATATGATATGATTGAGTTTAGGCTATTTTGAGCCCCTGCAAGGGCTTTTGAAGATCAAGTATACTCGATCATGACAGTGCTGATATAAAACAAGTAGATAAGGATTGTAGTCACAATTATGCCTCATGTGCACAAATAAATAAATATAATATATGTACTGGCTGGGTGGAGTAGAGGTAACATCACTGCTCTATAACTGTGGAGACACAGGTTCACATCCCGGTCAGAGCACCTCTCCAGTAAGTGTCCTTGGGCAAGACACCTAACGGTACATACCCTGTTTCCCCTAAAATAAGACCTACTTCGAAAATAAGACCTAGTACTCTTTTTGATAAATGCTAACGTATAAGACCTACCCCGAAAATAAGACCTAGTTTGATTCCCTGGGCTAATGGTGGCATAAAGGGCAACTTGAAGAGCCGCGGTAGAGAGTCAGCGATGCTGGCGCCAGATGAAGCGAGGCGGCAGCGGAGGGAGCAGAGCCGCATAAGCTGATGCTTCCTCTAGCGCCGGCTCCTGTCACAGGCAGAGTGATACTAGATTTACACCGCCTGTGAAGAATCGATAGTGAAAATGCGGTTTGCTCATTCTGGCCAGCGATTGGTTACCAAATTGCTATTGAAAAGGTATGGCCCCCCTGATTGCTTTGATCACCCTATTTTTAACTTTGCCACTCACTCCTGTCTTGCAAGTCTTCTACTGGTATTAAAAAAATTAAGACCTACCCCGAAAATAAGACCTAGTGTGTTTTTTTTGGGCCAAAAAAATATAAGACAGTGTCTTATTTTCGGGGAAACACGGTACTTACTACCACACCATATCGGCTGTGGAGTCCAGTGGTAGCGACTCTACCCTTTGACCGTGGAGAAGCAAATCAAAATCCCATGCAGCACATCCCTCCAATACAACTGTGGAGAAGTCTCGACTTTACGAGAAGCAGGTTCATTTAACCCCTTAGTGACCGGGCGGTTTTACACAAATCCGTCCTTTAGTGACCGCTGCTGTTTTTACGTTTCTGCGCTGTTAGGGTTTAGGTCAAATTTTCCTCTTACACGTTTATTCAACCCACACATATTATACACCCTTTTTCCCGCCATTAAATGGACTTTCTAGAAATACCATTATTTCCATCATATCCAATAATTTAATATAAAAAAAATATGAAATATGATGAAAAAAATGGTAAAAACACACTTTTTCGTAATTTAATCTCCTAAAGCTATAACCACCAATAAAGACCCCGGCTAAATAGTTTCCAAATTTTATCCCGAGAATAGAAATACCCAATTTTTACATGTTTTTACCTTTTAACCCTTTCACTGCTGAGCCAGTTCACCTATGTGCGCTGCGCTCATTCTGACCATTTTGTGCTAATTATTTTGAGATGTCAGCCTAGGTCCTATTTAATTAAACCCCCCCAGACAAAATTTTTTTTTTTTAAAAAACACATTTTTTTATTTTATTTAATTTTTTTATTATAATTTTTTTTTTTTATTTATTTTTAAACCAAACCTGGTCATGTTTGGTATCATTTGAAAGGCCATGATCAGGCCTTTCAAATGATGTCAAATATGACCATCTAGCTGCCATGGATCGGGAGATAAAGGGATCCTTAGGATCCCCTTATCTCTACATGGCAGCTAGAGGGTTAACTGGCCCACTGACATCCTCACACATATGGTGAGGTTGTCAGTGGGTGGGGGGGGACCTGGAGGCTAGGCTGACATCCAAGATGTCAGCCCCCCTCCAGGTTCGAATCGCGTTTTGGCGCCAATTCGCGCTAAAATGCAATCCGGCGGCGAAATGGTTAATGCTATACACCGCTGAAAAGGGGAGACTCTCCCCTTTTCAGCGGTGCAAAAAGCATTTTGCTAGCATCAATGGTTGGGGAGATAGAGGGCTCCAAAGGAGCCACCCCTCCCCTTCATTGAATTACATGGGGGCACCTTCTGATGACGTCACCACGCAGCGTGGCGACGTCATCAGCCTCGCCTGCCCATGTAAATCACATGGGCAGGCTTCCTCCCTGCCAGATCGCCGTGGGATCCGACGAGGGAGGTGAGTATCGGGCGGGAGGGGGATTTGGCGCCGCTGACGTACCCTGTACGTCTGCGGGTCTAAGGGAGACCCGAGGACAGGACGTACAGGGTACGTCAGGGGTCATTAAGGGGTTAACCACCAGGTCGCTGCTCTACAATCATGGACCCGCTCATGGACCCGATCCCACTCAGAAGACGCCACCAGCGAATGTCCTTGGGCAAGACACTTAATGCTATGGATGCACCTTCCTGACAAAATACTTATACATCTCAGAGAGTGTAAGTTCCTTTGGGAACAGGGTCCCCCTGAATCAGGCCGTATCATCCATGTGTTGTATTCCAATGTATCAACTCCTTGTACACTGATCTTGTAAAGCGCTGCATAATATGTGGCGCTATATAAATAAAGAATGATAATAATTAATAAGTTACATTCAGACCATTTCTCGGTACTCCTGTTTGATATTTTGTTGCCAGTTTTAATACAAGGTCTTAAATGTAGAACAATAACCATGGAATGCAGTACAACCATTTTCTAAAAGTTAGAAGTTTTGGTAACAATTACTACTTGTACGTGTACATATTTTTTTAGAAAGTGATCTGTTTTATTCCTTCCATCCTATGTAAATCAAGAAAAACATCTAGACATTTGCACACATTTGAAATTGACATATTTTATTTGTAATAGACATATATACACTCCAAACCACCAAGCTCAATATTTTAGAAACAGTAGAAATGACAGATTCATAGAGTGATTATGATTTCATGGAACCCCTTTTTCACCTTTATTTTATTATCCTGTCTTAAAAAAGCAATGACTTCCCTACTTTTCCTTTTCGTCTTTACATCATGTGCATATGTTGTTAGTTATCTACACTGTATATGTGATTTATAATTGCAGTCTTCCTTGGCTTTTTTTCCTGTAAAAATCATTCATTTATCTCGGTTGACATTCATCCTTCCTAACAAATAATCACAAAATTCAGTATCTTCCAGATTGGATTATGAGATGATTTGATTAAAAATTTATATATATGGTCACTCTAATGTTAATTAATTAACTTACATCTAGTCCAGTCTAAGACACACACAATCGCCTTTTTACATGAATGCATATTAACCCCTTCACTGCCAAGTGCTTTTTGTTAAAAAAAATAATATTATAACATTTCAAATTTGTAATGTGAAGTCAACAATAAAATATAGGATAATGTAGACATTTTACACAGAAATTGTGGTTCTGAGCTAGTTAATAATTCAAATAATGTAAATTTGCTAATTTTAATTTTTTTTATGTATTCAGTTAAGCTTTAAAGAACTTTTTTTTGGCATGGAAGGTTTTGAACTGTAGCAAGTATCGTTTATCCTGCACAATTTCACATGGGGTCTGCATTATCAGCATACAGGCAGACATGGCCAAACACAGTAAATATGATGAAATTAGAAAATAAAATGGTCAGATATCCTACTTTCGGGTATTTGTATTGATTATATTGGGATTATTAGCAATGCAGCTTCCAGAAATTACCAGTAGAATTTAAATTAATATAGAAACATAGAAACATAGAAAAATGTCGGCAGATAAGAACCTTTCGGCCCATCTAGTCTGCCCAATTACATGGATACTTTACCTGGATTTATCTTTTGTTTAGGATAGCCTTATGCCTATCCCATGCCTGCTTAAATTCAATTACTGTTTTAGCCTCTACCACTTCAACTGGAAGACTGTTCCATGTATCCACCACCCTCTCCGTAAAATAATGCTTCCTGATGTTACTTTTAAACCTTTGCCCCTCTAATCTAAGACTATGTCCTCTTGTTTTGCTACTTTGTTTCCTTTTAAATATACTCCCTTCCTCTACGTTGTGGATTCCCTTTATGTATTTAAATGTTTCTATCATATCTCCTCTGTCTCGTCTTTTTCCAAGCTGTACATGTTAAGATCATTAAGCCTTTCCTGGTAACTTTTCTCCTTCAAGCCGTACACCATTAAATATATTATATATTATTTATGTGTATGGAAATTACAGTAACACTTTGTATCTATACTGTATAAGGATTTTCAGTAATTATAACCCACTGAATGTTATCCCTGTACAGCAGTGAGTGACCCCAGAGCTCGCCCTGTATTCTGCCCTCTCCCTGGATGTTGTAATGCAGCAGGAAAGTTTTTGAACTTTTTGTTAGAGTTACAGTATTACAGAGGGAAAGCTGTCAGGGTTATTCAAAGAGATACGAATGGCTGCCGAAAGGGAACCGAACGCTGAAAATCAGCGTTCAGTTACCTTTCCTGGCCATTCGGCTATCCAGAGAGCAGGCAATTCGCCAAATCCTGGCGAATTGCCTGCACAAACGGTGCCTGTTCGTGCCTGTTCGAGGGCAGTGAATCCCCATAGAGAAGCAATGCTTCGTCTATTCAGAGAGCAAAACCCAGCAGTGAAAAGTTGCCGAATTGCCCTGCCATTTGGTGGCTTCATGCGGCATATTTATTCAGGCGAATCCTATAGGCTTCAATGTTATAAATATTCCCATTTTAATGCAATATCTAATAAACCATTGATTATAATATTCTGCAGTAAAAAGTCTCTTCATTTATAGATTTTTTGGGATATTTTAAGCATTTTTCGGGATTTTTTTCCCCCAAATTTTTTTCCTTTTTTATTTTATTTTTTTAAACGTTTGTTCTTTTTTCAGTAACAGCCCTTTTTATTATCATTCCCTGGACCTCATTTGTAAATGTCAGACATTTTTGCTCAGTAGGTTGTTTGCAAACAGCGTTTCACTTTTCAAACATTCAAGCAAACTGTTTTTTTTTTCACTCCATTCTTCTGCGGTGTCGTGTTTTTCCGGCGGCTCCGCTGCGTGTGATCGGCTCCTGCTCGGGTTTTTCCTGCGTTTTCATCAGGGTTAATCCAGATGTTTTTGTGGGTTTTCGGTATACCTTTGCCGGTTTTTGTGGTGAGTTTTCGGCGGGTTTGCGGCGACTTTTCCCTGCATTACGACGGCCCTGTGGTGCTTGCTGAATACACCGCAGGGTCGCCGAAATGGGATCGCCAAATCGTGCCGAATTGAAGAGAACGAAAAGTCACCGAACTTGCGGTGAATTTTCGATTCTCTTTCAATAACCCTGTGTGAATTTTCACAGTAAATTTTGTTTCTCCACACGGGGCACATTAATCCCACCTTAAAAAGATAAGTAAATGGGGCTTGATATGCTAATGATTGCTTTTCAATGTTGAGGTACACTGCATTTTTTAATGCAAAATTGAGTTTGATAGTAAAAGGGTTAATCTATTTTTGATTTACAACATAACATGACAATCTTAGCGTGGAACCATGTTTCATGATAACAGTCATATCTCATCCATTAAATATAACAGTAACAGATCTGGGTGTAATTAACTCACCCAATTAGCAATGTTTTCATCAATGCACTTTTTCTTAAACACTGTAATCAGCATTAAAACTCGACAGGACCTGCGTCACTTACAGGACCGCATATGATATCTTACAGGCAAAAACATCGCTGCTTCTTATACGATGTGTATCTGCAGACAATACAACGACAAGCCTGAGGCTGCAAAAGAGACCTTAGGAAGCTTAAAAATAACATTGTGTATGATTTGTGTACATCTGAGTGATGTTTCATTCATTGCCAGTGCTTAGAAGTCACTGCCGAGTAGATATTTAGCAAGCAAACTACAGATTTAATGGTCCTTGCCAATTGCCCACTTGTATTAGCGTAAGCTGGAACAAATGTATTTTTCTCATGTGGAGCAGATGTGACAATGTATACCATGGATGACAAAATATTAATAAAAGGATAACTTGAATAAAATCTGCAAGAAAAACAAAGGAGTAGAACAACTGTTTTCTTGGTTTACAGAAATATATATATATATAAATGTTTATATATACACATATATATATATTGAAACAGCAGAGGGAAGCACTAAGGCACTAAATAAAACTGAATTTATTAAGTGTGCATTAAAAAAAATCTGACGTTTCGGCTCCTAAGAGCCTTTATCAAGGAATAAAAACAATACATATGCACACTAATTTATGAGAAAGTTGGCGGGTGAGCTTACTCTTTTAATGACCATTAATAGAAACCAAAGCCTCTAATTGTGTTTTGTTTCACACCGTATAATGGGAATAAGCGCAGATGACATTTTTCTCTTTGTTATGTTTTACACATGTTGCTGGGCTGGATGCATTTGGTGGTTGCAACCGCCCCATCTGGGAATAGGCGAGACCCCACCCCTCCTGTACTATGTATGTTTTATTGTACCTCCAGCCAGGTCATCATTGCAGCATGTTCCGCTCCATGTCTTTGTATTTTTATCCCCAGGCGGATTTGTTTCTGGGGGGGCATAAATAAATGCCCACCAGTCTACCTCATGACTGAAAAGCAGCATGAGCAAGTTATGGTTCGCTATACAGCAGCCTGTGGCTCCATTTTTGGATAGGACTCACCCTCACTAGAGGTGCCGTGACGTTGGCGGTTGAGCTTTCTCTTTTCATGGCCATTAATAGAAACCAAAGCCTCGAATTGTGTTTTGTTTCACACCGTATAATGGGAATAAGCGCAGATGACATTTTTCTCTTTGTTATGAGAAAGTAATATACTCACCCCCCCCCCAAATGATGTGATACCGCGTATTAGGTCACATCGGAGGAGTGCAATCATCACATTTCATTAGGTCACATCACATCGGAGGAGAAAGCAATCCACTCCCTGCATCAGCGTGGGCAAAGATATCTGTAGAGAATAGCATTACAAAAATGTTAAAGCAAAAAAATAAATAAACAAGGACCAGGATAATGAAAATAGTGTACAACCAACTAGGTATGAAGAGATGTGTTATGCGAATACCTGAACATGTGATGGGCCGTAAAAAGAGAAATGTTCGGGATGTGTGGTGCATGGGTGTGATGGAAACTTATGTGAATGCCTGACTGCGTGTTTGGCCTTAAAACAGAAAATGTTCAGGATGTGTGGTGCATGGGTGTGATAAATATATATACACACTTCACTTACCTGCCACTTGACTTACCCCTCTCCTCTTAGATTGTGAGCTCTCGGGCAGGGTCCTCCCTCCTTCTGTTCTGTGTGTGTAACATGTACTGTATGTATATTTGTTATTCGGTCTCTCCCATTGTACAGTGTTAAGGAATTTGTTGGCACTTTATAAATACTTGTAACTGGAACTGGAATGGTGGCTGCACTTGAGATTTTAACCCTTTCGCTGCTGAGCCATTTCACTCCTGTTTGCTGAGCTCATTTTTACCGGTTTCGCTCATCATGTTTAAACGCGATTTGAAGTCACATTTTATTATACGACCCAGACAAATTATATATCGTTCTTTCCGGCAGACTCGGCAGATTCATAATATATCATTATTATATGTATACGTCATGTTCTTCCTGAATATTATAACAAAAAAATGCAATAAAAGTAGAATTTTCAATCATCTACAGTGTGTAAAGTGTTTGTTTTCACATTTTATCATGCGAGCCTTTGCGGTTATATTTTCTATGGGGTGCGCTTGTTAAAAAAAATTAGAAATGGGGACTCGTTACATTTTTTGGGGGGGAAATTACGTGATTTTTAGCAAACGCCCCCCATAGAAAAAAACATTGCTAGTGCAGCATCATTGTTCACATTATAATTGAAATGGGAACAATATTGCTGCATCAATAAAACAAAAAAACCTGTTTATTTTTTAAAAAAATGTTTTTTATTTTTTTAATTTTAATTAAAAAAAATTCCCTTTAGGGTTAACATGGTCATATTTGGTATCATTGGAAAGGCCAAGGGATCGGGAGATAGTCGGTTCATTGGAACCCTTATCTCCACCATAGGTGGCAGCTAGGGGTTAACTCCGGAACTGACGTCATCGCGCAATGCCGCAAGGGGTTAAAGGCAGCTAGTGCTTGGAAAGGCAGGCTGTGCCCTTCAAGCGGTGCCTGCCTTGCCTTTCGCTTCTGGCCCGTATGGATGGGGAGGGAGAGAGGTCGCCCCCTCCCCTTCAGGCACCTTCCCCGCACTGGTGGGGGGGTGCCTGGAATAGACGTTATCAAGCTGGCGCAATGACATCTATTCGTGCCTGCCTTTGTCCCGGAGGCAGGGCTGAGATCAAAGATGTCTGCACCGGGGGGCCGGCATCCCGGCCGATCGTGGCTGCAAAGGGAGGACGTGCGCAGCCGAGTGCTGATGCGGCAGGACGCGCTGAGTGCGTCATCCGCATTGAAGTGGTTAAAAATACAAAAACTTTATTAATGCAGTAATATATAATGGACCAACCTTTCTTGGAATCCCAGCTCAGCTCGACCATACATACGCAATTTCCTGCTTAATTATCAAATAAAAATGTTGAACAACAACAAGAAATTAGACTTTAAGGCGCTGGGCCTGAGGGGGGAGCGAGGCCGCAAGCAAGAATAGAGCAATGGAGAAATTCAGGATAATACAGAAATGTTTTATACGCAGTTTAAATTTGTACACTATCTAGCTTAAATGGCTACTTTATAAAAATGGTGAAAAGTGTCTTTAATATCTTACATTACACAGCGTCTTCAAGAGTGTTAGTATCTTTGGACGAAGAATGAGTGAAATTGAGAAATAGTATACTGTATATGTTTTAAATAAACTAGAACAAATTGTGAATAAAGCATAACTTGAAGATGTGCATATAAGTTCTGTAATAACGGTTGTGTTTTTGTAACAGTTTATTAGTATGACAAGCTATTTGGTGTTTGTAGGAATATTTGCAAATAAGTTCGGTATAAAACTCTACAGGGCATATTACAATACACAATGTGCTTAAACGGGGATGCTAATGGGGAAAATCTGCACCTGCAGGTTTCCCCTTAGCGTCCCCGGTTTAGCACCATATTTCAGGGCAGGCACTAATTCAGCAGCCTGACCCGTAACACAGCGGTAACCCTGATACTTATTTATTTATAAAGGATTTTACCAGGAAGGATACATTGAGATTTCTCTCGTTTTCAAGTATGTCCTGGGTTCAAGAACATTGAAGTGTTACAGTTACAGAAATACAAAGTAATACAATGCAAGATATTAAAAAACCAACACAAATATACAGATTAACAGAAAATAAATATGTAGGAAATATAGTCACTAGGTTACATGTTTACAGGTGCATTCTGTATTGAGGTATGTTAGTAAGGAGCTCTTGAGTGACTTAAGACTGGGGGAAGATTTGATGGTGTCTGGGAGGTTATTCCATAATTGTGGTGCTCTGTAGGAAAATGAGGACCGAGCCGCTGTCTTTTTGTATTGTGGTATTGCAAGTAAGGTGCTGGTCCTGGATCGGAGGTTATAGGATGAGGGAGCTGCTGGGGGAAGCAGTCTATTCAGGTAGGGTGGTAGCTTCCCAGAAATGCTCTTAGACACCAGGCTGGAGAGGTGAAGGGTGCGTTTAGACTCTAGCGATGGCCAGTTTAGCTCTTTTAACATGTCACAATGGTGGGTCATGTAGTTACATTGTAATGCGAAGCGGCAGAAGGAGTTATACAATGTAGTAAGTTTCTGAAGGTGTGTTTGCGGGGCTGCTGCATACACTACATCTCCGTAATTAATAGCCGGCATAAGCATTTGTTATACAATCTGCTTTCTTACCGCGGGGCTCAGGCAGGATTTGTTTCTGTACAGGGCACCTAGTTTGGGGTAAAGTTTAGATGCGAGTTTTTCGATGTGGGGGCCAAAGGATAGATTAGGGTCCAACCACATACCTAGATATTTGAGAGAAGTGACTGTGGTCAGTGTGCCATTTGATTTTGTCCCAACACATAGATGGGGATTTTGCAATTTGTGTAGTTTAGGTGCTGTTCCAAAGAGCATCGTTACAGTTTTGTCAGTATTTAAAAAAAGTTTGTTGTGTTCGATCCACTTTTCTACCTCTGTGAATTGTTCTTGCAGCATGGCCTCCAGCTGCGGGAGATTTGGTTTGATGGTATAGATTACAGTGTCGTCTGCGTACATATGTACAGTTGAGGATTTGCAGACGTTGGGCAGATAATTTATGAATATTGTGAATAGCAGGGGGCCTAGTATTGAGCCTTGGGGTACACCGCAAGTGACTGGGAGCGGGAGGGAGGAGCTGCCAGAAATTGACACATATTGTGATCGGTCGGATACATATGATTGAAACCAGGTTAGCGTGCGATCACCAATGCCAGAGTTTTTAAGTTTTTCTAACAAGATGCTATGGTCTACCGTGTCAAAGGCCTTGGCAAAATCAAGGAAGATGGCTCCAGTTAGGTTTCCTTGTTCCATCCCAGCTTGGAAATCATTGCAGACTTTTAAAAGGGCGGTTGTAGTTGAGTGATTTGGACGAAAGCCTGATTGATCCGGGGTTAAGTAGTTCCAATATTGATAATAATCACGTAATTGTGTGTAGACACATTTTTCTAACACTTTTGACATTACAGGGAGCAACGATATCGGACGGTAGTTGGATACCAAAGTACTGTCACCACTTTTATGGATAGGTACCACTCTTGCAGTCTTCCAGAGCTTGGGTATGTTTCCAGTCGCCAGTGATTCATTTATTAGGGTTGCGACAGGATTTGCAATTGCTGGCGCACTGATTTTCAGCAGCATTGCTGGTATTTGATCAGGTCCAGACTGGTATTTCATTTTTTGCGTACGGAGAAGTTTAGTAACGACACTGACAGGTACTGGTCTAAAACTGAATTCCTGTCTGATACAGGGACTTTGCACAGTTGGAGGGGCCTGACCTGCATGAGGCCTCTCTGATTGCATGTCATTTCCTAGCTTGGCAATCAAAGTGGTGGCGCATCCAACAAAATAATCATTAAAGGCATTTGCTACATCTAGGGGGTGTTGCAGGGTTTGGTTGTTTACTTTGACAGCAGCTGGCTGGGAGTGGACTGGGGGTGCTTGTATGTTACTTATGGTTCTCCAAAATTTTCTAGGGTTTGATATGTTATTGTTTAGATTTTGATTGAAGTAATGGGCTTTGGCCATTTTTGTTTGTTTTGTGCATTCATTCTGGCATTTTCGGTATTCGTAGTGATCGTTCATGGAACCAGTACTCTTGAAATTTGACAATAGTGAATCTCTAAGCTGGTACATTAGTGTAAGATCAGCTGTAACCCAGGGGAGATGGGTCCCTTTTACTCGCACTTTACGCAGCGGGGCATGGGAATTCCAGACTTGCAGGAGCTCAGACTGAAAGTATTCAACTGCACAGTCTAGGTCTGGGATTAGGTTTAGCCTGTACCAGGGGAGCTGTTTGAGATCACTTAGGAAGGATTCAAGGATAAATGTCTTGAAAGACCTGGTGGTTATTACCTTTGGGGGAGATTTCAAGGCTTTTATTTTGCGCACGCAGTACACTAGACAATGGTCACTAAAGCTATTAGCAAGAACGCCTGCCTCCTGTATTCTATCAGGAGATGAGGAGAGAATCCAGTCCAGCAAGGTATGGTTAGTGCTTTTCATATTAATGCGAGTGGGGGAGGAGATTAATTGAGTTAGCTGCAAAGTTTTAAACAGTGAGCAGTGTTTATTGTTTTTAGGATTTAGCCAATCTGTATTAAAATCGCCGAGGACCAGTAGTTCACTTTTTTGGTTTTGGGCAAGTAGGTTATTAAGGATTTGATATATGTCAGAGAGGGAGTGCACTGGAGAGCTCGGTGGACGATAGAACCCAGCAACAATGATTGATTTACTGAATGGGATCTCAATTATACCAGAGAGGAAATCAAAGGTGACACGTCCACGCAGCTGTGTTCATCACCTCCTGGAGTCCATAGGACTCCATGGTGGATTCTACTGCTGGGCTCTTGCAGGGCCACGTTGTGATTCCTGGAGGGAGACTTGTGAATTTTTGGGACGGGACAGAGGAGATGGCTGAGCGAGCGGCTGGCTGCTGGGTGGCCTTCCTTACCAGTGAGACTCGAGGCGACACGTCTTCTGTGCGGTGCCTGCGCAATGCATCTATGTAGGTGAGGAGGGCAGCACCAATGCAGTGTGAGGGCCATTTCCCAGCCTTGTGTTCGCAGGATGGCACGCACGCTGCAGCGGCTGTCAGCCCGGCGGCCCCTCCTCCCCCTCACTCACTAGCAGCAACAACACATACACAGACAGTCGACCAGCGCCCACGGCAGCCAGGCAGTCCATAACCCGCGGGCCAGCCCGGCCGCTGCTGGCCGCTACCAGCCCACGGTTTCTAAAGTAATGATGTGCTGCGGCCCAAAGATTGCAGCAGCCTACCGGGATTACTCCCGGTATCCTGGTAGGCCAGTCCGGCCCTGTAGGTAGATGACTCCAGACATATCAGCATTATATAAAGCAATATATAATTATCAAATATAAAATTGCATTTTATGCATCAGCAACGTTTTGATTACTTGATGTCACTTACAGTCATTTTGAGGAAACCGCAAATATTCATGTCTGCTTTGAAAAAATATATTTTGCAAGCAACTGTTTCTAATGTAATTTTGGCTGATGAATTCTAAAATCACAATAATAATATCATATTACCCACAGTTTTTTCACAATTTAACAAGTTACATGTTTTGTTACCAACTATTGATTTCTGCTACCCACAGTACTCTGCACAAATTTTATGACCCTCAAAATCACAGGCCAAAAAAAACACCCCATCTGAATTTAACTAAGGAAAAGGGTAAGAGCCTTCCACTGAACAATTACTGCAGTGATTAATATGTTTCAGCTGCAAAAAATGAGGTCAGCCGACTATGTGAATATACAGATTTTCCATCAATGGATTTTTTTCTTCCCTGATGGTGTGGGCACATTCCAATATGATAATTCAGGATTCAGACGACTCAAATTGTACAAGAGTGATTCAGGATGCATGAGACATAATTTTCATACATACGTGATCGTTAGCTCTAGTTAACGAATGCCGCCCATATCACATCCTGAAAGATAGCGGGTTAAAAACCCATCAAAGCATCGGTAATAGCTGTTCATACCGCGAGCTTACTGTACTTTGCGCTCGCTATAATTAGCATGGGGGAGTGCAAAGAGTAATTAGTTTTAGGATTACAAAGTCCTAACGCTAAATACCGCAACACTGCGGCTTACTGAAACGGTATTTACAGCTGGAAGCTGGTGCTGATCAGTTATCTGATCAGCACCAGCTTCTGCAGAATCAGTTATCACCAGCTTAACCCCCTCCCAAAAAATCAGATATTCACCTCTCATCCCACGGTGTGAAAGGTGGCACGATCCGCCGCTTCTGGCTGCCGGGAGCAGAGTGATACTGGGGAGAAATAGTCCCCTGTCTCCCTCTGCGAATAATTCAACCGGCCTGCATGACCTTGTGAGAGCGAGATTGTGCAGGTCCAGTGGTCCAGCAGCACAACCCTCAATGGAGTCTTATGGACTCCAGGAGGTGATACAGGAATATTGAGTATCCAGGAAGGTTTGCGGCCGTTACAGGGCAGGGTGCTGAATTTAGCACCTGCCTCGCAATATGGAGTTAAAACGGGGATGCCACGGGGAAACCTGCAGTTGTAGGTTTTTCCTGTTAGCGTCCCCGTTTTAGCGCCAGGGACGTGATAATGCCTTTGATTTCTAGTTGACATCCGATTATGAAATCCTCACAATGTAGAAAATCTTCTAATTAACATCTGAACATCTGAATCAGGGTGTTTTGTCAACACAGACCAAGGAGGTGTCCTTGAAACATGTTGATGGCTGCCTTGACCATTGGACATTTCAACAAATCTCCCTGATTTTCACAGATGTGCTAATACCGCAATAATATTGATATCCTTTGCTAAATACCACCGGCTGGGTGGAGTAGAGGTAACATCACTGCTCTGCATGGAGAGAGCCTCTGGAGTCATGGGTTCGATCCCAGCGAGCAACCTCTCCAGTAAGTGTCCTTGGGCAAGACACCCAACGGTACATACTCGCCACCCAGGACATATTTGAAAATGAGAGACATCTCAATGTATCCTTCCTGGTAAAATCCTTTAAAAAAATATATATATATTTGTCTCTAATAAGTATCTAATACCTTAAATTTCAGACAGAAAACTTTGTTTTTTGGGGCTTATTTCCAACCAGATTGTTTTCAAAAAGGGACATTCTTTGAAATTCTACTGTAGCTGAAGCCATTCAACTAAATCAATCGATATTTTGAAAAAAAAAGGATGTTTTAATTAAATAGACATCTAAGGCTGGGGTCAGACTAGCACATTTTTAATGTGCGTTTAGGCGCACTTAATCACGGCCGCAGTAGCAGCAAATTACACGCAATGACGGCCAATATACGAAGTACGGACGCATGAAAGTCCGGCCGCGCAACGCAAGTGGAAAATTAAAGCATTTTTTCGAGAACGCAGAACCGCTAGTACTGACAGACAGAGTGCGCTGCGTCCGCTAGCGGCATATGTGCGTGATTAGGAGACGTCAGACGCTGCTCATGTCCGGCCAACATAACGTCCAGACGCAAAAAGTGTTTTATTGACGATCCGTAAAAAATCACGCACGAAAATGCGCATCGTATGACCGTTTTCGCGCATTCTGTGAAAAAATACAGCAATGCGTTCAGACGCACTTTTTGACGGTTGCTGCGAATAATGCGTTCGTCTGACCCTAGCCTTAAATAGAAGAGGTTACCGAATGGAGTTCGGTCTAGAAATACATGTTTGAGAAAACACTGAAAACAGTGCATTTTAGTAATTAGCATAAATTAAATTATCTTTGCAATGCCTCCATGAAAAGATTGATCCATCAATGAAGGATTTGGGAAGGAATTGCATTTGATTTTTTTTTTAATTTTGCAATTTGTGTTTGATAAATAATAAATATACAGTAAATTGCATTACTCTAAAAAAAATCACTGACTTTATAACATTATTTTTATCATTCTTAAAGTTGATTTATAAAATTGTGCTACTTAAATTATTATCGGTTTCTATAACATTACTTTGATCTTTAATGAAAGGTTCACACATTCTTTGTACTGTTTTTGATCTCTTCACTGGCCTTCACAGTCTTGTCAGCAGAAGGAAAATGCTTTGGGAAAATAGTAAATTATCCATTCACAATCTTCTGTATATCAGAGTTGATGTCAACCTTGACATACATACACGTATCACAAATGCCTTTTTTAAAGAATATTTTGTAATCTAATCTATCTACCCAAGGTCGTATAGTAAAATGCAAAAGTTCCATATTTATGTATAGATATATTTTTTCTATGACTTTCATGAGTTCTGCTTTAGTTGCTGTCCTTGTCATTAAATAGAGGGGAGAAAGGAACGAAGGTGAGGTAAGTGAGGAAGGAAAGAATGTTGTAAGAAATGGGAGGGAGGGAAGGAGGGAGGGAGGAAGGAAGGGATGAGGAAGTGATGATCAAACAAACAAAGGACAGAGGAAGTGAGAGAAGGAAGAAAATTATGCAGTGGTTGAGTTTAGGGTCGGGACATATGTTAACTATTCAAATAATGAAACCGTTTAGCATATATAAATATCATAACTGCATTTTACACTCATGAAGCTTTAAATAGGCCTGAAAGTGCCACCTCAGGACGTTGTTTCTCCATTAAAAAAACATCACTTCATCTTGAAAAATAATTATATAAATTAAGTTGGTACCAACAGGTCAAGTCATAGCACAAATAGATTCTAAGCCCCCATGAAGAGAAAAGCATTAGGGCATGATCGGCTGTCCTGAGCTAAAAATGGAGTGCTACGGTTCGATTGCTAATTCTCCCTTTGCATCCCAGTTTCACCATCAGATCGCGGGGAGGCGCCGAGTCCAGAAGCCTGCTGCATAGCCTTGCGAATGCTGGGCGCAGCGTTAACGCACCGTCCCAAGCTTCCTTTCCATGGAGTCCATAGGACTTCATGGAGGCTTCCCCTACCTGGTGTCACGGTTCCCGGATCCCACCACGCAGTACTTAACCCCCAACACTCCACAAAACCCAGAAGCTACCAACAGTGTAGCTGTGAATGATCCCTATCTGTCTGGTCCTTAGAATTGGCCAGGTAAACTAGCTAGACAGAAAAGGGTTAACAATACGGAGAGGAGTCAGCCGAGCCAGAATCAGGAATACAGAGTTCAGAATGGTCAAATGGAATAGCCGGGTCGGTATCAGAGCAGTAGCGTAGTACAAGTAAATAGTCTAGGGCAACAGAAGGCAGAATGGTCAGAACACAAGCAGAGGTCAATAACAGGTTAAATCAATATAGCAGTCAGGGTACAAGGAGCTCAGGTATGGATAACCACGATCTGGCAACTTCTGAAACTATACTGAGGGTTTTTTAAAGACCTTCACCAGACCACGCCCCCCACTCAGCCACACCTCATGCAATCACCTCCCTGCCTGTCTCCATTTAAACCGGGCAGTGATCAGCGAGCAGCATCAGACTTGCTGTCCTCAAGCACACAGGTAGGGCTGGAAGCCCCAACGTTACAGTACCCCCCTCTCCACGGGAGGCCACCGGACGACCAACAGGACGAGCGGCAATACGACCACCAGGGCGATCGGGGTGCGAGGCATGGAACGCCCTGACCAACCTAGAGGCAGACATGTCGGAAGCTGGAATCCAGGACCGGTCTTCCGGGCCATAGCCCACCCAATCGACCAAGTACTGCAGAACACCCCTGCACAACCTGAACAGGTGGAGGAGGAGGAACGACCCGCGTGTACCTGTTACAACAACAAAGGTTTCAGTAGGGAGAGGTGTGAAAGACGTTGTGCAAGCGAAGATGTTTAGGAGGGCAAGAGCATAAGCCACAGGTTAACGCGGCGAATGATCTTATATGGACCAATAAACCGAGGTGCCATTTTCATAGAAGGCACCCGTAACTTCCATGTTCCTAGTAGACAACCAAACTCTATCCCCCACGTTATAGGAGGGAGCTTGTAACCTATGCCTGTCAGCCTTGCGTTTCTGGACAGCAACATTGCGCTCCATATTTACGCGAATCTGTCTCCAAATCTCTTGTAGTTGAGTGAGGATGGTCATCGAGAGCCGGGATGGCCTGTTCATTAAACTGAAGCGGTAGAGCCGGAGGGAAAAAACCATAGATAGCAGAAAAAGGAGAGTGGCCAGTGGTCTCATTAACGGCGTTATATCGTGCATACTCAGCCAGGGCAACAACTCCGACCAATTGTCTTGTTGTTGTGTGGTAAAGCAACGTATGTACTGCTCGAGACCCTGATTTGCCCTCTCTGCTGCCCCATTGGTTTGTGGATGGTATGCTGAAGAGAAGGCCAATCGCACCCCCATCTCCGCACAGAAAACCCTCCAGAAACGAGGGACGAACTGAGCTCCTCTGTCAGAGACTATTTCAGACGGAACCCCATGTATTCGTACAATCTCTCTAGCAAAGACAACCGCCAGTTCTTTGGCTGTAGGAAGCTTAGGTAAAGGGACAAAATGAGCCATTTTGGAGAAGCGGTCTACAACTGTCAGAAACCACAGTATGACCTTTGGACTTCGGCAAGTCCACAATAAAATCCATAGATAGATGAGACCAAGGCCTCTTAGGCGTGGGTAAAGGCTGCAATAGACCGACAGGCAAGGTTTTACTGGTTTTTGCTTTCTGGCACAGATTTGACAAGCCAAAACAAACAGGCGTACGTCCTGTCGGCATGGTGGGCCACCAGAACTGTCTGGAGATACTGGTAAGAGTCTTACAGGGTTATCCAAAGAGATTCGAAAAGTCACCGCACGTTCGGTGACTTTTCGTTCTCTTCAATTCGGTTCCTTTTGCCGATTGCATTTCGGTGACCCTGCGGTGTATTCAGCAAACAGCACAGGGCCCCGAATTGGCAGGGAAAAGCTGCCGCACATCCACCGAAAACTAACCGAATGCACGCTGAAAACAAGCAAAAACATCTGGATTAACCTTTGAAAAAGACGAACAGGAGCCGAACAGGAGCCGAACATGAGCCGAATCACACAGAGCCGAAGCAGCTGTGACGTAGAGGAGGCAGTGAATAAATTAGAAAAACCATTTGTATGAATCTGGGAAAAGAAACGCTGTTTGCAAAGAAACTACTGAGCGAAAATGTCTGAATTTTTCACAGGAGGTCCAGGGAATGATAATAAAGAGGCTGTTACAAAAAAAAATAAGTAAACTGAAAAAAAAAAAAAAAAAAAAATCGGACTTTTAATAAAAATAAAAAAAAAACAGAAAAATGCTTAAAGTATCCTAAAAAATCTATAAATAAGAGACTTTTTGCTGCAGAATTTTATAATGAACGGTTTATTAGATATTGAATTAAAACAGGAATATTTTTAACATTGAAGCCTATGGGATTCTCCTGAATAAATTTGCCGAATTAAACCACCGAATGGCAGGGCATTAGGGGAACCTTTCACTGCTGGTTTGTGTTCTCTGAATAGCCGAAGCAGTGCTTTTTCATGGGGATTTCACTGCCCTCGAACAGGGACCGAACAGGCACCGTATGTGCAGACAATTCGCCAGGATTTGGCGAATTGCCTGCTCTCTGGATAGCCGAATGGCCAGGAAAGGTAACCGAACGCTGATTTTCAGCGTTCGGTTACCTTTCTCAAGCAATTCGGATCTCTTTGGATAACCCTGTTAGTAATACCAGGATGACCTGCTGGTTTAGAATCATGAAACATTATGAGTAATTCTTGTCTTTCCTTTTCAGGTACAAACAACATATCTGGAGGCTTGTCAGGTGGAGCCCCCAGTTGAGCTGCCTGGAGGCGTTCCAGGAAAGGCGAGGAGACAGACAAGACTGTGGAAGCCACAATACGTTCAGGAGGAACTATAGGATTGTGGTCTTGTGTATTAGATTCATATGGGTCATATTGACGAGATAAGGCATCAGCCTTTTCATAGCGGTCACCTGGTCTGTAAGTCAATACAAAATTAAACCGAGACAGTAGCAATGACCACCTGGCCTGTCTCGAGTTCAAACGTTTAGCATCCCCGATGTACGTAAGGTTCTTATGATCAGTGATTATCAATAAAGGATCAAGAGTACCTTCCAACAAATGTCTCCACTCTGACAGGGCAGACACAATAGCAAGCAATTCTCTGTTGCCAATATCATAATTGCGTTCTGCTGGTGATAATTTTCTTGAAAAGAACCCACAAGGATGTAGTGGTTTCCCTGGAGATTCTCTTTGAGACAGGACAGCCCCAATGCCTATCTCAGAAGCATCAACCTCAAGAATAAACGGAATCCTGGGATCAGGATGCCGTAACACGGGAGCGGAAGTAAAAGCCTGTTTGAGGGCTTCGAATGCTTGTTTAGATTGAGAAGACCAGATCTGGTACTTCAGACCTTTACGTGTCATATTAATGATAGGAGAGGCTATAGCGGAATAATTCTTGATAAATCTCCTATAATAGTTAGAAAACCCCAGAAACCTCTGTATGGCTTTGAGACCTTGAGGAAGAGGCCATTCTGAGATGGCCGTGAGTTTAGAAGGATCCATCTCAAAACCCTCTGGAGTGATAATGTACCCAAGAATTTCACAGTAGTAATGTCGAATAAACACTTCTCTAGTTTGCAATAAAGACCATTGTCCAGTAATTTAGCTAATACCTGTCTGACATGTGCATGGTGGGTTTTCAGATCGGAGAGTAAATCAATATATCGTCTAGGTATACTATAACAAAGGTTTGCAAGAAATCTCTGAGCACATCATTAATAAAATCCTGGAATACCGCTGGAGCATTACAAAGACCAAAAGGCATGACCAAGTATTCATACTGCCCACTCCTGGTGTTAAATGCTGTTCTCCACTCATGCCCCTCTTTTATGCGTATCAAATTGTAAGCTCCTCTTAAATCAAGTTTAGTGTACACTGCTGAACCCCTTAACCTGTCGAACAGTTCCGATATGAGAGGGATAGGGTACACGTTCTTAATGGTGATCTTGTTAAGCCCCCTATAATCAATACACGGGCGTAAATCTCCCTCTTTTTTCGACACAAAAAAGAATCCAGCCCCTGCTGGAGAAGAGGAACGTCGGATAAAACCTCTCTCCAAGTTCTCCTTGATGTACTCCTCCATAATTTGGTTCTCCTTTATGGAAAGAGGATATACTTTGCCTCGAGGAGGCATGGTACCCGGATGAATATCAATAGCACAATCATATGGTCTATGTGGAGGTAGTTTCTCTGCCTCTCTTTTATCAAATACAGCCCTGAGGTCTGCATATTGTTCAGGAACTTCAGTAGACAATGGAGGGGCTGTGGGTGTGTTCAGGGCACCGACATGCTGAATGGGTATTAAACAAGTCCCAAAACATGCAGAACTCCAAGACAGTATCTCTCCTTTAACCCAATCAATAACGGGATTGTGTTCCACCAACCAGGGGAAACCAAGTACAACAGGATTGGAAGGTGAGTGGATAACTTGGAATATGATCTTTTCTTTATGCAAGAGACCAGTAGTAAGAACTACTGTAACCGTATCATGAGTAATCCTAGGGCAGGATAACGGCCCGCCATCTATGGCTTCAACGGCTAAGGGTGTCTCTCTTACAACCAGAGGTAGAGAAATGGAAGAAGCGTAGTTAACATCAATAAAGTTACCAGCAGCCCCAGAATCCACAAAAGCGGTATTATGTGTGGTCTTGGTCTCCCAAGCCAAGGATACTGGTAACATAAGTTTAGTGTCTTTGATAGGAGACATGCATGTCACACCCAAGGCCTGTCTCCTCAGCTGCCTTAGGTGCGGTAGTTTTCCGGCTTATCATGCATTTTAGGGCGAGTAGGACATTGAAATCGTACATGTCCCTCCAAACCACAATACAGGCACAATCCCTCACGAAAACGCCTTGTTCTCTCCTCCTCTGTAAGCCTAGTACGGCCTAGTTGCATAGGCTCTGAGGGGGGTGATAACTCTCTGGGTGGTGCTTGAAGACAGGGGCCAACCTAGGTAACGGTCTCTTGGATCTCTCTCTTGGAGTCCTTCTATCCCTTATCTGATTATCCAGATCTATACAGTAATCAATGAGTTCACACAATACCTCAGGTAGTTTACGTGGAGCTAATTCATGCATCAACGACTCTGATAACCCCTCCATAAAAGCCAGAACCAGTGTCTCATTTGTCCAGTTCACATCAGAAATTAAGGTTTTAAATTCTATGACATAATCAGACACAGTTCTGTTCCCTTGACGTATGCGGAACAAGGATTTGCCGGCTATCGTGGCCTTTCTGGTAGGATTAAATGTACGTTGTAACTCGGCTATGAATTCTTTATAATCCTGTACAATAGGTCTCTCTGCCTCCCATAAAGGAGTCACCCATGTCAACGCTCTGCCAGACAGATGGTTAATAGACATGTGCATTCGTTTTAGTACTAAAACGATTTAGTCCGAATTTTGGGATAATTTAGTTTTAGTATGACTCAAGAGAAACGAAACTGCTCAGTACAAAAAACGAAAGAAACTAAAATAAAATGCACTACATTTTAGTTTCAGTCCTTTTTGTGATATTACATTGATGAGTGAAGGAGACCAGCAATGAAGATCGCAACATCCGAAGTTCTGCACACTCCACATGCCAATGCAGTAGGATGTTCTATACAGAGAGTGGCATTAATTAATGCAGGAGTATGTTCTATACATTATACAGAGAGGGGTATTAATGCAGGAGGATGTTATATACATTATACAGAGAAAGGTATAATTGAGGAGAATGTTCTATACAGAGAGGGACATTAATGCAGGAGGATGTTATCTACATTATACAAAGAGGGGTATTAATTAATGCAGGAGGATGTTCTAAACATTATACAGAGAGGAGCCTTTTTTTTTAGCCCTTTAAATCCAGTGGCTGTGAGCGCTGAGATCGGCTGCTTGTTACATTATCTCTCGGTACAATGTATCAGGCTCAGTTGTAACAGTAACTGACTGTAACAGCGCTCAGAGTTTCAGTAAAACAAGGAAATAATATTGTTCTAACCTCTTATATATAAAAATATTATTTACTAGTTTTACAGAAACTGTGAGCGCTGTGATGAGCAGCAGTCAGTTATTGTAACAGCTTTGCCTGACACGGGGCAGTATTACAATGTTGGTGCTAACTTAACCAGAGCTGTTGTAAACTGAAAACCTCCATAGGCTATAATGGCTCTGGGAAGGTTACAACAGCTCTGGTTAAGTTAGCACCAACTATGTAATATGGCCCACATTGTGCTGAGAGTGAGAGATACTGTAACAAGCAGCGATCTCAGCCCTCTGAGGAGCCACCACTACAATAGTAATTGTATCCACTGGTTTTCGGATGAACGAAATTAGTTTTCATACTAAAGAACTGAAAACGAATTTCTTTAGCAACTAAATAAATTGCATTTTAGGACTAATCCATTAGTTCAAAACGAAATTTTGTGCTGTGCACATGTCTAATGGTTAATAATAAACCCCACTTTGGCAATGTCAGAAAAAAACATTTGTGGATTTAATTTAAAATGGATATCCACATGGACCAAAAATCCCCGGCACTCAGAGGGAGTACCATCAAACCTCATAGGAGCGGTCATGTGTACCTGGGATGTCTGAACGACAGGGGGCACAGGTATAGCAGGCGGGGGTGCAACCCCAACTGGTTCCAGGTGTGCAGTACGATTCAGGATAGTTTGTAAGGCAATGGCAAACTGATCCATCCTATGATCCTGCTCATCCTGTCTGGATACAAAGGTAGCCAAGTGCTGTGTTAAATCTGCGGGATCCATATTGGCCAGATCGTAATGTCACGGTTCCCGGATCCCACCACGCAGTACTTAACCCCCAACACTCCACAAAACCCAGAAGCTACCAACAGTGTAGCTGTGAATGATCCCTATCTGTCTGGTCCTTAGAATTGGCCAGGTAAACTAGCTAGACAGAAAAGGGTTAACAATACGGAGAGGAGTCAGCCGAGCCAGAATCAGGAATACAGAGTTCAGAATGGTCAAATGGAATAGCCGGGTCGGTATCAGAGCAGTAGCGTAGTACAAGTAAATAGTCTAGGGCAACAGAAGGCAGAATGGTCAGAACACAAGCAGAGGTCAATAACAGGTTAAATCAATATAGCAGTCAGGGTACAAGGAGCTCAGGTATGGATAACCACGATCTGGCAACTTCTGTAACTATACTGAGGGTTTTTAAAGACCTTCACCAGACCACGCCCCCCACTCAAGCCACACCTCATGCAATCACCTCCCTGCCTGTCTCCATTTAAACCGGGCAGTGATCAGCGAGCAGCATCAGACTTGCTGTCCTCAAGCACACAGGTAGGGCTGGAAGCCCCCAACGTTACACCTGGTCACATGGCCGGCAGGATCTAGCCTCTCGCGAGATCCTGCTGGTCGGTGGAGTGATTGCAGAGGGAGAATGGGGACTTTTTTCCCTAGCCTCACTCTGTTCCTGGCAGCCAGAAGCAGTGGATCAGGCCGCCGTGTTCGACGCAGGAAGTAAGGTGAGAATTTGATTTTTTGGGGGCTTTTCAGCTGCTGCTAACTGATTCTGCATGTTAAGTATAGGGAGCCCAAAGTACAGTAAACTCCTGGTATAAACTGCTAATACCGATTCGCTAACAGGTTTTTCAACCTGTTAGTGAATAGGATCTGTGCGGCGAGCTATCACCTTCTTTAATCTAGCGCTAACGTGAGCACTACCATTAGCTTGAAGGAGGTGATAGAGTCCTTAGACTTAAAAATAAAAAGATAAAATATGCAATGTTCATTGTTGAAACTGCTGTTACATGTGTGAAAAGGAATTATACAATGAATTTTATTTATGCAATGCTAGACCTTTAGTCGTCTATTTAGTACAGTTTTGGTAAATTTTTTAGCATGGCACGTACATTGAAATATATTTTTAGAATAAAATCTTAATGACAGTTTTTCCACTAAATTATATGTCATATAATACAATTAAACGGTGCGTGATAGAATGAAACCTAACTGTACTTACAGATTTTATTGTCTTTTGTGTTCTGCTTTTGGTTTCTAGGACTCCTGGCCAATGTTTGGCACAGATAATAAATACTGAATTAGTCATTATTCACAAAAATGAATCACATTATTCCATCACTTCTTGTTTTCTGACCTTTTAGATTTGCCAAGAAGTATGTTTCAAAATTGTTACTGACAAAGTATACAAGTGATTTGTTTATTGTAGATGGAAACTGGGAAGTCATAAGGTAATGACAAACATTTTGGCTATGTTATGGTAAGTGGGATCCAAGTTTCAAATTGGGGTCTAATATGATCTTATAAAACACACCACGTTGGACAAAACTATGTATATGTATAAAAGTAAGCTTTTCTTTGTAATGAAGACTACCAATTACAGCAAGAGATCATTATATTTATAAAAGCAACCATCTGATATGGTCTTTGTCGATAATTAGGTAAAGTCAAAAAATTAATACTCATACATTTAAATTTGAGAAGTCTTTAGTAATGCATATTTGTAGTATATATAGAGAGAGGAAAATGGTGTCGCGCCTGAGCCCTACCGGGGCAGCTGCAACAACCAGACGTATCCAGCCCAGTAACATGTATAAAACATAACAAGAAAGAATGGTGTCCTCTGTGCTTACCCCTATTACACCATGGGGAACAAAACACAATTAGAGGTTTTTGTTTACTTGTATGGCCATTGAAGTTTTAAGCCCGCCTGCCACGCCAAGGCACCTCTAGTAAGGCGAGTCCCATCTAATAAAACCAAAAACCGCACCCTGAGCAACCACATACGCTCATGCTGTTTCTCTGTCATGAGACAAACTGGTAGGTTTTATTTTATTCCCTCCCCAGAAAAACTCCACTTTGGGATTGAAAACAAAACCACGGTACGAGACAGCTGCAAGGATGACCTGGCTGGAAACACGACAAAATATACATAGATAATAGGAAAATGGTGTCGCGCCCGAGTCCTACCGGACATATCCAGCCCAGTAACATGTGTATATGGCCCTTCAAATAACCAAAAACCTCTAATTGTGTTTTGTTTCCCATGGTGTTATAGGGATAAGCACAGATGACTCCTTGTTTTCTTGTTATATTTGTAGTATATGTTTGGGGAAAATAAAACTGTTTTAAATAATTTTAACATATATGGATTTTAATCCATAGTTTGCACAAATTTAGATATTTTCTGCCATCATAGACCGATCTTCATCTTTAAGTCTTCAACAAACTCAAACCTATATTAGCCTTTTTTTAATTAATTTTGCGATTCTCCCGTCCCCAATCTGTCACTTCTATTTTAATGAATACAAAAGCTTGGAAAAGTATTTGATACTTTGATGATCTCAATTCATTCTAAATTAGATTTTACCTTTAGTTTAAGGGAAGCTAAATGGAAATGTGTTGGGTGAAGTATGGGCATCTTTTTGTTTATACTACATAAAATGAGCTGATTTTATTGTGGCTAAAATGCTTTATATTGGTCTACTTTGATAATTTGATGGTTCTTAATTCTGATTGGCTGGATCACGTGAAAAAAACAGTCCGCACACTGATTTCTGCGCGCAACGTTAATGCGCGCGCATTTGTGCGCATCTGTTTAACGTGCGTTATTGCTCAACGGACGAAAAAATGCACAAGGATTGTAATTCCAGTGTTGATTTACGCGCGTTAGCGTTTAACGCTGGGCGCACAAATTCACGCGTTGCGCAAGCGTTTTAACGCGAAGATTGTAATAGGGCCCAAGATCAATTGATGTATCTTTGGAAAGACCAGAGTCCTTGGTTCCAATGATACCAAACAAGACATACTTGAAAACGAGAGAAATCTCAAAGTATCCTTCCAGGTAAAATCCTTCATAAATAAATAAATATTGCAAAAATAACTAAATGGGGGAAAATCCGCAAAATTTCTTTTTTTGCTGTTCTAAGGCAGTGGCATTTTTCAACTTTTATTTATAAAGCAAAGAATGCCACTGCAAGAACTTCCCCACTTCTTCACAGCGTGGTAATCGAGTGGGTAAGTGATGCTGCAATGTATTATTAAGCATTGATTGATCTAAAAGAGAAACTGCCGCACTGCTACAAGGAAAGGTGGGGGCACTTTGGACCCCTGTATCTACAATCTTTTCAACTCATATAGTTAAGGGAAGTGTAACTGGACAGGTCAGAGTTGGGCCTTTCTAATGATACCAAACATGAACAAGGAAAAAGAAAACCCTTTTTTCTTTTTAAGTGGCATTTTCCATTGTTACAAGACAAACAATACCACTGCCATTAACTTCTCATTTCCCATGCCAGGAACAAGCACAGTGTTTTATACATAATAATATTATTCATAAATTGCAATATGCCAAAATACAAATGAAAAAAAAATAAAAAAAAATTCAGTCTTGGCTAACTCCATAATGATCGAAACTGTTTTACCTTTGTCAGTCCGAAAGTACTCACTGCTGTTTTTACATTTCTGCACTGTTTGTGTTTAGCTCTAATTTTCCCCTTACTCATTTACTGTACCCACACATATTATATACTGGTTTTCTCACCACTAAATGGACTTTCTAAAGACACCGCTACTTTCATCATATCATATAATTTACAATAAAAAAATGATGAAATATGATGAAAAAAAACACTTTTTTTAACTTTGACGGCCAAAATCTCTTTTTACAACTGCCAAAAAAGACCCAGGCTAAGGCTGGGGTCAGAAGAACGGAGTGTTTACGATACCATTATTTTCATCATATAAAATAATTTGTTAAAAAATTTGATGAAATATGACACACTTTTTTGAACTTTGACCACCAAAATCTCTTGCGCATCTAGAACCGCCAAAAAAAGAACCCAGCTAAATAGTTTCTAAATTTTGTCCTGAGTTTAGAAATACCCAGGGTCCTATTACATTCTTCATGCAAAAACGTATGGTAAACGCGTGAATTTTTGCACAAAGCTTTAAACGTTAACGCTCGTAAATCAACGCTGGTTTTACAATCCTCGCGCATTTTTTCATCCGTCAAAAGTAACGCACGTCAAACGGACGCACATCAAATGTACGCGCAAAACGTTGCGCGCATAAATCAGTGTGCGGACTGTTTTTTCACGCGATTCAGCCAATCAGAATTAAGAACCACAATTGTCTCACGTTAAGTTTTTGCACCTGTCAAAATCAATCTGCACATATATGCTGCGTCAATAAAAAAAAACACGCACAACTTCTCAAATTTATTGGTTTGGTATGTGTAGAATAGAAACATAGAAAATTTCGGCAGATAAGAACCTTTCGGCCCATCTAGTCTGCCCAATTGAATTGTAACTATACTTTGCTGCGGATTGTTTTTTTGGGCTGGTGTATTTGGTTTCAGCCAGGTTGATAGAATTTGCCATTAACACCAGCTTTTAGGAGTTGCTAAAATAATGCGCGCAAAGGCTGTGTGTTACAAACTGCACATAGATTGTAATACCATCTGTGTACCAGCGCACAAACGCATTTGTGCTCACAATGCTAAGTATAGAACGCGCGAAGTACAGTAAGCTTGCGCAGCATTCGCACAGGTTCACCCGCGGTAGATGTATACGCGAAATTGTAATACGACGTTCTGCGCAAAGGGTTTTGACCCTCGCGTTAATGCATTTTTGCGCGGGCGCAAACATATGCGCGAAGAATATAATGGGGCCCCCAATGTTTACAAGTTTTTTGCATTTTAAACCCTTCACTGTTGAGCCATTTCACCTCTTCGTGCAGCATCATTGGTCACATTATAATTGAAACATGAACAATAGTGCTGCATTATTAAATTAAAATTTTTTTATTAAAAAAACAAAAAAATCTTAAAAAAATCAAGACACTTTTTGTTGCAGATTAAAAGAAGAAAAGGTTTAATAGACATTCAATAACAATGGGAATATTTGTAACATTGAAACCTATGGGATTTGCCTGATTAAACCTGCCGAATGAAAGCACCAAACATCAGGTCATTTCTCTAACATTTCTCGGCTGTTCGATGTTCTCTGAATAGGTCAACCATTGCTTCTCTGTAGGGATTTCACTGCCATCAAACAGGAGCCGTATTTTGCTGGCAATTCAGCAAAATTTGGCGAACTGCCTGCTTTCTGAATAGCCGAATGGCCACGAAATTGCACCCTACGGGGAAATTCACTGTTCAGTGCCATTTCAGGGCCAGATCGGCTCTTTCTGAATAACCGTGTTGGTGAATCTAGCCCAATGACTGATGTTCAACTTTCTCTTACAGGTTTATTGTACGATAAATGAGTATGTATCCTGGGGTATGCATATTCTTGTTTTAATTCAGCATGATACAGTCTTAAATACTAAAAATACTTAAAGAAAACTTTATTGGATACACAAAATGTGTGCTCGCTGCTATAGTCTTACTCAGAATCAGAATGTGGTTTTAACTTTAATAGCCATTCCATATGGCAAATGTTAACATTTCAGCTTGTATTAGGTTAGCATGACATTTCAGAGATTTTTCTGATAAAAAATAATCTGTACAAAAGACATGTTTATGTTAATTTGCATTTCAAATGTTATTCTTGCCAAGAAAATGTACATATGCAAATATATCTTCGGTTATGAGCCACGTTTATGAAACCATCCGTATGGTTAGAAAAACATACATAGCTAGTGAGGTAGCATACTATTTAGAAAACTGCCTAATAATTCTTTCATTGCAGATCTAGATCTGGATGAATTGAATAGCTGGATTATTAGTCATGGATAGGACAACATTTCCACTTGGAAAAGACCAGAAATAGGCTCAGACTCCATAGAGTCTTTGGGACGTAGATATAATCTGGACTGAGCCGGACACAATCATTAGTATTTTTTAAGAATATGTAATTAATCCATGGGTGGGCTTCCTACAGTGGTTTGATTTCTTTGCTGTCGTTAGTCTAATATACTGTAACCCACTTCCCAACCCTGTCGTCTGCTAGCACATACAGGACAGGGTTTAAGGATGGTGAAATGCAGATGAATCCTGCAATCACTGAGCAGCAAATCATATAACCTGAGCTTTGCTTCAGATACCTGGCAAACCTGGCCCGTCAGCAGGTACTGAAAACAGGGGGACCACTACTGTAACCCGTTGAGTATCCCTGGTGATACAAGAACATATAACTGGTGTCCTTTATTAGTATGTCATATGGGGTCTCCACTAATGACACTGCAGAAGCTTGTGTAATATGTTTTTGTTTATGCCCATATACTCTTTAGTACAACAGGTAGATTACGAACATCTCCTAATCTAGGGCACCGGTTGGTGAACTGTGAGGACCTTTATACACAGAAGTTGGCAGGGATAGAAAGAGATATTGCCTATCTTGGGATCAACATTGCAAGAAGGACTCCACAAAAGGTGTAAGTCTAGCTACATAACCAGAAAATGCTGATAGGAATGTCAGATATCAGTATAGATAAAAACAAACCAAGGGTTAGAGCAGGCAGATACCAGAGAAAGGTAAAATAATCAACTAGTTCAGTAATACAGTGGACAGATTGAACGGATGAACTAGCAAGGAGAAGTATGGTAACACAGTAACAACATGCAGGCGGTAGGCCGTAGTTTCTCATTGCGGAGATCGGACATGCAAGGGAAGCGGATCCGGTGGCACAGAGTCCCAGTGCAAAAGCGGAGAGACACCCTTGATCGGGCAGCGGAACAGATTGTCTAACGGATGGGTGAGAGGCCTTCCAGGCCACAGTTCCAAGTATAACAAAGCACGCTGCATTATTGTCTAAATCTACAGGGACCCAACTTGACTAGTCGAAGATTTGCTCATTCCATTCACTGGCCAGTTGAATACAGTACCCGGGTACCTGAGATCATACACACACACTTTTTGAGACATTACTTTCACGGGACTTACACTCCAGAATCGAAGGGGTTAAACTTTCCTTTTGCCGCCGCGTGTTTTTCCCGCATTACGAAGTCCTGTTGTTCATATACCATGTTTACATTATATATGCCGCTTTATTGAGATCAGTAAAGTATATAATCTATAAAATCCACAACAGTGCTGTTGTATATTTATTCCCTAGTGCGGTGAGACTAACCCGAGGTTAATTCAGCGGCTCCTCCGGGAGTGAGCGCTACACTAGTTTAATTGCTGGGTAAAGTGGACGAGTTTCCTCCACCACACCCATCATCCAGAACAGCGGGATTTTTTAATTTCCCAGCTGCCAGTCACCAGAATGGTCACTAGTGATGTCAGCATGCAGAGAGAGTGCCAACGTCACCCTCTGAGGCCATCCACAGTAGCGAGTAGTGTCAGAGTGGTAGCCGATGGATTGGATCTGTAAAGCGTGCAAAGTCCTCTAATAGTGCGCAATTCATGGTTCCTACACTATGCAAGTTGTGATGTGCATGTCTAACAGCCCATGCCCTTTACAGCCTCCTTCCTGTCTTGGCAATATTTTCCAGACCAGGTGTTGGTTTTTCTCGATATCCCATCTCTAAGTACACCAGTCCTGTTTTCTCCTACCTCAGCACACACACTCAGATGACTAATTAGCACTGGCTGATTTAAAAAAAAGACTACGCCTCCCATCAGCCAGTGTTTCAGCATTGTCGCCCAAAAGCTCACACAAGTAAGTCCTGTGTGTTACTGCTCTGTACCCCAGTCTCAAGCCTTGCCATGTCCCCCAGCCTCAACCTCAAGTACCTTCCAAGCTCCTTGTGTCTCCAGATTCCTGCTATGGTCAGGTCCCAGCAAATCACTATCCTCAGTATTCCTACCGGAATCGAAGTCAGCCCTCTTCGTGTTCTCAGCTCATTGGTTTTCCTGCATCATGCAATCGATTACACTGTGTGTGTATCACTGCATACTGAGCTCATAATCCTGCTTATCTAGTACCTACCTGGTATCAGCGCAACCCTGTTACAGCATGAGGGCAAATTGCGCAGAAAAGCTTCAGGAACTTCTGGGTTTTTGAGTCTCTGAGCTATTTTCAATAGAGTATCCCTTTAAAATTTTAAACTCTCAGTTCACGTCAGTTCCTCACTATTCACTGAATGACACAAAGGCACCACAGTGCATTTCTTTCTGTTCCTTTATGGCAGACAATTAACAGATGTTTACGGACTATTTGTTGATAGAAGATATGTTTGCAACATGTGGTTATGTTGACATCACATGTGCAATGAATTTTTAATCTTACTAGATTTGCCGATATGTTTTGTATGCATTTGCAAGTCAGTTAACAAAGCAGGAGCGGGCAGAGGCAGCAGGGGACAAGATTGGGAGCACAGACTAACAGGATGATTTAATCTCAGTCTCAGTCTAGCTGCAATGTATTAAAGGAACATGCATGCTTTGCTAATGTGCTTGTAAAAATGTGCAATGTCGTTTGAATGAGTCAGTAGTGTCATTCAGCAGGCATAAATAGCAAGTAAATATGATATTTTTTTCATATTATTATTATTATTATTCTTTATTTATAAAGCGCCAGCATATTCCGCAGCGCTGTACAATAAGCACAGTATAGACAGGGTTACAATACATTGAACAACATTTGACAAACAGTACAGGAGGAGATGAGGGCCCTATTCCCGTAGGAACTCACAATCTAGGAGGGTTGGGGTTGGAAACAGGAGGAGAGGACTGTAAGGTGAGAGTGATTGATGGTTGTGTCAGTGAGTTGGGTGGTAGGCTTCCCTAAATAGGAATGTTTTAAGGGAGCGTTTGAAGGAAGAGAAGTTAGGGGAAAGTCTGACAGTACGAGGGAGAGCGTTCCAGAGAGTGGGGGCTGCGCGTGAGAAATCCTGCAGTCTATCATGGGAAGAGGTGATGCGGGGAGAAGCTAGGCGCAGGTCACTGTTTGACCTTAGGGAGCGGGCTGGGGTATATCTGGTGATTAGTGAGGACAGGTAGTGGGGCACTGAGTTAGTGAGGGTTTTGTAGGTAAGGATAAGGATTTTGAACTTAATTCTGCAGTGGATGGGGAGCCAGTGAAGGGACTCGCAGAGGGGAGCGGCAGAGACAGAGCGGCGGGTGAGGTGAATTAGCCTGGCGGAGGCGTTCAGGATGGATTGTAGGGGGGAGAGGCGGGACAGAGGGAGGCCAGATAAGAGATTATTGCAATAGTCGAGTCGGGAGATTACCAGGGCGTGTATGAGTTGTTTTGTGGTGACAGCGGTAAGAAATGGCCGAATTCTGGAAATATTACGCAGTTGGTATCGGCAGGAGGAGGAAAGAGACTGGATGTGGGGGATGAAGGAAAGAGCAGAGTCAAGTGTAACTCCAAGACAGCGAACTTGGTTTGATGGGGAGATGGTGATACCCTCCACCGTGATAGAGAAGTCAGGAGGTGGGGAGGCATTGGAGGGAGGAATAAGTAGGAGCTCAGTCTTTGACATGTTGATCTTTAGGTGGTGGGAGGTCATCCAGGAGGAGATGCCAGATAAACAGTCACTGACTTTTGAAAGGACAGGGGGAGAGAGATCAGGGGTAGAGAGGTAGATCTGAGTGTCATCAGCGTAGAGGTGGTAATTAAAGTCAAAGCAGTTGATGATTTTGCCCAGGGAGGAGGTGTAGATGGAAAAGAGCAGAGGACCAAGGACAGAGCCTTGAGGTACACCAACAGATAGAGGCAATGAAGAGGAGGAGTTACCAGCAAAGGACACACAGAAGGACCTGTTGGATAAATAGGAGTCAACCCAAGCAAGTGCAGTGTCACCGAGACCCAGAGAGTTGAGGGTCTGTAGAAGGAGGGGGTGGTCAACAGGGTCAAAAGCAGCCGAGAGGTCAAGCAGGATGAGAATAGAATAGTGGCCGTGTTTTTTAGCAGTTAGGAGGTCATTGGTGACTTTGGTGAGGGCAGTTTCAGTTGAGTGTAGGGGACGGAAGCCAGATTGCAGGGGGTCAAGTAGGGAATTGGAGGACAGGAAGAGGGAGAGGCGGTTGAAGACTAGTTTTTCTAAGAGCTTTGATGTGAAGGGAAGCAGGGATACAGGGCGGTAGTTGGATGGAGAGTTGGGGTCTAGGGATGGTTTCTTTAGTAAAGGGGTAACTAGCGCGTGTTTGAAGGCGGATGGAAAGGAGCCAGTGGAGAGAGATAGGTTGAAGATGTGTGTGAGAGCAGGGGTGAGGGAGGAGGAGAGGGGAGGAATTAGATGTGAGGGAAAGGGGTCGAGCGGGCACGTGGTGAGATGTGAGGAGGACAATAAGGAATTGACTTCCTCCTCAGTGGCTGGGAGGAAGCGGCAGAGGGTGGCAGAGGGGACCTGTGGGAGTGGGGGTGGCAGATAACTATCTTGTGTTGGGATGTTGCTTCTGATATTAGAGTTTTACTGAGGAAGTAGTCTGCCAGGTCTTGAGCGCTGAAGGCAGCTGAGGGGGGATGTGCAGGTGGGTAGAGGAGGGTGTTGAAGGTGGACCAGAGCCGTTTAGGGTTGGAGGACAGCATAGATATAAGAGATGAGAAGAAGGATTGTTCATATTTACCCACTTTTCTTTCTTGGGGATTTCCACACCCACCCCAGGAGGCAGTTTGAACTATCCAATCAACATGCATTCCAAGGAATAGATAAAAATGCACTGAGCATGTGCGACTGCGTTGCTTCACCTCCCTCCTGCACTGTGAGCTGAAGGGAGGGGGCGGCTGAGTGCCATTCCAATCTGTAACTCTTTCACCCCCAGCTACTACAGAGACAGGGAAGGACAGAAATCCATGTACACAGGGGAGAAAAAGAGACAGCAGAGAGAGAGAGAGGCACAGCAAAAAAGAGCAGAGACATAGCAAGAAAAGGTAAAAAGAGAAAGACAGCAAGATAAAGCAGAGAAAGCACAAGAAAAAGCACAAGCAAGAGTGTGAGAGTGAGTGACTGTGTGAGGGAGTTTGAGTGAGACAATGAGTATGTAAACCATGAAAGAGCGCAATTGAGTGAGTGTGTGTGTGAGAGAGCATGAGTGTGTCAGCATGTCAGTGGGAGAGTGAGAGAGCATGAGTGTGTCTTGCTTTCACAGTTGCAGAGATGCTAATATTCAGTTCCTCAGTTTCCCCATTCTGAGGTCATCAGCGTGCACAGGTTTTCATGTGCACAGCTTGTGGTAGTTCATGAGAAGCTTTGATGGGTGGAGTAGTGGGTGGAGTAGTGGGTGGGGAGGAGTGTCACGGTTCCCGGATCCCACCACGCAGTCCTTAACGCCCAACACTCCACAGAGCCCAAAAGCTACCAACAGAGTAGCCGTAGAAGAATCCCTAACTGTCTGGTCCTTAGAATTGGCCAGGTATACTAGCTAGACAGAAAGGGTTAATCAAAGACAATGTCGAAATACAAAACCAGGTTAGCAACACAGGGGTAGTCAGACGAGCCAGAATCAGGAATACAGAGTATAGAATAGTGAAATGGAATAGCCGGGTCGATATCAGTGCAGAATCGTAGTACAAGAAAATATTCTAGGGCAACGGAAGGCAGAATAGTCAGAAAACAAGCAGAGGTAAATAACAAGTTAAATCACGAGAGAATTCAGGTACAAGGAGCTCAGGTATGGATAACCACAATCTGGCACTGCTGAGAAGGAACTGAGGGTTTTTAAAGACCTTCACCAGACCGCGTCCCCTCTCAAGACGCGCCTCACGCAGCCACCTCCCTGCCTGTCTCTATTTAAACCATGCGTTGGTCAGCGAGCAGCATCAGACATGCTGCCTTCAAGCACACTGGAGAGGCTGGAAGCCCCCAACGTTACAGTACCCCTCTCTCCACGGGAGGCCACCGGACGACCAACAGGACAAGAGGCAGGACGACCACCAGGGCGAGTGGCAGGACGACCACCAGGGCGAGTGACAGGACAACCACCAGGGTGATCGGGGTGCGAGGCATGGAACGCCCTGACCAACCTAGAGGCAGACATGTTGGAAGCCGGAATCCAGGACCGGTCCTCCGGACCATAACCCACCCAATCGACCAAGTACTGCAGAGCACCCCTGAACAGCCTAGAATCCAGAACTCTCCTAACCTCATACTCTGTTTCTCCATCAACCTGAATAGGTGGAGGAGGAGGAACGACCCACGTGTACCTGTTACACAACAAAGGCTTCAGTAGGGAGGTGTGGAAGACGTTTTGCAAGCGAAGATGTTTAGGAAGGGCAAGAGCATAAGCCACAGGGTTAACGCGGCGAATGATCTTGTATGGACCTATAGACCGAGGTGCCATTTTCATTGAAGGCACCCACAACTTCACGTTCCTAGTGGACAACCCAACTCTATCCCCCACGTTATAGGAAGGAGCTCGTACATCGTGTCGCATGGTGGGCCACCAGAACTGTCTGGAGATACTGGTAAGAGTCTTAGTAATACCAGGATGACCTGCTGGTTTAGAATCATGAAACATTATGAGTAATTCTTGTCTTTCCTTTTCAGGTACAAACAACATATCTGGAGGCTTGTCAGGTGGAGCCCCCAGTTGAGCTGCCTGGAGGCGTTCCAGGAAAGGCGAGGAAACAGACAAAACCGTGGAAGCCACAATACATTCAGGAGGAGCTATAGGATTGTGGTCTTGTGTATTTGATTCATACGGGTCATATTGACGAGATAAGGCATCAGCCTTTACATAGTGGTCACCTGGTCTGTAAGTCAATACAAAATTAAACCGAGACAGTAGTAATGACCACCTGGCCTGTCTCGAGTTCAAACGTTTAGCATCCCCGATGTACGTAAGGTTCTTATGATCAGTGATTATCAACAAAGGGTCAAGAGTACCTTCCAACAAATGTCTCCACTCTGACAGGGCAGACACAATAGCAAGCAATTCTCTGTTACCGATATCATAATTGCATTCTGCTGGTGATAATTTTCTTGAAAAGAACCCACAAGGATGTAGAGGTTTCCCTGGAGACTCTCTTTGAGATAGGACAGCCCCAATGCCTATCTTGGAAGCATCAACCTCAAGAACAAATGGAATCCTGGGATCAGGATGCAGTAACACGGGAGCGGAAGTGAAAGCCTGTTTGAGAGCTTCGATTGCCTGTTTGGATTGTGAAGACCAGACCTGGTTCTTCAGACCTTTACGGGTCATATTAATGATAGGAGAGGCTACAGTGGAATAATTCTTGATAAATCTCTTATAATAGTTGGAAAACCCCAGAAACCTCTGTATGGCTTTGAGGCCTTGAGGGAGAGGCCATTCTGAGATGGCCGTGAGTTTGGAAGGATCCATCTCAAAACCTTCTGGAGTGATAATGTACCCAAGAAATTTTACAGTAGTAATGTCGAATAAACACTTCTCCAGTTTGCAATAAAGACCATTGTCTAGTAATTTTGCTAATACCTGTCTGACATGTTCATGGTGGGTTTTCAGATCGGGAGAGTAAATCAATATATCGTCTAGGTATACTATAACAAAGGATTGTAAGAAATCTCTGAGCACATCATTAATAAAATCTTGAAATACAGCTGGAGCATTACAAAGACCAAAAGGCATGACCAGATATTCATAATGCCCACTCCTGGTGTTAAATGCTGTTTTCCACTCATGCCCTTCTTTTATACGCATCAGGTTGTAAGCCCCTCTTAAATCGAGTTTAGTGTATACTGCTGATCCCCTTAACCTGTCGAACAATTCTGATATGAGAGGGATAGGGTACACGTTCTTGATGGTGATCTTGTTAAGCCCCCTATAATCGATACACGGGCGTAAATCTCCTTCTTTTTTCGACACGAAAAAGAACCCAGCCCCTGCTGGAGAAGAGGAACGTCTGATAAAACCTCTCTCCAAATTCACCTTTATGTACTCCTCCATGATTTGGTTCTCCTTTATCTATAGAGGATATACTTTGCCTCGAGGAGGCATGGTACCTGGATGAATATCTATGCGCAATCATACGGCCTATGTGGGGGTAGTTTCTCTGCCTCTCTTTTATCAAATACAGCCCTTAGGTCGGCATACTGGTCAGGAACCTCTGTAGACAATGGGGGAGCTGTAGGTGTGTTCAGGGCACCAATATGTTGAATGGGTATTAAACAAGTCCCAAAACAAGTAGGACTCCAAGACAGTATCTCTCCCTTAGCCCAATCAATAACAGGATTATGTGCCACCAACCAAGGGAAACCAAGCACAACATGATTGGAAGGTGAACGGGTAACCTGAAATATGATCTCTTCTTTATGTAAGAGACCAGTGGTAAGAACCACTGTGACCATATCGTGAGTAATCCTAGGCAGGATAACGGCCTGCCGTCTATGGCTTCGATGGCTAAGGGTGTCTCTCTTACAACCAGAGGGAGAGAAATGGAAGAAGCGTATTCAACATAGATAAAGTTACCAGCAGCCCCAGAATCAACAAAAGCGGTAGTATGCATGGTCTTGGTCTCCCAAGCCACGGATACTGGTAACATAAGTTTAGTGTCTTTGACAGGAGACATGCACGTCACACCCAAGGCCTGTCTCCTCAGCTGCCTTAGGTGCAGTAGTTTTCCGACTTATCATGCATTCTAGGGCGAGTGGGACATTGAAGTCGTACATGTCCTTTTAAACCACAATACAGGCACAATCCCTCCCGAAGATGCCTTGTTCTCTCTTCCTCTGTAAGCCTAGTATGGCCTAGTTGCATAGGCTCAGAGGGAGGAGATAACTCTCTGGGTGGTGCCTGAAAGACAGGGGCCAACCTTGGTAACGGTCTCTTAGGTTTCTCTCTTGGGGTTCTTCTGTCCCTTATCTGATCATCCAGATCTATACAATAGTCAATGAGTTCACTCAATACCTCAGGTAATTTACGAGGAGCCAATTCATGCATCAATGACTCTGATAACCCCTCCATAAAAGCCAGAACCAGAGCCTCATTTGTCCAGTTCACGTCAGAAACCAACGTTTTAAATTCTATGGCATAATCAGACACAGTCCTGTTCACTTGACGTATGCGGAACAAGGATTTGCCAGCTACCTTGGCCTTTCTGGCAGGCTTAAATGTACGTGTTAAGGCTAGGGTCAGACTGAGGCAGTGCGAACGCGCGTTCTGGCGCACATAATCACGGCCGCACTAGCAGCAGATGACGGGCAATGACAGCCAATATACGAAGTACGGTCGCACAAAAGTCCGGCCGCGCAACGCAAGTGGAAAATGAACGCATTTTTTCGAGAACGTTAAACCGCTGGTACTGACGTACAGAGTGCGCTGCGGCCGCATAGCAGCGTGTGTGCGTGATTAGGAGATGTCAGACGCTGCTAGTGTGCGGCCAACATAACGTTCAAACAGCCGGATTTCCCTAGACTTCTTTTCACCCCATCGTCATGAAATACGTCCAGAATTGCGCATCGTCTGACCACTTAAGCGTATTCCGTGAAAAAATGCGTGCGCACGCATCGACGTACATTTTGACGGTGGCCGCAGAAAATGCGCTCATCTGTCCCTAGCCTTATTCGGGCTATGAATTCTTTATAGTTCTGTACGATAGGCTTCTCTGCCTCCCATAAAGGATTCGCCCATGTCAACGCTCTGCCAGACAGATGGTTAATAATGAACCCCCCTTTGGCTATGTCAGTGATAAACATTTGTGGATTTAATTTAAAATGAATATCCACATGGACCAAAAATCCCCGGCACTCCGAGGGAGTACCGTCAAACCTCATAGGAGCGGTCATGTGTACCTGGGATGTCTGAACGACAGGGGACACAGGTATAGCAAGCGGAGGTGCAACCCCAGCTGGTTCCAGGTGAGCCGTACGAGTCAGGATAGTTTGTAAGGCGAGAGCAAACTGATCCTATGGTCCTGCTCATCCTGTCTGGATACAAAGGTACTCAAATGCTGTGTTAAGTTTGCGGGATCCATTTTGGCCAGATCATAATGTCACGGTTCCCGGATCCCACCACGCAGTCCTTAACGCCCAACACTCCATAGAGCCCAAAAGCTACCAACAGAGTAGCCGTAGAAGAATCCCTAACTGTCTGGTCCTTAGAATCGGCCAGGAATACTAGCTAGACAGAAAGGGTTAATCAAAGACAATGTCGAAATACAAAACCAGGTTAGCAACACGGGGGTAGTCAGACGAGCCAGAATCAGGAATACAAAGTATAGAATAGTCAAATGGAATAGCCGGGTCGATATCAGTGCAGAAGCGTAGTACAAGAAAATAGTCTAGGGCAACGGAAGGCAGAATAGTCAGAAAACAAGCAGAGGTCAATAACAGGTTAAATCACGAGAGAATTCAGGTACAAGGAGCTCAGGTATGGATAACCACGATCTGGCACTGCTGAGAAGGAACTGAGGGTTTTTAAAGACCTTCACCAGACTCGCCCCTCTGTCAAGCCACGCCTCATGCAGCCACCTCCCTGCCTGTCTCTATTTAAACCGGGCGTTGGTAAGCGAGCAGCATCAGACATGCTGCCTTCAAGCACACTGGAGAGGCTGGAAGCCCCCAACGTTACAAGGAGGCGGGGAATATCCAGGAAGTAGGAGCTGAAGAAACACCCCTAGCTGAGGGGCGTCACTAGAACAGATGAAATGACAGAGTTTAAAGCAAGAAAATTTTTTTTTTTACACATTTTTAAAAACTTTTATTGATTCATTCTAGTTTGTCTAAAGGTATAAAAATGTTTAAACGTCAACGTAGAAACATAGAAACATAGAAAAATGTCGGCAGATAAGAACCTTTCGGCCCATCTAGTCTGCCCAATTACATGGATACTTTACCTGGATTTATCTTTTGTTTAGGCTAGCCTTATGCCTATCCCATGCTTGCTTAAATAAAATGCCCTGTTTGGTCCAGGCCTGTTCTGGCTCTCTTGCAGGATACCTCAGGTATACCTACTGACGAGTCCTGTGCTCCCCTCTATAAGGGTGGAGCTCCCATAAATAAATAAATAAATAATTGACGCACCTTCAGAGGCTGAATGGAACCCGTCAATTAGGAACGGGAGCTACCGGTACAGACTGCACTGCACAGCAAAGGACAACGGAAAGGCAACGGAAAGGCAAAGGAATCACTAACGTTTTTTTTAACCTGTTAGTGTTCGGAATATAATATGGTTGCCCGCGCTAGGGTCACTTAACCTAACGTTATTGCTCACACAGCTGAGCACTAATGTTACCATTAAGTATGTAATAGGACCCATATAGTTTAAGTTATATTGATCATGTGCAAGTGCTGTTGAAGATCAAGTTAGGAAGAAACTATCCTGAGGGAGCTTGGCCTAGGGATGTGCATTTTGAGTTTCGGAATTTCGGAATTTTCACGAAATTTCTCGATTCGTGCATTCGGATTCGGACGATTTTCTGAAAATTTTCGGATCCGAAAACAGCGGATCCGAACAAATTTCCGAGCCGAAACGAAAACTTTTCGGAATTTTCGAATGGACTAGAAATGTGTAAAATCAAAATAAATTTTCGTTACATTCGTGATTTCGGCTCCATTCCTGATTTCGGTTCCATTTCAGTAATTACAGACATCGTATTTTTCGGTTTTATCGCTAATTTTGTATCATTCCCATCTCAATGTATCCTTCCTGGAAAACCAGAGAAATCTCAATGTATCCTTCTTGTAAAACATGAGAAATCTCAATGTATCCGTCTTGTAAAACCAGAGAAATCTCAATGTATCCTTCCTGGAAAACCAGAGAAATCTCAATGTATCCTTCCCGGGAAACCAGAGAAATCTCAATGTATCCTTCTTGTAAAACATGAGAAATCTCAATGTATCCTTCTTATAAAACATGAGAAATCTCAATGTATCCTTCTTGTAAAACCAGAGAAATCTCAATGTATCCTTCCTGGAAAACCAAAGAAATCTCAATGTATCCTTCCTGGGAAACCAGAGAAATCTCAATGTATCCTTCTTGTAAAACATGAGAAATCTCAATGTATCCTTCCTGGAAAACCAGAGAAATCTCAATGTATCCTTCCCGGGAAACCAGAGAAATCTCAATGTATCCTTCTTGTAAAACATGAGAAATCTCAATGTATCCTTCTTATAAAACATGAGAAATCTCAATGTATCCTTCTTGTAAAACCAGAGAAATCTCAATGTATCCTTCCTGGAAAACCAAAGAAATCTCAATGTATCCTTCCTGGGAAACCAGAGAAATCTCAATGTATCCTTCTTGTAAAACATGAGAAATCTCAATGTACACTTCTCGGGAAACCAGAGAAATCTCAATGTATCCTTCTTGTAAAACATGAGAAATCTCAATTTATCCTTCTTGTAAAACATGAGAAATCTCAATGGCAGAATTATCGTATCGGCAGAATTATCGTATCGGCAGAATTATCTTTTCAACAGAATTATCGTATCGTCAGAATTATCAGATCCGAAAAAACATTCGTTTACATCAAAACGAATAGACACTTTGAAACGAGGAGAACAGACGTTCCGAAGAACACGAAAATTTCCAAAATCACGAAAAAAGAGTCGATATGAAAAACAAGCAGACCCGAAAACACGAAAATGGGCGATATACGGAAAAAAAAGTCGATACGAAAAATGAACCGAAACGAACCGGACCGAAACAGAAATCGGCTGAAACGAGCCGAAACGAAAATTTACAAAATCCGAACAAAGCGAACCGAAAAAAAAAATTGGTTCACAAGTCTAGCTTGGCCCAGATAGACAAGACTGGTATAAGCAAAGAGAGTCAAAAGACATCCTCTAAAAGAAAATCTAAAACGTAGTTTCTTTAATATAAATCTAATAAAACTTCAAACCACACACTCAGACGACATAAAATACATGTATACTAAGCTCAAAAAAGAGAGTTAAAGCTAAAAAAATGCCAAATGTTAGACGTGGAAACAGTGATTTCTCGACAGATGTGTCATTATTAGACAGGTAGGAAAGCAGGCATTCAAGGGTCTGCATAGGATAGAAGGAAAAAAGAATAAACCGCACTGTATCTGAAGAAATCAAAGCTAATCATGCACCAATAAATATACATAGCCGTAGCTACATATGGAGAAATTAATAGGCTGGTATGGCTGAGAGCGCTCTATAACAGTTACCTACTACAGTTGCCAAACAGACATCATTATGTCCTGGCTAACGTCTGAAATGTCATATGTTGCTGTAAATTACAAAAGGTTGCTCAACGCGTTTTGTCATAATCTGTCACCATCAGGAGCTAGGGATCAGGTAACTTGTAAGCAGAGAATCTAGAGAGAGTCACTGACTGAATACTGCAATCACTGAGCAGCATATCATATCACCTGTGCTGTGCCATCAAACCTGCAGGTCTATTCAAAGAAAGGTGAAATTCAGGAAAATTGACAGGAGAAGTGAAAATTCTAGGTAAAACAGCCGAACCAGAAAAATTCTCCCATTTATCTCACTTTCCAAATTGGCTATTTGGTCTAGATTGTTCTCTTCCCCTGTCAGTTCTCCTGGTTTTCACCTTTCTCTGAATAACCCTGATTACCTGTTAGGGGTGCTGGAGGACCACTGTTCTAGGTAAAAAAAAAAAAAAAAAAACAGTTTATCAAAGGCCTGTAATCATTTTTATCCTTCTATATTGATGATATGTATGGGTTCTTGGGGCACTTATAGAACACTATGGGCCTCATTACAATCTTGACGCAAACGTTTGCACCGGCATAAGTAATTTTTAACGCGTGGGGTAAAACCATTTGCAACGACTTCCGAATTACATACTCAGCGCTACAACTGCGCGGAATTGTGTACCGTGTGTGTCCTATGGACTCCATTGAGAGGATGCTCGCGGCTGCGCTTAATGCTGCCGCGCGCATCCCAGGGCTTAACGAGCGGTAACAATGCAGGCAGCTTTTTTAGCGCCTGCATTGTAACCTAGAGGTAAAATGGGCGTGCTAGGGGGAAAACTGCGGACGCAGTTTTCCTCCCTAACGCCCCCATTTTATCGCTAGTATCGTAATGTGGCCCTATATTAGCCAAAATACTAAACTTCTAGTTGATTGATCTCAAGTGCTACAGGATGCCAAACTCCTAGCAACAAATCATTACCACAGACAGGTTAACCTCAGGCAATCTATTATAAATTGTATTAACACAGTCCATATTGTTAATTTAAGCTTCAATTGCATATAATTTGCAAATGTTTTATAGATTACAGAAAATGGCATACTCCCAGGATACAGACCTTTATAAATCAATTAATATGTTTTGTAGCATTTGCAATTTAATCTAATAATGTAGATAGACAAGACAAAGACATTAGCATCGCAGAGTTTATACTTTAAATCGAACCACTCTCTTTTAATTATACATACAGTAGCTTGATAAATTACATAATTTCTGCCACCGAAGCTTCAAAACAGATACATAACACACTGTGTGATGGAAGATAATGTATGGAAATGCCTACTTAAATGATATGCTCATTCATCAATCAAACCATGTAGATGGATACAACCCATATTTCCTGGAAAAACAATTCATGGTGTGTAAAAGTATACAAAAAATAATTTCTGTAATAAAGAACATTTCATTTATTTTATTTCAAAGTTCTCCAATAAAAATTTACTCCAGAAGGTGGAGCAAGAACACTAAGCAATAACAAAGAGGAGCTACAAGTACATAGCGGAGCAATAATGATGCTGCATTGTTTCATTTTAATTCATTATTGGACACATTAAAATGAATTACATGACAACACTGTATTGTTATTTTTCTTTTTCAACATCACATAATTGAGCAGTATCGTTTGTTATTGTTGATTAAATGGTTTGCTCTTCCTGTCCCCTGTGCAAACACCTATAAGGAGCAATTTAATGAGAAAGTACCGTGTTGCACTGTTATCTTTTACTGCAACTCAGAGTCTATCTATCAATATATCTGAACCTTTATCTATCATGCTCACATATAATCAGCAAAACCAAGGTATAGGACAGGGATGGCTTACCTTTTTGAGCCAGAGTGCCCAAACTGGATCACTGAACCAATTTATGTGTCTCAAAGTGTCAACCCCACAAATAGACCTGAATACGGATTTATTTTAGAAAAACACTTCATACGACTGTCTGAACTAATTATGTGCTTAAGTCTTAAAAGAAAAATACAGTGTAAAGAAGATGAATATATTGCCCCAAGCTCACACATGTATATAATTACCCCAAGCTCACACATTGATATAATTGGCCCCAGCTCACACATTGATATAATTGGCCCCAGCTCAAATTTATATATTGGTCCCAGCTCACATTTATATATTGGCCACAGCTCACATTTATATATTGCCCCAGCTCACACATAGATATAATTGCCCCAAGCTCACACTTGGATATATATTTGCCCCAAGCTCACACATGGATATATAATTGCCCCAAGCTCACACATTGATGTATTTGCCCCAAGCTCACAAATGGATGTATTTGCCCCAAGCTCACACTTGGATGTATTCTGCCCCAGCTCACAAATGGATGTATTTGCCCCAAGCTCACACATGGATGTATACTGCCCCAGCTCACACATGGATGTATACTGCCCCAGCTCACACATGGATGTATATTGGCCCAGCTCCCACATGGATGTATACTGCCCCAGCTCACACATGGATGTATATTGGGCCCCCAGCTCACACATGGATGTATACTGCCCCAACTCACACATGGATGTATACTGCCCCAGCTCACACATGGATGGATATTGGCCCAGCTCACACATGGATGTATATTGGAAATACACAAAAAGAAAATGGGCAGCGCTCCTCTATAGGTAAACAATGGAAAAACAGAAAACAGGCACACCAAAAGAAAAAATGACGAAAGAAAGGAAAATTTTCCTTACAGCAAGGAAGTATATCTCCTTCTTTATGATCTCCTTAAACCTCTTTCAATGGAAAAATACGTAGGTAGTCTTGCGTATACCTCAAAAAGAGGGGAAAGGTTTCATAGCATAATACGTTAAAAATGATAATTTGAACATAATTCAAAACCGCCAAATGTGCACTCACGGTTTTTGAGAGCTTCCAGCGTTTTGTTTCGTTACGTTTTTAAATAATTTAGTTTTCGGAATTTCGTAACTAATTTTGTTTCATATTTCGTTTAGTTTTGGATCGATTTGAAATTTTTAATCGATTTGAATTTCGAATCGATTCAAATTTCGTATATCAATTCGATAGTTGATATCAATAGAAACATAGAAACATAGAAAAATGTCGGCAGATAAGAACCTTTCGGCCCATCTAGTCTGCCCAATTACATGAATACTTTACCTGGATTTATCTTTTGTTTAGGATAGCCTTATGCCTATCCCATGCTTGCTTAAATTCAATTACTGTTTTGGCCTCTACCACTTCTACTGGAAGACTGTTCCATGTATCCACCACCCGCTCAGTAAAATAATGCTTCCTGATGTTACTTTTAAACCTTTGCCCCTCTAATCTAAGACTATGTCCTCTTGTTTTGCTACTTTGTTTCCTTTTAAATATACTCCCTTCCTCTACCTTGTGGATTCCCTTTACGTATTTAAATGTTTCTATCATATCTCCTCTGTCTCGTCTTTTTTCCAAGCTGTACATGTTAAGATCATTAAGCCTTTCCTGGTAACTTTTCTCCTTCAAGCCGTACACCAACGGCTAAATTGCCAACGGCTAAATTGCCAACGGCAATTCGAATTTTGGAATTAAATCAAAATCAAATTTTGCTGTTAAAAGAAAAGCTAGGGTTAAATTTTAAGCTGTGTCACAGATTTAGTATTTGAGTCAAATTAAACAGTGAAACAAAATTAATTTGTTTAATAAAGTCCTTTGCTGACTATTACTTGTATTTTAAGTGGAAAAATTCAATTGTTGATATCAATTTGATAGTTCATTTCAAATTTAATAGTTGATATCAATTATTCAAATTTTCTTTTATGATGATGACACAGTGTAAAACGAAATAAATTCGTTATATACCATTTCGTTTCGTTTCGAATTTGTATCGTATCAATTCGTTATTCGGAAGTACTTCCGAACTACGAATTATCAAATTCCGTTCCAAATTCCGAATTTTTCCGAAACTAATGCACATCTCTACTTACCATTACAGCACTCCATTCTAAAAGCTTCCTGGAACCCCAAAGTACTACTGAACAGGAAATTACTCCTGGTGCAATAATACAATATGACATTTTTCACATTTTTGTTAATTTGTTCATTCTTTGAGCATTGTTTTTGCATTTGTTATTATCTATACATGTAGATGTCTTATACCTACTACATTTAGATATTCTGCAGCATATGTGTGATCAATATGTGTTACTTTTTCATTTAATATTGCACTACATAGATTGTATATTTTATAAATAATATTGGTTTATTAACTGTATGTCTCAGTCTGGATTGTAGTAAATTCAATGTGCTAGTTGCTATGATCTTGTGTTAAACCTAGACACACGCAAATTCAAGTTCAGATTATTAATTCATGGTACTTCAAAGAAAATAAATATAAAGCATAATAATAGAATAAAACATTTTATTAGTTTAATCCTTCCAACCCATTATCCAGTAAGTTCAAATATCATTTTGTTCAATGGTAAGTCCACCCGAGTAGAATGTTTGCTACAAGAATTGTACAAGAATTATAAACATACTACTACTACTACTACTATTTACTAAAGGGTGAAAATCAGGAGGAGTGGCTGGAGAAGAGAACAATCTAGACCAAAAAGGTGATTTGGAAAGTGAGATAAATTGGAGAATTTTTCTGGTTTGGTTATTTTGACCTAGAATTTTCACTTCTCCAGTCATTCTCCTGAGTTTCACCTTTTTTTGAAAAGACCTGTAAATGTTCTTTTTACAATCTTGCATTCATATGGCATGAAATAATAAGGCATGTTATACCATTTTGGTTCATTAGCAATTATACTATGGTTTGTTTTTCCCCCGATTTTTTTTTTTTCCATTGGAGTAGAAATAAATAAGCAGAGGAAACATTTAACAGCGGGTCACAAAAATAATGTCTGGTGACTATAAACAACTACTTACCATTATAAATATATAGAATATGACCATAAATCAAAAAGCTTTGCTTTAACTTGAAAGTGAATAGGGTCCTGATGAAAATTGATAAAAAGTTAAAATAAAAAGTGGTCTAACATTAAAAAAGGGATTTCCTCCCATCCTATTTCCTTAGATGTAACACCATCTGTTCCTAAGGAATGGTTAATGGAGTCCAAAAGTTGAGGGATCCCCAATGTGACTAGAAATGGTGTCATCCTAAAAAAAAAAATAAAGGAAGGAGAAGCAAAAATTATATTAAAAGGGAAAAAAGGTTTATGCTCTTTTGTATATGAAAGCAAGAAACAATGTGGCTTGATGAAGATACCACTACTAGAAGAAACAACCAAAGTAACACTTTTGGTCTATGTAGTGCTCTCCAGCGCTTATTCATGGACTGCTTTCTCATAAATTTTCCATAAGTATTAAATGCCATATTGTATTTGTTTGTGCAGTTGTATTCAAATATGGGCTGTCATAGCTAGGGATGAGCCCGAACCCGAACTTCCCATTTGTTCGGGACCGAACCAGAACCCGAACTCGAACTCCATGCAAGTCAATGGGGCTGAAAATTCGGTTTTTTAGAGTGCCCTCCAAGAGGGCATATATGCTACATATTTGCCATAAAAGGTGTATGGGGGTCTGGGTAGTGCCCTGGGGGACAGGAAACAAGGACAAAAAGTAAAAAAAAACGTTTTTAAAGGGACAGTGAGTTTTCCATGAAATAAGGGTTAAAATTAAAAACCAAAAATTCCTTCAAATATCGTGCCTAAGAGGTCCCCATAACCTGCCCGTGAAGTGGCGGATTTCTAGGATGTATAGAAACACTTAAAAACCAAAAAATGACGTTTCATATGACGGTAAATGCTTTTCCTTTAATCTATCCATAAACAACTGCTTGGGGCGGCAGCCTGTATGAAAAGACATTTTAGGACGCGCAGAAAAAGTTTAGTGATTTTTTTGGGCTAAATTATTGTGAAACTTATGCAGGCTTTGGATGAAAGTAACAATAGGTGCTTTAAAATTGGGCTTTTAGCGTCGGCAACAGTGCCGTCACACCGTAACCCCTCTGAGGATATGAATCTGATACAGGCGTCAGTGGCAGTGCACCCAGATATTGTGCCTTTAGTGCCAGGCCTGCAAGTACTATCATACAGTAACCCCTCTGTGGTATTGTGGAAGAATGCGGGGGTGGACCATGCGGTCCTATATTAAAAAGATATGAATCTGGGAATGGGCGTCAGTGCACCCAGATATTCTGCCTTTGGTGCAAGACTGCCAGGCCAGCAAGTATCATCATACAGTAACCCCTCTGTGGTATTTTTGTCCAAGAGTGCAGGGGTGGACCATGTGGTCCTATATTGAAAAGTTTTTGATCTGGTAATGGGCGTCAATGCACCCAGATATTGTGCCTTTAATGCCAGGCCAGCAACTATCATCATACAGTAACCCCTCTGTGGTTTTGCTGAAGAATGCAGGGGTGGACCATGTGGTCCTATATTGAAAAGTTTTTTATCTGGTAATGGTTGTCAGTGCACCCAGATATTCTGCCTTTGGTGCAAGACTGCCAGGGCAGCAAGTATCGTCATAAAGTAACCCCTCTGTGGTATTGTGGGAGAGTGCAGGGGTGGACCATGTGGTCCTATATTGAAAAGTGTTTTTTTTATCTGTTAATGGGCGTCAGTGCACCCAGATATTGTGCCTTTAATGCCAGGTCAGCAAGTATCATCATACAGTAACCCCTCTGTGTTATTGTGGAAGAGTGCAGGGGTGAACCTTGCGGTCCTATATTAAAAAGATATGCATCTGGTTAAGGCGTCAGTGCACCCAGATATTCTGCCTTTGGTGCAAGACTGCCAGGGCAGCAAGTATCATCATAAAGTAACCCCTCTGTGGTATTGTGGAAGAGTGCAGGGGTGGACCATGTGGTCCTATATTGAAAAGTTTTTGATCTGTTAATGGGCGTCAGTGCACCCAGATATTGTGCCTTTGGTGCAAGACTGCCAGGCCAGCAAGTATCATCATACAGTAAGGCTGGGGTCAGACGAACGCAGTGTTAATGTCCGTGTTGCCCGCACATAATTACGTCTGTGATAGCATACAATTGTGTTAAATGGAGCCCCACACACGAAGTATGTCCGCACAGAAGTGCGGGGGCTGACGGACGCTGCAAACGGACGCAGGTTAGGCAAGAACGTAATACTGCTAGAACGGACGTGCAGAGTGCGCCACGTCCACAACGTCCGCATAGCTTTGTGTGTGAGTGATCCAACAAGGTCAGACGGACTGCATTTATACCTCCAGCATTTTTGACGGACAGAATGTTCTTTCATTGTAATTTATTTTCCCTGCTACATCAGTCAAAAAATACGTCAGTGAAAATAACGGACTGTGTGGCCACTACCTTGTCGTCAGTCAGTAAGTACGTCCGTACTGCACGGACGCACAGTAGGGATGTGCGTTTCGGGTTTCGGAATTTCAGAATTTTCACGAAATTTCCCGATTCGTGTTTTCGGATGCGGCCGAATTTCCGAAAATTTTTAGATCCGAAAATGGCAGATCCGAAAAGTTTTCCGAGCCGAAACGAAATATTTTCGGAATTTTCGAATGGACTTGAAATGTGTCAAATCGAAATTTATTGCTTTGAAACGAGGAGAACAGACGTTCCGAAAAAACGAAAATTTCCGAACTTACGAAAAGTCGATACAAAAAGCGCGCAAAGTGACACGAAAATACGAAAAACGGTCGAAATTCCGAAAACATGCACAATTCCGAAAAACGAAAATTTCCGAAATTATGAAAAGTCGATACAAAAACGAGCAAAGTGACACGAAAATACGAAAAACGGTCGATATTCCGAAATCATGTACAATTCCGAAAAACGAAAATTTCCGAAATTACGAAAAGTCGATACAAAAACGAGCAAAGTGACACGAAAATACGAAAAATGGTCGATATTCCGAAAAAAAAATGTACACGAAAAACGAATGGAGCCGAACCGAATCGAAACAGAAATCGGTCAAAACAAGCCGAATCGAAAAGTTTTAAAATCCGAAAAATCGAACCGAATCGAACCGAAAAAAAAAAAATCGGTGCACAAGCCTAACGCACAGTCCGTAGAAAATGCACTCATCTGACCCTAGCCTAACCCCTCTGTGGTATTGTGGAAGAGTGCAGGGATGGACCATGTGGTCCTATATTGAAAAGAGTTTTTTTTTATCTGTTAGGCTAGGGTCAGACTGAGGCAGTGCGAACGCGCGTTCTGGCGCACTTAATCACGGCCGCACTAGCAGCAGATGCCGGGCAATGACGGCCAATATACGAAGTACGGTCGCACAAAAGTCCGGCTGCACAACGCAAGTGGAAAATGAACGCATTTTTTCGAGAACGTTAAACCACTAGTACTGACGTACAGAGTGCGCTGCGTCCGCTAGCGGTGTGTGTGCGTGAATTGGAGACATCAGACGCTGCTAATGTCCGGCCAACATAACGTCCAGATGCAAGAAGTGTTTTATTGATGATCCGTACAAAATCACGGATGAAACTGCGCATAGTATGACCGCTATTGCGTATTCCGTGAAAAAATACGTCCATTCTTCGAACGCACATTTTCACGGACAACGTGAAAAATGCGTTAGTCTGACCCTAGCCTTAATGGGCGTCAGTGCACCCAGATATTGTGCCTTTAATGCCAGGCCAGCAAGTATCATCATACAGTAACCCCTCTGTGGTATGGTGGAAGAGTGCAGGGGTGGACCATGTGGTCCTATATTGAAAATGTTTTGATCTGGTAATGGGCATCAGTGCACCCAGATATTGTGTCTTTAATGCCAGGCCAGCAAGTATCATCATACAGTAACCCCTCTGTGGTATTGTAGAAGAGTGCAGGGGTGGACCATGTGGTCCTATATTGAAACATTTTTGATCTGGTAATGGGCGTCAGTGCACCCAGATATTGTACCTTTAATGCCAGGCCATCAAGTATCATCATACAGTAACCACTCTGTGGTATTGTGGAAGAATGCAGGGGTGGACCATGTGGTCCTATATTGAATTTTTTTTATCTGGTGGTAATGGGCGTCAGTGCACCCAGAAATTGTGCCTTTAATGCCAGGCCAGCAAGTATCATCATACAGTAGCCCCTCTGTGGTATTGTGGAAGAGTGCAGGGTTGGACCCTGCGGTTCAAAAAATAAAAAGATATAAATCTGGCACAGGCGTCAGTGCAGCCAAATATTGTGCCTTTCATGGCAGCAAGTGCCTTCACACCGTAAACCTTTTGTGGTATTGTGGAAGAGTTCAGTGCCAGAGGTTTTGTGAATGCAGAAGAGGACATCCCCTAGCTATTCCATTACTTCAGCATCAGGGGATTGATAACTTCTGATCCAGGACTGATTCATTTTTATAAATGTCAGCCGGTCTACAGAGTCGGTGGACAGACGCACTCTTTTGTCTGTGACAAAACCTCCAGCGGCACTGAACGTCCTTTCGGAAAGCACGCTAGATGAAGGGCAACCTAGTAGCTGCATAGCATATTGGCTAAGTTCTGGCCAGTGATCCAATCTCAAAACCCAGTAAGCTAGTGGATCATCTGCTGGAAAGGTATCCAGGTCTGCCCTTGCCCCTAGGTAGTCCTGCACCATATGGTGAAGACGCTGGCAATGGGTGCCTACATTTGACGTCCTTGGGCGTCGTGGACTAAAAAAATTTAAAAAAGCATCAGTCAAGCGGCCCTAGCCTTCACCGCTATTCCTCTGATCACCTGCAGCCTCAGAAGTACGTGTGTCAGCACTTGGTAATCTACCAGTGCCTGGAAAGGTGTTACACAAGTGTCGCTTTAGAGCGTCCTCAAGTTTTTTCATCCTGTGCTCCCTCTGTGCGGGCAGGATGAGCTCTGCAACTTTCCCCTTGTATCGTGGATCAAGAAGGGTTGCCAACCAGTAATGATCCCTCTCCTTGATAGCACGAATCCTGGGGTACTTTAGCAGGCTTTGCATTATTAGGGAGCCCATGCAGCGTAGGTTGGAGGTGGCATTAGCTTCCAAGTCTTCCTGGTCAATGAGGATGACCGTATTGTGCACTTCCTCCTCCCAGCCACGCACACAAAACCCTCCCTTGAGGAATCCCCACCTTTAATGCCCCCACTACTTAAATAGTCCTCCTCCTCCTGTCTGATCTGAGTAGGACCCGCTGGAATGCTGTCTGCGGAAAGACTGGGGCCTTGAGAGCTAGGGAAGGCCTCCTCTTCCTCCCGTGCTCTGCCTCTAGAGCCACATCTATAATTCCCTGCAGAGTGTGCTCCAGCAGGAACACTAAAGGAATTGTGTCACTGATGCATGCACTGTCCCTGCTCACCATCCTCGTTGCCTCCTCAAATGGTGACAGTACAGTGCATGCATCCTTGATCATCAGCCACTGCGGGGGGGGGAAACAAGTTGACCTGAACCTGTCCTTGTGCCATACTCACACAGGTACTCGTTGATGGCCCTCTGCTGCTTGTGCAGACGCTGCAGCATTGCTAATGTCGAGTTCCACCTGGTGGGCATGTCACAGATCAGACGGTTTGTGGGAAGGTGGAATTCTCTTTGAATTTCTGCCAGCGAACGCTTGCTGGGAATGACCGTCTGAAGTGGCTGCAGACTTTTCTGGCCTGGATGAGAAGCTCTGGCAGCCCTGGGTACTTGGTTAGGAAACGCTGTACCACCAGATTTAGGACATGTGCTAGGCATGGTACATGCGTTAATTTACCATTGCGTAGGGAGGAGAGAAGGTTGCTGCCATTATCGCAGACGATCATTCCCAGCTCAAGCTGGCGTGGTGTTAACCATCTCTGCACCTGCCCCTGCAGAGCAGACAAAATTTCTGACCCGGTGTGGCTCCTGTCCCCTAAACAAACCAGCTGTCATGCGTCGCTGTGTGTGAGGAGCAGGGGAGTCCGGTTTGCAGCAAATGCAGGAGACCATACAGGTTGAAGGGCACGGTTTAGTTTATTTTATGCACCGCAAGGACAAAAGGAATATACAGGACTAGAACTAAAAGATGACTAGACACAAGAAAGGAGCTGACAGAGGACTAAGAGAAAAATGAATAAACTAGACACAGGCTGGATACAGAGGGGCATGACATGAACTAGACACAGGCTGGATACAGAGGGGCATGTCATGAACTAGACACAGGCTGGATACAGAGGGGCATGTCATGAACTAGACACAGGCTGGATACAGAGGGGCATGACATGAACTAGACACAGGCTGGATACAGAGGGGCATGTCATGAACTAGACACAGGCTGGATACAGAGGGGCATGTCTGAACTAGACACAGGCTGGATACAGAGGGGCATGACATGAACTAGACACAGGCTGGATACAGAGGGGCATGACATGAACTAGACACAGATACAAAGGGGTACTTACACAGAAGCAGGATAATAACAGAGGCAGATTGTAGGACACAGGGACAGATACACAAATAGAGGGTCTATGGTGGAGGTGGCAACAAAGAGGTCTTGGTACAGGGGTCAGCAGGAGTCCATATGAATGGTGAAAGTCCTTGAAATAAACAGAAGTCCTTTTGGCAAAATGAGGGGATAATCCAAATAGCAACGAAAAGTCCAGTAGGGAAGACAAGGGGGTCTGGAATCCAGGTACAGGCAGGTTCACACAGCGTGTGACTCAGTGGTCAGATGTTAATGCTGAAGTCCCGAGCATTGGGCGTAGTCTCCCTATATGGAGACCTGGGCAGGTGAGGGGTAATTAAACTCAGGGACAAACATATGGGAAATACTGGGCTGGAGGATGGGGAACTGGATCAAAGCAAGGGCTAGATGGGAAATCTGGAATGGGACAGAACAGGGAAGATGGTAGTTCAGACCCATATCAAGGCCTTTTGCGGTGTCTGCGGCGACGGGCATGACACCAGCTCAAGCACAGTATGGCATCTTTTTGCTTGAGCCATTGCGTAGACCCTGTAAGGCATCAGTTTAACTGCCACTTCACCAGAGACAGAGAAGGAGGAGGAGGAGAAGGAGGAAGAGGTGGTGGTGGTGGAGCAGACAGACCTCATACAAGCAGCTTTCTGGAGGCGTGGTGGATGAACAAGCTCAAGCACAGAGTCCCATCTTGGATCACTCCCAGCTGCGATCAGAGTTACCCAGTGTGCCGTGAAGGAAATGTAACGACCCTGTCCATGCTTGCTGGACCACGTGTCTAAAGTCACATGCACCTTGCTGCTGACTGCCTTTCCCAATGACTGGATAACATTGTCTTCCACGTGCTGGAATGGCCTTGCGTGAAAAGTAATGGCGTTTTGGAACCTGCCACTGTGGTACAGCACATTCAGAAAATTCACGGAAGGGAGCAGAGTCCACCAGCTGGAAAGGCAGCAGCTGCAATGCGAGTAATTTTGCTAAGCTGGCATTTAGACGCTGTGCTTGGGGATGGTTGGGACTCTATTTTTTCTTTTGCTACTGGGATGATGTCACATACATTGTGAGGAAGGACCTGGTACATCCATTACTGTAGCATCATCCCTGTCGGTGGAGGTTGTAGGCAATGACATGGCAGGACATACAGTGTGGGTAGAGACAGATGAGGAGGAGGAGGACCTATGCAACGTTTTGCGCCAACGGGATGTGTGGCAACTTGTTCATATGTCACTCAAGCACGGTACCCAGTGTCCGGTGTTTATCCCACGCTTCAGCCTCATCTGACATAGATTACAAATAGCAATGGCGGGGTCTCCTGCACATTTCTTAAAGAACTCCCAGACAGCAGAGTTCCTGCATGTGTTCTTTGAGGCAACAGCGCTCTGCACCGGAGCAGCTCTGACATCTGATGCCTTGGACTGGCTAGTGCTACGGTTGGTCACAGAGGATGTTGTGCCTCGTGTTTGCTGTGCCTCCTCCTCCCCCTCCTCCTCACTTGATTCCTCAGTTTCGATCTGGCACCCAGGTGGAGTCAGTGACCTCATCATCAATATCATCTCACCCCCTATCTCCTCGTCACTGGAGCCAACTTGGCAGTATGCTGCAGCTGCTGTGGCAACATGAGTGCCAGTTATTTGTGTGTCATCACTGGCACCCCTTCCTCTAGGTTGATTATACTCCCTTGCTCAATCTCAGAGATTGAATCAGAGCACTGTACTTGCTGCGCATCCTCAAGCAGCATGTCACTCTCATTGTAGTCAAACAATTCAGCTGACTCCTCCGTGTGTGATAGCGAGGCTACGGCTTGAGTAGCTGTGGACATGGAGGCTGCATTAGATGCTTTGGCAGCTGAGGTGGACTGTAAAGCACTAGAAGCCTAGCTGGCAGAGGACTCGGAGGATGAGGATGGCCTGGTTAGCCAATCCACCAAGTCCTCTGTATGTTGCTGCTGCTTAAGATGGCCAGCACCAGTTAGAAAGGACAAGCGTGCCCTGCAGAGGATGCACCACGTCCACCACGACCAGAGACACAGCCTCCCGACACAGGGGCTGCTTGCCCTCTTATCTGTGTCTGGGAGCGTCTGCCTGTCCTTTTTGTTCTTTCAGACATGGTGAGTGATTTATAGATTAATATATACAGAACCTGATTCAACTCTGGTATAAAGATTTAAAGAACTCTGGTATAACTCAGTGAGACACACTGATAGCTGGCAGCCAGTGACGAGACACAGATCACCTCAATTCACAAATGTTTTAAAGAAATTAGTGAGCCCCAAAATACAGCGTGGTACTGGTGTGACAAGACACAGATCACCTTAATTCACAAATGTTTTAAAGAAATGAGTGAGCCCCAAAATACTGGCGTGGTACTGGATGTGTGACGAGACACAGATCAGCTTAATTCACAAATGATTTAAAGAAATTAGTGAGCCCCAAAATACTGCGTGGTACTGGATGTGTGACAAGACACAGATCACCTCAATTCACAAATGTTTTAAAGAAATGAGTGAGCCCCAAAAAAACTTGCTGGCTGTGTGACGAGACACAGAAGATCACCTCAATTCACAAATGTTTTAAATAAATTAGTGAGCCCCAAAATACTGCGTGGTACTTGATGTGTGACGAGACAAAGATCACCTCAATTCACAAATGTTTTGTAGAAATTAGTGAGCCCCAAAATAATGCGTGGTACTGGATGTGTGAGGAGACACAGATCACCTCAATTGACAAATGTTTTGTAGAAATTAGTGAGCCCCAAAATAATGCGTGGTACTGGTTGTGTGACAAGAGACAGATCACCTCAATTCACAAATGTTTTGTAGAAATTAGTGAGCCCCGAAATACAGTGTGGTACTGGATGTGTGACGAGACACAGATCACCTCAATTCACAAATGTTTTGTAGAAATTAGTGAGCCCCAAAATACTGCGTGGTACTGGATGTGTGACGAGACATAGATCACCTCAATTCACAAATGTTTTGTAGAAATTAGTGAGCCCCAAAATACTGCGTGGTACTGGATGTGTGACGAGACACAGATCACCTCAATTCACAAATGTTTTTTAGAAACTTGTGACCCCCCAAAATACTTGCTGGCATTGACAAGACACAGATCACCTCAATTCACAAATGTTTTGTAGAAATTAGTGAGCCCCAAAATAATGCGTGGTACTGGATGTGTGAGGAGACACAGATCACCTCAATTGACAAATGTTTTGTAGAAATTAGTGAGCCCCAAAATAATGCGTGGTACTGGTTGTGTGACAAGAGACAGATCACCTCAATTCACAAATGTTTTGTAGAAATTAGTGAGCCCCGAAATACAGCGTGGTACTGGATGTGTGACGAGACACAGATCACCTCAATTCACAAATGTTTTGTAGAAATTAGTGAGCCCCAAAATACTGCGTGGTACTGGATGTGTGACGAGACATAGATCACCTCAATTCACAAATGTTTTGTAGAAATTAGTGAGCCCCAAAATACTGCGTGGTACTGGATGTGTGACGAGACACAGATCACCTCAATTCACAAATGTTTTTTAGAAACTTGTGACCCCCCAAAATACTTGCTGGCATTGACAAGACACAGATCACCTCAATTCCCAAATGTTTTGTAGAAATTTGTGACCCCCAAAATACTGCGTGGTACTGGCTGTGTGACAAGACACAGATCACCTCAATTCACAAATGTTTTAAAGAAATTAGTGAGCCCCAAAAAGATTTGCTGGCACAGTGACAAGACCCAGAAGATCACCTCAATTCACAAATGTTTTAAAGAAAGTTGTAAACCCCAAAAAAACTTGCTGGCACAGTGACAAGACACACATCACCTAAATTCCCTGATATTTGGTAGAAATGAGACCCCCCAGACCCCCCCAGTAGCGTGGCAGACCGGCAGTAACAAGACACAACTATCTCCTTTGAAATCTCCTCTGAAATGCGTGCAAAATCGGCGCGTGGAAACGTTATATAGTGTGCTGCAGGACTTAGCTCTGTGTGCCCATGATTGGCCAAAATTTGCCCAATCAGGACTCTGAGCGGTGATTGGCATAGTGTTGAACCAGTCTTGCACCAGACCTGTGGTCAGGTGCAAGGCTGTAGCCAATTACGAGCTTCAGGCCAGTGGGAAAATGCATTGTGGTCCATTGTGGTCGAACATGCGGCGAACACCCGGAAATGTTCGGTGTTCGCGATCTACTCGAACAGGCTAAGTTCGGGTCGAACCCCGAACTGTCCGAACCCGAACCGCTCATCCCTAGTCATAGCATCCATTTCAAAATTAAAACGTTTTTTAGAGAGGACTTGTAGTGATAAATGGGGATTTCGTCTTTCCATTATTTGGAGCAGCGACCAGTTCAAAGCAAATTTGATAGATAAGTATAATTTAAAAATACAGAAAGACATCTAAATTTAACTTCCAGGTACTTTTTAGGGGGAAGTACACATATAGTAACCGCACGTAAAAGTCAAGCTGCAACCGGAGGTGAAACTTGACCTGGAATCACAGCAGAGCCACCAACACTTTCAAGTGGAGCCATTATAATTGACCACTCAATTGCAAAATGTTACTGGCTCCACTGATTCAAGTCTTTAGAGTCTTTTCCCTTAGCCTTCAATTAGGGCAATATAAGGGGTAAGCTATAGGTATTTAAGGAATAATATAGGAAAGAAATGGAGTCTTTGACTAGCAAACAGAGCACTTCAAGTGAGACTGTTATTCCTAAGCAAACAATCAATGGTGGTGAACCATAATGGTGGGAGAGCCCTTTGTATATGTACTCTCAAAATGGATTAGAAATGTTGCCTTCTCGTGCAAGTATTTTAAAGGAATGCCATAAATTAGACACCAAGCCATCATAAAACAGACATCTCAAATGTGTAGGAAGCATGGCTGCAAGAACTTCAAGATTGGCACAAAGAGTGGAGGGGGTACAAGGAGATAATAGCAGATCAATGGCAGAACCAGGATGGAACATACCTGCTAATAAGAGAGGAGATGTAGGCAGGGACATGGTTATGGAGGGCTTTGTACATGAGGACCAGTCATTATAAATGGACACTATACTCATCGTGACCATTTAATAGTTAAAAGAAGCCAGGATGTGTAGAGTCTCCCCCTTCTCCCCCCAAGCTCCCCTGATATGGTGAAATTGCGGAGTGAAGCGAAGGAGTTTCTTCCATCCCATCCATCATCACCATCAGGTGTGATTTTTTAATTATCCAGATGCTGGCCACCAGATTGGTCACTAGTGACATCAGCACACAGACAGTGTGCCGACCTCACCCTCTCCGAGACCAATCGCTGTAGTGAGCAGTCTCTAATAGGCAGCCAATGAATTGGATCTGCGCATGCATGCAGCTCCGATCTCTTGTTCTGAGCAGGCGCTACGAAACTTACGTACATAAAGTGCGCAAGTTCCACAGCGCTGCCCAATTTGCAGTTCCTATGCTATGCAAGCAGGGACTCCCTGAGCGAAATAGGTCGACTACAGTGACGCTGGGGGCAAAGGTGACTAAAATAGGCTAAAAATAGAATTTATTTAAAAAATAATAGGGCAAAGACTGTCAGTAACCTCTGCCCGATTATTTAAGGGCAAAAAATTAGAACTCTAATTTTTGACAGCCAATTTCCTAAAATAGTTCTATAACAAACCAACTCACTGCACTCACTGTAACTCACTGGTTCCTAAAAGCTCACCCTCTCCAAAACTGAACTTTTCATCTTCCCTCCCTCTAAATCCTCCATTCTTGCACCCATTTCCCTTCAAGTGAATGGTGCCAACATTACTTCTACCTCTCAGGCTCATTGCCTCGGGGTCTTCTTAGACTCCAATCTATCCCTTTCCTCACATTCAGTCACTAACCAAATCTTGCTACTTTCACCTAAAAAACATTGCACAAATCAGCCCCTTTCTTAATCAGGACTCTGCTAAAATTCTCATCTAAGCTCTAAGCATCTAAGCTTATTATCTCCCATCCAGTGGCATCACTAGGGTAGGTGTCACCCGGTGCGGTAACTCATGGTGTCACCCCCCCCAAATTTTACGGATTCTTTTTTTAACTACTCTTACTCATAACTCAGTACTCCCATATAACACTGAATGCTCATACACGGCGCACATTACTGTGAGGTTTCTTGCTGTGGGGCTCTGTGATATGCTATTGCTCACACACACATTTTGGTAAAACCGCCAGGAGATATGGTGCCTGTTTGAAGGCAGTGAATGTTCCAATAGAGAAGTAATGGTTAATCTGTTTTGAGAACACCGAACAGCAGAGAAATGTCCTGATGTCTGGTGGTTTCATTCGGCAGGTTTATTCAGGCGAACACTATAGGTTTCAATGTTAAAAGTATTTTTAACCAATATCTAATAAACCATTTGTTCCTTTAATCTGTAGTAAAAAGTCTCTTTATTTATTGATTTTTCCTTTTTTTTGTATCTTTTAGACATTGTTTTTTTAAAAAAATCCATTTTTATTCTAATAGCGTTTTTTTTTTCTGTAACAGACATTTTTTTTATCATTCATAGGATCTTATATGTTAATTCCAGACATTTTCGTTCAGTAGTTTTTTTTAAAACAGCGGGGAAAAAAGGGTTTGCGGCAGCATTTGGTGGCTGATTCCCTGCACTTCAGGGACCCTGCGGTAAATTCACTGGGGAAATTTGATTCCCCAAACTGTGTGGAACAACAGAACACTGAAATGTCTGCGTAATTTTGTTGCTCTGTGAATATCTCCTTTAGTGGTGTTTTTTTTGCCGCCACCTGGAAAGTGCTAGCCTATGCCTTGCCTACCCAGGACATACTTGAAAATGAGAGAAATCTCAATGTATCCTTCCAGGCAAAATATTTTTGTGTATGTATAGGGTGTCACCCTAGGGGATGGTGTCACCCGGTGCGGACTGCACCCCCCACCCCCCTTGTGATGCCACTGCTCCCGTCTTGACTACTGTAATCTCCTTCTCTCTGGCATTAAAAGTTCCCAGATTCAAAATCTGCAGTCTGTTATGAACGCCTGTGCCAGACTCATACACCTCATATCCCACACCTCTCACCCCTCACCCCTTTGTCAATCTCTACACTGGCTCACTGTTTCCTTGAGAATCCACTTTAAAATACTGGTCCTCACAAACAAACTTCTCTATAACTGCACCCCTGCCTACATCTCCTCCCTTATTAGCAGGTACATCTCGTCCCGACCACTCCGCTCTGCCAATGATCTGATGCTATCAGTTCCTCATACCCGCGCCCCCAATTTACACCTCCAAAACTTCTGCCGAGCTACCCCCTTTCTACAGAACTCCCTCCCCTGCAACATCAGACTCTCCCCATCTCTCCAGTCCTTCAAGACGTCTCTGAAAACACATTACTTTAGAGAAGCCTATCGGCTCACTACCTAATCCCCCATTGTTCATTTATTGCTCCATCTTTCCACACTGCCCACATGCACCGTCTCTACTTCTTGTACTCTATTCACCCTCACCTAGCGTATCACCCCTCTCCTCTTAGATTGTAAGCTCTCGAGCAAGGTCCGCTCTCTTACTGTTCTATGTGTGTAATGTGTATGTATATATATTATTCTGTATCTCAAATTGTACAGCGCTACGGAACTTTTTGGCGCTTTATAAATGCTTGTAACTGTAACTGCATTAATTGTGACAGCAGGAGGAAGCCGAGATGGCGTTGGTAGGGTGTCTAGAAAAACTAGGTGAAAGAACATAGATCAGAAGAACACAAATAGGATATACTGTATACAAAGGGGTATGTCTGAGGCAAAATGTAATATGTGACATCTTGTCCTCTGTGCTGGAATCTGCTATGACTGGTGATATGCACACATCGTTATATAGCCTCTTTTATTTTTTTTATTTTTTATTGTGATGCCTTGTTGTTATGCAAACCAGACAAGCAAATAGATGACTCCTTAGCCAATTTATAGTCTTAATCTCTGAAATGAAATGAAGCATGCTTTTCCCAGCAATTCTTTTCCTTTCTCTTAAAAAAAGCTTCTTGAAGACAATGAGAGATTGTGCAAGAATTTATAAAAGTATTTAAAGATGGCAAGCAGTTAACCTGGTGCGCAAATAGCTCAAACATCATTTACAACATAGCGTGTACTCGCCAGATTGTCAGCAATCAAGAATGTGGTAGGTATAATAACCACAAATATGAATCGTCGCTTTGTGCCTTGTATAGGTTTTGTATGATGTGCTGATTAAAAAAATGCTGGTTTCATTTTGATTTGGCTTTTAAACACCAAAAATATTTTTAGTGCTCACATTTCTGGCTTTGCTTTTAACTCCTTCAATACCAAGCACTGTTTATCGAAAAAATATTACGATAATATTTATTTAAAATATTATAAAGGTCTATTCACTAACCTCCGAATTTGCCACCAAATTGCAATGAATGGTGAAATTTACCAATAGGTTGAATTTCGGGTCAATTCCTCTATTCACAGCTGTTAATTCGTCAAATACAGATGAACTGACAGCAATCTACGGTGCAATTTCCCACAATTCGCCAAAAGTCAGTGGCATTTGGCAGCACCAAAATTGCCCCATAGAAGACTATCGTGTCTTCTATTCACGGAGCGTCGACCTGCACTGAAATTACGTCGAAATTCCTGTTTTCGGTGTTTCAGTTCGACAGGATAAAATAAGCGAATCCCATAGGATTTAATGTAAAAATGTAGGCCCCTATTACATTCTTCGCGCAGCGTGTTTTGCGTGCGCAAATGCGCATTTGTGCGAGGGGCAAAAGCGTTTGCGCTGAACGTCATATTTCAACGTTCGCGCAAACGATGCGCGTTAATTTTAATGAGGATGGACCTGCGCGAGCGTGATGAACTGTGCGCGTCCTATACCTAACATTGTGAGCGCAAATTCGTTACGCGGATGGTATTTCAATCGATGCGCAACTTTTTACGAACGACATTTGCGCGCATAATTTTAACGTCTTTGAAAAGCTGGTGGTAACTGCAAATCGGAACGTTCTGGCCGAAGCGAAAAACACCAGCACCAAAAAAAAATACAGCACAGTATAGTTACACATTCTACACATACCCAAACAATAAAATTGTGAATTCGTGCATATTTTTATTATTGCTGCAGCATGTATACTCAGATTTATTTTGACAGGCGCAAAAACTAAAGTGAGTCAATTAAGGTAAATTGATGTCAATTAAGATTCTTAATTCTGATTGGCTGAATCCCGCAAAAAAAACAGTCCGCCCACTGATTTACGCGCGCAACGTTACTGCGCGCGTATTACACTTCGTTTTGCACGCCGTTTTTACGAATGTTATTTTTTGATGGATGAGAAAATGCGTTCGGATCTGAATATCACGTTAATTTTCACGCGATAACGCTGGGCGATGCGCGCAAAAAAATTAGCGCTGCGCGAACGAAATTGCGCGAAGAATGTAATAGGGGCCGTAATATCTTTTTAAAATTAATTTTTAATGACTGTTTATTCTTTTCATTTTCAGAAAAAAATCTTTTTATTTTTGCTGTTGTTCAGAACACCTTTTTGTATTTTATTAGAAGTTTTTGTTTCACAATCTTTTAAAAAGCCATTTTTTAAAAAAATTCTGTAACATACCTTTTTATTATTTTTTTAAAGGACCATTTTTGTTATTTAGGCTCATTTCTATACATATTTATTGGTTTAAAAACCTATTAGGAGAATAGGAGAGTTACGTTTATTTATTTTTTGCAATTTGGTGAAATCACCGATGCCGATTCGGCGCATTTCAGTGGTTTTCCCTGACGTCAGATAACTACTTCGGCAACTACAATTTTGCCAAAATATGGTAACCATTTGCTAAATAGCGAATTCTCTGTATTTTGGGTGAAATGGAATCGCCAAAGTGCACCAATGTACGGCTAAAAAGAATTGCTAGGAAAAGCATGCTTCATTCATTTCAGAGATTAAGACTAGCAGGGTTATTTAAAGAGATTCGAAAAGTCACCGCACATTCGGCGACTTTTCGTTCTCTTCAATACGGTTCCTTTTGCCGATCCCATTTCGGTGACCCTGCAGTGTATTCAGCAAACACCACAGGGTCCCCGAATTGCAGGGAAAGGCTGCCGCAAACCTGCCGAAAACTAACCACAAAACCCAACGAATGCACGCCGGAAACCCCCAAAAAGATCTGGATTAACCTGTCGAAAACCGCGGAAAAAGCCCGAGCAGGAGCCGAACACAGCCGAAGCAGCCAAAGCAGCTGAGACCGCAGACGAGGGAGGTGAATAAATTAGCAAAATAGTTTGTGTGAATCTGTGAAAATGAAACGCTGTTTGCAAAGAAACTACTGAGCGAAAATGTCTGAAATTTACATATGAGGTCCAGGGAATGATAATAAAAAGGGCTGTTACAGAAAGAATAAGTAAACTTTTAAAAAAAAAATAATAATCTGACTTTTAAAAAATAAAATTATAATTCAGAAAAATGCTTCAAGTATCCTAAAAAATCTATAAATAAAGAGACTCTTTACTGCAGAATTTTATAATGAACGGTTTATTAGATATTGAATTAAAACGGGAATATTTTTAACATTGAAGCTTATGGGATTCCCCTGAATTAATTTGCCGAATTAAACCACCGAATGGCAGGGCATTAGGGGAACCTTTCACTGCTGGTTTGTGTTCTCTGAATAGCTGAAGCAGTGCTTTTTCATGGGGATTTCACTGCCCTCGAACAGGCACCGAACAGGCACCGTATGTGCAGGCAATTTGGCGAATTGCCTGCTCTCTGGATAGCCGAATGGCCAGGAAAGGTAACCGAACGCTGATTTTCAGCGTTCGGTTACCTTTCTCAAGCAATTCGGATCTCTTTGGATAACCCTGTATAAATTGGCTAAGGAGTCATCTATTTGCTTGTCTGGTTTGCATAACAACAAGGCATCACAATAAAAAAAATAAAAAAATAAAAGAGGCTATATAATGATGTGTGCATATCACCAGTCATAGCAGATTCGAGCACAGAGGACAAGATGTCACATATTACATTTTGCCTCATACTTAATGCCTTTGTGTATATTCTATTTGTGTTCTTCTATGTTCTTTCGCCTAGTGTTTCTAGCCACCCTACTGACACCACCTCGGCTTCCTCCTGCTGTCACAATTAATGCAGTGAGTTGGTTTCTCATAGAATTAATTTAAAGGAATACTCTGTTCCTTATATGTACATACTTGAAAACGAGAGAAATCTCAATGTATCCTTCCTAGTAAAATACTTTATAAATAAATATGTGTAGTTAAAAATGAGGGATAAAAGTAGTTTTATTTACAGTGAGAAAAGAAAGTGGATATACTAACGCCGCAAAAAATATTGTACAATGTACAAAAATATTGGGGATTGCAGCAGGTGACTGGGGAGTCTACCAATATCCCCTTGTTGTTGTTTGTGTAGGGGAAGGTATTTTCAGAATTCAGAAAATACCTTGATAAAAGTAGTTTTGCGTATATAGCTCTCTAAAAAGAGTTGGCTGTCAAATGTTTAGACGGAGACCTGGAGAAGCTGTCATGTCACAGAGTCTCAGGCCCACTGGGAATTTTGGGGGAGGATTGGTGATGATGTAAGGGGGACTCAGCAAGGCTGGATTTCGGCAGATTCATCTATGTGAAGGACACATCAATCAAGCCATGTACAAGGTTATCTCCTAAGAAAACGTTCTTCCTTCTGCTCTGACAATGTTCCCCAGCTCAGAGAACTGTTTTTTTCATCAGGTCAATGTTCCATGCCATACAGACAGGTTAACCAAAGTGTGGGTGGAGGACCACCAGATCAAGACCAAATCATGGCCAGTCCTGTCTCTAGACGTGAACCCTACTGAAAACGTCAGGATCAAGAGGAAAATGGATGGTCACGAACCATGGAACAAAGCTGATCTGCTCGAATATTTGCACCAGGAGAGGCATAAAGTCACCCAACATCAATGTGTAGGACTTGTGGAGAGCATGCCATCACGCATGAGAGCTGTGATTAAAAATGAGGGTTATTCCACCAAATTCTGATTTATGAATGCTTCTTGCATTAGAAAAAATCTGAATAAAATAGAAACATTAGTATTGTGGTCTTTAAAAATGAATCTGAACTTGCTTTCTTTGCATTATTCCATCTGGAAAAAACGCATCATTTTTGCTATTTTTACCAGTTGTCATATTCTGCAAATAATTTCAATAAAAAATTTTGGAGACATGTTGTCAGTAGCTTATATGGATTAAATCAAAAATATAAGTTTTCCTCAAACACGACCCTCTAAATACTAAAAAAAGGAACATTTTAATTTTATTGTATCACTGGAAAAGCCAGGTCTGTGGGACAAACAGTTCCAAATATAAAGGGGTCCAAAGCACCCCTGCTTCTCCTGTTATGGCATATCCCTGCTGGGCAGGGGGACTCCCTGTTTCTGACATCATCACGAGCATGCGCTGGACATGATGGGCCTATAGTTCATGCTAATGTTAGAGCTCGGCTGTGTGAGCATTAACATTAGGTTAAGTGGCCCTAGCGGAGCGCACCATATTGCATTCCGAATGGTACTGGATTAAAAAAAAATTGCGATTTGGAGCTTGCGCTTTTCAGCGTGAGTTTACTGTACTTTGCGCTCCCTATGCTTAACACGGAGAGCACAAAGAGTTAGCTAACATTAGGATTACAAAGTCCTAACGCTAATTACGTTCCTCTGCGGTTAACTGAAACATTAACCTCAGCTAGGAGCTGGTGGTAACTGATTCAGCTTCTGCGAAATCAGTCACCACCAGCTAAAAAAAACACCAAAAATCAAATATTCACCTCTCATGCCGCTGCGAGAACGGCGGCTCAATCTGCTTCTTCTGGCCACCGAGAGCAGAGAGAGACTGGTGGGAAAAAATCCCCCAGTCTCCTTTGAGATCACTCTGCCGACCTGCCGGATCTCGCAAGGCAAGATCCTGCAGGTCATGTCACCGGCAGTGGAAGCCTCAATCGAGTCCTATGGACTTCATGGAGGGGATGCACGTGGCAGCGCCGCATTACGGGGCAGGCTGCTGGTTTAGCGCCTGCCCTGCAATGTCACGCCAAAATGGGGGTGCTAAGGAGAAACCTGCATGCACAGGTTTTCCTCCTTAGCATCCCCGTTTTAACGTGATGATTGTAATATGGCCCGATGTGTTCGATACAGGAGGTAACCTGATGACACATCCCACGCGTCATCCGCAGAGAAAGGTTTAAAAAAAGCTCAGACCATGCAAAGGCTTTGGCATTTCTGTCATAAATTAAAATGTAATTTAACATAACTGGCCCCATTTAAAGCATATCAAACATTATCAGGGTTATTCAGAGAAAGGTGAAACTCTGGAGAACTGGCAGAAGAGAACAATTTAGATCAAATAGCCGATTTAGAAAGTGAGACAAATTGTAGAATTTTTCTGGTTTGGCTATTTTGACCTTGAATTTTCACTTCTCCTGCCAATTCTCCCGATTTTCACCTTTCTTTGAATAGACCTGTATGTTTTAGATAGGCATAATTTTTTGTTGCTATTGACAAGAGGAAGCTTGCAAAATATTCAGCCTTTCATATTTAATTAAGGGTCTTTCTGGCCATTTTGGAGTCCTGGGCTAAAGGTTTTTTCAGGTCCCCATGTAAGTGAACCTTATTCCCAGTCAGGGACTGTAGGAGGTGAGGAGTGCACAAATCTCATCTGCTGTTCTTATGTGGATAGATGCATGTTGACGTCTGGCCTTAGGCTGGGGTCTCACTTATTCTGTCATCAAGGCGATCCTCTTGTAAATGCAAAATAACTGAATTCCGTGAAAAGGAAAATAACAATTAGCAAAAAACAAAGAAAATAGATTTTGGCCGTTTTGTAAAAAATGTTTTGGATAAAAATATAATTTTATAAAGCATTGCGAATGATCTTTTATCACTTCAGGTTTATATATAGATATATCCACATGTAATTCTTTAAATCGAACAGATTAATGGCATAAAAACCAACTCGAACACTTTCCGACGCATTATATTTGCTTCTGCTTGTACAGATGTTTCTTGAAGTATCTCATTAATCCTCCTAAGCTTTCTATCTAGTGGGCATCATAATGCAGGATTGGAATCTTGCCATTAATTATTGCGTTACTTTGAATTAAATTCTTCATTCTGTCAACTTTTTCATGCTTAGATTGCGAGCCAAGAAATGTTTAAATTTAGCAGATATGTAAATGGGATAAACTGGTTATAGGGTTGATAGCGCACATTTAGAATTATATGTAAATAGGTGAAATTTAATTGCCGTTGCGTATCTCATAAGTGAGGTCTAATTTTCATTAAATATCCTGCATTATACAAGATTATTTTCTTTTCGATATATACTGATTTAATTACCAAATGCAGGGTACAAGTAACAAGATCAGCGACGGGTAACCTCAGCACTTGATTTTTTTTGGAACATTTTCCATTATAAATATACATCCTTTAGGAAATGTAGCTCAGAAACATCTGCATTGCCACTGGACTAGAAACCGCCGTTGAATCTAATGGGAAACAGCTTTTGTGATTGTGATGTGCAAGGAAGTTGATATCACTTGTGATTTAGCAATGGCCTGACAAAGCTTCGGAAAAGAAAAACGTATTTAAAATGCCAGCATGCTACTAAAAAACACATGATATTCTCATTCATACTACTTTTATAAATAATGAATAGCAATTTAAAGAAATTACCAGTAATATATATTTAACCTTAAAAGGGAAGATAGTCGTGGCCTGTCCAAGGTCTTGTGGATCTGACTTGCTTCATCTGTTCCTTCTCCATCCCAGACCCACTGAAAGGCCCTTTAGTCATCTGACTAAATGACTGGTAGACCTGGACCACAGTGAAGTTACCCACAAACTGAGAAGTTCCATAGCTTACCTTAAACCTACTATAACCAACAGCCAGACACGTGATGGAGCGGGAAAATGAATGTATTTATTAATTCCAGTGTACGGGAAATTTAAATAATATGACTATGAATAAACCACAGTTCTTGCTCCCGATGTGGGAAATGAGAAGAAGAGTAATGACAGTGGCATTGTTCAGTTTATATTCCTGAAAAGTGGTGAATATCACTGCCTTAGAACAAAAAAAAGATTTAGGGCCCTATTACCTCCTTAACGCTAGTAGATACGCAAGCGTTACCGCTAGGTTAAGTGACTCTAACGCATGCCCCCATATTACATCCCGAACGCTGTCGGGTTAAACAATCCGTTAGCAGAATAGGTGATTGCGTTTTCTACCACGAGCTTACTGTACTTTGTGCTCCCTTTTCTTAACATGGGAGCGCAATCAGTAATTAGCGTTAGGTCAAGTGAGGTATTAAAAATGAACTGATAGGTTTGTCACAGCTAGAAACTGGTGCTAACGGGTTCCGCTTTTGTAGAATCAATTAGCAGCAGCTGAAACCCCCCAAAAATCAGATACTCACCTCGGTGGCACGTTCTGCCGCTTCTGTCCGCCAGGGTCAGAGTGAGACTGGGGTCAAATAGTCCCCAGTCACCCTCCGTGAATCAATCCGTGACCCTGCACTATCTAGGCGGCACAAGGAGGTGAAACTCAGGGCAGCACGTTAGCACCACCGCGAGTATACAGGGGGTTAGCACTGCATTCCGGTTCAGGCTGCAGAATCAGCACCTGCCCCGGAATATGGTGTTAAAATGGGGACACTAAGGGGAGACCTACACCAGGGAATAGTGTCCTTCTTGTTTTATATTATTTTAAATCATTTTTATCTTTACATTTTAAATGGTCGTCTTTGCTATATTTACCTACACACATTTCACACATATATTTACATGCATATTTTACCAGCACATGTTAAAAATCATGTTGAATTAACAAATAATGTAATATTCCTATGAACAACAAATGACTATCAATGTACATTATTGTATATCAGCATTTTTCCCCCTACACTATAGAAGTTATAAAACATCATCATCTGGCTCCGTTCTGCGTTCGTGTGTTGATATACATTGAGGATCCATCGTTCACTAGGGGCCTGATCCTCCCCTGGGCACATATGTTTGAGTGGCACAAAGCTATTCGCTGGATTGACTCTGTATATTTTACTTCTGTTGATTCCTTGCAGAATCATCCCTTATGGTACTATTCAGGGCTATTCAGAGAGAGATGAAAACTTTGAGAATTCACAGGAGAATGAACAATCTAGACCAAATAGCCAATTTGGAAAGTGAGACAAATTGGAGAATTTTTCTGGTTTGACTATTTTGACCTGGAATTTTCAATTCTCCAGTCATTCTCAAGGTTTTCACCTCTTTCTGAATAACCCTGATTGTTTTATGATAGACTAGTTGTTAAGCCTGCCCGGAGGGCAGTCTATTGTTGTTGTCGCCAGCTCAGAATCCGTGTCCACAAATTTGTTTTTCAATGTCATATCTAAGAGTATCTCCATATATAAATGCATTTATAACGCGTCCGTCGCCATCCCGTCCACAACGGGAGGGCCGAGTAAGCAGCTATGATGGGTGCGCATGTAGCTGACAGCGCATTACAAACGCATTTACCATATTTTCTGGAGTATAAGACGACCGGGTGTATAAGACAACCCCCTAATTTTCCAGTTAAAAAATAGGCTTTGGGCTATACTCGTCATATTGTATTGTATATCCCGCGTATAAGATGACCCCCAATTTTTGGGGGATGTTTTTAAGTATAAAAAGTAGTCTTATACACCAGAAAATACTGTATATATTAGAGCAGGCTCCTCTTCCCTCTTAGATTGTAAGCTCACGGGCACAGGTCCCCTTAGATTGTAAACTCACGGGAGCAGGCTCTTCTTTCCCCTCTTAGATTGTAAACTCATGGGAGCGGGCTCCTCTTTTCCCTCTTAGATTGTATGCTCACGGGCACAGATCCCCTTAGATTGTATGCTCACGGGCACAGATCCCCTTAGATTGTATGCTCACGGGCACAAATGCCCTTAGATTGTATGCTCATGGGCACGGATCCCCTTAGATTGTATGCTCACGGGCACAGATCCCCTTAGATTGTATGCTCACGGGCACAGATCCCCTTAGATTGTATGCTCACGGGCACAGGTCCCCTTAGATTGTAAGCTCACGGGCACAGGTCCCCTTAGATTGTAAGATCACGGGCACAGATCCCCTTGGATTGTAAACTCACAGGCACAGGCCACCCTTAGATTGTAAACTCAGGGGCACAGATCCCCTTAGATTGTAAGGTCACGGGCACAGGTCCCCCTTAGATTGGAAACTCACGGACACAGGTACCCCTTAGATTGTAAACTCACGGACACAGGTACCCCTTAGATTGTAAACTCACTGGCACAGGTCCTCCCTAGATTGTAAACTCACGGACGCAGGTCCCCCTTAGATTGTAATCTCACTGGCACAGGTCCTCCTTAGATTGTAAACTCACGGACACAGGTCCCCCTTAGATTGTAAACTCACGGACACACGTACCCCTTAGATTGTAAACGCACTGGCGTAGGTACCCATTAGATTGTAAATGCACTGGCGCAGGTACCGCTTAGATTGTAAATACACTGGCGCAGGTCCCCCTTAGATTGTAAACTCACTGGCGCAGGTCCCCCTTAGATTGTAAGCTCACTGGCGAAGGTCCCCTTAGATTGCAAACTCACTGGCGCAGGTCCCCCTTAGATTGTAAACTCACTGGAGCAGGTACCCCTTAGATTGTAAACTCACTGGCGAAGGTACCCCTTAGATTGTAAGCTCACTGGCGCAGGCACTCTGTATAACACACAACCCCCCCCCCCACCACGGCTCTGTATAGCACACAACCCTACTGACTGTGACCCGCACACCCTGAATAAATAGAGGAAGTCTAAATAGACACTGTCTATTTAGACTTCCTCTATATATTCAGGGTGTGCGGGTCACAATGAGTAGGGTTGCGTGTTATACAGAGCGGGGGGGTGTCAGCAGGGTTGGGTCACGTGACAGCAGTGGGCGGGGCAGAACACCAGCTGCAGCGTCCCAGCACTCCGCCCCCCCAGTCACAAGCTGGGACGGCTGCTTTTTTCCCTCTCCCTCTGCGCGCGCAGCCAACTGAAACCGGATGTGCGGCGACGGACAAACGGTTTTATAGATATAGATGTTGCTGTGAGACATCTGGGTGTTTTTTGCAGCAAGGTTATATTGCACATGCTTTGCAGTAAGGTAAAGAATTATATCTTATTGTACATATGCATGAATGTTTGCGCATAAGAAAAGGATTATAGATTTTCCTATTCATAAGTTAATGCACTTGGTTAATATAAACTCTCTTTGGCAATCTTGAGCACCAATATTACTAAGGGGGTTATTCAGAGAGAGGTGAAAACCAGGAGAATGGCAGGAGAAGAGAACAATCTAGACCAAATAGCCGATTTGGAAAGTGAGATAAATGGGAGAATTTTTCTGGTTTGACTATTTTGAGCTAGAATTTTCACGACTCCAGTCAGTCTCCTGGTTTTCACCTCTCTCTGAATAACTCTGTTAGTGATATTTGCACTACTTTAGAAGTTAGCTGGATTGTGATTGGCTGGCTTCCAGTTCTCTCTCATATCTTTATATAAGTTACACTAGACTTTGGGCGTTATTCAAAGTGGAGAAACAAAGCCTAGAACGTGAGTAATTTTAATAAGGTGAACGATTTATAGCATTTTTTGGGTCTCGCTAATTTTTATATTTTTTATGGCACTGGAAGAAACAGTACAAAGCAACATGGAAATAGCCATCATTCAAGCACTAGTACTGTTATCCTATACATATCCAACACAATGTCCTTCAGCAATGCAAAATGGTGAAGCTACTAGCAAGTGGAGGGCTAATTATTTTGTTACCAAGTCTCACACAATCTTATTACTCAACTTGGAACACTGGAAATGCGTCTTCTAAATGAAGAATGTCAGAGTAGTCAATAATAGGTTGAGTTGATGGCGCCAGTGAAGTGAACTCCTAGACACTAGCACTAGGGTAGAGGACTCAATGATAAACACCGTTATGGCTTCCCTTCCACCCTGTCATCTCAGGTGATTCATGGCGGCTCCTCATTGATCTTGCAAGTGTGAGCTTGGGGCTGGGATGTGCAGAGTTCCATGGACCTCTATGGAGTCCAGGGATCGATATCAATCCACATCGAGCCGCTAATGAAGTGGCTTGTGCAGATTAGCAGTGGTAGAAAGGAGACGGAAAGGAAAATCTGTTTACACAGATATTTCCACTTACTGTCTCCTGATTACCGACAACTGTGGATTAAGGCCCCGTGACACTGTCTTTTGTTGTCATATGACAATATGTTTGTCAATCTGTTTGGAGATTTTTTGGACAATAGTGCACCTAAATATACCGACTGAGGAAGGCTGTTAATGCCGAAACGCGTCTCGGTAACGCATCTGTCCATTCTTTAATATGCAATTGATTTTTTAATTAATTAATTTTTTAATACATAATAAATTTTATATGGTTTATATTCTATTGACTACTCTCCTTGGATATATACTTGCCACCGCTTGAAAGCTCCTGATATCTGGCCCTCAGACGGTTGGGAAGAGGTTCTGGGTATCCATCATAGTGTACCTGATGCTGTATTGAGTGAGCCTGTGTGGAAGAGGCTCCATATCTGGTGAGTTCAATACATTATTACCTCTTTTTATCATAATAAGGAAATATACTATGGGAGCGCTGTCTATTATCTTATTGTAGCCATCGCAACCAGAGTTGAATATTTAAGAAGGGATACGCCACCCTCTATATGGCTGGAAGCTCCTAAACCTAGAGCCAGGGATTTTTTTGGGCTCTTACAAATGTGAGTTTCCATATTCCTACAAGTGATTTATTTGCCATATTTAATTGGGATTTTCTGCACGATTATTTCTTCATTTTTTCTCTCCCCTCGAATCTTTTTTTTTTCTCTCTTCTTTCTCCTTTCTGGCTATCCTCTCCATTATTGAGAGACGGCAAGAGATACACAGACCAAGAAAGGAGGACTATATTTGTGCATCGCTTGAACATAAAGAGAAGTAAATGTTAAGGAATTTTTCCCACTGGTATTCATACTGTTGAATTGGATATCATTGAATTTGCACATTTTGCACATTTGGACACTGTCACACTTTATAGACTCTCTTATACCCATCGCACTGCTGGAATTTTATATATTGTTGCACTTTACTGTGTTCTATGGCACATTGCACTTTTATATGTGTACATTGATTGAATATTTGTCACCTTAAGATTGAAGCACTTTAAGACTGAAGCACTTTATGTTTGATATACCTCTTTGTTGAAGTCTACCTTTAAATCTATTTTTGATGCGCTACAAAGGTTCTATCTATAATTTCATTTTGGGTTAATGCAGATTTTGGTTGTTTTTTCTGTATATTGCGCTTACCCCTTTGGGCAGCATCTCACTACTTATTAGTTATAATTTAACTACTTCATAGCACTATAGTAATCTGGTTTATAAATAGGCGCCTACGTTGTATGATATATATATATATATATATATCTTTCTTCTTTCTTGACAATAGTATTAAGCTTTGCTTAACTTTGCATATTTCACTAATTTTTAAGATGCAGCAGGTTAAATCCACATTCCCATGCTGGCATGAGTATCTATAATTGTAATGGCAAGAAGAACATAGCTTTCAGTTTAAAGTGTAGACCTTAATGAATATTTTTTTAACTGCATTTTCCTTCATAGAACTTGTACCTTGATTAATAGTGGACCTAGACCACATTAGGGTAAACCTCATGAGAAGAATTGTTGATGAGTAATGAAGCATCAGAAATCCGTTTTCTGGGGCGTGGCCGGCTGCTGAAGGGAGAGGACGTGTCTCGGTGGAGCTCCACACGTCTTCTCCATACAGGGACCACTCGATGACTTTTTCTGCAGCATTTTGCTTCTAAAAGGTCCCTGAGCGGCTGGCCTTCGGTACTGTGCCGTCCGGAACCCGTTTAGCACCCCCTCCGGACCAGAGACTTTGCTGGCGGCTGCTACCTCGTGGCTGCAGCGCAGCACCAGCGGCCATCTTGCGGCCTGAAACTAGGTTCCAGCTGTCTTGGCAGTCGCGCTGGTCGGACCGCCCTGCCCCGGATTTCAGGTACTGTTGTGGACGACAGAGATGGTGGGCCCCCATCTCCCAGTAGACCTAGGTGCCTGTACCATGGGAGTGGCGGACGGACCTGCGGGGGGCTGGATGGATGGATCCTTACCCCCCTCTGGAGGTGAGGGAGCCCTGGTCATGGGCCTGGATGCTTGCCTAAGACTGCTAGATGGAGAGGACGCTGATAGCCCTGTCACCAGGGGTGTCTGGCGCCGGATGCTGGCTACTCTGAGGAGCTACAGCGGAGTGAAGACCTCGAGGTCAGAAGAGACTGAGACCGTGGAGGGTACGGGTGGTTCTGCGGCCTGCTCGCTCGCTGAGGTGTCCCTGGGGAGCTGTGCCGGGAGCGGCGATCTGCCTGAGGCTGAGGCCTCTGGAGAGGGAACGGGATGCAGAGCTGGAGACGTAAGCTACGTGCCGCTGGTCGACCTCCTCCTTGAGGGAGCAGCCCCGGAGGGGAGAATTAGAGTGGAACTGACAAAGATGTGCAGGGCAGAGGTGGAACCCGTGCGACCTGCCATGTCTCCCCCTACAATGACTGTGCTGAAAAGGCGGCGAAGCTCCGAGAAGCTGGGGCACCTACGTTGGCCTTGTGCGGTGAACCGTCCTGCAGTGATGCTGGCTCAGGGGCTATCTGATTGTCGCAACCTTTGCGTGGTGTCCCAGGGTGCTGGGGAGGCCCACGAGACCTTCCCGTGGGATACGGGCTGATGAGGACTGTAATATCTCTCTTTTCTTGTGTAGCAGGCCCGTATCTCCTTAAGGATCCCCCTCCTTGCAGCCTTATCTCCCCCCCTTGCTGAGTATTATTCACTGTCTCCCCCTTCTTTTTCCCTCTTATGTTGAGATTCCCTGTTTTTTTTGTTTATGAGACCCCCTCCTTTCCCCCTTTTGTCTGGGACGTCGTGAGTATTCTCTGAGGACACTTTTCATATCTTTATGAGACCCCCCTCTTTGGGGATGTTTTTCTGGAACACTTCTGTGGAGTTTTCACACTGTTTCTGCCTTTCATTTTTTTCTCCCTGATTCGTTCGGAGTTTTCGCTGAAGTTTATTTTTTGTTTTCTCTTACTGTGATATCTGATGTCATATGAAGGCCCTGCGAGGCCCTCACCTTTTGTTTGATCTTGATGTGCTTGTGCAAAATTCATAAATAAAGAATTTAAAAAAAAAAAAAAAAAAAAAAAAGAAATCCGTTTTCTAACTGAAGAAGGTCAGAGTATATAATAGAGTTGAGCCATAAATGAAGGAAGGACCCAGCACCCCAATCTAGTAGACAAGCAGTTTATTGGGTGAGACCCAACATTTTGGCTGTACAAATAGCTTTTCTCAAGCATTGAAATAATATTTTTCTGGAATATTAGGTTGATGGCACCAGTGAGGTGAACTACTGGACGCTAACATGGAGAACTCAATGAAGAATCACAATATGACTTCCGTTCTATCTTGTCATCTCAGGTCTAGATCGCTCAACCTAATAAAGGGACATCTATCACTGCAATATTTCTCTGCACTCATTCTGAGAGTGTGCTAATGGCACTGATTATGAAAATGTAAAATTGTTGCCCATCCAAAAATCGCTGAACTCAATAACCACCCATGCAACGTAATTTTATTATTCTCTGTGATACAAACAATTTTTTTGCCAGCAGCAATACATGGAAACACATGGATAAAGGTGATCTTTTACAAATGTTTAGCAGCTGCGAACTTAAAACAAAAATGGTTTTGAGTTGCAGCACTGTTCAACTGGAATATGGATTTTCACGGATATGTGAGGATTATGCATTTTTCAACTATGAACCAAAATACTGCTGTTTGCAAATGGTTACATAAATAATTAAATTGCTCGCAAACGAGTTTTCATTCAATTCTGGTTCAAAAAGTCTAAATTGTCATTATTCTATCTATCTTTATCTATCTTTAGCTATCTTTATCTATATCTATCTATATATATCTATCTTTATCTATCTGTATCTATCTTTATCTTTATCTATTGGTATCTATCTTTATCTATTGGTATCTATCTTTATCTATCGTTATCTATATCTATCTTTATCTATCTTTATCGATCTGTATATATCTTTATCTATCTGTATATATCTTTATCTATCTTTAACGTTATCTATCTATCTACCTATTTATATCTATCTTTATCTATCTATCTATCTTTAACTATCCATAAAAGTGAAGACGTAATGTTAAAAATTCTGGAAAAATGTGTTTACACTCAATTACGCGATTACTATCAGTATTGGAACTATTTAACCCCGGATCAATCCGGCTTCCGTACAAATCATTCAACCACAACTGCCGTTTTAAAAGTCTGCAATGATATCCAGGCTGGCATGGAACAAGGAAACCTAACTGGAGCCATCTTCCTTGATTTTGCCAAGGCCTTTGACACAGTAGACCATGGCATCTTGTTACAAAAACTTAAAAACTCTGGTATTGGTGATTGCACGCTAACCTGGTTCCAATCATATGTGTCTGATCGGTCTCAATATGTGTCCATTTCTGACAGCACTTCCCTCCCCCTCCCAGTCACGTGCGGAGTACCCCAAGGCTCGATACTCGGCCCCCTGCTATTCACAATATTCATAAATGATCTGCCCAATGTCTGCATAGCCTCAACTGTACACATGTACGCAGACGACACTGTAATCTATACCAGCAAACCAGCTCTCCCACAGCTGGAGGCCGTGCTGCAAGACCAATTCACAGAGGTAGAAAAGTGGATCAAAGATAACAAACTTTTTCTAAATGCTGACAAAACTGTAACAATGCTCTTTGGAACAGCACCTAAACTACACAAATTGCAAACACCCCATCTATGTGTTGGGACAAAATCAAATGGCACATTGACCACAGTCACTTCTATCTAGGTATGTGGTTAGACCCAAATCTATTCTTTGGCCCCCACATCGAAAAACTCTCATCTAACCTTTACCCCAAACTAGGTGCCCTGTACAGAAACAAATTCTGCCTGAACCCCGCGGTAAGAAAGCAGATTGTACAACAAATGCTTATGCTGGCTTTTGAATACGGAGATGTAGTGTATGCAGCCGCCCCGCAAACGCACCTCCGGAAACTTACTACATTGTATAATTCTTTCTGCCGCTTTGTGCTACAATGTAACTACATGACCCACCATTGTGACATGTTAAAAGAACTAAACTGGCCATCGCTGGAATCTAGACGCACTCTTCACCTTTCCAACCTGGTGTTTAAGAGCTTTTCTGGGAAGCTACCACCCTACCTGAATAGGCTGCTTCCCTCAGCAGTTCCCTCATCCTATAACCTCCGATCCAGGACCAGCACCTTACTTGCAATATATATTTTCTGTTAATCTGTATATTTGTTTTGTGTTAATATCTTACATTTTATTACTTTTTATTTCTGTAACAATGTTCTTGAACCCAGGACATACTTGAAAATGAGAGAAATCTCAATGTATCCTTCCTGGTAAAATCTTTTATAAATAAATAAATAAATGTATCTATCTATCTCTCTATATCTATCTTTAACTATCAGGGTTATTCAAAGAGCTCCAAATTGCTGGAGAAAGGTAACCGAACGCTGAAAATCAGTGTTCGGTTACCTTTCCTGGCCATTTGGCTATCCAGAGATCAGGCAATTCACCAAATCCTGGCGAATTGCCTGCACATATGGTGCCTGTTCGGTGCCTGTTCGAGGACAGTGAAATCCCCATAGAGAAGCAATGCTTCGGCTATTCAGAGAGCAAAACCCAGCAGTGAAAAGTTGCTGAATTTCCCTGCCATTCGGTGGTTTAATTCTGCAGGTTTATTCAGGCGAATCCCATAGGCTTCAATGTTAAAAATATTCCCGTTTTAATTCAATATCTAATAAACCATTTATTATAATATTCTGCAGTAAAAAATCTCTTTATTTTTAGATTTTTTTAGGACCTTTTAGGCATCTTTGGGGATTTTTTGCAAACATTTTTTTCCTTTTTATTTTTTTTAAATGTTTTTTTCTTTTTTCTGTAACAGCCCTTTTTATTATCATTCATTGGACCTTATATGTAAATTTCAGACATTTTCGTTCTGTAGTTTGTTTGCAAACAGCGTTTCACTTTTCAAACATTCAAGCGTACTGTTTTCTTTTTTTTTTCACCTCCTTCGTCTGCGGTGTTGGGTTTTTCTGGCGGCTGCTCTGCACTGTGATCGGCTCCTGCTCGGGTTTCTCCGGCGTCTTCAGTGGGGGATTAATCCAGATGTTTTTGCGGGTTTCGGTGTGCGTTCGCCCTAGTTTTGAGGTGAGTTTTTAACGGGTTTGCGGCAGCTTTTCCCTGCTTTACGACGGCCCTGTGGTTCTTTGCTGAATACACCGCAGGGTCGCCGAAATGGGATCGCCAAATCACACCGAATTGAAGAGAACGAAAAGTCACCGAACGTGCGGTGACTTTTCGAGTCTCTTTGAATAACCCTGTAAATTTATCTATCTTTATCTATCTATCTCAGCAGTGACCCACCTATTTATTTAGAAACCTGTTATTACACAGACCATATTATGTATGTTATAACCTCAGGGAAAAGAAATTCCCTCAAGTCCTTTAAATCAGTGTTTCTCGAGTGGTGGGTCGTGACCCAAAAGTAGGTCGCGACCAGGGGTGGACTGGGTCACGGGGCAAGTGCCCCAGGCCTCTCTAATGCCTTGGACCTGCTGATGCATCTTACCCGTGGCGTCCCAGCTACCCCTGAATGTTCCCAGGTGCCACCAGGGACCCGCTGCATCAGGTAAAATACTCTGTAATGGGAAGGTGTGGGGTGGGACTCAGTGACTGGTGACACGCACTGTACACTGTCAGACTTTCCCCTAGCTTCTCTTCCTTCAAACGCTCCCTTAAAACATTCCTATTTAGGGAAGCCTACCACCCAACTCACTGACACAACCATCAAATCACTCTCACCTTACAGTCCTCTCCTCCTGTTTCCAACCCCAACCCTCCTAGATTGTGAGTTCCTACGGGAATAGGGCCCTCATCTCCTCCTGTACTGTTTGTCAAATGTTGTTCAATGTATTGTAACCCTGTCTATACTGTGCTTATTGTACAGCGCTGCGGAATATGCTGGAGCTTTATAAATAAAGAATAATAATAATAATAAATACACCCAACACCAGGAGCCACTGTGCACATCTCAGTGAAGCAAAGTATATTTATATAGGCCAGCCTCCCATGGAGGTGTTTTTTGAATGGCTTGGACCAATCGTGCTTTCCCATTGGTCATAAACCAACATGTGCAACTGCTCAATGTATGTCCGAGACAGCTCATATATACTGAAATAATACAGAATTATCGTTGTTTACATCTGTCAATATTTCCTTACTGTCTTAATAGTGATAACAGAACAATGGATGAAAATAAGTAAGTGCTAGGATTGTTGGTCACACAGAACATATCAGATTTAGATCATTTCCTCGTATCATTGATCTTCTAACACATTGCTCCATATTGAGTCCAACAAAACAGAATCCCATTTGTGCAAATTCTAAAAGTAGAACTTTAAACTGGATTAATGTATTGTGGAGTAAATGTCCAGATGTACTAGACTGGTTTAGAATGTTTTGAGCACATCAGGCATTTCACAGATGTCAGCTCAAAGGCAGCTGATATTATCAGAGGATAGAAGATAACTTTCAATGCCAATTATACATTTTTGAAAGGTAGCCAGTATGACTATATAAAATATAGTCATCGGAAAAAAAACAGGCAATGAAAATAATTGACAATAACACAAGGACGTAAAAAAAGAAAACCAACAACGGAGAAGCTTGCTGTTAGAACTCGTGGTACTCCTGCTTTTATGTTGATGCCACCATTGCGCCTTTGTGTCTTATATTGATGCTTGTGCGATGATCCAACCTTGATTCTGCAATTATTTTAACGTTGATGCTTTACTTTGATGCAAGTCAGGCTGTTATTTTTTTCAGGCATTTTTTTCTGCATTTTGATGCAGATTCTGTTTGATGCCAGCTCCTATAACACAGGATGTTGAGATCAGGCCTTGTTGAGATCAGGCCTTGATAAGCAGGCTCTCCGACTTAACACTCAGTGGACTATTTATTTTATTTATAAAGGATTTTACCAGGAAGGATACATTGAGATTTCTCTCGTTTTCAAGTACATCCTGGGTTCAAGAACACTAAAATGTTACAGTTGTTACAGAAATACAAAGTAATACAATGCAAGATATTAAAAAAACCCACAAATATACAGATTAACAGAAAATAAATATGTAGGAAATAGTCATTATGTTACATGTTTACAGGTGCATTACGTATTGAGGTATGTTAATAGGGAGCTCTTGAGTGACTTTAGACTGGGGGAAGATTTCATGGCGTCTGGGAGGTTATTCCATAACTGTGGTGCTCTGTAGGAAAATGAGGATCGAGCCACTTTCTTTTTGTATTGTGGTATTGCAAGTAAGGTGCTGGTCCTGGATCGGAGGTTATAGGATGAGGGAACTGCTGGAGGAAGCAGTCTATTCAGGTAGGGTGGCAGCTTCCCAGAAAAGCTCTTAAACACCAGGTTGGAAAGCTGAAGGGTACGTTTAGACTCCAGCGACGGCCAGTTTAGCTCTTTTAACATGTCACAATGGTGGGTCATGTAGTTACATTGTAGCGAAAAAGCGGCAGCATGAGTTATACAATGTGGTAAGTTTCTGAAGGTGTGTTTGCGGGGCAGCTGCATACACTACATCTCCATAATCAATAGCTGGCATAAGCATTTGTTGTACAATCTGCTATTTTACTGCGGGGCTCAGGCAGGATTTGTTTCTGTACAGGGCACCTAGTTTGGGGTAAAGTTTAGATGAGAGTTTTTCGATGTGGGGGCCAAAGGATAGATTTGGGTCTAACCACATACCTAGATATTTGAGAGAAGTGACTGTGGTCAGCGTGCCATTTGATTTTGTCCCAACACATAAGTGGGGATTTTGCAATTTGTGTAGTTTAGGTGCTGTTCCAAAGAGCATCGTGCCACGTGCTCTATTTTTGCTTATTCTGTGACTCTGTGTGTACTGACCCAGTTTATATTCCCTTATTTACCCACTATTTTCTTACGTTTGACCTTTTGCTAGTCTTTCTGAGTTGATCTGTGCGCTCCTTGACCATGGCTAGTATTTTGACCATTCTACCTACCTACTAGCATTTATATGTTAACCTAGCGATTTGGAATGACTGGCAAATGTCACCACCCCTGTCTAATACTGCCCTCAGGACTCTTTCCCTTTGTGAGTTAACAAGTGCAACTTCACAACCCCTAACTTGGAGAAGCTTTTCAACGGATCAAATAGGAGTCATGTCAACCTATGCATGAATAATGGGAATACATTAAATTTCTGACATTTTACATAAGTAATGCTCCTTGGGGTGCAGGGTCTTGCCTTATTACGTCAAATTTAACATTCAGAGAAAGTTGAATGTTGAAAAAAAATAAATAAATAAAAAAACACTGCTGCATTAATCACTTTTCTGCATAAAAACTAATATCTGAGTTATTTTCCCATCAGCAAAACAGTACAATAGTAAAACACACAGCTGTGCTCATTTACTTCTATGCATGGGGCGCCTGAGCATGGGAACCAGCTGGAGTTTAAGTTCATACCTTGAGTAACAATAAGTGACAAGCGAACAATACTGTAATTTCCTGTGCATTGCAAGACCGTGTCGATGGCTGTGATGCTGTATTTTTTGTATTTGTAAACATCTTAGATTTAGATGAGTAACATCATTTGGAATTATTTTGTTGCTTAGTTATCTTTTTTTCAGAAGATAAATATTGTTCTAATCATCTGAAAGACATATGATGTTGTTGACCTATATTCATGTAAATAAATGCTACAAATCTACTGTGAAATCTTGTCAATATCATCTTAATTCAAACTGAAATCTCCTGCAGTGCTGCTTTATTGCTACGAGGACAAAATTATGTAAAAATCTATTATATAATGTTATGTATTATAGTCACTGCCCTGTCTGCTTCCTGTCACTTTTTATTTCATTTTAGCCATTCATTCCCTGAGAGAGAGTTATTTTCTGCTTTGGAAAAGGTGTGAGATTTTGTGATATATGTATAGAATAATAATTTCCCTCACTCTAACCTGAGCTTCCCCAAATTCTACATCCCGAAGCTCTCTTAAAGCCAACACTAATCTGTTTCATAGACATACCATAGTGGCATTGTTCTGATGCATGTCATTCAAAGAACTACAGCAATTACATTGTATTTTGCGAACGTGGTGAGGTTACAGAGTCTTGAATGTCATGGCGGCGTTTGGCGGTTTATTGTATGCGTTCGGTGGGCTTATCAACGGCGTTCGGAAGATCCATTCGGCCCACTTCGGGGACCCTGCAGGGAATGCTGAATTCACTGCAGAGTCGGCGAATTGAGCTCACCGAAGTGCGCCGAGTATTTTGTCAAGGTGATAGATAACAGTTCCAACTAAATCGATAATCCCTTTGTTCAGTACAACAATTTTCAGACTCTGTCACGAAACCTAAAAATATAAACAAAACATTTCAAGATTGTAAGTATATTTTTTATGACTTCTACAGTTTATTATCACTGGGATATTTCATTTTCACACTGGTAATTCTGACATAAATTAATTTGTTTCACTGGCTGTTCCTGAAGAAGAAAAAATAAGCATTGGATTCAAAAGCCAAACTATGATGCAAAAGTAATTTCATTTAGCACAAAAAATTTGGACCGCACTTATACTTTAAAGCCCAAATAGAACAAACAAGTCGCAATCAACATTCTTGTTGAACAAATAAGAAACCATGCAATGTTTTTATTTGCACCACGGGAATGTATGTGTATTTTTTAGGCAGCTCAACCTAAAATATGAAAATAAATTGAATTGTTGTAATTAAATGTACCTATAGCAAACAGAATGTGTAAAGCAGCAGGTCTGTATCATATCAATCAAAAGAAAGTATGTATAAATTGCTTAAGCTAACATCTTAACACTTTTACAGCTGAGTAACTTTCAGTGTAACAAAAACTACAACAACAATAAAAGAATAGAATTAATGAGATGCACGGGATACTTGCTGGCACACAGACGTGTGACAAAACAAGAATTTTGAGTAGAGATTGCTGTTTGGGGATGGCTCAAATAGAAATGATGTATTTGTTTATATTTTGAAGAAATTGCTGTCTTTGACACTTATTCAGAGGGAATAAGGGTCTAGGGATATCATGTGAACTTTCTGAATGAAAAGAGGTGGAAAGTACGAGTCCTGTTCCAGCCAGTGTCCTTAGCATTAGCAAGTGAGCCGTCAAGTATAAGGACCTCACTCATTAACACTGATGTCTCCAAACCTTCTGGCTTTCATGGCTGCCTACTAAGTTTACATTAATGCTTTCTGTATTTGTATGGTAAGGGCTACTCTGGGGGCAGAGAAAAATATGCACGCGGCTCGAGAGGGCCAGTCAACAGCGTCAAGAGCAGCGTGATACAAAGACAACACCACAGTGTTGGTGAGCAGCTATGACAATCGGAGAGCATGCTGTATGTTGCCCACCAACAGCTGGAAAATGAGAGGATCCAGACAGAGCTGCACCAGCAGATACAGGTCGAGCTGCAAGCTTCAGTTACTGAACTAAAAGCAAAGACTGTACAGCAAGAAGTACAGCTAGACACAGAGATTTACAAGCAGCAGGGTTTCAGTGAAGCGGTTTAATGGACAGAGCTGAGAGAGCAAAAAAAAAAAGGAATTATTCTGGCCCACTGCGCAAGGGAGATGCAGGGAAGGTAGCCCAGATCCCCAGCTTGACAGGGCAGCGGTCTTGGAGGCCGTTGGCCTTGTTTTGTTCGGCGAGAAGCCTGAGGAGCTCCCATTAGATTTGGGAGAAGTGCTGGTGTAGTGGCATGGTGCGGATGGCCTCTGCCCTCATTCAGATGGCCCGAATCGCTGGAGAGAAGAGAACAGTCTCACCTCACCAGCAGAGCTCAACGCCGCCTGAGGTGAGGATTTAGCAGTGGAGCAGAGCACCAGTGTCCTCTGGACCCAACCACTGGGGGAATAATTACATTTCAGCCGTGGATGGGACTGTGGTTTCAACCTGTGTGTTCCCTAGATGTTGGGCAGTCTGCCCTGATCCCCAAACATATTCCGAGGAGACACCAGACATATCACATTCTCTCCAGCGGTTGATGGGACAAAAGGGAGAAGGCACTGGTGCCACATCTCCCCAGCAGCAGATACAATTTAAGAGAGATGCTGGGGATGGCTCGTTGAGCAACTCGCTAGCACCTGTATTTTGCCCTGACACTGGAAAGATGTACCCATGCAGTGCTGCAAACACGGTTACCCATGTGTGGCTCCGGAAAGAATATAAGGAGGGGGTGAGTGCATCTGTGGTTGTGGACTGGACCGTAATGTCAATGGTGGAAACAAACTTTTTGGAACTTGGGTGCAGACTACCGCAGTTGCAAATCCGTTTGGGGTCTGGTGCCTGGATAATCTATTGGAAAGGGGGAGATATGTGAAGAGCGTTATTTTGAATTTGGGGTACATGGGCCTCGAGATGTATTTGGGAGATGCAGGCCTGAAGTTCTCTATTATTTCCTTGCTTCTCTTGTGTTGAAGTAACCCTGTGCCTGCAGGGTGCAGGGTGTTTGTGTAATCTGTGTTATGTATGAATAATGTTATTGCCTGTCTATCGTTATGGTCTATTTGTATCTGTTGCTCTTTGCTGATGGGTTTACTGGGTGGGTTATTTTAGCCTTTTCCAGCATTCCCTCTCAGGAATGTGTTGTATGTGTGAGTGGTCTTTCGTTGATCTGCCCTGTGTGCAAACACTACCCCATTATCTGATGCTCTGGCTGTGATTACATGGCACCTTATAGTTTCATGTCTGAACATGTCTGGTTCACTTAAGGATGGAGGGGGGCAGGGTGTAATTTCCCATTGGTCTCTAGGACCACCTGGGACTGTATATATTTAACTCAATAAAGGTGTTCTGTTGTTGCTGTTCAAAACCTTGAGATCTATCCGTCATCTTATTTCTGGGGGATGCTAGCAAGGCTCTTTATGTGTACCTGTCGTTAAGCTTTGTGTGAGGACTGGAGAAAGGTACGACAGCCTGCTGGAGAACAGGGGTCCAGCTAGAAAGCGGCATTAAGCATTTTACCCTTATTTCTCTTCCACCATTACCTTTCTCTTAAGTTACCTTTACTTCCCTCCAACAACCCAACCCCCCGCCCCTCACCCCCGCTCTCCCCATAAATAAAACACACGACAAAAGTATTGACGGTTTGAAAAGGTCACGTCTTTTATTTATTAATTAAGGCCAAAAATAATTGCCTTTGTGGCAGAATTATCAGCGATCCTCGCTTTCTTGGAATAGGTAACACCAGATAACACTGGTACCATAGATCCAGCCAGATAACACTGGCAACCACAATGCACCACCAGCATTGCCCAGAAATAGCGGCCGGCCCCACGTGGCTAAGCTAGCGCGACCACATGCTGCTCTCTTTATAGCAGATAGCAGGCCGAGAGGATCTGCAAACCAGGAGGCACCTGTGTTTGGCTGCACAAACCACCACACACACCCCCTAACCTACAGATCCTCCCCCGCTATTGCCTCTCCACGTGCCAGGGCCGCATATTTCACCAGCCGAAGTAACTGTCCATATAATCCCTCAGCTTTGGCCACCCAAACCACCAGCTGGCTTTGTGTAACATAGTGAAATTATCTGACTGCACCTCAACTAACCAGGTCTTTACTCAAAAACAATCCCCCCCGGCTTTGGCCGTAGAAAACCACCAGCCGAAGTAACTGCCAGTACAATTCCCCAGCTTTGGCCGCACAAACCACCAGCTGGCTTCATATAACATGGTGAAATTACCTGACTGCACCTCGACTAACCATTGCCCATCTCTAAAGCAATCCACCGGCTTTGGCCGCACAAACCACCAACCGGCATCCTGCGACATGGTATGACTCCATATGGGAACCCACGGGCGGTCTTGAAATGACTGACACCCGTGTTTGGCCGCACAAACCACCACACAGACCCCTTAACCTACAGATCCTCCCCCTCTATCGCCTCTCCATGTGTCAGGGCCGCATATTTCACCGCCACCAAAATGAGGACCCTCTTTTTCCGCCACCAATAAAAGACCGTGACCTTTTCACTTACCTTACACAAGGGTCTTTATCAGGCCTTCGATGTTGCCAACGAAAAGGTTGTTCCCCGCCTCGGACAAATGGACGCCGTCATTCCTAAACAATTCCTCCTGCATTGTCACTATGTTCTGATGCTCCGGAACCTTTCCTCCAATCTCCAGCATAATCTTTTTCGCTGCCTGGTTTAGCTTCTTTCTCCCGATGTATCCTGTGCCCTGCTCCCTGCAGTTCCTCCACACTAATCTAGCAATTACATTAGACCACACTACCTGAACATCCGGCCATTCCTTCCTGAACCACCTAAGTGTTTCCCGGACCCTGTCCCGCAAATCTATCATCGTCATAGCCCCTATGTTGTTACCCCCTAAATGCACTATCATTATATCTGGCTTCCCCCACCTTCTCCTAGATTCCTGTGCTACCCCTAAAAGCTGCGCCCACCCCATACCCCTCCTTCCTATCCACCTAATGCCCGCTTTAGTGAGGTTGAACCCTAGGTTCACTCCCTTCGTTGTGCTCGCAGCGTAAACAGCCGCCCAGTGCACGTAGGAGTGTCCCAGGATCCATACTCTCTTCGCCCGCTCTGAAAGAAAAATCCAAAACAGAGAATATTAACGCTCAAACACATACCAACTTTTTATTCCAACTGCAAATTGAATCAGAGTTATATACATACCCCCGTTTATTCACAACCCTCTCCTCTCCAATTTAGTAAATTATGAAATACCAGCTAGCCTGCTAAGACCGGGTGCCCTTTAAACAACTTCCCTCCCCCATTCGGTTCTTACTTCTAACTGCACCCGATCTGCCAGAGAAATGAAGGACTCGTTTCCCCTTGCAAATCCGCCTCGGGTGCCAAACGTCGAAACAGATCCCACTTAAATCTAGATAATGCATCCGCAACCGTATTTTTTACCCCCGGAATATGCTTTGCCCTGAAATTTATATTACGCTTCAGACAGATCAATACCAGATACCTGACATAGGCTATAACCTGGGGGATGATGCATACATGTTATTCAGTAACTGCACCACTCCCTGATTATCTGATGAGAACACGATGCTCTTATTCTCTAGTTCTTCCCCCCATAACTCGACTGCCGCTACAATGGGAAAGAGTTCCAGCAAAATCAAATTCTTCACCCAACCTCTTTGAGTCCACTCTAGAGGCCATTCTCCTGCACACCATCTACCATTCAAGTATGCCCCAAAACCTGCGCCTCCTGCCGCGTCTGTAAACAGCTGTATCTCCTCCGCAATCACTCTCTGCTCCCAAAATCTCACTCCGTTAAAGCCTTGCAGAAAAACATCCCACACCCTTAAATCCGCCTTGATCTTCTGCCCTAACCTAATCTGAAAATTTTGCCCCGTCACTCCCCTGGTACACATCTCTAGACGTCTTTTAAAAATTCTACCAACCGTAATCACTCGGCATGCAAAATTCAGCAAACCTAACAATCTCTGCAAATCCTTCAATTTTATTTTCTTCCCTTCCATAGCCTGTCTAATAGCCCGCCTCATCTTAGCCACTTTGTCCTCGGGCAACCTGCAATGCTGTCTCACAGAGTCGATTTCAATTCCCAAAAATGTCAACTTCGCACAGGGCCCCCCTGACTTATCCCATGCCACCAGGGGCAGATCCAGGGGGGGCAACGGGGCAATTGCCCCCCGAGCAGTGCAGATGCCAGGCTGACCTCCAGAACTCAAATCACGATGTGTGCAGTGAATGCAGACATGGTGATTTGCAGAGGCACACACTGCGCAGAAGCACTGAGGATTGCCCCTCCCAGTCATGTGTCAGGGGCGTGTCACGTGGTGATCCTTTTCCCAGTGACCATGTGGCTGAGCCTGACTCCTTCCATGCCTGCCTGACAGCCACAGGAAAGGGCTGGATCTGAGGCTGAGCAACAGGATCAGAGGAGAGAGGGGCTGGAGCCTCCATGCAGGGACACCAGGGAGGTAAGTAATGGGTCCCTGAGAGTTTGATCCTTCCTCCAGAGTGTATAACAAAGCTAGAGCTGCACAATAATAAACCTCTCAGATATGAGTCTGTAACTGCTCCTCTAGATTGTAAACTCCTGGGTGTCCTCTGCTCCTCCAGATTGTAAGCTCCTGGGTGCTCTCTGCTCCTCTAGATTGTAAACTCCTGGGTGTCCTCTGCTCCTCTAGATTGTAAACTCCTGGGTGCTCTCTGCTCATCTAGATTGTAAACTCCTGGGTGTCCTCTGCTCCTCCAGATTGTAAACTCCTGGGTGCTCTCTGCTCCTCTAGATTGTAAACTCTTGGGTGTCCTCTGCTCCTCTAGATTGTAAACTCCTGGGTGCTCTCTGCTCATCTAGATTGTAAACTCCTGGGTGCTCTCTGCTCCTCCAGATTGTAAACTCCTGGGTGCTCTCTGCTCCTCTAGATTGTAAACTCATGGGTGTCCTCTGCTCCTCCAGATTGTAAACTCCTGGGTGCTCTCTGCTCCTCCGGATTGTAAACTCCTGGGTGTCCTCTGCTCCTCCAGATTGTAAACTCCTGGGTGCTCTCTGCTCCTCTAGATTGTAAACTCCCGGGTGCCTTCTAATCCTCTAGATGGAAAACTCCTGGGTGTCCTCTGCTCCTCCAGATTGTAAACTCCTGGGTGCTCTCTGCTCCTCTAGATTGTAAACTCCTGGGTGCTCTCTGCTCATCTAGATTGTAAGATCCTGGGTGTCTTCTGCTCCTCCAGATTGTAAACTCCTGGGTGCTTTCTGCTCCTCTAGATTGTAAACTCCTGGGTGTCCTCTGCTCCTCTAGATTGTAAACTCCTGGGTGCTCTCTGCTCATCTAGATTGTAAGCTTCTGGGTGCTCTCTGCTCCTCCAGATTGTAAACTCCTGGGTGCTCTCTGCTCCTCCAGATTGTAAACTCCTGGGTGCTCTCTGCTCCTCCAGATTGTAAGCTCCTGGGTGTCCTCTGCTCCTCTAGATTGTAAACTCATGGGTGCTCTCTGCTCATCTAGATTGTAAGCTCCTGGGTGTCCTCTGCTCCTCCAGATTGTAAACTCCTGGGTGCTCTCTGCTCCTCTAGATTGTAAGCTCCTGGGTGTCCTCTGCTCCTCCAGATTGTAAACTCCTGGGTGCTCTCTGCTCCTCCAGATTGTAAGCTCCTGGGTGTCCTCTGCTCCTCTAGATTGTAAGATCATGGGTGCCCTCTGCTCCTCTAGATTGTAAGCTCCTGGGTGCCCTCTGCTCCTCTAGATTGTAAGCTCCTGTGTGCCCTCTGGACCTTTAGATTGTAAGCTCCTGTGTGCCCTCTGCTCCTCTAGACTGTAAGCTCCTGGTGTCCTCTGCTCCTCTAGATTGTAAGCTCCTGGGTGTCCTCTGCTCCTCTAGATTGTAAGTTCATGTGTGCCCTCTGCTCCTCTAGATTGTAAGCTCCTGGGTGTCCTCTGCTCCTCTAGATTGTAAACTCCTGTGAGCTGGGTGCTCTGCTCCTCTAGATTGTAAACTCCTGTGAGCCAGGCCCTCTGCTCCTCTAGATTGTAAGCTCCTGTGAGCCGGGCCCTCTGCTCCTCTAGATTGTAAGCTCCTGTGAGCCAGGCCCTCTGTAAATTCTCGTGAGTCGGGCTCTCTGTTAAAACACCTTATTTTCTGTCAGTGCCCCTCCCGAGACTAGTCTCTGGATCCGCCCCTGCGTGCCACCGGCACCCCCAAACGCCTAAATGTTCCCAAGAGCACCTCCATGACCCTCCTGCATTCACCAGACCCCTCTGAACCCACTATCAAGAAATCGTCCAAGTAATGCACAATACCCTTACTGCCGGCTTCCTTCTCTACCACCCAATGCAAGAAAGTGCTACATCGTTCCCAATGAGCACAGGAGATTGCGCACCCCATGGGAAGACACTTATCAACATAAAAACGCCCCTCAAATTTGCACCCCGTCAACCTAAAACTCTCCAGATGCAACGGCAACAACCTAAACGCTGATTCGATATCCACCTTCGCTAACTCTGCCCCCATCCTGGCTTCCTTCACCCATTCTTAAGGGCATCACATAGCAATATCCTATCCTCAACATTTGGATAACCTACCAACTCCGCCACCAACTCATTTACCTGCAATGGTGTTCTGGCCAGGCCCAACATTTCCCCCTGTCCACTTTGCATTTCCCAGAAAGGAATTAAATCTACCTCCCTCTTTTCTCCTGCAATCCACCCCGGGATGAGCTCCCCCGCAGAATTTACACAAATGTTTAAACCTGCATGACATTCCCTTTTCGCAACGCTTGTCATTGAATGCCCAGCATTCCCTAACCTCCCCCTGAAACGACCTGTGCGCCCCCTGACCTCCTGACACCTGCCCATCTGCAACCTTAACTAATCTAGACCACGAGTCCAACACCTTAACCCCGAAATCCTTTCTTCCCTTTCTCCCTGTCCCCACACTACCTCTCCTAAACTCGTCATTATAGTCGCGCCAAGAAAAACCTCCATACGCCGTGGCGCAATCCGTAATCAGGTGCAAATAGCGCAACATGCTCTTTACCTGATCTGGATGCTTACTTAAAAAACATTCTGCATAAACTGCAAAACCTTTTACCCATTCCATAAAAGTGCCCTTCTTCCTAAAGTGTTCCCCCTCTCTTCCCTTGCTCACAACTGCCTCCCTGGTTATCTCAAAAAAGTCTACATATTTTCCCACCTGCGCCTTCCTGATCACCTTAGAGCGCAAATGCGACGACAAGGGGATCAACTTTGTACCCTGAAACTTGTTCTCCTCCCCGCTGCCCGACACACTATCAGCGCTATCCTGCTCTGAATTGGTGCCCTCCTCTCTATGTTTACCATACAGTTTCTTAACCATTATAAACAGTTTTTTACTTGCCACCTCCCCTTCCCCGCAGAGCCAGAACTAGAATCCTCCCCTGAACTGTCTGATGAAAAGATTAAACCCCTTTTTCTCTTACCTTTCTTCGCAGGTCCTCTCGCCCCTCCGATCTCCAAACGAGCGGCTCCTTCCCTGCTGGTGCTTGGCCGCTCCATGCTCTCCGCTTGCTCCGTCTGCTCTGCTCCCTTGTCCTTCTCTCTTGGGCCGATGTGAGTACATGCTGTTGAATCACGGTCCGTCTCCTGTAATTGCATATCGTTACAAACAGATTCACTGCTGCTTCCCCCCCATGCTGCGACAGCTCCCCCATGTGCCTGTACCAGTTCCCCAGCCTGTCACTGCCATAACTCTGCCCATCCCCTGTGGACACAATGGTGGGGCCAGAACCACAGGACAAAAAAGAATTTGCTCCTCCTGCGCCTATGCGACCCCCCCTGCCTAAAACTGCCACTGGGGAAGTCCATCTGGTGCCCCCAGGCCTTGCCCCCCCACTTGAGAACCTCCCAGCTGCCATTCACCCCCCTGTGCAAGTTCAGATGCCTGCCCCCCCCATGCTGGCCCTAACTGGCTGCCCTTGTCCTACCTGGTAGCTGGCTGGCTCACCTCTTTGCCTGGCTAGCCCCCCGCACCTGCTGGCAATGTCCCGGCTCACAAATTCCCCCATACCGCAATCGGTATGCTGGGGAATCATTGGAAGGCTCCTGGGCACTTTTGAATTTGGTGCCCTGTAAAATGGTGGAGGCCCCACCCACCCACGAGGAGGCCCCGCCAGGGCCATGCGGTTCCGGCGCTCTGACGTCAGAAGGGTGGGGCAAAGGGCTGGCCGGCCGCAGATCGACCAGCGCAGGCTGGGAAAATGGCGGCCGGCCACGAGGAGAGCTGAACGAAGGACTGGTATGGCCGGAGGGCTGTCGGGGTGGCCGGATGGAGGAACAGAAGGGGACACATTGGGCTCCTCGTCGCCCCCCGCCGCACTGGAACCGATCTGCCAGCCTGCTGAATTGACTCCCTAACAGCCGCCTGATCAGGCCCACGATCGGCACCGGAGGGGGTGGCGGAGCGGAACTAAATAAGGAAGGGTCAGAGAGGGAGGCAGAGGGCACCAAAGCAGTAGGAAGGGTAGAAAAATTAGCAGAGGGAGAAAGAGGAAAAAGACAGGGGGAGAGAGCGCGCTCTGCAGCCGGAGAAAGCCGCGGAGCGCCGGCAGATACTAATACTCCCTGTATTTTTTCTCTTCCAGGTCCTGTTCGGCTCCTCTTCTGATCGGCTCTGCTCCTCTTCGCTCCTGCGACGGGCTCCAGCTGTGCTGTACCTCGAAGGTCAGAGTCCCGGAATGTCTTGGGCACGATTATCTTCCTTCCAGGCATCTCGATGTGACAGCAGCTTTTGGGATCCTGCAACATAAAAAGACAAAGGTTAGACTGATTTTTCTGTCCCTTGCTTTCCCTTTTTTATTATACCCCTGCCCCTCCCCTTTCTGTTATCTGCCCCCGAGACCCAAGCGATAATCCTAAAACAAAAGGGGGACCATTGTAACTCCTCCCAACTTTCTACTTTTTCTTAAATAGGGAAATTGCTTAAGCTTCTTCGCTCCCATTCAGTCTCTCGTCAGTACTAACAGATGTTACCCAGTCGGGGTACGTAGATCTGTTACAGCAACCTCCTTGCAGGAAATCGTAGCTCGCTAAAAGATCCACAATTGATGAAGAGTAAATCTTGTCCCGGAGTCATTAGTCGTTATGTGTAAATCGAATGCCTATTTGAGAAGCATACTAGGGAATTACAGGTTCTGACACAAATGCTGTTATATTACCCTTCTACAAGTGCAAATGAGTTTAAAGATATTCCTACTGCAATGACACTGAGTTATTTTTTAAAGAACATTGGTTTAAATTGGAGAATGTCTGAGTACTATGTCGGAAAATATATAATAATAAGTCCTTTTTTTTCTCATAAAGTGCTTAGGAAAAGCAAATAATCATTCTGACCAACAACAAATTAAAGTTGTTTATACCAAGAGTAAATTGCAAAACTTGTTCCAAAATACAGTTCTGGAAATGGCCTTTCAGCTTAAGGCAGATTCCCCATTTTTCCCTTTTTCTCAGTAAATAAGTGAAGCAGCTGTTAAACATGATTTTTTTTTAATTTGAAACTTGGGTAACCTTTCATTTTGCAGAAGACCATGAAGCTATACAATTTATTATTGCTAGCTAGTATCTTGGTTAACTCAAAACAATAAAAAAATGTATTTACAACCAGTTCCATACATAGGCCTGACTATAGAGAAAAGGCAGAGCAATTCAAAACAACATTCATCCTGATAGGTTCAATGGCAGGTTAAGGCCGGGGTCAGACGATCGTACTAGGTGCGCCTGTACTGAAGTGCCTGATGTTGTGACGCTGCAACAGGGCCGGTCACACGCTGCAGCCCGTGCGAATTTCGCACACTAAAAGCGTCCGCGCACAAAGCTTCCCCATCAAAAAGCTAGATGCGCGTTGATGGGGCTGCAAAGCGCGATCCTCCATAAGAGGATTGAGCCTTGCAGCGCTGAGTGCACCAACTGTGCTCAGCGAGGCCACCAGATGGGCGTTGAGTGGAAGGAATGTCCACTCTCACGGATGTTTCTTCCACTCTTAAAAACGCCCGTCTGACCACGGCCTTGGGGTGCATAACCCTTTCCTTACTGCAGCGCAACTCTGCCTGTTACTGTGAGCCGAACACCAGCTCCTAGCCAAATCTTGTAGAGTGCCCCCCCCCGAAACCTGTGTCTGGATCCGCCCCTGCCAACACATGGTAAATAAAATACACAATGCCTTTGAGTGGGATATAGAAGGACACAGCTTTATTTTTATAAATTGATTAATAATTACATAGTAAAGTTCAGTGCATCATAAGAATACATTGTTGTTAAACCAAATATGTAAACAAAAATATCTATTCCATTCTTATAAGTAACCATATTACTAAATAAGCATTCCACTGTGAATTTAACCCTTTTTTTTTTTGGAGAAAGTATTTTACCAGGAAGGATACATTGAGATTTCTCTCGTTTTCAAGTATGTCCTGGGTGGCGAGTATGTACCGTTAGGTGTCTTGCCCAAGGATACTTACTGGAGAGGTTGCTCGCTGGGATCGAACCCATGTCTCCACAGGCTCTCTCCACATTATCAACAACCAAATAACAAAAGTAATTTTCCTCTTTGCAGTCACCCGTTAATGCAATCCTTAGACAGTCATAAGCCTACACCAATCATTTTAACCCTTTCACTAGCAAAATCGAGTTAATCATATTTTGCTTTGTAATAGATTGAAAAGCAATGATTAGCACACCTTTTAAAGCCAGATTAGGGTGCCCCCTGTGGAGAAAATCAATCCATTGTTTTATCTTTCTCCAGGCACTTTAGAGAAATTTTCAGGTTTTTTCTATTTTGACCTAGAATTTTTGCTTCTCCAATCATTCTCCTGGTTTTCACCTCTTTCTGAATAACCCTGATATTCAGGTCTATTCAATAAAGGTGAAACTCAGGGGAATGACTGGAGAAGTGAAAATTCTAGGTCAAAATAGCCAAACCAGAAAAATTCTCCAATTTATCTCACTTACCAAATCGGCTATTTGCAGGGTTATTCAGAGAAAGGTGAAACTGTGGAGAACTTTTGGAGAAGTGAAAATTCTAGGTCAAAATAGCCAAACCAGAAAAATGCTCCCATTTATCTCACTTTCCAAATCGGCTATTTTGACCTAGAAGTTTCACTTCTTCAAAAGTTCCAGAGTTTCAACTTTTTTCTGAATAACCCTGTTTGTGTACATTGTTCTCTTCTCCTGCCAATTCTCTTGAGTTTCACCTTTTAGTGAATAGACCTAAATCTATTAAATTGAATTAAATGCAGTACCTTAAATTCGTTGGTATTACTGTTCTAGGCATATTGATCTCCTCCTTCTAGACTCGGGCAAAAAAATTCTTCTGTATTAGATTCCTTGAAATTAAAAGACAGTGGTCTTAAATTTATTTAAATACAGCTGGCATAGAAATAAATCGCTGTTTGCCACATTTTCTATTTTTTTGGCACAAACAATCTTACAAGCCCCTTGATATCTTTTAAATCCCGTTCTGGTCTGTGTTATTTGAGACATGTACTAAATATAAATATAATCATAAAAAACACTTAATTTCCCCAGTAACAGTACAGCTGCTTAAAAAGTTTGTATTTATAGAGATGCACATATTGTCCATCATGTCTCATTAATTACAAACAACGTACAACAATGTACAGCATGATTATACCATATCAAGTAATTTGGCAAGCTGCAGTACACTATATACACCTTTAGCTCTTCCTTGCAGCATTTTTCCATCTTTTGCAGAGTCTTGATATGTCATATAATCCTTCAAGCTGGATTAAATAAAGTAACCTAATCTACATTTGGCCTGCTCAGTCAGAGGCTACACATCTTGATATACATTTACCAGCATGTTTCTTTGTACCTCTCTACACCTCCCGGGCCCCAGACAATAAATCAGCAACGTGTGATGTCGCCTTTGTAGACACTTAAAAGAGCATTCTTAAAGTCCAACAGATCCTAAAATTTATTTGAATACAACTGCCATAAAAAATAATAGTCCCGGGTTGATTTCTGCCACTTTCTCTATTCTTTGACTGATTAGATGTTGTGGGTCCTGTGGGGTTTTCTCAATCCCTCTCCGGCCTCTTTGCAAGTGATGGAGCTTATAATGAATAACAATTGTGTTGTATAAGACAGTAATAGCTTTTCAATGGAAAGAGTCTTCTAGGAAGAATAATGATATCGCAGTTACTTTGCTTTCGGGAATAAATATGAGAAATTGCTCTTTGTAAAAGATTGAGTTGACTTAAAGAAGGGCATTCGTCTTTTTGCTTATTTATAAAATGTTTTACCAAGAAGAAACACAATGAGATTTCTCGTATTTCCAAGTGTGTCTTGGGAGTTTATAGAATATTGTCAACAATTGACAGGGGATGGTGGGGCCTTATTTGCGTATGGTCTTTCTGAATGCATGTCATTTGTTAACTTAGCAATCACCCAACAAAATAATTCTTAAAGGCATTTGCTACATCTAGGGGGTGTTGCAGGGTTTGGGTGTATACTTTGATAACAGCTGGTTGGGAGTGGACAGGGGGTGATTGTACGCTACTTATGATTTTCCAAAGATTTCGTGGGTTTGACATGTTATTGTTTAGGTTTTCATTGAAGTATTGGGCTTTAGCCTTTTTTGTTTGTTTTGTGGATGCATTGCTCTATTTTCGGTAAGCACAGTGATCATCATGGAACAAGTACACTTGATCTTTGACCCAGTGAATCTCTAAACTGGTTCATTTGCGTGAGGTCAGTAACCCAAGGGAGATTTGCCCCTTTAACTCACACTTTACGCAGTGGGGCATGTGAATTCCAGACATGCTGGAGCTCCATCTGAAAGTATTCAATTGCCCAGTCCAGTTCTGGGATTAGGTTTAGTCTCTACCATGGGAGCTGTTTGAGATCATTTAGGAAGGATTCAGGATTACATTTCTTGAAAGACCTGGTGATTATTACCTTTGGTGAGGATTTTGTGGCCTTTATTTTGCGCACACAGTACACTAGGCAGTGGTCACTGAAACAATTAAGGAGAATGCCTGCCTCCTGTATTCTATCAGGACTTGAGGAGAGAATCCAGTCCAGCAAGATACGGATAGGGCTTTTTATATTAATGAGAGTGGGGGAGGAGATTAATTGTGTTAACTGCAAAGCCTTAAACAGTGAACAGGCTTTATTGTTTTTAGGATTCAGCAAATCAATGTTAAAAGCGATTAGAACCAGCAGTTAATTTTTTGGTTATGTCAGAAAGGGAGTGCACTGCAGAGCTCGGTGAGCTAAAGAATCCAGCAACAATAATCAGTTTACTGATTGGGATCTCAATAATACCAGAAAGGAAATCAAAGGTGGCAGAGTAGCTAGAAATCTGCAAAGGGGCGGACGTTAGGGACTTGTTAACATAAATAACAATTCCCCCTCCTCTTTTTGCTCTGTCATTTCTATAACATGACTACCCCTGTATTGATATGGCAGAGTCTGGTACATTTGGGGTTAACCATGATTCGTGCCAGACAGGCGCAGTGTGAACGTCCGTTTTTGCGCACATAATAACGTCCTTCGCAGTACAGAATAATCGCCAATGGAGCGCCCCACACGAAGTGCATCCGCACCGAACTGCGGGCGCACAACGCACGCAGCAAATGGACGCAAGTTAGGCAAGAACGCAAAACCGCTAGAACGGATGCACAGAGTACGCTGTGTCCGCAACGTCCGCATAGCTTTATGTGTGAGTGATGATCGAGGTCAGAAGGACCTGCATTTGTGCGTCCAGCAGTTTTGATGGACAAAATGTTTTTGCATTTTAATTTATTTTCCCTGCTACATCTGTCAAAAATAACATCAGTCACAAAAACGAACTGTGTGGCCACTACTGCGTCTTCCGTCAAAAGGTGCGCCCTTACTGCATGGGCGCACAGTCCGTACAAAATGCGCTCGTCTGACACCAGCCTTAGGGAGTAAGTTGCGGATGTTGCAGTGCACAAAGGAGAGTCATTTACTAGTTGGGAGACTAAAGGTTGTGTCAGCCATAGGACCAGGGTTAGATTGAACATCATTTGCAAGGGCAAGTAGCAGAATAAATAGAAACGTGGACAGTTACAACATTTATTTCTATTCAGAGTTGCATTAATTTCGTGCCAAGATCTAATATTGATGAAGGGAGAGTCTGACCACTTGATGGTGATGGGAAAGTCTTCTCCAGCACTTCCCAAAAGTTGTAGGTGGGGTTAAGGTATGACCTCTTTTGTGGCCAAATCATGTGAAAATTATGAATTGGCCAGCTGAAACTTACTGCAGTAATTATCCAATGACTCACACCTATTTGCTTAGTTTTTTAGGTATTTTTGAGAAAGGATTTTACCCGGAAGGATACATTGACATTTCTCTTGTTTTCAAGTATGTCCTGGGTGGCCAGTATGTACTGTTAGGTGTCTTGCCCAAGGACTCTTACTGGAGAGGTGCTCTTGCCGGGATCAAACCCGTGTCTCCACAGTCTCTCTCCACGGTTATAGAGCAGTGATGTTACCTCTACTCCACTCAGCCACAAATGAGTATTTGCTTTTTATACAGTATGTGCGTGCTGGCTGCCTTATTTCATTTATAAGATGACATTACTAAATTCTGTGGAAAAAATCCTATAACCAGGAAAGACATGTCACAACTCTGCATCCTCCATACCGACAGGAGATAAAACATACACCGCTAGGTCACTGATGCACATGATGCTATTGTGTAATCCTCTGATTTCAAGACGTAGTCTACATTCACGTTGACCGGATCGTGATGCAATCAGATTTCCATTCGCTCAGATATTATCTTGATCTTGAGAAACCCTAACAGATTTCTGTTTTCTAGGACGTATTCATTTTTTATTCTTTTTTTTCCGTTATCGTTTCATAATGATGTATAGGGGTAAAGATAACCAGTTATGGGCAACAATCTCATGCCTTCTGCATTTTTCTGTATATCTGACTTTACAAATAGACTTTAACTTCGATAATGTTAACAAGTTTTAGTTCGCATTTTGATTCATTCATGCCCTGATTATGCATCAAACAAGTGATAGGACCACTTAAATATATTGTGTGGTAGGCAAGTATGTACCGTTAGGTGTCTTGCCCAAGGACACCTACTGGAGAGGTGCTCTTGCCGGGATCGAACCTGTATAGAGCAGAGATGTTACCTCTACTCCACCCAGCCAATAGTTAAATCCAGGTAGTGTTTTGTTTTTTTCCAGGCAGGGTATGTTTTGTAAAAACCCTTAAAACAGCTTGCTTAACTTTTTTTATACCAGAAGCTGGATTTTTCTTATTGTATGACATTGTTCTAAAAGCTTAAAGGGACATTATAATGTCTTTTTTCCTTCACCTTTATCTAAATCAATTCAGAGTGTTAACACAAGCATGTTCCAAAGTGATAGCCATTATTTTTTTTCTAAGCAGAGGGTTTATTTAAAAAGAAAGAGTTTATTTTAAACATGAATAACTCACTAAAGGTAAAAAAACAAATAACGGATGCAATTTAGGAAAAATACTTGTTTAAATGTGCTGAATTTAAATTGATTCCGTTGGTTAAGAAATCAGTTTGAGTGCAAAATCGGTAGATTTAAAGGAATACATTGGAATCAAATCTGTACATTTCTTTGGGATTGCAGACATAACAATAACTGCTTCAATTTTCCAACAACCAGAATGTATTACCACTGACGTGATATACATTGCCTGCAGAAAATGAGGGAACTGTAAATAAAGTTGACGTGATGCCCATTAAATGAATTCCCTGCTGCAAAGAGATGATATACCTCCTTAATTAAATTTTTTAGTGTCATTGCAATTCAATACCTGAAGCCTGATAAACATTTGTTGGTCAAAAGGACTGTTTTCTAAGATAAAATAGTGTTTAAATATTGATGGGTTGCATGTCAATACCTCACAGTATACATACAATGTAATAGCCTAAGTTGTCTTGTGATTTTTTCCGGATTTCTTGCAAAAATTGATGAGTCGTACACAAAAAGTATTTATTTGATAAGTGAAGAACACAGTGTGTCTTCTTAAGGGCCAAATTACAATGTTCGCACAAACGTTTGCGCCGGCGCAAAAAAACATTAACGCGAGGGGTAAAACCCTTTGCGCTGAACGTCGTATTATATTGTCAGCGCAACAAACGCACGTAATCGTCTACCACGGGTGAACCTGCTCCAACCCTGCGCGAGCTTACTGTACTACGCGCGTCCTATACTTAACATTGTGAGCGAAAACGTGAATGTGAGCTGGTACGCGGATGGTATTACAATCTATGCACAGGATTTAATGCACAGCCTTTGCGCGCATAATTTTAGCAACTCCTAAAAGCTGGTGTTAATGGCAAATTCTATCTACCAGACCAAACCCAAATACACCAGCCCAAAAAAAATGCAGCAAAGTATAGTTACACATTCTACTCATACCAAACCAATAAATTTGAGAAGTTGTGTGTGCATTTATTATTGCTGCAGCATTTATGCACAGATTGACTTTGAAAGGCACAAAAACATGAGATAATTGTAGTTCTTAATTCTGATTGGCTGAATCGCGTGAAAAAAACAGTCTGCACACTGATTTCTACGCGCAACGTTACTGCGCGTGCATTTGTGTGTGTCCGTTTTACGCACGTTATTGCTCGACGGATGAAAAAATGTGCGAGGATTGTAATTCCAGCGGTGATTTACGCAAGGTAACGTTTAACGCTTGGCACACAAATTCACGCGTTAGGCTAGGGTCAGACGAACGCAGTGTGAACGTGCGTTTAGCCGCACTTTATTACAGCCGTGGTAGCAGCAAATGATGTCCAATGACGACCAACATACAAAGTACAGCCGCACGAAAGTTCGGCCGCGCAACGCAAGCGGCAAATTAATGCATTTTTTATGTAAAGTTGAACCGCTAGTACTGACGCACAGAGTGCGCTGCATCGGCATAGCGGCGTATGTGCGTGATTAGGAGGCGTCAGACGCTGCACATGTCCGGCCAACATCACGTCCATTTGTTTTTTATAGCTCTGTCAAAAATCATGGCTCTAATTGCGCACCGTATGACTGCTATCGCGTATTCCGTCAAAACATGCGTCCATGCGTTCGGATGTACTGTTTGACGGTAGACGTGAAAAATATGTAATTCTGACCCTAGCCTAATGCATGCGTTTTTGCATGAAGAATGTAATTTGGCCTTAAGTATTTAAAAACATAGATATGTATGTGTGTATGTGTGGATCACGGTCCACCATTGCATTTCTACCATCTTTGAGGAATCTGTTCCTTTTAGACCCGTGTTAGACGAGCGCATTAGGTGTGCCTGTACTGCCGTGGCTTCCAGCGTCCGTTGCAGCATTGTGACACTGCAATGGAGCCGGCCACACGCTGTTGCGTGCGCACAAACTGCGCACGGAATAGCGTCCGTGCTGCGTCCATGCAGCATGCCTCTCTGTCAAAGCTCTAGGACGTACATTGACGGAGCTGCAAACCACGATCCTCGATAGGAGGATCGAGCCTTGCTGCACTGACCGCACTAACTGCGCTCAGCGAGGTGGCCAGACAGGCGTCAGACAGGCGTCGAGTTGAAGGAACGTCCACTCACACGGACGTTCCTTCCGCTCTTCAAAATACTCGTCTGACCCCAGCCTTATCTGGAGTGCCGATGCATGCGTGACACAAGAGATGGAGAGTTATGGGAATTGGGTTGCATTTTGGATCTGTCATCTTACCTGATCCTTGCAGCTAATTTTCCTGTGTGCCCCTAGCACTGATTTTATATGGGGCCTTGCTTTTCCAAGACACAAGTGCAATTGCATAGTGTGTTTTCTGGTCAGATGTATCCAAGACACCTGAGATTAATGCTTGAATATAGTCACCTGCTAAATTCTGGCACTCAGTACTAACTAATCAAGGAATGCACTGAAGTTACCATCAACCTTCTCTCTGCTAAAAGTAACGGCCTTTAAAGGGATACGCTACTCATCCTGAGCACTTTATCTTTTTAAAATTATCAGGATGTGAGGAGTGCCCCCAGCTCCACCAATCTGGAGAAAATGGTGGGTGAAGTGGAGGAGTTTCCTCCATCCATCATCACCAGCAGAATAAAAATAGAGTCCTCGCGCTTGCACGGATGGTCAATAGGTGAGTGGTGCTTCAAGTGATCTAGAAGACATAACAGGAGACACATATTGCGCAGTACATCCTGATGACACCTGAATTCTAAAAACTTGAGGTATTAAACTCACTTGTTTCTGAGCCCCATAGAGTCGGCTCTGAACTGTACAGGCATAAAATTGTAACTGGAAAACTCTCACCAACTCGTCCTACCGGCAGCAATCTGTAGTGGTAGCCTGGTCCATAAGGTGAAATGCTGGATCCCCGGGATACACCACAGACAAGGCGTCAGCAGGATTTAAAAGTGAATTTATTCGAACACTTCAAGCACTAACGCGTTTCGACCTGTTGGTCTTTATCAAAGTGCATAGCATACATAATACATTACAATAGCATTTATTTATACCCCAAAGGAACAAAAGATACTGGACGGTGTCATGCCGCAATCTTATTAACCCAATTGGCGTTATCGCACCCTACTTCCGGTCGTTTGGGGCCCCAGCGCCGGCGGATATCCGGCAGTCACATGAGCATACAGTAGTTGCATCTTTATGTCTAGACTTCCGCCCGCTTGAACCACCGAACGCCATTTTGGAAAAGGGAAAAAGAAGATTTTTAATATGTCTCACCATTACGAACTTTATTATCGCAACTGTCATTCGTGCATCCTACTTCTGGTCGCTCTGGGTCTTAGAGCCGGCGGGTCCCCAACGTATTAATGAGCGTATATCATTTGCGTCCATATATACAGACCCGCATCAGCTCGGATCTCCGGGCGCCATTTTGGGAAAGGGAAAATGCCCAGACATACCATATCGCTAAAAAATCTCAAACAAATTAATAAAATACAGAAATATATCGATTGGATGTTGGTAGGCAGTGCCATTCTTCACAGCTGACTCGAATGGCACTAGCCAACCCTCGAAATTCCCTGTGCCAACCTAAACAACATTTTAATATATTGTACAGGATAAACTTTAAAAAAGGGTACTAAATTTAGTACCCTTTTTTAAAGTTTATCTTGTACAATATATTAAAATGTTGTTTAGGTTGGCACAGGGAATTTCGAGGGTTGGCTAGTGCCATTCGAGTCAGTTGTGAAGAGTGGCACTGCCTACCAACATCCAATCGATATATTTCTGTATTTTATTAATTTGTTTGAGATTTTTTAGCGATATGGTATGTCTGGGCATTTTCCCTTTCCCAAAATGGCGCCCGGAGATCCGAGCTGATGCTGGTCTGTATATATGGACGCAAATGATATACGCTCATTAATACGTTGGGGAACCGCCGGCTCTAAGACCCAGAGCGACCAGAAGTAGGATGCACGAATGACAGTTGCGATAATAAAGTTCGTAATGGTGAGACATATTAAAAATCTTCTTTTTCCCTTTTCCAAAATGGCGTTCGGTGGTTCAAGCGGGCGGAAGTCTAGACACACAGATGCAACTACTGTATGCTCATGTGACTGCCGGATATCCGCCGGCGCTGGGGCCCCGAACGACCGGAAGTAGGGTGCGATAACGCCAATTGGGTTAATAAGATTGCGGCATGACACCGTCCAGTATCTTTTGTTCCTTTGGGGTTAAATAAACGCTATTGTAATGTATTATGCATGCTATGCACTTCGATAAAGACCAACAGGTCGAAACGCGTTAGTGCTTGAAGTGTTCGAATAAATTCACTTTTAAATCCTGCTGACGCCTTGTCTGTGGTGTATCCCGGGGATCCAGCATTTAACCTTATGGACCAGGCTACCACTACAGATTGCTGCCGGTAGGACCAGTTGGTGAGAGTTTTCCACCTACAATTTTATGCCTGTACAGTTCAGAGCCGACTCTATGGGGCTCAGAAACAAGTGAGTTTAATACCTCAAGTTTTTAGAATTTAGGTGTCATCAGGATGTACTGCGCACTGTGTGTCTCCTGTTATGTCTTCTAGATCACTTGAAGCACCACTCACCTATTGACCATCCGTGCAAGCGCGAGGACTCTATTTTTATTCTTCTTATCCATTGACTATTCACACTTGGGAGTGTGTGTTTGTGTCCTTGCTGCTACACAAGACCATCTGTTTTTATATAGATCTGCGCCACCGACCACCTTGTCCACTTTTTACATCATCACCAGCAGCTGATATTTCTGAATTTCCCAGCTTCCAGTCACCAGATAGTTTACTAGTGATGTTAGCACGCAGAGAGTGTGACGTCACCACTTTCTTTGAGACAACGTTCTGAAAGAGGCAGCTGATGGATCGAATCTGCATATACGCACAGCTCCAATCCATCATTCTGCACAGGTGCTAAGGAACTTGTGTCCATAAAGTGTGCAAGTCCCATAGCGGTGCACAATTTGTGGTTCCAACGTGTAGGAGTGCAAATTGCGCAGAAAAGCTTCAGGGACCTCTTGGTTCGGGAGTCCCTGAGCAGAAGAGGAGGAGCTTTGAGCGTCGAGGGACAAAAAGTGAATAAAACTGGCCAAAAAAGGAAAAAAATACATGTAAAATATTGTCCAGAAGCTGTCAGCAGTTTGTGTAAGTATTCAGATCACACTGTATATAAGTCACCAGCACTGCATTCTATTTATTGATAAACCTGATATGGCACTGAATAGAAATAACAGATACTGCATCCTATTTTCAAATAATCCAGTTATCACGTTGTATATAAATCATGCCTAAAGACACTTCACAGTTACTGTATGTCTGACAATATGCTTAGAACAAAGGATATTGATTGACTGAGATAGTAAATAAAATTTAACTTTTACTGGAAACTAAGAAACAGAACAGCATAATGACAAACCAAAGAATAGATAAAAAGTCTCTGTGGCTCCAATCAGCGTAATAAATGCCACATAGGGTACTAGGTGCACCTCATATGGGATACAAACAGACAAACAACCTAAATTCTGTCAACTCCTATCAAAGTAAAGAAAAGGGCCTTCGTGGGTCCATACAATAAGACAGAGAGAAGCCTGCTATAGATAGAGTTCCCAATAGGATGAGTGGCAAGTGAAATTGCATTAGGTAGAGGAAAGGTTGAGGCCCAAAATTCAATGCTGAGAGCACTACCAGGTTAGAGCCATCCCACCCCAAGGTTAACACCAAGCCACAGAGACTAAACAAATATTAAAATCAAAAGCATAATCTGCATGGGAGTAAGCACTCCATCACTCGACGCATTTCACCATAAACCCTGGCGTCCTCAGGAGCATGCAGGAAGTAATGCTCAGTCTGGCAGCATGACAAGAAATAATCAGAAGAGGTCCTGGTGGAACAGGCTCTTTATATACTGAAGTAATGCAATCAAATCAATTACCTTGAGGCAGGTGTGGGACGGGGTGGTCCCATGTATGTGAACACTCCCCTACAGATAGCAGGTAGGGAGTTGGTAGCATATGATTGATGTGTGATGAACCAATACACATGTGCATCCTATGTCTATAGATACCAAGTAGTACTGCCCCCTGTTTCGATTGCTAAAGGAAAACAAAAAGGCTGTCCCCTTCTAGATGCTGGTTTTCACGGACGCATGCTTGGAGAGAACTGGATCAACAAAAGCATTAATAAATAAGCAAAAGAGGTCCTGGTGGAGCAGGCTCCTTATATAGTGGAGAAATGAAAGCAAATACCATATGGCTGGTGCAGGACAGGGGTCGTCCCATGTATGTTGTAACAGCTTGAAACTGGTTCACATCCTGCACAAAACCTCATATGGGTGTGCCATGTTTGGTGCTATAACACTACATGAAAAGTGCATGCGCGCTAAAACCCCCTTCGTACAGAAGAGTAGGACACCATGGAAAAATCCATGTTCAATATAGGGTTATTAATCTGTGTGCATCTAATAATTAACACACTTTACTGTATCATTAAGACAATATACCAGTTTAAAACTGGTTCACTGGTTCACATCTTGCAAAGAGCTGCACATGGGCTCATTATGTGCCATGTTTAGTGCAATACAATGAAACACTGGACACTTACAGAGGCGACCTACTCCTGTATATGGAGTCTCTTTGGGATAGTGCACAGATCTTACATGTTCTAAGATCCTAATTTTCAATTTTCTCATGGTTTTACCCACGTACAGTTTATCACAAGAACATGTGAGGAGGTATACTACCCCAGATGTGTTACACATATACCCCTCAGTGACTGAAAACAAATTAGTTGTGGTTGAATCTTGAAATTGCATAGAGGGGCGTGCTATGGGTGCGGACAATATGCTTGCCTTTTCTGAACTTTGTGGCATTCAGAACATGTATCCTTGGACCCTGATATAATAAGCAAAGAGAGACTTACAGGGTTATTCAGGGAGAGTGAAAAGCAGGAGAATGAAAAATTCTAGGTCAAAATAGCTGATTTGGAAAGTGAGATGAAAGGGAGAATTTTTCTGGTTTGGCTATTTTGACCTAGAATTTTTCATTCTCCAGTCATTATCCTGCTTTTCACCGCTCTCTGAATAACCCTGTTAGAATAGAAGCCAACAGGAATGTCTCTATTCTAAGGTCAATCACAAAAAATTAATATAGTTGTATTTTGTGTAAAATCTGCAATGTCTGGATAATGTAAACTCTCATTACTCTATGAGTGCCCTAACATTTGCACTTTCTATACAAAGTGTATTAACAACAAAGTACAGGAAGCACAGTTGTACAGTAGGCAGCTGTTACAGCCAAGACACAACATAGGTTTATGGCTCAGATGGAAAGATGGAAAATGCTTACATTAACAAGCGGGGCCATTATACTGATTGACAAAACAGCTCGAGTGGAATAGGACTAAATATATGTACTTTCAGCAATTAACCCCTTTACTACAGAGATCAAGTTATCTTGGGCTTCAAAGGCACTCTCAATCTGCTGAGCAGCAGAGTTGCAGCACAAAGGTAAATGTGTTTGCTTTTCAGCTGCAGAAGGTGTCCCCAAAGTTTTATCCCTGTGGGCATAATGATTAAAGAGCTAAAACTCTAAAATCGGCTGAAGAATGCCCTTACATCGGGCTTTCAGCAGCCGAGGCAGGGGAAAAAAAAGAAAATAGATACAGCAGATCAAACAGCTGTAACTCAATTTGGCAATAGATGGCACCACCTACTGGCCAAAATAGGTTATTTACAGTAAGAAATTCAATAGGTATAAGCTCAAATATTTCTTACTGTATAATTAATTAAAAATGATTTTACAAAAAAACATTGGTTTCTAACAATGTTTAGGCAGTGAAGGGGTTAAGGTGAGGAAATATTTAGTTCTTTCTCACTATAAGTGTACAGAGTGATCCAGACATGAACCCATTGCTTGAGGTGACTAGAAGGGTGTCAGCTATACCCTCATAACGAGGCCTAACAAGATCAAAAATGACCGTCGGAGTTAGCTGCACCCTGGGCCGGATTTACATCTCAGGAGCCTGTAGAAATTTTGGGGCTGCCCCCTCCCCAAAGTGTCAAAACTGGGGAAAATATCTTTTTAAGTTTTCCTTTGGAGAAATGTGGGAAACAAAAAAACCAATTATACTTTTAAAAACAATTAAAAACAGTTTCTCGCCGCGGTCACATCAAAAGATGGGGCAGGATCTGTTGCCTTAAAGTCAAGCAAAATTGGAGCAGAGTTTTAGGACAAGGGTTAACGCTAAGCCTGAAACAAGCACAAATAGTACCCTAACCCAAATTTCTAAGCCTATCCCTAACCCTTTTATATATTTTTACACATTCCATGGTCATATTTGGCATCGATGGAAAGACAAGGCTCTGACCTTTCTATTTACACCTCACTTGACCTTGGGCAGTGTAAAATTCAGAGATGCAGGTACCCAAAGGCCTCTCCTCACTGCAGTGCGGACGGTTTATGTTTTGTGTAATAAAGCATTTAGCCATCACCTCCACACTTGCTGCTTATATGGTAAAAAAAGAAGGTGCGTTAGTGCAGGATCACTGTTCACTTTATAGTTAAAACGTGAACAACGGTGCTGCGTCAGGAAATAATAATAATTTGTATTTTATTTGTTATTTTAGTTCTAAATAACACCTTGTAATACTTAATATCTTTGGAACTGCCATATCCTGGCCTTTCCATTAATACCTCGTATGACCCAGTAGCAGGTATGGTTCCGGAGATATGAGTACAAATGATTTTAATTGGTAATTTATATTTTTTTTATAGAGCAAGGCGCCCCCCTGTGGTAGGCACCTGTAGGCACATGCCTACTTTGCCTAATTATAAATCCAGTCCTGGCTGCACCTCTCGTACAGTAGCGACTTCCTTGGCATTTCAATACTGGCCATGCTTTCTGGTTAATAGCAGCATGAATTCCATATGGAATGGCACCATCAAGCTAAACTCTTGTGGGACCTGAGTGGGGAACCGTTGTACGGCAGGCCACTTATGATTTGGCTCATTCTCAGAACCCTGACATACCTTACTTTTGCTCTTTCAGTGTTTAACTCTTATAGAATGTATACCGTAGATACTCATGTATACCGCAAGTTTTTTGAGCAGTAAATCAAGCTTAAAACTGTAGGGGTCGCGTTATACACGGGACAGCTGCGAGGGAGTGGAGATCTGAGTGTCTTTCCAGGAGCTGTCGGACACGTGCACGCTCTGGAATCCCAATTTAACCCTGCAGCCCTGACTTTAACCATTAACCCTTAATGACTGCAGCCCTCAAGTACCCCTGTACAAAACATCTCCAATACTATTCAGCCCTCTATTAACCCTTCAATCCAAAAACCTAACCTTTGCAATGAAAAACAGTAACATTAACACCTTTAATAAATAATTTCTGTCTGTCACTATTTTAGATATACTCTGCTTCATAAAAACAATATTAATTTTTCAAGGTAAAGCAAGCTTTTATCAATTTCAAAATGTGTCTTTTTGTAGGGCATGAGTATATACATAGGTTCCTAACATTATATATATATATATATATAATCTTATTAAATGCAATTGCAATAATTAAATCTAAAAAATGTGCCCTTATGCCATACCTGCGCTTACGGATTTTATTTATTTAGTTTCATGTCTAGAACTTTATCATAAGAGAATTATATTCCAAGCAATCAAAACGCTCAATTACATCTATCACCATTCTAAAATAGCCACGATAATGCATTACCTCTCACTCTGCACCCCTGCTCTCTAACAACCATTGGAGGAACGAGGGTGAGAGTGGGGTGGAATGAACATGAAATGAAAACATGGAACAACAGTAACTTAACAGACTTTTGTCGTGTTTTGGAAAATTTATACTTTCATAATTTTGCACCTAGCGTTATATTCGAATCTTGAGTAATATTCTTACTTCCATAATGAATCTCTACCCCTCGCGTTATACTCGGGTCGCGTTATACTCGAGTATCTATGGTATCTCTCTAAAGAGTATCTAATAAACGCCATAGTTAAACCAGTGGACAAGACAAAGACTCATTTAAAGTATGTAGTGGTTATGCTTAAAATAATGTTATTCATGAGAAAATACCAGGGATGCATTGGAAGGTCTTGACCGTTTTGTCCTCTGACCAAACTTTAATTGACTCATGGAGAGATATTATTTTCTGTCAAGACCACCAAATATGTCTATAATTATATTTTCTGGAAATGAAAGCAAGCTAATTCTATGGGTACACTGAAAGGGATGAGAAAGAATGCATGTATGATACTCTGGTGACTCATTGTGTTTTTAAATACACGTACTTTCCAATCTTAGAGACTTGAATAAGAGTACAGATCTGTCTAGTTGTAAAGATATATTAAGATGAGAGTGAGCTTATGTGACATATTGACAAACAGGGAATGCAGGTGACAGTGATTTGTGGTTCTAGGACAATTCATGAGAAAGGATGCTAATGGGTAAGTCAGGGGGAAACATGCAAGGCAGGAAATGCTAATATCGAGCATGTGCACCAAAAATAATGGATATTGTATGAAAAAAAGACTGAAATACAAACAAGCCAATAGGGGATTAAACCCAGAAGAGAAATGAAAACAACGGGACACACCAAGGACTGGATGGGAAAGGAAAGTCTAGAGCTGAAACCAACAGGCAGGATGTGGCTTTGTTACTAATTATGGAATCCAGCAGTCTGGTCATCAATAACTCAAGATAAGGTTCCCTGGGAGACTTGGGAATTTGTAAATGTGAAAGCATGCGCTTCGCCATTATCCCCTTCACTACCACGATCGAGTATTTTCGGAAGCACCTGCTGCTGCCCCGATAGTCAATCATTTAATGTTCTCAGAACTATCAGGGTTATTCAAAGAGATCCGAATTGTGGCCGAAAGGTAACCAAACAGTGAAATTCAGCGTACGGTTACCTTTCCTGGCCATTCGGCTATTCAGAGAGCAGGCAGTTCGCCAAATGCTGGCAAATTGCCTGCACATACGGTGACTGTTCATTGCCTGTTCGAGTGCAGTGAAATCCCCATAGAGAAGCAATGCTTTGGCTATTCAGAGAACAAAAACCAGCAGTGAAAAGTTGCCGAATTGCCCTGCTGTTCAGTGGTCTCATGCGGCAGATTTATTCAGGCAAATCCCATAGGCTTCAATGTAAAAAATATTCCCATTTTAATCCAATATCTAATAAACCGTTGATAATATTCTGCAGTATAAAGTCTCTTTATTTATAGATTTTTTTAGAATCTTAAGGCATTTTTTGGTATTTTTTTGCAGAATTTTTTCTTCTGTTTTTTTTTTAAATAGTTTTTTCTTTTTTTTGTGACAGCCCTTTTTATTATCATTCATTGGACCTTATATGTAAATTTCAGACATTTTCGTTCTGTAGTTTGTTTGCAAACAGCGTTTCACTTTTCAAACATTCAAGCAAATAGTTTGTTTGTTTTTCACTCCATTCGTCTGCGGTGTCGCTTTTTCCGGCAGCTGCTCTGCGCTGTGATCGGCGGCTAGTTGGGTTTCTCCGGCGTGTTCAGCGGGGTTAATCTAGAAGTTTTTGCGGGTTCATGTGCGTTCACCTGGTTTTGCGGTGAGTGTTAGGTGGGTTTGCGGAGGCTTTTCCCCGCACTACGACGTCCCTGTGGTGCTTGCTGAATACACCGCAGGGTCGCCGAAATGGGATCGCCAAATCGCACCAATTTGAAGAGAATGAAAAGTCACCAAACGTGCGGTGACTTTTCGATTCTCTTTGAATAACCCTGTTTATTTTTTAATGTATATATTGAAGTGTTAATTCACCGCAGGGTTGGGGTATTTGATTCCCCAAAGTGAGGGCAACGAAAGAACATTGAAATTCTGGTGGAATTTTGGTGCTCTTTGACAAACGCTGAAATCTCTAAAATCTATTAAGAAACTTGATCATTTTTTTGTTTTCCACATTGATACCTTCCCTCAAAAAGGCATACTTTTTTTAGCCATACATTGAAGTCATATATTTCCCTCTTGATTGTTTCATCCTATGACACATTATCTATTTTCTGTCTTAACAGTATTAGAGTAACCCTAACTCTAATACTAACCCCGACACTAATATTGTCTTTTAATCATCAGTCTATTAAATCATCACCTATGTTCTATTTTTAGGATCCTTGAATGGTTTATTGGTGACCCATCTGGGGTGACCCATCTGGGCTTTGAACTTGGTATAAATCACCAACATTATTAGTATTATTATTTATTTATATAGCACCAGCATATTCCACAGCGCTGAACAATATGCTCAATATGGACAGGGTTACAGTACATTGAGGCTGAAAACATTTTGACAAACCATTGCAGGAGGAAAAGTTGGGGGTGGAAACAGGAGAGGACTGCAAGGTGAGAGTGATGGTCTGCAAGGTGAGAGTGATGGACAGGTTGGGGCAGTGAGGTGTATTAGTGAGTCGAGTGGTAGGCAAGTCTTGAGGGAGCGTTTGAAGAAAGGGAAACTAGGGGAAAGTCTGATAGTACGAGGGAGAGCGTCCAGAGGATGGGGGCTGTGCGTGAGAAATCCTGCAGTCTATCACGGGAAGAGGTGATGCGGGGAGAAGCTAGGCGCAGGTCACTGTTTGACCTTAGGGAGCGGGCCGGGGTGTATTTGGTGATTAGTGAGGACAGGTAGTGGGGAGCTCATGACATCAGTTGGAAGATTCACCCCTAGCTGCCAAGGGGCCTCTCCAATGATATCTAACATGACCATGTTACAACAAGTAAAAAATAAAAATAATAATAAATAAAAACATCGGTTTTGTTTTTTTTATTAACCATTTCGCTGCTGAGGCTTTTCCCGCCCCTGTGCTGAGGTCATTTTTACTGGTTTTGCTCATCATGTTTAAACGTGTTTTGAAGGCTTATTTTAGTATATGACCCAGACATATTATATATCGTTCTGTCTGTCAGACTCGGCAGATTCAGAATATGTCATTATTATATGTATACGTCATGACCTGTCTGTATATTATAACAAAAAATGCAATAAAATATGATTTTTCAATAATTTACAATGTGTAAAGTGTTTTTTTTTCACATTTTAACATGCGAGCAATTGCGGTTATATTTTGTATGGGGTGCGCTTGTTAAAAAAATTAGAGATGGGGTCTCGTTACATTTTTTTTTGGGGAAAATTACACGATTTTTAACAAACGCACAGCATACAAAAATCGTTAGTGCAGCATCATTGTTCACATTATAATTGAAATGGGAACAATATTGCTGCATTAACAAACCAAAAAAAAGAAAACAAACTTGTTTATTTTTTTTTTTATAATTTTTTTTAAAATATTTTTTTTTTTTATTTTTAATTTTTATTTTTTTTTACAAACTTTTTCACTTTCGTGTTTGGTATCGTTGGAACGGCCATGCTCTGGCCGATCCAACAATATGAAACTTTAACCCCTAGCTGCCACGGATCGGGAGATAGGGAGTTCATTGGAACCCCCTATCTCCACCATTGGTGGCAGCTAGGGGTTAACTCCAGGACTGGCGTCATCGTGCTATGCACAATGATGCCAGTCCTCAGGGGGAGTTCCCGGAGGCTTGGCCGACATCCAAGATGTCGGCCAGCTCCGGGAAAGGATCACGAACCGGCGCTTTTCAGCGCCGATTCGTGATCCGGCTCCCCAGGGGTTAATGCCAGGTACCATTTGGAAGGGCAGGCTGTGCCCTTCCAAATGGTGCCTGGGTTAACCCCCGTAATGCCGCCGATCGGGAGGGAGGGAGAGAGAGAGGTCCGAAGGACCTCCCCCCTCCCTTTCAGGCGCCTCCTCCGCACATGCGGGGGGGCGCCTGAATTAGGTGTCATCGCGCCGCCGCAATGACACCTAATTAGCCCGGCGGCGGTTCCGTATGCTGGGCTGACATCGAGGATGTCAGCCCGCACCGGGGGGGCCAGCGATCGGCTGAAACCCGGCCGAACGCTGACCCCAAAGGGTGGACGCGCTCAGCGCGTCCACCGCATGGAACGTGACATGCGGTTGGACGCGCTGAGCGCGTCCGCCGCAGCGAAGTGGTTAATGCAGCACTATTGTTAACATTTCAATTATAATGTGAACAATTATGTTGAACTAACGATTTTTTCGGTTTTAGCTAAAATCACGTAATTTCTCAGAAAAATAAAGTAACGGGTTCCCAGTTCTAATTATTTTTAACAAGCCTACCCCATAGAATATATAACCGCAACGCTCGGATGATAAAATGTGAAAAGCATAGTTATAGCATACTGGCAGGGCATAACGTATGCATATAATAATGATATATTATGAATCTGCTGAGTCTGTCAAAAAAAATGCTATATAATTTGTTTAACCATGATGCGCAAAAACAGTCAAAATGAGCTCAGCACATGGGTGAAATTGTCCAGTAGTGAAGGCGTTAAAAAAAAAACCAAAAACAATTCCCGAAAAAAAGTCTAAAAATTCCTAAAAAAATTAAATGAAGGAACTTTTTGCAGCAAGTTAAAAGAATAAATGGTTTAATAAAATATTCAATTAAAATGGGAATATTTTTAAAATTGGAACCTTTTAATCAGGATTCGCCTGATTAAACCTGTCGAATGAAACCACTGAAAATCAGGGCATTTCACCAACATTTCTCTGCTGTTCGGTGTTCTCTGAATAGATTAGCCATTGTTTCTCTATGGGGAGTCCACTGCCATCGAACAGCACCATATTTCGTTGGCAATTCACCAATATTTGGTGAACTGCCAGCTTTTTGTGTAACCGAATGGCACCGAAATTGCACCAAATGGGGAAATATGCTGTTCGCAATTGTGCAATTTCAGAGCAAATTTGACTCTCTTTGAATAACCCTGACAGTATACACTCTATAGAGGCTTATATATTTTGAGTGTACCCAGAAAAAAGCCTTGTCATGCGAACTCCTGAGGTTTGATACATAGAAGTTAACCTCATTGATTTTGAGCCATGTCACTTCCCATCCTGCATTTTTCTGAAAAACGACACAATTTTAAACAAATTGGGAAAAAAAATACACTGATTTCTCTTGGGTTTATTTTTACTTTGTACATAGTCTTGTTTCTGGTCTTTCCATTAACACCCCAACGGTCTATGTAGGATGCGTAGAATTGGATATACAGGGTTTCAACGTCCAAAGGTCTTCTGTATTACCTTTAATGGGACTGCAGCTGGGGGGGGGCTGTGCCCTCTCTCTTGATCCGCCAGTGGTCAGGAGATTACAAGGGCATGGATGAGTTGTTTTGTGGTGTCATGGGTAAGAAATGGCCGAACTCTGGAAATATTACGTAATTGGTGGTGGCAGGAGACGAAATAGATTGGATGTGGGGGATGAAGGAAAGAGGGAGCTGGCCAACATCTTGGATGTCAACGAAGTTTCCGGGATATCCCCCTAATGACTGGCGTCATCGCGCATAGCGCGATGGCGCCAGTTCTGCAATTAACCCCTTGCTGCCACCTATGGTGGAGATAGGGGGTTCATTGAAACCCCCTATCACCCGATCCGTGATAGCTAGGGGTTAATGTTTGATATCATTGGAACAGCCAGAGCATGGCCTTTCCAATGATACCAAACATGACCATGTGCAGTGTAAAACAAAATAATTAAAAATAAAAATTAAATTAAAAAAAATTAAAAAATTAAAAAACTTTTTTGTTTTTGTTTTGTTTTATTAATGCAGCAATATTTTTCCCATTTCAAATATAATGTGAACAATGATTCTGCACTAACGATTTTTTCTATGGGGGGGTGTTTGCTAAAAAACACGTCATTTTCCCCAAAAAAAGTAACGATTCCCCGTTTCAAATTTTTTTAACATGGAAAATATAACCGCAAACGCTCGCATTATAAAATGTGAAAAAAAAAACACTTTACACGTTGTAAATTATTGAACATTCAAATTTTATTGCATTTTATGTTATAATATACAGACAGGACATAGCGTATACATATAATAATGATTTATTATGAGTCTAACGAGTCTCCCGGAAACAACGATATATAATATGTCTGGGTCGCATAATAAAATGTGACTTCAAATCGCATTTAAACATGATGAGCGAAACTGGTAAAAATGAGCTCAGCACAGAGGTGTGAAAAGGCTCAGCAGTGAAAGGGTTAATGCCAATGATTTTGCACAGGTAGGAGGTGTAGGTAGAGAAGAGCAGATGACCTTGGACAGAGCCTTGAGGTATACCAACTGATAAAAGCACTGAAGAGGAGGAGTTACCACCGAATGACACAGAGAAGGACCTGTTAGACAGCTAAGAGTCAATCCAAGAGAGTGCAGTGTCACAAATACCGAGAGAGTTGAGAGTCTGTAGAAGGAGGGGATGGTCGACAGTGTCAAAAGCAGTTGGGAGACCAAGCAGGATGAGAAAAGAATAGTGGCCATGGGTTTTATGTACATGTATGTAACTGTACAGTAATAGTTAGGAAAAACTATTCACTTACAAATCAGCATTACATGTATAATATTTAATTTATTTTCCATGTGGTATTAAATTGCTATTCCTAGTAGTAGCAAAGGAAAACATTACTATTTACAGTGATGTTGTATAACATTCTTAGCATTTTGTTTCTTGCACTGGCTACTGGGTAATCCTTGTACAATTGGTAGAAAGATTTGGGTTAAACATCAAATATCAGTGGTTTTCTTATTATTAAATATAATTATTTGTGGGGTTTCCAGCTTTAATTGGTACATTGTGTAGATTATATAATACCATAGGTCGTATGCCTCAAAGAGATGTCACATATGTGTATCGTTAACTCTTGAAGCTTACAAATCTTCCTCAATTGTTCATTATACAATCATAAAAGGCCTACATGCACTAATTTATCTTGTAATTTTTGGTTCTTTGTACTTGTATGAATCCTTTCTCTTGTGAAGGGTAAATGATACACAGGTGGGTTCCATTTTTGAAAAGCCGAAGTTCAATGTTTTCCCTCTTAGGTCAATTGTCTTTGACAGAATTCCCTTAAGGTGGTCGTAACTGTAGTCTCTCTGTTCCCGTGCTGCACTCAAGGTTTACTATTTGGTTTGTTCCACTTGGACCACCGTGGCAGCTGGCAGTTTTGGATGCTACTTTTATATGATGATTTTATATGATGATCCCTTTTATATGATGATATGTTGAAATACTAGTAGTCAGGGTAAGTGATTGAATACATTTATGTCTGGCCTCTATTGATCAGCTGATTTGTTAGTGTTTTTCCTTTACAGCACCAGCAGGACCCAGTGGTTTTATGGAAATTGTCTTTCCATAACTCCAACAGTTAATATAGTCATAACTTTTCCTCTGTATATGTTCACTGTAGATGAGCCCTATATGACAAGCAGAGGGCTCCCCCTGCCGGCCAAGAAGTTATAATACATGTACTTTTTAGCTTGAATTTCGTGGTTTTGTGCAGGAAACATGGAGCTCAAATCTTTTCAATTAATTTCAGCACATCAGCTGTCATTTCCCATGTGTTAAAATTTCAGGGGCATGTTCTGGAGCCCATTTGCAATAAGAATAATTTTTCAATGCTCCAGAATGCGCCTACTTTGAGTATACTGGATATTGTTGTACCAACAGGTGCTTTTGAAGATGGAGTATACTTGATCTAGGTAGTGATGGGCATAATAAAGTGGGGGGGGGTTTCAACAGATGTCAAATAAATTTCTATTTTCTGAGTGTATCAGTTTAGAATTTCACTAGTTTGGAATACAGCAATGTAAAGTGAGCTAGAATGCCTTGAACTATTGGGTTGGAAACAAAAAAAAAACGATTTCCCGTTTCATTGGAAATGCATGAATAGTTGGTCCTGATGCCGTTGTGGTTCATATATTGTGATACAGACACTGGACATCCGTATCAGTGCTTCAGGCTTTTTTTTATAAGGCATCCATGGTACATGCAGGGTACACTATACACAAGAAAATAAAACAAATATAAATCAAACGCCTACTCCTTATGCAGAGCCTAACTATAATATTGGGTGGCTAAGCCGCCTACCAAAAAGCAAAACAAAAATAAAGCATACAGGGTTATTCAGAGAGAATCGAAAAGTCACCGCACATTCAGTGACCCTTTGTTCCCCGCACTTCAGGGCGATTGGGCAATTGTAGTTTGCCGACCCTGCAGTGTATTCAGCAAGCACCGCAGGGCCCCCCGTAGTGCAGGGAAAACCCGCCGCAAATCTGCCGAACACTCACCGAAGGCCCGCAGAAACCGCCGCAAAAACCCTGCCGAACACGCCGAGCCGCCGATCACAGCGCAGAGTAGCCACCGGAAAAAAATGACAAGCAGACGAACATGATAAAAAAAGCAAAAAAAAAACAGTACGCTTGAAAGTTTCAAAATTTAAATGCTGTTTGCAAAAAACTACTAAAAGAAAATGCCTGGAATTTACATATAAGATCCAATGAATGATAATAAAAAGGGCTGTTACAGAAAAAAGAAAATACGATATAAAAAAAATGCGGAAGAAAAATGTTGCTGAAAATTTTTCGAAAAATGCCTAAAAGATCCTATAATCTATAAATAAAGAAACTTTTTACAGAAGAATAAAATAATAAACGGTTTATTACTAGGGATGAGCCGAACACTCCCCGAGTTTGGTTCGAAGCCGAACCCGAACTTTCCAAATGTTCGGATCCGAACCCGAACTCGAACTCGAACTCCATGCAAGGGCTGAAAATTTGGTTTTTAGAGTGCCCTCCAAGAGGGCATATATGCTAGATATTTGCCATAAAAAGTGTATGGGGGTCCGGGTAGTGCCCTGGGGGACAGGAAACAACGACAAAAAGTAAAAAAAAAAACGTTTTTAAAAGGGACAGTGAGTTTTCCATGAAATAAGGGTTAAAAATAAAAACCATAAATTCCTTCAAATATCGTGCCTAGGAGGTCCCCATAACCTGCCCGTGAAGTGGCGGATTTCTAGGATGTATAGAAATATGTAAAAAAACAAAAAATTACATTTCAAATGACGGTAAATGCTTTTCCTTTAATCTATCCATAAACAACTGCTTGGGGCGGTAGTCTGTATGAAAAGAGGAGACATTTTCGTACGCGCAGAAAAAGTTTACTGATTTTTTGGCGGTGAAAAGCAGGAGAATGACTGGAGAATGGAAAATTCTAGACCAAATAGCCGATTTGGAAAGTGAGATAAATGGGAGAATTTTTCTGGTTTGGCTATTTTGACATAGAATTTTCCATTCTTCAGTCATTCTCCTGAGCTTCAGCTTTCTCTGAGTAACCCTGTCAGGGTTATTCAGAGAGCGGTGAAGAGCAGGAGAATGACTGGAGAATGGAAAATTCTATGTCAAAATAGCCAAACCAGAAAAATTCTCCCATTTAGGCTAGGGTCAGACTAGCGAATTTTTAACATGCGTTTAGGCGCACTTAATCACGGCCGCACTAGCAGCAAATGATGGGCAATGACGGCCAATATACGAAGTACGGTCGCACGAAAGTCCGGCTGCGCAACGCAAGTGGAAAATGAACACATTTTTTCGAGAAATGTTGTCAGTCAGTAAGTACGTCCGTACTGCACGGACGCACAGTCCATACAAAATGCGCTCATCTGACCCTAGCCTTAGATGTTATTTTGAATTTTTTTCAAACACCAGTTAACCACTTGGCTGCTATGGACGCGCTCAGCACGTCCAGCCAAGTGGTTCTCCTGTGCTATGGACGCGCTGAGCGCGTCCATGCACAGGAGACAGCAATCCGCCAGATTGCTGCACCCCCCCGGTGCGGGCTGACATCTTGGATGACATCTTGGATGTCAGCCCAGCACTCCGGGACCCAGGCGGAGCAAGTAGATGTCATCGAGGCGGCGCGATGACATCTAATTCAGGCGCCCCCCGCATGTGCGGAGGAAGCGCCTGAAAGGGAGGGGGAGGTCCTTTGGACCTCTCTCCCTCCCGATCGCCGGGGGGCCGAGTATTAATCCAGGCACCGTTTGGAAGGGCACAGCCTGCCCTTCCAAACGGTGCCTGTGATTAACCCCTGGGGAGTCGGATCACGAATCGGTGCTGAAAAGCGCCGGATCGTGATCCTCTCCTGGAGCTGGCCGACATCTTGGATGTCGGCCAAGCCTCCAGGAACTCCCCCTGAGGACTGGCGTCATCGTGCATAGCACGAGGACGCCAGTCCTGGAGTTAACCGCTAGCTGCTACCAATGGTGGAGATAGGGGGTTCCAATGAACCCCCTATCTCCAGATCCGTGGCAGCTAGGGGTTAATGTTTGATATCGTTGGATCGGCCAGAGCATGGCCTTTCCAAGGATATCAAACATGAGCATGAAAAATGTTTTTTTAAAAAAAATAAAAATAAAAAAATAAAAATATTTAAAAAAAAAATCTAAAATAAAAAAATTTTTTGTTTGTTTTTGTTTTGTTAATGCAGCAATATTGTTCCCATTTCAATTATAATGTGAACAATAATGCTGCACTAACGATTTTTGTATGCGGTGCGTTTGTTAAAAAAAGCGACATTTTCCCCAAAAAAAAAAATGTAACGAGACTCCATTTCTAATTTTTTTAACAAGCGCACCTCATACAAAATATAACCGCAAACGATCGCATGTTAAAATGTGAAAAAAAACACTTTACACATAATAAATTATTGAAAATTCAAATTTTATTGCATTTTTTGTTATAATATACAGACTTGACATAACGTATACATATAATAATGACATATTATGAATCTGCCAAGTCTGCCGGAAAGAACGATATATAATATGTCTGGGTCATATATCAAAATATGGCTACAAAACGCAGTTAAACATGATGAGCGAAAGCGGTAAAAATTACCTCAGCACAGAGGTGTGAAAAGCCTCAGCAGCGAAAGGGTTAAATGCAGCATATTAGGATGTTTTAGGAGGGAAATTAATTCTCAAATCTCAATCAGAAGCAGACACCACCCCACCCCCTCAGTATATAGTGTACAATGTATCAAATTGATTACCAGACTAAAAACACCTGGGTGTTATGCCCGTTTGTGAACAGAGGTCATTTAGAGTTGATAATCTTTCCACGTACACATTAGTTTTTAATTCAATATCTAATAAACCATTGCTTATAATATTCTGCAGTAAAGAGTCTCTTTATTTCTAGATTTTTTCAGTATTTTTTTAAGCATTTTCTATACTTTTTTCAAAATTTCTTTTTTTTTCGAACTCGAACCTATCACACCCAAAAAGTTCGAAGTTCGCAAACTTTCGAACTGCCAAGGTTCGGGTCGAACTCCGAACCGTCCGAACCCGAACAGCTCATCCCTATTTATTACATATTGGATTAAAACAGGAATATTTTTAACATTGCAGCGTATGGGATTCACTTGAATAAACCTGCCGAATTAACCCACCAAACAGCAGGGCATTTCGGCAACTTTTCTCTGCTGTTTGGTGTCTCTGAATAGATTAACCATTGCTTCTCTATGGGGGATTTCACTGCTCTCAAACAGGCACCATACGTGCAGGCAAAAATCACCAAAATTTGGCGAACCGTCTGCTCTCTGAATAGCCGAATGGCCCCGGAGTGTCCCAGTACGCTGAAATTCAGTGTCCGGTTACATTTCGGCGACATTTCAGCCACATTTTGGATCTCTCTAAATGACCCCCATACTTTCCTTTGGCTTCAGGATTTAGCTTCCTTCTCTGCTGCACCCAGCACCAAGACTGCCCTCTCAGGCTGGGGTCAGACGAGCGTGTTTTCTACGGACTGTACGTCCGTGCACACGGACGTACGTCAGTACGGAAGACACAGTAGTGGCCACACAGTCCGTTTTTTTCACTGACATATATTTTGACGGATGTAGGAGGGAAAATAAATTAAAAAGCAAAACCATTTTGTCCTTGAAAAATGCTGGACGTATAAATGCAGTCCGTCTGACCACGTTCCATCACTCACACACAAAGCTAAGCGGACGTTGCGGACGCAGCGCACTTTGTGCGGCCGTTCTAGGGGTTGTACGTTCTTGCCTGCCTTGCGTCCGTTTGCCGCGGACGCACAACGGCCGCAGTTCAGTGCGGACGTACTTCATGTGTCAGGCTCCAATGGACTTTCTTTCATGCTATCACGGACGTACTTTTAGGCGCAATCACGGACGTGAACACTACGCTCGTCTGACCCCAGCCTCAGAGGGAACCACGTTGCCTATAAGAGGCAAATCAGACTTAATCCGGCGTCAGATGATAATTAACCCTATAGGCGTAAAAGGACTTTTCCCATCTGCCTGATTATAAACCTGTGGTCTATTACCCTGCCCCTAATCACACTGTCACAATATCTTTTGTGCTACTGGATTTTTTTAGCCATACATATCAACACACCACTCCAAAAAATGAATAGCATTCTTCACTAATGCTAAATAAGGCAACATACTTTGCAATCACCGTTTTCCACGAAAGCATTAAAGTATGAAAACACAAATGTGAGGCACAGCAAAAATATCAAACCCATTCTGCGTTCGCCGTCTGTTACACAAAAACAATGCTGGGTTATTTACACAAATATATATCTTGCAGAACTACATTTTTATTACATCAGTAAGAAAAACTTTATTTTTATTATGTTATTATTCTTTTTGTCAGAACAGGACAAACTATGTGACTTTTACAAATTATGTGTTGGTGTAAATTTAGACCAAATCTGGATAAGTATCAGTTTACAAGATCATTTACGCAGCATTCTGAATGACATCACTCTGTACCACACTATGGAAGCAGAAAAACGAACAGCATCTCATTGCCATTTACCCAGAGGTTAATATTAGCAAATGACTGAGTGGTTTTGTTTTTTATTTAAACACAGGAAATTATGTGCGTTAGAAAAGCAATGCATATATCCAAGTTAGGCTAGGGTCAGACTAACGCATTTTTCACGTTGTCCGTGAAAAAGTGCGTTCGAACGAATGGACTTATTTTTTCACGTAATACGCAATAGCGGTCATACGATGCGCAGTTTCATCCGTGATTTTGTACGGATCATCAATAAAACACTTTTTGTGTCTGGACGTTATGTTGGCCGGACATTAGCAGCGTCTGACGTCTCCTAATCACGCACACATGCCGCTAGCGGCCGCAGCGCACTCTGTACGTCAGTACTAGTGGTTTCACGTTCTCGAAAAAATGCGTTTGTTTGCCGCTTGCGTTGCGCGGCCGCACTTTTGTGCGACCGTACTTCGTATATTGGCCGTCATTGCCCTGCATCTGCTGCTAGCACGGCCGTGATTATGTGCGGCTGCACGCGCGTTCGCACTGCCTCAGTCTGACCCTAGCCTAAAGGTACACGCTTACTGGAAATAAATAGTGTATACTGATGCATTTATTGTTAAATAATAATAATAATAAATAAATTAATTATTAATAATAATAATAATAATAGAAATAACAGTATTTAATTAAGGTGTAAATGACAGAACACATTAAAAGAATTTACTGGCATAGAAACCACGACCATTATGCTACATGGATTTATATAGAGCTACAATCTACAGAACTATCAAACATGTCTTTGAGACACATCATACCATGAAGGTACCAGTAAGTCTCGTGTAACAGTGTATAAGGTCAAGCAACATATAGGTACAATATGCTGAAAAGGTATATTACATAATGATTGTTAGTAATGTGGGCCTATTTTCTATTCTCCGCCATCAGAGAGTGACAAACTGTAACATGTTCATTGTCTGATGGCTTAGGGGTCATGGTGTCCCCTGCATGACGCTTCTTGTGACTTAGGCTAGGGTCAGATGATCACATTTTTCACGTCTACTGTCAAAAAGTGCGTTGATGCGTCCGAACGCATTTTTTCACGGAAGACACGATAGCGGTCATACGATGCGTAATTTCGGCCGTATTTTATGATGGAGCTATGAAAAACAAATGGACGTGATGTTGGCCAGACATGTGCAGCGTCTGACGTCTCCGAATCACGCACACACGCCGCTATGCCGAGGCAGCGCACTCTGTGCGACAGTACTAGCGGTTCCACGTTCTCAAAAAGATGCGTTGGTTTGCAGCTTGCGTTGCACGTGCAGCCGTACTTCGTATATTGGACGTCATTTGCTGCTACTACGGCCGTAATAAAGTGCGGCTCAACGCACGTTCGCACTGCGTTCGTCTGACCCCAGCCTTATAAAGCCACAGGCACATTTTAGGGAGCATGAAGCATGTGTGCTTATAGCCCGAATTCGGAGCTTCCTATATCCGACCAGAGCTAGAATTGCCCTCTACCATCTCTCGCCATGTGCTGTGGCAGAGACAGGAGCTGTATAAGAAAAGAGATGTAAACTTCTACAGCTTGTTGTTTCCTTTGTGAATGCACACAGGCTGGACAAGGAGAGGTGCAGCTGAGAACTCTTCTGCTGTAAGGTAAGGGAATGGAAGTGTTCAAGAAACTAAAGGAAGAAAACGGGGCTCTCACTCTGGGGGACAAGAAGGGGCCAGTCACCCAGGTGGAAGGAGGGATGAGGTCAGTAATCTTGGTGGCACTGCCTTGGGGTCCTTGTTTTAGGGTGTGCAGACATTGAGACCCGTCTTTGGGCATGGATATGCATCTGTGTGTATGTGCATGTGTGCGTGTGTGGGGTGTTGGCAGTCAAAGATGGTATGGAGGTTTTGCCAGGGTGGTGTTCCAAGCAGTGGTTCAATAGAGGGCCCCAATACTTCTGATGGTAACCTTGTCAACACCTCAAAGCATGCTTCTAAGTACATGGTTTGATGCAGGCAAGTTATGACAATAAAGCTATAGATTTAGAAACAAAAATCCAAAATTTATTTCTAGATCTAATAAACCTATTTATGATCCTATCCACAATACAAATAAATTTTCTGTTTGTTATGATGAGCAGCGATGTCTGCAACATGTTTCTATTACGGTCAAACTATGAATCTAATACCTTACTAAATAATCAACCTTCAACCAGAGGATTCGGTGAAGTCGGCATGCTGACTCAACACATTCAAGGGGTAAACAGTCAATCAGGTACCCAAAATGAGTGGGTGAATGTCCTTTAGGTGTTCTGCTCATAACTGGCACTTACTCTGTCAGCATGTCACCGAATGTGAATGACAGTGAGTGATAGGTAATTACTTATCACATACATATGTAGTGATTCCATGTCAAATTAACCCAACATGTGCTGCACAAGGCAGTGTCATTTTAATGTAGAGAATTCCAAAGTTGTAGAGTGATAAAAATAAAAGACTAGTTACATTTAAAACTGATCCTTATATAGTATATGCAGCATTGATTTTATGAAAACAAATTCACCATATGATGACCGATATGTTTGTGATGCAAAAAAAAATTGCTGTATGACTTTTTGGTACTGACTTAAACACAAAATAGTTAGAAAGAAAAATTACATTTAACGCGACATCTGTTGTTAGTATTTCAGTTCATAAAGTCAGTTTAATTCATCGACCAATCTTCTTTGGTGGCCAATAATCCAAACAACCTTCTAATCAGACATGGTGCATTAGCTTCTCAGTCCGTGAAAATTATATTATAATCCTGTTGTACATAATGCACAAACGTAATCATGTCCCTGACTGTGCACAACAGTTTGCTTGTCTATTACAATAGCCTATGTGCCTCATGGTGTGTGGCTTTTAAAAGTCTTGGATTAACAAACATAAACATAACGCACAATCAAATAGATTCTGAAATACAATAAAACGTGTCAATGTCTGCATAGTATTAATCTTAATTTCTACAGGAATCTTCATGTTCCAGGTCACATTCATTTTTAACAAAATCCATGAGAAACAAGAACTTTGAATAAAATTTGCAAAAACTTTAAAAGATGTAGACAAAGTCCATGGTCACTGGTGAAACGTTGTGAATTTCTTTGTAGAGTAACCATTGCAATAGACATTTTAAATAATGACCAGAACATTTAATATAATTAACCTATGTTCATTAAATTCATTACAAGGTCTTAACAAAGTGATCATAATACGTTTACTAACTACTCATTTGCTAATTTATTGGGTATAACGTTATCAGTAACTTTTTATTTTCCGTCCTTTGTCTAGAATTAGTTTCTGAACCTTCAGATGGTCACTTGGAGGAATAAGAAGGCTCCAGCATCCTTCCTTTCTTAATAATTCCTAAATGTGCAGATGATGAAGGTGGTTACAGATCCTGATCTTATTTCTGGCACTTTTATTTTATCCTAATAAGGAATTTTTAACAGATTTACAGGTATATTCAAAGAAAGGTGAAACTCGGGAGAATTGGCAGGAGAAGTGAAAATTCTAGGTCAGAATAGCCAAACCAGAAAAATTCTCCCATTTATATCACTTTCCAAATCGGCAATTTGGTCTAGATTGTTCTCTTCTCCTGCCAGTTCTCCTGGTTTTCACCTTTCTCCGAATAGACCTGTTTGTTATTTTATTCAATTTGCTCAACATGATCTCTAGGTGGTAAAGGACCTGTGCTGACACGTGATCCATACTGATAGGGGTCAAAATTTCATGTCCTAAGGTACTAGTCAGGCCAAAATGGTACACGTCACTTCTGATCCCACCCATTTCCTTCCCAACACCACACCCACTTCAACACCCCCACCCCAAACTCCGCCCCATATTTATACCGCATTTGTTTAGTCTGTATAAGGGGGCCCTCTTTAAGGGGGCAGGTGCCAAGTTCAAGCTGCTGCGTATTCAGTGGCTTTACACGTGAGTGGTTATATTGAGCCCTGATAAAGACTATAATGCATGGAGATAGTGGCAACCAATGAAAATAAAGTTGACATGAAATAGGACCATGCTACATTAATCTTACAATGTACAATTAGTGGGTGACACTCAGAAGCGAGGGTAAGTAGTAGAGTATGAGAAGTAAAGGGATGCATAGGGTCTGTGTGGGAGATAGATCAGAAAATGGTGCAATGGGCAGATTATGGAGTGAGCTGATAAGCTTCTCTAAAGAAATGTATTTTAGGACGTCTTCAAAGACTGGCGGCACTGAGAGAGTGAATTTTACAAGGGAGGGAGTTCCTTAGACAGGGGGCAGCTCGAGAAAAGTCCTAAAGCAAGAGTGAGGGGTACAAGATAATGATAATAACAGATAATTGGAGGAGCGAAGTGACAGGGATGGAAATACATGCTTATAACGAAGGAGATATAGGCAGGGGCACGGTTATAGTGAGGTTTGCATTTGATGAGGACCAGAATCTTGAATTGAATTTAAAGGGGTGAGGTGGGAGAGGTACAGAATGTGACACAGATGAATCCGACAAAAGCATTTATTATAGACTGCAGAACAGTGTTTCCAAACCTGTCCTCAGGACCCACTGACAGGCCAGGTGTGCAGGATAGCTGAAGCACAGCACAGGTGATATGATTTGCTGCTCAGTGATTGCAGGATTCAGTCTGCATTTCCTCAAGGTGATCTGCAAAATCTGGCCTGGTTGAGGGTCCCGAGGAGAGGTTTGGGAAACACTGCTGTAGATGTATAATCTGGGATAAAAGCCAGTGAGGAGAAGGTTACAGTAGTTGAGAGGGGAGATAATAAAAGCCTTTGCACTGAATTGGTTTATAGTAAGTGCTTATAATGTCTCGCTTATCTTTGGCCTAAGGTTGTAATGTACATTCTGTTGCTTGTAATTTTGCCACTAATACTTTGTGCTAATTTATCGTGAAGTTAAGTGAAGGCAAGTGAATTATTGCTACTGCACTATGTCTTCACAAAATGGAACACATTAAAGTACATACAGCTTGATGTAAATGCTTCAAGAAAACAAACAGAATTAAAGTGTCAACTTGACAGTGTCCCATACCCCCAATATACATACATATGTGCTTTTGTTGTAGTTCTAGTATGTATAGCTATTATCTAATTTTATCTCTTTATTTATTTATTTATTTATTTATAAAGTATTTTACCAGGAAGGATACATTGAGATTTCTCTCGTTTTCAAGTATTATCTCTGAGAAGCTGCACGAGTTAAAAGGCATAAACCAGGTACCAATAACCCTTATGGCTTCTATATTCTATGATTGGACTTTTGATATAAAGTATTGTCTTCTTCATATAAACAATCAAATGATAGTAACCATTTACAGAAACCCTACATTTAATATGTATGTCACTCACACATATCAATGAAAGTTCCTCAGCCCTCTCGTGAAATGGTACGCATACACTTTCTGTTCAGTGAATCACTCATCATTCCTTATTCCCATGCTACCTCTGTGAACTGAGTCTTTTCATGCTTTCCCCACACCTGTCTTCTTCAGTAGCCTGAGGACATGATGTATGAAGAAGACCAGTGTTGGTGTCTTGTCATATACTCTGCTTATCTGATTTATGTCATACATTCTTTAAACTTTGCCTTCCGCCTCAGGCACAAATACATATGTTTTACACATAACCAGGTGGTCATTAGTTGGAAATTAGACTTTTGTCTTTTATAATTATTTAATAGCAGCTTTCATCAGCTCGCATGCAGATGTGAAACATAATTAAAGTGTTTTTACATACTACAACTCCTAATCCAGTTGAAAGGAATGGTCAGTCAACTTCCAGGGAGAGGTGTGCACCTGGATTATGTTACCGATGTATACACTATTGCTCATAATTGCCTTTCCAAGAAAACTTGTGGTTCATACTTAAATGATAAAACAGCAACTGCCTTCTTTTCTCCTTTTTGTCTGGATTTAATAACACAACATAAACTGTAATTATATTTAGGAGTCCAACCAAGAATCATCAGAATAAAGGGGAAACTTTCTTAACCTTTTCTTTACTAAGCTCTTTATGATTAATACAAAACGGACCCGATGCCAGCCACGCCTTAATTAGCACCCTGCAAATGGATAGATGATATCTGAGGCGCATTCAGTTCCTCAGCCGCTGCAAGTGCTAAGTTAGCAATTTGGCACTGAACGCTGTGCTGCAATTCAGCGCTCAGCACTGCTAACGTAGCACTTGCAGCTAAGTAGAGAGGTGCTGCAGAGTAGCTGAGTGTGAGGTGGGAAAGATGGCCGCCTCCACGGAGCAAATAATCCAATAAGTAAATGTTTAGTTTGAAGTTTTGGTGGACCAAAACAACAAATATTTATTGGAAAGATGGTAAACATTAACCCTAAAGTGGTAATAAAATGGACAACAGTGGATATTGCAGAAACAGCACCTTTCATTAAGCAATCTTGCGCCCTTTTGCTTCAATATTCACAGCCGAAGCGTTCAGTGAGACTGCTGCAGCAAACTGAACCTCTGCAATGTAGCTATTCAGAAGCTGCTGAGGAACTGAACATGCCTCTGTTTGTGACTCACTATTAACCCCTTCACTCCCATAACTGAGTTAACTCGATTTTGCATTGTGATACATCAATAAGCAATCATTAGCATATCAAAAATGTGTATACCTTTTTAAAGTAAGATTACTGTTTACCCTTTGAACAAACAAATTTATTTGTTTTGTCCCTCACCAGACACCCTGTATTACAGTAAAACAAGCCGGAAAAAGCAGCCCCAAATAGAATGTTCAAAAACTTTGCTGCTGCATTACAACACACAGGGAGAGGGCAGAATAAAGGGGGGCTCTGGGGTTACTCGCTGCTGTACAGGAATAAGATTCAGGGGTTTATAATGACTGAAAATCCCTGTACATTACAAATACGAAATGTTACTGTATTTCCACATACAGTCATTATGCCACATACAGATATTATATTTATATTCTATTGGTATGTTTTGAAGCTGCATTGCTAATAATTTCATTATGATCCCTACAAATCCCCACTGATACAATAGGAAATTAACCCTATTGTTTACATCGGAACCTCAACCATCCATGAGTTGTTACATCTATGTTTGTGAACTGTATCTAGGCCCTGTGATTGCTGGTATCTTGGCTCCCCCTTTGGTGGCCTCCTGTTGACTATGACTAATTAATTTATCCTTCACCCCTCTGTATTTAATTATCCTTAAAAAACTTTATCTCACTTGTAAGATGTTAAATTGCACCTGTTATGCCCAAAACATGTTTGGCTACTTTTAAAAGGACTCCTGATACATAGCAGCATTTTTTTTTCATATAATTGAAAAAAGGAGTTATTCAAAGTGTTCCTGTCCCTCACATGACTGTGGCATGACACAAGGGGGGGCAGTCCTGAGCAGAAAGCCATCCTATTGGTTGGCCTACTGCTGAGTCTGTGCGCACCATTGGCTGTCAACACACTGAGAACCAATCACAGTCAATTACGCATCGCTGTATGATGGTCCCCAGTTAGCTGGGCCCATAAAGGGTGAAACAATGCAGTACCAGTTGCAGGATAAAGTTAAGTGCAAATTGCGATATCTTATGAAGAGATAAGACTTAAAACCTAATGCGATATCCACCCCATGATGGGATATCTCAGCAAAAGCACACCTGGGCAGTACAGGTGCACTTTAATATAAATAAAACTAATATATAATAATGTAACATTATATTGATTAAATAGTGCAAATGTCGGATAAGCTACAAATGTGTTAGTAAACCTGCAATATATTCTAAAGGCTCTATTCCATAGTTGGTGCTAATGTAGCGTCGATATGTTACCGTTAGTGCTAGGAGAAGTTTAACGTCTGGCATCGATATTCCAATCTTGACGCTTCAGTCAAGTGACAACTAGGGATGAGCTGTTCGGTTCGATCAGTTCGGAGTTCGACTCGAACATTGGCAGTTCGAAAGTTCGTGAACTTCGAACTTTTTGGCGTGTTCGGTTCGAGCTCGAAAAAAAATAATGAAAAAAGTATAAAAAATGCTTAAAAAATACTAAAAATCTAGAAATAAAGAGACTCTTTACTGCAGAATATTATAAGCAACGGTTTATTAGATTTTGAATTAAAAAACTACCTAATGTCTAGGTGCAAAGATTATCACTTCTAAATGACCTGTGCTCTCAAACAGCGTAAACAACAGGTGTTTAATTAGTGTTTGGAAATAACATGTGCTTTTAATTAGTCTGGTGTCATCAATTTGATACATTGCCTGCAGACTGGGTGTGGCTCCTGCACATGTATGAACAAACACTGTGCTTGTTCTGAATTCTAAGAAGTGTTCATTTCTACTATATGATCCTCTGATATGCTGTTTAACCTCTTAAAGACCAGGGCTCTGCAAAGCCAATCATTAATGATGTAGATGTTACGTCATTTGTCATCAAGGGCTTAATAAAATCTTTATCACACTCCTTAGATTTAAACATAATATTCCAGTATTTGTATGTCATGTACCTCTCCCGAAGGGCCTATGTGAGCATACAATTATTATTGTGTTAGAAATGTCTATCATAAAGCGTACAAGCTGAGTCCCTAGAGTCTCTGACTATCCATTGTCATATATACCTTGCTTTATACATATAATACAATCCCTCATCTAACAGGATAGTAGCCAGTCCCTGTGCATTTTAACCCCTTAAGGGTGGCTAGGTGTCGTGTGTGGGTTTCTGATGGCGATGTTTCTATACATCCTACAAATCCGCCACTTCACGGGCAGGTTATGGGGACCTCCTAGGCACGATATTTGAAGGAATTTTTGGTTTTAATTTTTAACCCTTATTTTATGGAAAACTCACTGTTCCTTTAAAAACGTCTTTTTTAAACTGTTTGTCCTTGTTTCCTGTCCCCCAGGGCACTACCCGGACCCCCATACACCTTTTATGGCAAATATCTTGTATATATGCCCTCTTGGAGGGCACTCTAAAAATCTAACTTTTGAGTCCCATTGACTTGCATTGAGTTTGGATCGAGTTCGAACTTTCGAAATTGTTCGAGTTCGAATGCTAACTGAACACGGGGGTGTTTGGCTCATCCCTAGTGACAACATTTTGCGCCTTGCAGCTTGTGCAAGCTTACTTTACTTAAGTGCCTCCTATACCTAACATGGGGAGCACAATAATTTTTTGCATCTCAACAAGTGAGGTATTTCAAAGATCTGGGGCAATTTACTGTCAGGAGTCAGACGTGCAAGCAAAAATGTTACCACCTCCTAAAAGCTGGTGCTAAAAGATTCTGCAAATGCAAAATCATCTAGAAACATAGAAACATAGAAACATAGAAAAATGTCGGCAGATAAGAACCTTTCGGCCCATCTGGTCTGCCCAATTACATGGATACTTTACCTGGATTTATCTTTTATTTAGGATAGCCTTATGCCTATCCCATGCTTGCTTAAATTAAATTACTGTTTTGGACTCTACCACTTCAACTGGAAGACTGTTCCATGTATCCACCACCCTCTCAGTAAAATAATGCTTTCTGATGTTACTTTTAAACCTTTGCCCCTCTAATCTAAGACTATGTCCTCTTGTTTTGCTACTTTGTTTCCTTTAAAATATACTCCCTTCCTCTACCTTGTGGATTCCCTTTACATATTTAAATGTTTCTATCATATCTCCTCTGTCTCGTCTTTTTTCCAAGCTGTACATGTTTAGATCATTAAGCCTTTCCTGGTAACTTTTCTCCTTCAAGCCGTACACCATTTTAGTAGCCCTTCTCTGAACTCTCTCTAAGATGTCTATATCCTTCTGGAGATACGGTCTCCAGTACTGCACACAGTACTCCAAGTGAGGTCTCACCAGTGCTCTGTACAGTGGCATGAGCACTTCCCTTTTCCTACTGCTAATACCTCTCCCTACACAATCTTGTTGTAGATCTAACACGCTCTAAAATCCTAGTCTCCCTCTGGGAGACACACAGCATAGGAAAGACAGAAAATGTTGGGCTTTCCGTGTCCACTTTTGGTATAGTGAATAAACTGTCATCTGATGAGATCTGCTTTTTATTTCACATTATATTTTTCATTATTTTTGAATATCTTTTATTATGAGAACCAAGAGTGCATTCCATAACATACCGCACACCAGGATTCTGAGCTCATTTTCCAAAATGGAAACCAAAAGATTGTGTTGGCTATCATTCATCATAAATAACTTTTACATAAAACATGACACTTTCTGATTCAGACAGAGGAACAGAAATTTGTCTTAATTTGTTCACTGAATGTAGTTTCACAGTATTCTAATTTGAATTTAAATTCTGCCAAAGAAATATATATGACATACTCAATCATGTAAAATGTATTTATCTTCAATAATATAAAAATTATAAAATAATAGCCCCTTAAGAAAGCCCTAACAGGCCATAACGTTGGAGCTATTACACTCAGGACTGCTTCCCCCATCTTTTGCACCTGCTAAAAATGGTGATCAGGAAATAAATGACTGCAGTGCATTATTATATGTTTACAGTCACCTCCTGGATCTACTGATCAATTGATAAAATTATACTGTGATTTTATTGTATGTTTTTGATATGGATCATCTGCCATAAAGCATTTTGTGCTTTGTAATGGATGTGGCGAGTCAGGAATTTTAGTTATTTTTGATTGTTATTACTGACCCCCCTCCCCCCAGAGATTGCCTTTCCAGTCTTATAGTCCCTGTGTCCAGCATTCATTTATACTGTATTAATGGAAACAAGTCTGGGTGCCAGGCCCCTTAGAGAGAGCTGGGCTTAGTCAACATGGTACTTGCTGCGCCCTAAGGGCCCTATCACCTCCTTCAAGCTAACATTAGCGCTAGCATAAAAGAGGTGATAGCACACTGCACCTGTCACCTCCCATTCGCTAACGTGTTGTAGCGCTGTGTTTAAAACCTTACTGTGGCAGTACCTATTTTTGGCCACCGGAGGGAGACAAGCGCGATAAGAGACACTGAACATTGGGACTACGTTTCCTGGCATGCTTTGCAAACAGAGAGAGGAAGTGGGTGGGACACAGATGCTGTACATCCTGAGCCTCGTGGAGATAGCTGGCAGAGCGTGCCAGGGAGTTCATGAGAGAGGACACAGTGCTGCAGAGCGGAACCGTGACTAGGCCGGAGCGCAAGTGTGGCCTATCAGGATTCCAAGTGGGGTTATCCAGCCTTGCAAGAAGGAGCCCTAGTTATCCACAGACATTACCCAAGCTGCGATCAAGACAAGCAGAGGACCCCGAGTAAGGAGTACCGCAAGTCCATTGGACGGGAGAGCAGGCGGTAGCTGGACAAGTCCGGGCCGGAGCAAAGAAAGCCTGACCACAGATCCAGTAGCCGGTATCCCAGCAAGGCATCAAGCGGAGAGACGTCCTGGGTCAGCGGAGCCTTGGTGATCGAGCGGATGGGTGAGAGGCCTCCAAGGCCGGTTTTACAAAGTCAAGAAAGCACGCTGTTGTTTATTTCTAAAACCCACAGGGCCCCAACTTGACTAGTCGAAGACATCGTTTAAGAGATTCACTGGCCAGTTGAATAGTACCCGGGTACCATAACACACACATACACTCACAGTTCGGGACTTAACCTGTTCGGGACTCACTCCCTAGTATCTGAAAAAGGGGCAAAGATTCGCATCTTATTTTGTTTTCCGCTGCGCGTTTCTCGAATTATGAAATATTGTATTCTCTTTCTGCTGCGCGTTTCTCGTAATTACGAAGCATTGTACTTTTCTGTTCGGTCGCGCATTTTTCAAAAATACGAAGTCTCGCATTTCTTTTTCCGCTGCGCGTTTACTGCGTTACGAAATACTGTAAATATATCTACGAACACCGTGTCTCATTATATGCCTTTTACTTTAGTAAACTATATAATTTATAAAATCCACAATGGTGCTGGAGTATATTTATTCCCTAGTGCGGGGAGACTGACCCGTGGTTCATTTTCAGCGGCTCCTCCGGGAGTGAGCGATACATGTGGGGGCTCGTCCGGGATTCAGTTTCTGGAAAAAACGCATTTAAAGGGTTAAATATGGATCCAGACACTGCTGCCAAATGGTGCGAAGAGCACAGTAGTCAGATAGAATTATGTATAGTTATGGATATTCCTGCAGACACTTGGGCCGAAGATCAGATTTGCCAGGCCGTGGCCGCGCTGACACCAGATAATCGGGGGTTAATCCTGGACATTAAAGCGAACCCAGATACCCCTCACACGTATGTTCTTTTTGAGTGGAGAAAGGGTGTTCCAGTGTGTTTTCAGGGCGCGAACGTGAAGCTGACCGATGAGGTGGAAGTCCAACTGATTCAGCCAAGTACGCCACGTGGTGATCATGCGAATGTTCCCGATGTTACCCCAACTACAGGGTTCCCTCCTGCTACATTTTTCACCACTATGGGGAAACTGTTGGAGACACTAGCCAAAAACTCTGCTGCGTCCCCAAATTACGGATATCGCAAGTTACGGTTTTATTCTGTTAAGGTCCCTGTGCCGACTGGAGAAGAGGACTTTGAGACTTGGATAGATCAGGCAGTGCAAGCAGTGGAAGAATGGGAAGTTGCTGACACCGTGAAGAGGCAAAGGTTGATTGAGAGCCTAAGAGGTCCTGCTTCAGACGTCATTCGAAATCTAAAAAGGGACAAGCCCGGCTGCAGTGCTGCAGAGTATCTAGAAGCTTTACAGGAAAATTTCGGGGGAGTGGAGGATTGTGCCGAGCTTATTCACAAGTTCTCTCACACCTATCAAAAGGAAGGAGAAGAATTGTCCACATATGTCTGGCGGCTGGATAAAATCATCTATCAGGTCATTCTTAAAGGGGGCATGCAACCGAGTCAGGCAAGCAAAGCTTTGATGGATCAAATTTTCAAAGGAGCACTCCCGTTGGATCCCATAATGTTGAGATTTCAGACTAGATACCAGAACACGAGACTAACCTATTCCAAACTGATCAAAGCTATCCGAGAAGAAGAGGCCTTGATTAAGGCTAAAAAGGTCGTAAATGCTTCGCACACAGCTTTCACCGCAGAAGTAGGAACTCTCTGTGTGGCAGACATACAGACTGAAGTGCTGGCTTTAAAAACTCAGATGTTGCAAATGATGGAGTTAATGACGTTGCTGTCGGCTAAGGACACCAGAACTGAAGGGGTTGCTGTAGCCTCAAACAGGGGGTCTCCAAGTGAACCGCCAGAAGGAAATATGCTCACACACCCAAGAAAGAAATGTTTTGGCTGCGGGGAAATCGGCCATTTCAGGGCTCAATGCCCACAAGGGAGGGCTGAAAAGAAACCGGTCGAAGAACTTCTAAAAGCTGTGGAGAAACTGTTGTCTGCCCTGCAGGCGGGAAACTCCAGAGGGTCCTGGTAAGGGAGCAAACCAGGGGCCCGAAGGTTGAAACCCGCTCCAAAAATCAAGCCAGGACTAAGGGGGCGAGGAGGCCCAAAGTCTGGCCAACTGCCGAGCCTGCCAGGACTAAAAGAGTCACTCCCTTAGCATCCGGACCTACGTCATGGGGAAGCAATGCACACCCAAAACCTACACGGGCCAAGAAAAAGGCCAGGGGACAGCAAACTGGGTCTAAGTGTCCGGATACCGCCACCAAGTTTCCTGACCAACTGATAGGCCCTTCTTCTATTGTGGCAATCCAAGAGGAGGGAGTCTACACTAAAGCCCTGTTGGATTCAGGGGCTCAAGTGACATTGATCTACCGAGACTTCTACGAGAAACATTTGAAGCACATTCCTCTACAGAAATTGAAGGACCTGGAAATCTGGGGTATCGGAACTGAGAAACTCCCCTATGACGGGTATCTACAGGTGAAATTGGAGATCGGATCCGAAGTCATCGGACAGTCCGGAGGTTGTGATGCATTGGCCATTGTGTGTCCTTTGACCCTCAGGTGCAAACAGAAGTTCCATGATTGTGGGGACGAATACGGATTTGGTGCGGCATCTCCTGACACCTATCGTATTGGAAGAAGGTTCTACTCAAGGAGTACACCCAATGCTACGTCCAGTCTATCAGAGGATGGTCGAAGAACAGAAGGCACCTGCTGAAGTGGGGCGCCTATGGAGATTAGAAGGAACAGAGAAGGTTCTGCAAGCAGGAGAAGTAGCGAGTTTCCGGGCTTCAGTCAAGTTGAACGGATCGCAACCAGGCCGCTACGTGATGCTGGAAACCGATTTTAATCATGGGAGCGAAACCGGAGTCAAAGTAATCCCTGAAATAATCTCCACTAAAGCTCTGAAAAGAACACGAGGAAGAGTCTCAGTCAGCGTGTGCAATGTGTCTGATTCTCCAGTAGTCCTTAAAGCACGAATGCCTATCGGGCAAGTAGAGTCCGCTACGCCCCTCTCCACCGATTTAGGAGGGGGAGTGGATAAAGAGATTCCAGATGAAAGATTCTACCCCAAGGACGCTCCCATTTCATCCGAGTGGAAGAAACGTCTTCAGTCTCAAGTTCTAAAGTGGAGAGAATTGTTCTCGAAAGATGAGTTCGACGTAGGCCTAGCTAAAAGTACTGAGCACCGCATTCGATTACAAGAAGACAAGCCGTTTCGCGAAAGGTCAAGGCGAGTTCCGTTGGGAGCATAGGCGACTCTACAGGGGGGCAAGGGGGGGGAATTGCCCCCTAAGTTATTCCTTGCCCCCCATGTGCCCCCCCACCAAAAATCATCATCCAGCTTCCCACACGTCTTCGGACCAACGTATCTCTGTAGCTATGCATCGTATATGGATGAACTAGGTGTCATTTGAAAGGGCAGATTCTGGCCTTTCCAATGATACCCCACATGACCATATTCAGTGTGATGTAAAAGTCATAAAACATCAAATAAAAACGTGCACTTAAACGTAAACATTTTCACAGGGTTGAAATGGCTCAGCAGTGAAATGGTTAATGTTCAGACTATACATTACATTGTGTATTACATTAGTTTATGTCTTGGTTTAGTTGTATATTAAGGGTTAATGGGCAGGCTTCATCCCTCACAGTATACATTTGTTTTTTCCTTGAATAATGGCATTTTAGGGGTTAATGGGTTGGCTACATGCCTCAGTGTATTCATTTCATGTTTTCCCTTGATTAATGGCATTTTAGGGGTTAAGGGGTAGCTAAATGCCACATTGTTTATTATTTTTATTGCATTTCTCTGGGTTTAAGGCATTTTAGGGGTTATTATGGAAGTTAGAATCTAAAGGGTCTAATGATCTGTAGATCCTCTGCTTTCCGCCACATTTCGGGGAATTTATTTTGCAGAAAATAAGGTGAATTCCCTATTTAGCGAATGGTCACTGTGATTTGCTAAAAGTGGAGTTGCTGAAGCAGTTATCAGACATTCAGCGGAAACTGCCAAATTGCAGCAAATAAAATATTGAATTTAAGTATCAGGTTAGTACAACAAAAAGGTATCATTGCATCACATTACTCTGGGGTTTTGTAATCTTATTTATATATATACTTATTTAGGGCACTATTACCTGGTGTGAGCTAACCCTTGCGTCGGCGTGATTTTGCGTTAGCGCCAGGTTAATTCAGTCTAGTGCCTGACCAACAGATCGTTTGCCTCCGCTACAAATGGGAAAAATTACTTAGCGCGGCGCTATTAGCGATTTGTACCGCGAGCTTACTGTACTTTCCGCGTCCTATACTTAACACGGGGAGTGCTAGATATCTTTACAGATCACTTGGTGCCAGCACTAAATTTTTTGAGGTGCACTAATTGCAACATTTTACCTACTGCTCACTCCAAAAAAACAGAAAAAACAGGTCCTCGTCCAAAATTAACAGGCAATTGAAAGGAATGCAACACAGGTGTTCTCTTGGCCCCATACACCATAGTAATGGATATGGTCAGCAATGTCGCTGCTGTTGCAGTCGGCTCTATTATAAATGTATCCTTTATCCACATATATCCTAATTCTAATATATTGCCTAATTTTAAACATTTTATGCTGGGGGCTATTCATAGTATGTAAGCAGTTGATTATTAGGGTGACTGTGTGGACCATGTTTAAAGGAACACATGGATAAGTCTTGCCCTGAAACATGTATTGTTTATATGCTGTAGCAGGGAAATTTTTGTCGCTCACCTGGCCTTCCTTTTGGATCTATTAAATGCAGTGTAATGATTCTACATGCTGCTGGGAGGCATTTATCATGCAATGCCCATCAGCCTTAATATATGTGTGCATCAAAACATGGATGATACGGCCACTGTGGAGGATTTTAATAATGCAGGGGTGAGAGGTTATTCACTGTATGTGTTCATATTCAAGCTTGTGAGGGTGGGGGATAGGTATGGAAAAGAAAAAAACGTTCTATCCTGTACACAACCGCATTAGCGCTGGGTCTCAACTTGGGTCTTAGAGTTTCCCTAGCGTGCGCCAAACGACCTTGTTCATGGACTACTGCAGTCAAGGTGATCTGTTAGTAGGTCGTCAGGCACTAACAGGGTTATTCAGAAAGCGGTGAAAAGCAGGAGAATGACTGGAGAATGGAAAATTCTAGGTCAAAATAGCCGATTCTTTGACCAAGAATTTTCCATTCTCCAGTCATTCTCCTGCTTTTCACCTCTCTCTGAATAACCCTGTAAGTTTTAGCGACTCGCACTAAATTTTTCCTTTAGTGATGGTGTTTTAGTTCACACCAGGTGATAGGGCCCTTACTTTTATTCAGTGGTATGATTTAGTGGTAAAAATTATTAGTGCCCCCCCAGTTTTGACTGCGGTATCTTCTGTGCCCCCCCTAAATATTGTTCCTAGAGTCGCCACTGGTTGGGAGACTTGGATGATGTGAGAGAACAGCTGAATGAATTGCAAAGAACCAAGGTGATTCAAGAGTCCAGGAGTCCATACGCATCTCCAATAGTGATGATCCGGAAGAAGAATGGTTCTGTCCGCCTATGCATAGACTATCGCACGCTGAATCGGAGAACCATCCCAGATCAATATGCCACTCCTCGGATAGAAGATGCCTTACAGTGTTTGTCTGGAGCAAAATGGTTTAGTGTACTAGACCTGCGAAGCGGGTATCATCAGATACCAATGCATCCCGAAGACAAAGAGAAAACTGCGTTCATCTGTCCACTGGGGTTCTTTGAATTCAACAGAATGCCTCAAGGCCTTACGGGGGCTCCAGCCACGTTCCAACGGTTGATGGAGAAGACAGTCGGGGACATGAATCTGATCGAAGTATTAGTGTACCTGGATGACATAATTGTGTTTGGAAAGACTCTGGAAGAACATGAACAGCGTTTGGAGAAGGTCTTGAAGAGGCTCCATGAAGAGGGATTGAAACTGTCTCTGGAGAAATGCCAATTCTGTCTACCGTCTGTTACATATCTGGGACATGTGGTCTCAGCAGAAGGTGTTTCGACAGATCCTCGGAAGTTGGAGGCCGTAGCTTCTTGGCCTAGACCCCGAAACGTCACTGAACTTAGATCTTTCTTGGGGTTCTGTTCATATTATCGAAGATTTGTAGGAGGATTCGCAAAAATAGCTCAACCACTGAACAAACTCCTACAGAAGGAAAACACCGAAGAAGGCTGCAAGGCCTCTGACTGAAATCCGTCAGCTCCAGGACCAAGGAAAGCTCGAGAGTCCATACAGGGCGAATGGACTAGTCAATGTGAAGGTGCTTTCTTGAAGCTGAAAGAGAGTCTAACTCAAGCTCCTGTTTTGGCCTACACGGACCCTCACAAGCCGTATGAGTTACATGTGGATGCCAGCAGAGAAGGTCTAGGAGGAGTCCTGTATCAGGAGTATGGTGGATTGCTGAGGCCTGTAGCGTACGTGAGCAGGAGCCTTACGCCTTCAGAAAAGATCTATCCTACCCACAAGCTGGAGTTCCTAGCCTTAAAGTGGGCAGTGGTGGAAAAGTTAAAGGACTACCTGTATGGAGCCGAGTTTGTGATAAAAACGGATAACAATCCTCTTACCTACGTTCTTACTACTGCGAAACTGGATGCAACGGGACATCGGTGGTTGGCCGCTCTGTCAGGTTTTCGGTTCAGCCTGAAGTATCGCCCTGGGATGAATAATCGAGATGCTGATGCTTTATCGAGAAGACCCTACACTACAGAATGGACTCAGCTGACTCTAGACGGGGTGCAAGCTTTGTGTCAAGGAGCAGAGCGCCGGGTCAAGGGAGGGATCGAAGCGGAGGCCATAGGAGTCATGGCTGCGGCTGTTCCTGAGTTCTACTGCAACCCTACGCAATTGAGGGATGAAAGTCTACCTACCTTTTCAAAACAGGACCTGAAGGCGGATCAGGCCAGAGACCCTTTAATTGCATTGACCATAAAGGCCCTAACTGCGAACCAGCGGGAAATTCTGCTGACCAATTCCCAGATGGAGCCAGATTGGTCTACAAAGAGTGGGAACGGTTGAAGATGTTGGATGGGGTGGTCTACCGAAGGGGCCCCTCAACCAATGCTGAAGAGACTCAACAGCTATTCCTTCCCACTAAGCATAGAGAGAGTGTGCTGCAATCGTTACATGATGAGCATGGACATTTGGGTGCTGAAAGAACTTTTAAGCTGGTGCGAGACAGATTCTATTGGCCTTGCATGAGAGCTGAAGTGGAAAGTTACTGCCATTCCTGTCTGAGGTGTATTCAGAGGAAGACTCTACCGACCCAAACCGCTCCAATGAGCCATCTACAGAGTCAGGGACCCATGGATTTGGTGTGCATTGACTTCCTGTGCTTAGAGCCGGATGCTAGCGGGCAAGGGAATATTCTAATAGTGACCGATCATTTCACTCGTTACGCCCAAGCTTTTTCTACGAAAGATCAACGCGCTCCGACAGTAGCCAAGGTTCTGATGGAAAAGTTCTTTGTTCACTACGGCCTACCAAGGAGAATACACTCTGATCAGGGTAGAGACTTTGAAAGCCGACTTGTTGGGCAATTGTTGGAACTGTTGGGCATCCAAAAGACCCGAACTACACCCTATCACCCTCAAGGTGATGCTCAGCCTGAAAGGTTTAATCGCACGCTGCTGAATATGCTGGGGACTTTGTCAAACATAGAGAAGCAGAGTTGGAGTCGTCACATAGCTACTCTGGTGCATGCATATAACAGTACGGAGAGCGATGCCACTGGATACTCACCGTACCATCTTATGTTCGGAAGAGAAGCCCGACTGCCGGTTGATCTGGCGTTTGGGTTATCGCTAGACCAGACGTCGGTAGTTTCCCATAGAAACTACGTGGATAGACTTCGGAAGAATCTGGCTTCTGCGTTTGAACAGGCCCGTTTGACCTCAGGAAACAGGGAGCAAAGGAACAAAAGGAATTATGACTTGAAAGTTCAGATACAAGATCTACAACCCGGTGATAGGGTTTTGTTGAAGAACTTGGGTGCTGCCTGCGAGGCACAAGTTGGCGGATAGATGGAGTTTCTCAAGTCTACATTGTCTCAAGCAACTGCGGTCTGCCGGTGTATCAAATCTGGCCGGATGGAAAGGCTGGGCCTCTTAAGAACTGGCAACCGAATATTTTGTTACCTTTGAGAGCACTGGTGTATCTTGGCCTAGGCCAACAAGGCCCAGGCCTAGGGCGGCACTTTCCAGGGGGCGGCGGCCGCGCTGGGTGGCCCCACCCCTAAAAAAAAAAAAAAATTTTTTTTTTTTTTTTTTACTTTTGCAAACTATTTTACCAGGAAGGAAACATTGAGATGTCACTAATTTCAAGTATGTCCTGGGTAGGCAAGGCCTAGGCTTTCACTTTCCGGGGGCAACAAAAAACCTCACCACTAATTGGGTTACTCACAGAGCACCGAAATGACGCCAACATTTTGGTGTTCTGTAGTTCCCTGCACTTCGGGGAATAAAAATTTCCCAGCCCTGCAGTGAATTCACCATTCACCCGCAGGGTACCCAAAGTGCATGGAGTCGGCCGCTGTATGCTGCCACCGCAAACCCATGGCCTGCTGTTTTCAAAAGAACTACTGAACGAAAATGTCTGGAATTTACATATAAGATCCTATGATTGATAATAAAAAGTTCTGTTACAGAAAAGGAGAACCTATTAAAAAAAGGGGGGGAATTTAGCCCAAAAAATCTGAAAAATCACTAAAAGGTACAAAAAAAAATCAATAAATAAATAAAGACTTTTTACTGCAGATTAAAATAATAAATGGTTTATTAGATATTGCATAAAAACGGGAATATTTTTAACATTGAAACCTATGGGGTTCGCCTGAATAAACCTGCTGATTGAAACCACATCAGGGCATTTCACTGACATTTCTCTGCTGTTTGGTGTTCTCTGAATAGATTAACCATTACTTCTCTATGGGGATTTGCACTGCCTTCAAACAGCACCGTACTTGCTGGCAGTTCGCCAAACTTGTGTGTGAGCATAACACCAGAGCAGTGGTGTACTTAGAGGAGTGGCGGAGGGCGGGCCGCCCAGGTACCAGTGATTATTGGGGTGTCATTAGGGGGTACTAGGAGGTGCCACTGTCACTGTGTGTCAGCTTTGAGCTGTGTTCTCAAACAACGAGCAGCGGAGCATGGCGTTTGCATACGGAATAAAATCGAATAGAATAAAAATCCCCTCTCCTCCCTCCATAGCTCCTCCCTGCCCCGCAGCAGCTCTAGGAGAGGGGAGGGGGATGTGATTTGTGTCCAGAGAGAGAAGATGACAGTAAACGGCAGGTAAAGGGGGGGGGGGGTTTCAGCAGAATATGAAGCCCTGTCTGCTTACTGCTGTTTAAAGTGGACCTTTCCTTAACCAGCACTGCAGTGATAGAAATTTGTCATTGAGCTGCCTGGCTCCTGGTGAGGCTGCTTGCATGCAGGTCACACTCGGTCCGGCCAGTCAGGTGGTACTGAGTCTCAGTACCACCTGACTGGCTGAACCACGTGACACGCATGCACGCAGCTGCCCGCCCTTTCGTTAACATGGACTGTCACTCTATTCTGGACTGAACACCCATCGGGAGGGAATCAAAGCCATGGTGCACCCTCTGGCAGTGGCACCCCACTGCTGACAAGATGGCTCCACGCACAGGCACAGCCGTGATCCTAACGTGGTCTGGAGGGACCTCCTGCTGAGTCTGTACACAGTACCTGCTGACTCTGCACACAGCCCTACCGCGGACAGAGGCCGGTAAATATAGAATAAATCATTGCTGTGTGCTCATATACACTCGGTTTGCTGGGAGTTTTATTGCAGTGGATTCTGATGCACTCATACACACCACACATTGCACTGCTGGGAGTTTTATTGCAGTGGATTCTGATGCACTCATACACACCGCACATTGCATTGCTGGGAGTTTTATTGCTGTGGATTCTGATACGCTGACACACACCACACATTGCATTGCTGGGAGTTTTATTGCAGTGGATTCTGATGCACTCATACACCGCACATTGCATTGCTGGGAGTTTTATTGCTGTGAATTCTGATGCTCATACACACCGCACATTGCATTGCTGGGAGTTTTATTGCTGTGGATTCTGTGATACACACTGCATATTACTGTGAGTTTTATTGCCCTGGAGCTCTGGGATACGCTCATACACACTGCACATTACTGTGAGTTTTATTGCTGTGCAGTTCTGTGATAGGCTCATACACACTGCACATTTCTGTGGGTTTTATTGCTTTGCAGCTCTGATATGCTCATACACAGTGCCCATTTCTGTGGGTTTTATTGCTATGCAGCTCTGTGATACGCTCATATGCAGTGCACGTTTCTGTGGATTTTATTGTTCCACCAATTAGAGCGGCTGTGATCCGTTTACTTGACATGCGTGGCTGTTCTTTGTAAAAATACTTGAATTTAAACATTTCATAATTTTCTTTATCTCAATAGATACATTTGAAATGGTATACAAAATATACAAGTAGGCACTTGGTATCCACTTTTAATATAAAGAGAGGAAAAGGCGGAGCTCTAAGAGGAAAAGGTGGAGCTTAAAGAGGAAGGGTGGGGATTAACCAGGAAGAGGTGTGCCCTTGACAGGAAGGGGTGCGTCAAATTTAAATTAGGGGTGCACGAGTTTAGTCAGGCCTAGGGCAGCACAAAACCTAAATACACCACTGTTTGAGAGAGGCTGTGAGGATACCAGTTGGGGACGAACTTCCTCTGCCGAATCCGCCTGCTCCACGTTTGCCTCCTGTTACTCGGTCTCAGCAGACCCGAGTTGTCGAAGAGAGCGAAAGGGACAGTGAGGAAGAGAGTTTCTGTCTGGACTGGATGCGTTCACCGGAGCCTGAAGAGATTATCTCAGTTCCTGAACGATGGGAGAGTAATTTGAGGCCTGGAGCTCCTGAATTTCAGTTAGAAGTCCCTGAGACTGTTGAAATCCCTGAAGCTCTTGAATTTCAGTTGGAAGTCCCTGAGACTGCTGGAGTCCCTGTAGCTCCTGAAGCTGAATCTTATGATTATAGTTCTATGCCTTCACTGGAGGGATCATACTCTGAAGAAATGTCTGCTCCAGTGGTAGAAAGAAGGACTGAGCCAGCACCTATAGTACTTCCACCTGAAGAGGAACTGATTGAGCCAGAACCAAAACGCTCTGTCCGACCGCCCCAGCAACTCACCTATGACTCACCAGGACATAGCACTGAAGAGGCCATCACCACAGTGCAAAGGTTGCCCGAAGTGTCTGCTATGTTAGCTGAGGTAGCACAAAACATGAGTCAACTTGAAGAAGTGTATCTAACCCACGGTATGTTTGCTGCCAACCCTGTATATGTTATCTAATTGTATCGAAATGTAAATGTAACTGTTATACCTCCTTGGAGAGACCCAAGAGTTCTAGGAGGGGGAGAGTGTAGCGCTGTGTTTAAAACCTTACTGTGGCAGTACCTATTTTTGGCCACTGGAGGGAGACAAGCGCGATAAGAGACACTGAACATTGGGACTACGTTTCCTGGCATGCTTTGCAAACAGAGACAGGAAGTGGGTGAGACACAGACGCTGTACATCCTGAGCCTCGTGGAGATAGCTGGCAGAGCGCGCCAGGGAGTGCATGAGAGAGGACACAGTGCTGCAGAGCGGAACCGTGACTAGGCCGGAGCGCAAGTGTGGCCTATCAGGATTCCAAGTGGGGTTATCCAGCCTTGCAAGAAGGAGCCCTAGTTATCCACAGACATTACCCAAGCTGCGATCAAGACAAGCAGAGGACCCGAGTAAGGAGTACCGCAAGTCCATTGGACGGGAGAGCAGGCGGTAGCTGGACAAGTCCGGGCCGGAGCAAAGAAAGCCTGACCACAGATCCAGTAGCCGGTATCCCAGCAAGGCATCAAGCGGAGAGACGTCCTGGGTCAGCGGAGCCTTGGTGATCGAGCGGATGGGTGAGAGGCCTCCAAGGCCGGTTTTACAAAGTCAAGAAAGCACGCTGTTGTTTATTTCTAAAACCCACAGGGCCCCAACTTGACTAGTCGAAGACATCGTTTAAGAGATTCACTGGCCAGTTGAATAGTACCCGGGTACCATAACACACACATACACTCACAGTTCGGGACTTAACCTGTTCGGGACTCACTCCCTAGTATCCGAAAAAGGGGCAAAGATTCGCATCTTATTTTGTTTTCCGCTGCGCGTTTCTCGAATTACGAAATATTGTATTCTCTTTCTGCTGCGCGTTTCTCGTAATTACGAAGCATTGTACTTTTCTGTTCGGTCGCGCATTTTTCAGAAATACGAAGTCTCGCATTTCTTTTTCCGCTGTGCGTTTACCGCGATACGAAATACTGTAAATATATCTACGAACACCGTGTCTCATTATATGCCTTTTACTTTAGTAAACTATATAATTTATAAAATCCACAACGGTGCTGGAGTATATTTATTCCCTAGTGCGGGGAGACTGACCCGTGGTTCATTTTCAGCGGCTCCTCCGGGAGTGAGCGCTACAGTGTTAAAAAACCCGAATCCGTATTAGCACTTTTTAGCGCTTACTTACTGCACTTTGTGCTCCCTATACTTAACATAGGGAGCGCAACGTGGAAGCAGAGGTTAACCCCTTCCTGACTGCTGACGTACTATGTACGTCCTGCCCATGGGTCTCCCTTAGACCCGCGTACGTACATAGTACATCAGCGGGCTTCTATCCTCCCTCCCGCCGATACTCACCTTCCTCGCCAGTTCCCACGACGTCTATGGCAAGCTTGAAGATTACCTTGGCGTTTCCTGGGGGCCAGCTGATCTGATTACGTCATCACGCTGCGTGATGACCAGGGGCGGACTGACCCATCGGGCACTCGGGCGCCGCCCGAGGGCCCGTGGGTAAACGGGGGCCCGGGTACTGGAGTCACATGCTGGTGTCATGCGGTAAAGCAGATGAGTGCACCAGCACGTGGATCTTAGTGATCCATCTGAAACTGCATGGGAGACCAGGCCCGGGGGACTCTCTACCTCTCCTGCCAGTCACACTCTTCTGAGGGGCACCACTGTGTTTTTTTCCAGGTTCGGGGCCCCTCTGGCAGGATGTCATAAGCCCTGTAGGGAGAGAGCCATGCATGGAGAGATGCTGCTGCAGCAGCAGCACAAGGATGCCCTGACCCCCCACATGCCCAGGAAGAATGAAACCTCTAAGCAAGCAAAGGGAATCAAATGGGTGAGACAGTGTGTGGACTTCAGTGTCCATATGTGAGTGTTTAATTCAGTGGTTTTAATGCAGTGTGTGTGTGTGTGTTTAATGCAGAGAGTGTGTGTGTGTTTAATGCAGTGTGTGTGTGTTTAATGCAGAGTGTGTGTGTGTGTGTGTGTTTAATGCAGAGTGTGTGTGTGTGTGTTTAATGCAGATTGTGTGTGTGTGTGTGTTTAATTCAGTGGGTTTAATGCATTGTGTGTGTGGGTTTAATGCAGAGAGTGTGTGTGTGTGTGTGTCTAATGCAGAGTGTGTGTGTGTCTAATGCAGAGTGTGTGTGTGTTTAATGCAGAGAGTGTGTGTGTGTTTTTAATGCAGAGTGTGTGTGTTTAATGCACAGAGTGTGTGTGTGTGTTTGTGCGTGTGTGTTTCATGCAGATTGTGTGTGTTTAATGCAGAGTGTGTGACTGTGTGTGTATGTGTGTTTAATGCAGAGAGTGTGTGTGTGTGTTTAATGCAGAGAGAGTGTGTGTGTGTGTGTATTTAATGCAGAGAATGTGTGTGTGTGTGTGTTTAATGCAGAGTGTGTTTAATGCAGAGAGTGTGTGTGTGTTTAATGCAGAGTGTGTGTGTGTGTGTTTAATGCAGAGTGTGTTTAATGCAGAGAGTGTGTGTGTTTAATGCAGAGTGTGTTTAATGCAGAGTGTGTGTGTGTGTGTGTGTGTTTAATGCAGAGTGTGTGAGTGTGTGGAGGGGTTTTAATTACAGTGGCAAGAAAAAGTATGTGAACCCTTTGGGATTACGTGGAGTTTTGCATGAATTGGTCATAAAATTTGCTCTGATCTTCATCTAAATCGCAACAATTTGAAAAATACAGTCTGCTTAAAATAATACAAAACAAACATTATATGTTTTCATGTGTTTATTGAACAGAACATGTAAACATTCACAGTGCAGGGTGGAAAAAGTATGTGAACCCCTAGACTAATGACTTCTCCAAGAGCTAATTGGAGCCAGGAGTGAGCCAACCTTGAGTCCAATCAGTGTGATATTATTGGATGTGTTGCTGAAAGTTGTCCTGCCCTTTAAAAACACACAACAGTTTTGGGTTTACTGGTTTCAAGAAGCACTGCCTGATGTGAACCATGCCTCGAAGAAAAGAGCTCTCAGAAGACCTACGATCAAGAATTGTTGAATTGCATGAAGCTGGAAAGGGTTACAAAAGTATCTCCAAAAGCCTTGATGTTCATGTGTCCACGGTAAGACAGACTGTCTACAAATGGAGAAAGTTCAGCACTGTTGCTACTCTCCCTAGGCATGGTCATCCTGTAAATATAACTTCAAGAGCACAGCGCAGAATGCTTAATGCGGTAAAGAAGAATCCTAGAGTGTCAGCTAAAGACTTTCAGAAATCTCTGGCACATGCTAACATTTTTGTTGGCACATCTACAATAAGGAAAACATTAAACAAGAATGGAGTACATGGGAGGACACCACGGAGGAAGCCATTGCTGTCCAAAAAGAATATTGCAGCACGTTTGAAGTTTGCAAAAAAGCACCTGGATGTTCCACAGCACTACTGGCAAAATATTCTGTGGACAGATGAAACCAAAATTGAGTTGTTTGGAAAAAACACACAACACTATGTGTGGAGAAAAAAAGGCACAGCACACCAGCATCAAAACCTCATCCCCACTGTAAAACATGGCGGAGGGAGCATCATGGTTTGGGGCTGCTTTGCTGCCTCAGGGCCTGAACGGATTGTTGTCATTGTAGGAAAAATGAATTCCAGAGTTTATCAAGACATTTTGCAGGAAAACGTAAGACCATCTGTCCACCAACTGAAGCTCCGCAGAGGATGGGTGATGCAACAGGACAATGACCCAAAGCATACAAGTAATTCAACAAAAGAATGGCTTCAACAAAACAAAATACGCCTTCTGGAGTGGCCCAGTCAGAGTCCTGACCTCAACCCGATTGAAATGCTGTGGTATGACCTTAAGAGAGTGATTCACACCAGACATCCCAAGAATATTGCTACACTGAAACCGTTTTGTGAATAGGAGTGGTCCAAAATTACTCCAGATCATTGTGCAGGTCTGATCTGGAACTACAGGAAACGTTTGGTTGAGGTTATTGCTGCCAAAGGAGGGTCAACCAGTTATTAAGTCCAAAGGTTCACATACTTTTTCCACCCTGCACTGTGAATGTTTACATGTTCTGTTCAATAAAAACATGAAAACACATAATGTTTGTGTTGTATTATTTTAAGCAGACTGTGTTTTTCAAATTGTTGTGATTTAGATGAAGATCAGAGCACATTTTATGACCAATTCATGCAAAACTCCACGTAATCCCAAAGGGTTCACATACTTTTTCTTGCCACTGTATATTTAACAATTTATATTTATATTTAAAAAAATCATATTTTATTAATATAAATTATTAATATCTATTTTATTTTGTAATAATTTGTGAGTTTATTCCTGTGACATTCTGTGATATGCCCAGACACACACCACACATTCCTGTGAGTTTTATTGCTGTGGAGCTCTGTGATACGCCCATACACACTGCACATTACTGTGAGTTTTATTGCTGTGGAGCTCTGTGATATGCCCATACACACTGCATATTACTGTGAGTTTTATTGCTGTGGAGCTCTGTGATTCGCCCATACACACTGCACATTACTGTGAGTTTTATTGCTGTGGAGCTCTGTGATACTCTCATACACACCGCACATTACTGTGAGTTTTATTGCTGTGGAGCTCTGTGATACGTTCATACACAATGCATATTACTGTGAGTGTTATTGCTGTGGAGCTCTGTGATGTACAGTGTGTACAGGTGTGTCAGTAATGTACAGTACCTTTTAAACCTGAAAGGTGATCGACAGTTTCCTGCATTTGCCACAGGGACCTTCTGCTCTGCAGCCATAGCTGCCATGAGTGTGTGATGGCTACCGCAGCAGAGCAGTGGCAGTTTGTAAGTCTGGAGGGGGCTCAATGGATTATCTAATTCGCTGAGGCACTGAGTGCATTTTATCAACTCGTTAAAATTATTGTATTGAAAGTGGGAAGAAATTAATTTAATGCAACAATGTGCATGTGGGCTGTGCGATGCATGGGTGGGGTATTGTATGGGTGTGGCCTACTGTGGGCATGGCACAAGGGGCCCCACAATCTCCTATTGCCTGGGGGCCCCATTAGTTGTCAGTCAGCCCCTGGTGATGATGTCATCAGCCGGTGCCTGTGGTGAGAACCCAGGAAGGGGAGGGCGGCTCCTTTGGAGCCCTCTATCTCCCCAACTGTTTAAGGTACAGCGATGCAAGTTGCACTGCTGGAAAGGGGAGAGTCTCCCCTTTTCAGCGGTGTACAGCATTAACCGTTTCGCTGCCAGATCGCGATTCAGTGCAAATTTGCACCAAATCACGATTCAAAGCTGGAGGGGGCTGACATCTTGGATGTCAGCTAAGCCTCCGGGTCAGCCCCCACTCACTGACATTCTCACCATATGTGTGAGTATGTCAGTGGGCCAGTTAACCCCCTAGCTGCCATGTGGAGATAGGGGGATCCTTTGGATCCCCTTATCTCCTGATCCGTTGCAGCTAGAGGGTCATATTTTACATCATTGGAAAGGCCTGATCATGGCTTTGGTGTAAAAATTAAATTAAAAAAAATAAATAAATAAAAAATAATGTTTTTTGTGTATTGTGTATTTCTATTCTCGGGACAAAATTTTGAAACTATTTAGCTGGCGTCTTTTGTGGTGGTTGTAGATTTTGGGGATTAAATTACGAAAAAGTGTGTTTTTACCATTTTTTCATCATATTTTATATTTTTTTTATAGTAAATTATTCGATATGGTGGAAATAATGATAGCTTTAGAAAGTCCATTTAATGGTGGGAAAAACAGTGTATAATATGTGTGGGTTGAATAAACGAGTAAGAGGAAAATTTGACCTAAACAGTAACAGCGCAGAAACATAAAAACAGCAGCGGTCACTAAAGGACGGATTTGTGTAAAACTGCCTGTTCACTAAGGCTAGGGTCAAACGAACGCATTATTCGCAGCGACCGTCAAAAAGTGCGTCTGAACGCATTGCCGTATTTTTTCACCCAATGCACGAAAACCGTCATACGATGCGCATTTTCGTGCGTGATTTTTTACGGATCGTCAATAAAACACTTTTTGCGTCTGGACGCTATGTTGGCCGGACATGAGCAGCGTCTGACGTCTCCTAATCACGCACACTCGCCGCTATGCCGCCGCAGCGCACTCTGTACGTCAGTACTAGCGGTTCTGCGTTCTCGAAAAAATGCGATCATTTTCCACTTGCGTTGCGCGGCCGGACTTTCGTGCGGCCGTACTTCGTATATTGGCCATCATTCCGCGTCATTTGCTGCTACTGCGGCCGTGATTAAGTGCGCCTAAACACATGTTAAAAATGCGCTAGTCTGGCCCCAGCCTAAGGGGTTAACTAACGTTAAGCTCACAAGGTCCTAATTAAAAAGGTTAACACCAGCTCTGAGCTGCTGCTGATTCTGCTGCTACAGAATCAGTTAGCAACAGCTGAAAAGACCCCCAAAAACAAATACTCACCTTTCATCCGCGATGGCCCGATCCACCTATTCTGGCTGCTGGGAGCAGAGTGAGACTGGGGGAAAAGGTCCCCAGTCTCCCTCCACAATCACTCCACCTACCAGCAGGATCTCGCGAGATACGAGATCTTGCCGGTCATGTGACCCAGCAGGAGAAGTCAGGATGCAAAAGGGAAATTAGCGAATGCAAATTTTTCCCCTTAGCGTCCCGGTCTTAGCGAGGGTGAACCCGATAGGGCCCTAAGTAGGTTCGTCCCATGCCATAGTGATCATTTTCACACTATTCTAACAATTTTCGGTGCAAATATTGTGCTTTTCTTTTTTTAAGCTTGCAAGTAAACACTCATATTAATTAATATAGTGTACTGTACAAAAGTTAATTAATAAGAATAATATTGAACTTTAAAAATCCAGGTGACTAAATCCAATTTGTTTATTTGGTGTGCATTGGGCTTTTATTATTTTTCCCCAATGAACATGTTTTACTACACAAACATTAAGAATTATTGGGACACATCCAAAACGTCATGTGGATAATACATTGACTCACTACACTTTTTTTAGTGGAAATCTCCAAAGGCTCCTCTGCTTACAGACATAAACAATGCTACATATCATTGTCTTTCTTTAGAATTGTTTTGCAGTATCATGTTGTGACAGATGTGCAGACAACACTATAAATCAACACTGCAATTGCAAATAAGAAATTTGTTGAGATCTAAAACTGAATAGCTTTCCCAGAATGCATTAATTGCATATTTTGTTATAACATTTAGGCAAGGCATGACGTATATACATATAATAATGATATATTATGAATCTGACGAAAAAAAGGATATATAATTTGTCTGGGTCCTACAATAAAACATGACTTCAAATCGCGTTTAAACATGATGAGCAAAAATGGTAAAAATGAGCTCAGCACACAGGGGTGAAATGGCTCAAATATTTTCTATATCGGTATTATTTAATAAACTGCTAGGTAAGAAGAGTTCTGCATTTGTGGCCTCTTGCACTCTATTCACACATAATCAAGGCACAGTTTATCACAATAAGCCAGTGATCAGGTAGCGCCAAACAGAGGACACACTCTTTATTATCTTCGTTTTTTTAATGGTGTTTTTTTATTTTGTAACAGACCTTATTATTATTCATAGGACCTTATCTATTATTTCCATGCATTTCTTTTGCGTGTTTTTTTTCTTTTTTTATCCCTGTTCAGCGGCTGATCGGCTTTTTACAACGGTGTTCGGCAGCTGGTTGGCAGTTTTTTGGCGGAATTCAGCGGCTGATTGGAGGTGTCCGGCAGTCTGTTCAAAGGATCGTCAGCTGCAGGCGGTGGTTTGCGGCTGGCTGCGTTAGGCGGTTTATCGGATGTGTTTGGCGGGTTTTATCAGTGGCGTTCGGGAGTTTATTAGCAGCATATCGGATGCGTTCAGCGGGTTTATCAGTGGTGTTCAGCAGATCCATTCGCCGCACTTCGGGGACCCTGCTTTGAATGCTGAATTCACTGCAGGGTCGGTGAATTGAGCTCGCTGAACTGCAGCACCAAAATTTTGCTGTTTTTAACAGACACGTTCGAGTTTGCGGCGAACAGTCTGGTATGTTCGGTGGGTTTTCTGCTGCACTTCGAATTGACCCAATTTTTTCCTATCGTAACAGTGGGTTATCGAAGGATTTTCTGTGATTTCTTCAGTGATTTTTCGGACCTGTTTGGCGGCTTTTCCCTGCGAATTGAGCTCGCTGAAGGGCACCAAACCAGAGAGCACCGAAATTTTTCTGAAATTTCAGTGCTTTCTGAGTAACCCCATATGCATTACACTTGGGCTTCTTTTAGAGTTTCTTTTTAAAATGATAATCCTGAATCATATTGATATTTTTTTTATCTTAAAGAAATCAAAAACGTTAAATGAAGGGGTAACCACAGCTGTTTAACAGTTTGAGGATCCTGCGGATATGACTTCATTGCCCATCTGTGACTGTTCCAACAGGATCACACAGATTTTTAAGATTAAAAACTTTTAACAGCTGGATACAGTTGTCATGCTGCTTGAGGTATAATTGCCCTGTTAATATAAATGATGGTTTAAAGCCCACTGCAAAACTTTCAAGTTCATTTAACCATTTCAAAACAAATATGACTTCAGACAAAGGGGAGAAAAAAAGGGAAAACGTTTAATGTGCGATAATAGAAATTATCACCAAGTTGCAGATACTGCGATGAGGAATTTAAAATGTTCTTCTCCTTTAAGAATCCAACACTACTATCATATTACTTTGGAAGCTTAACCCATTCAGTAACAAATGATTTTACATTTTACCAATGACAAGAACCAGGGGCTCTGTGGAAAATCACTTTGTAATAGCCATTCGATGAAAATGTTCTTGGAAATCTCAAAAGCATATTTTCAGGGCTATTCAGAGAGCCCCATACGGTGCAATATCGAGGCCATTCGACTATTCAAAACCTGGCAATTCGGCAAATATTGGTAAATTGCCAACAAAATACAGTGCCTGGTCGACGGCAGTGAAATCCCAATAGAAAAGCAGTGGTTAACCTATTCAGAGAACACCGAACAGAAGAGAAATGTCAGTGAAATGCCTTGATGTTCAGTGGCTTCATTCGGCATGTTTAATCAGACAAATTCCGTAGGTTTCAATAATAAAAATATTCCCGTTTTTATACAGAATCTATTAAACCATTTATTCTTTTAATTTGCAGCAAAAAGTCTCTTTATTTATTTTTATGATTTTTTTTAAATTTTTCTGGATTTTCTCCGCAAAATTCTTTTTTCCGATTCTTTTTAAATAGCGCTTTTTCTTTTTTCAGTAACAGACCTTTTTATTATTATTCATAGGATCTTATATGTTAATTCCAGACATTTTTGTCCAGTAGGTTTTTTGCAAACAGCGTTTGAATTTATTTAATTTTTTACCCAGTTCGTCGGCTTTTTCCTGCTGCTGGTCGGCGCTGTGTTCGGCGGATCGTCAAATTTTTTCCGACACGTTCAGCGGGTTTGTGGCGGACAGTCGGGTACGTTTGGTGGGTTTTCTGCTGCATTTCGAATTGATCCGGTTTTATCAGATCTTATCGACAGGTTATCGGTGGATTTTCTGTGATTTTTCAGTGATTTTTGTGGATCTTTTCGGCGGCTTTTCCCTGCACTTCGGGGACCCTGCAATGAATGCTGAATTCACCGCAGGGTCGGGGAATTTAATTCCCTTAAGTGGGGGAACGAGAGAGCACAGAAATGTCGGTGACATTTCGGTGCTCTCTGAATAACCCCTTTTCTTTCTGTATGCTCTATTTTATGAAAATGGCCACTCACATATTCCAGATGTATAAATTTCCCATCATCCCACATGGGATCCAGTCTCCTCAATATTCACAAGTCCAAAATAATTTTATTGTAATCAGCAATGAAATATGCAAAAAAAAAAGGAAAAACAAATAATAGTGCTGACAACAGATCACACAGTACAAAAAAACAAGTTATTTAAAGCACTCACAAAAGTATCATACAAATAGGCATATCATATAAAACCCGCAATGATGAATAGAAAAATATATATATAAACCAAGTCCAAGTACCCCAATTCCAATTTATAAGTACTGTACAATGTGTGCTGGCATCCTAGTTTATCGGGCGCCATCTTGTAGGCGTTCCAAACAATGCGGGCATTCCGTGCCATATGTTAGTTCCATTTGAGAGCATTCCAGGATTTGCCGTACATCATCGTCATCACATCTTGGCGTCTTTACACGTCGGAAGCGGATCCAAAACAATGATTGTCCATCTTAGATAAGGGTAGGTTATAGGCAGTGTGAAAAAACTTTACCTAAACTTCACTAGCTCCACAACAAGTCCCGGTTCAGCTCATAAGGGATAATAGACAATAAATATAAAACTGTACATCACTGTAATAAAAACAAATGTCTTTCAGACTGTATGCACTATTTCTCAGACAGATGGCACAATGTGCTGACTGAAATGTGCTACTATATTTCTGCAATACTGATTAGGCTGCAATACTGATTAGAACAGAACGCCAACCGATTGGTCAGAGACTTACATTAATATATTTAATCCAGATCTAAATATTTTTAGCAATTTACATTTTAAAATATGAAACATAGCAGAATCAATGCCAAATAGTAAAAATGAAATGAAACAAGGATGTCAATAGTGCGTCGATACCTGAAAGTCAACATTCTAAAACTTATAGAAAAAGGAAAAAATGCAAGGAAGGAAGAGGGAAGAGAGAAAAGAAGATGGACTCATGTAATGTGCAGAGATCCTTAGAGTAATGTTTATCTTTAATTTCCTTACGTGTATCATCACTCTTCGTCACAGGGGTCAGTTCCGCTCCGCTAATATTCCAACGGTAAATGTAGCACAAGGAACCTGAGAAAACAAATAGTGATTTCCTCCTGTATTACAGAAGTTGCAAAAATTAAAAAGATTGATTTAATTGATCATGCCCGCTAAGTAATCAGCACATTATTACGTGTAGAAACAAAGAGGATTCAAATTGTTGTTCATTTCCCTTTTATACGGCTCGTAGGAGAAACTGCGGAACATTTGGATTTGATTTATGTGTAAGGAAATCATTCACTAACTACCCTTTCATTAAGTTTAACCAATACTGTACTAAGTCACTTTAGATCATCAATCAAAAACAATCAAGTAGAACGCGGTCATATGTTGATCATTTTGTGCCATTTCCTCTTCCATCTGCTTCCATTCCAACCTCTTATTGTGCTCCGAAGGCACAGAACACGAAACCACTAACATGTAATGAATTTCCAAAACATGGAAACATAGCTTTTCATACCTCCTATGTTTACATTCAGTGTTAATATAGTGTACAGATTGCCCAGAATCCTTGTTCTAGTCTTTAAAAAGAGACTCATGATTAAACCACGTAGGAAGAGTAGAGACAATGCCGTGTTTCTTCAAAGAGGAGTGCTCCTGTCATCTGGGTTAAATGAATGAGCATCAAATACAAATGTTTTGGGTAACGGGATCACACCGGGTTCCGTCCAGAACCCCAGGACCAGACCCGGCCCATTATGTCCATCCCTTCTCTGTCCCAGAACTACAGGAGATCCACAGTCACCTTCCAGACTACTCGACTGGTAGCCCTGACATTGCAGAGAGATTTCTCAGTGAAGCAAAAGTTTCCCCACACTCCGCCAGTGAGATGTGATCTTTAGTAAAAGCAAGAATAGAATGGCTTTATTTTCCAGACAGTATGTTAAACAGTTTCCAAAATGTATGTTTACTATCTGGAAGGGGATCAGAACAATAGCACTTGGTTGTCTCTGAGTATCACCTTCCCAGTGATAAGAGTATCTGTCCTGCACAATCAGTCGGAGGGGGGGAGGTTAAACTAATAAAAGCAAACAACTCTAGGAACTGTAACACAGAAACATGTTTAAAACACATATATTACATACAGCATGGCAATGCCCAAATGGTCTATGAATAGTCTTTGCCATAATCACCCGTAGTCTGCGGACACGAGGCTGGCATCTGCTCTTCTCCAAAGGGCAAAAAATCTATATCTTTTTGAGACAGTATTTTACCAGGAAGGATACATTGAGATTTCTCTTGCTTTCAGGTATGTCCTGGGTGGTGAGTAGATACCGTTGGGCACTTACTGGAGAGGTGGTCTTGCGGGGATTTGAACCTGTATCTTCACAGTTTCCACGGTTATCCTTACCTACAAAACCCTCACTAACTCAGCGCCCCACTACCTGTCCTCACTAATCACCAAATACACCCCAGCCCGCTCCCTAAGGTCAAACAGTGACCTGCGCCTAGCTTCTCCCCGCATCACCTCTTCCCATGATAGACTGCAGGATTTCTCACGCGCAGCCCCCACTCTCTGGAACGCTCTCCCTCGTGCTGTCAGACTTTCCCCTAACTTCTCTTCCTTCAAACGCTCCCTGAAAACATTCCTATTTAGGGAAGCCTACCACCCAACTCACTGACGCAACCATCAATCACTCTCACCTTACAGTCCTCTCCTCCTGTTTCCAACCCCAACCCTCCTAGATTGTGATTTCCTACGGGAATAGGGCCCTCATCTCCTCCTGTACTGTTTGTCAAATGTTGTTCAATGTATTGTAACCCTGTCTGTACTGTGCTTATTGTACAGCGCTGCGGAATATGCTGGCGCTTTATAAATAAATAATAATAATAATAATAATACCTCTATTCCACCGAGCCAGTTATGTATATGTAGTGCGGGCAATGCTGTGAGCGCCTGTGCCAGCCAGTTTTGGACATTTGGAATTAAAGTATTTTAAAAGGTGGCAGAGGCTTCCGTCACAGAACCTTTCTTCAGTATAATGTCCATGTGATAGGCATTACGCTGAAGAAGGGTTCCATAACCAAAACATTTGTATTTGATGCTCATCTTATTCATTAAACACAGGTGGCACTAGTGCACCTTTTTGAAGAAACACAGCACTGTCTCTACTCTTTCTACGTGTTTTCTACGCATCTCATACGCCTAAGGACCCAGGGTGTTGGGGGAGAGATATTGAAGCATGTTTGGGAATATCATTATTTTGTAGTGGAACTTTAATTCATCCCCCTCCACAAATATTTTGTATGCTAGAGACTCAGGATTAGGTAGAAAGACATTACTATATTAAATAAAAAGTGATCAGTGGATAAAGAACACATACAGACAAGAAGCTTAATTATATTCAATTTCAGAAAAGCACAAACGTCCTTTAATTCAATACAAGGTATTAAAGCACAATAAAATTAATTAACCTTACGCTGCAGGCAGGTGATTAATGTGAACCCAAATTACAAATAAAACATTATAAAAATAGTTGAAACTGTGCTGCACAAATTATATGATAAATTACTAAATGATACAGGTCCTACAGTTGTGCTCATAAGTATACATACCTCGGCAGAATTTATGATTTCTTGGCCATTATTCAGAGAATATGAATGATAACACAAAAACAATTCTTTCACTCATGGTTAGTGTTTGGCTGAAGCCATTTATTATCAATCAAGTGTGTTTACTCATTTTAAATCATAATGACCACAGAAACAACCCAAACGACCCTCATCAAAAGTTTACATACCCTGGTGATTTTTGACTCATAACATGCACACAAGTTGACACAAACGGGTTTGAATGGCTATTAAAGGTAACCATCCATTGGTACGCATTTAAAAAAAATCTAAACTAGGAAACAGGGTCCTTCCTATTGTTTCCATGAATGTGCTGAACGATCTCATAGATTCATTTTCAGCTAATAATTGGGTTAATAAGGGCATTGTATACATAGATAACTTATTATACAAAAACAAAATGAAAAACTTTCAAGTGTTAAGAGACGAATACGAAATACCTGATAGTGAAATATTTAACTATTTAAGATTAAGATTGTTTGTGGATAAACATACTACCAGTATAAAAAATAATAAAAGAGCAGATTCAATAGGGAGGCTGTTAAAATACGCGACCATACCGACTGCCTTAAACAAGTGGGAAGAATTAGATATCAAGATCAAAAAAAGTGATTGGTATCGATCGCTAGTAGAGGTGTTTCGGTATATCCGTTGCTTAAATATATGTGAACTTCACTATAAATTACTGAATAGATGGTATTTAGTCCCAAAAAAACTTGCCAAGATGTATGGTAATGCGCAGGCAAATTGTTGGAGATGTGGCGAGGATAACACAGATTTTCTGCATATATGGTGGTCTTGTCCAGTGATACAGCCTGTCTGGCTTAATTGTATCCATAATTTGAATACTCTTGTGGGCATTACCATCAATATTACACCCGCTGCCGCCCTACTGCATATCAATCTTCCTAATGTTCCCATCCGGACAAGAAAATGTATAATTCACTATCTAACGGCTGTAAAACTAGCAATTGCTAGAAATTGGAAATCGATGAACACTCCTAATTGGTATCAGGACTTACTTGAAACCGAGAGAAATCTCAATGTATCCTTCCTGGTAAAATACTTTAGAAATAAATAAATAAATATACAAACCCAATTATTATTTCCATGTAAAATGGAGAGAGGTATTAGTGCACAATATCTATCTAACCATAGAGACAAAGCTTATTGGAAAGAGTGGATCGACATAGTGGAAGATAAAGCTTTAATAACTTTTTAATTCCAAGATTGGAGGTACAGATATTATTAGGAATAGCACATTTTATCACCATTAGATTTTGCTACGTGCATATACGCACGTATTTGTGGGATTATGGGCGCAGGTGTTTGCTGATATGCACATATAAATGTTTGTGTTCTTTTGTTTTTTTCTCCTTTTTATGGCAATAAAGCTGGTTTGAGGCATATAGGGATAGTTAGGTCTGGCAGTAGGGGAGGGAGAAACCGGGGGAGAATGGAATCTTTATGTTGAGAGGCCGATAAAGAAGTAGAATGTTACATCCCCCGCCGTGGTCTCTCGGCACCCGGCAGCATCGTCCTCGCTGCTCGCTGCCCGGGCGCCGAGTGAAGAAGGGAATCCGGGCAGTCACGTGAGATGCCGGAGGCAGAGCCCGGCGGGATGACGTGGATCCGCCGGGTTTAAAAATGAAGGCAATGCATCCATACATTGCCCTAACATGGTTAAACATCCCTTAGAGCTGCTCTGTTGTATTTTGGTGAAATTCTGGTTCTGACATTTGGCAAACGGCTTCTGACTATTCTGGCTCTGACATAGTGGCAAACAGCTTCTGACTATTCTGGTTCTGACATATGGCAAACGGCTTCTGACTATTCTGGCTCTGACATAGTGGCAAACGGCTTCTGACTATTCTGGCTCTGAGATATGGCAAACGGCTTCTGACTATTGATAATAGGGGAGAAAATTAGGAAATAAGGTGTATTTTGTATAGCCTTTAATTGTATATGTTTTATGTTTGTATATCATCTTGAAAATTTCTAATAAAAAAAAAGGCGACCATACCCACCTGTGATCTGTTTGCTTGTAATATGTGTGTGTGTATAAAAGGTCAATGAGTTTCTGGACTACTGACAGACCCTTGCATCTTTCATCCAGTGCTGCACTGAGGTTTCTGGATTCTGCGCCATGGGGAAAGCAAAAGAATGGTCTAAGGATCTGCGGGAAAAGGTAGCTGAACTGTATAAAACAGGAAAGGGATATAAAAAGATATCCAAGGAATTGAGAATGCCGATCAGCAGTGTTCAAACTCTAATTAAGAAGTGTAAAATGAGGGGTTCTGTTAAATCCAAACCACAGTCAGGTAGACCAACTGTCAAGCTCTTTGGTTTTTTGCACAATCTTCCCGCTTGAAAGGAAATTCAAACATCGACACTGGAAATAATAACTGGATTCCATTCTTCATTCGCTTGTATTTAAGTTTAATTTCAATAAATTGTGGGGTAAATTAAGTTGCTGTATATTGATTAGGTGAATATGTGAATAGTTGAGTAGATGAGTAGTTGAATAGTGATAAATAGATAGCTGAATTAAAGTGATGAGTAGTTTAGAGATTAGAATTAGAATTAGTGATGAATTAAAGCGATGACTTAAAGCGATGACTTACAGCGATGATTTAAAGGTGAAAAACCTTAAACGGAAAGAAATACAGAAATTGTATAAATACATTGCACATAAAGCTTGTTAATCATTACTTCTGAGCCAGTTTCATATACATTTACTCGCACACACTTCTAGAATATCATTACAGCCAAAATATGTTTTAACTTAAAGAAAACAGACATGAACTGAGCTATTATAAAAACTGCATGTGGAATCTCCTCACACTGAGCATGAAATATATCTAAAAAGTTAACGGACTGCATTTATTACTGAACTGGCTCAATTCCTTTTCTGTACATGACTGTGACACAATCCTTTCCTACATATGACTGTGAAAATAGTCTTTTAGCTCACCGGCTCCACTCCAGGATTTGAAGATGCTTGTAAATTTGTGCACTTCGTTATGTCCAGGTTGCCTGCCTCATGGGATGCCTGGAGCTCTCAGATGGCCCCTCCCTTCCTCTACAGCTCTGTCTTTGAGGCTGCTGGAAGCCTGACCTCTGCTCTGACTGGCTGACCCTAACTGAGCTGAATTGCATGCAGGGACAAGTAGTTCTCACAGACTCTTGCAGATTACAATTACCTAAACTGAATTACAGTCTTTTATTATCCCACTTGCTTGTTCATTAGCTGACTATTCTGTACCACTGCAGTTTGACTTGACACCTCCCACTCAATTTTCTTGGATACAAAGGGAAATTGCAATGTTTAGAAGGCAAACGTTTCGATTTCTGGTTGAAGACCATCTAAGATTCTTCAGTGTCTCCAAAAGTCATTCAATATCGATTGCATTGCTTGGAGGCGCTTAAACGGATAACTGGAAAAGTCAAATGTCTTGATATCAACGCTTTGGGATGCTCGTCCCAACAATAGTGTATTAGGAGTTACATACTGAATGCAGTCTTCTTGAACTTGCGTTGTAGCATCGATGGGTCGTTCATTGGCGAGGTTGGTTGCCATCTGAAGAGCTGTTTGGAATTCAATGTAGGTGAGGGTAGATTCCCCTCCGTGACTTTCTCTATGAGATTCTCGGGCTAGCAGAGTAGAAACCCAGGCATTGGACGGAAGAACTGGGAAACTATCCTGGTCTTCCTTAAAGGCTTGTGCTCTTCCACCGCAAAGTAATAACCCAGAGTCCAGGTCTTTATAAATCACCAACCTGTTTTTGGTGGTGTTTGGAAAGGTGATGTCTTCTTGTGTAGCAAGAAAAATATCTTGCAGAGCATCTTCTCTTCCTCTAACTGATATGGTTTCTGTTAAAGATATTGCCTCCCACTTTGGGTTGTTCAGGGTCTGGTTGTGGCTGAGGAACCTTTTTGCTGCTCTCCATACCCAGGTTGTTGTTTTGACTAGTCTAGTGAGATCACGGAATTGCTTCGAGTCACACAAGCTTTGAACAGCTGACCCTACAGGAGGTCTCCTACATCCTACTCAGGCTTGAAGAGGATTCTCATCTTCCTCCAATTCCTCAAATGCATTCTGCTGCCTCGCTTTGGATCTCATGAGCAGAGCTGCAAATAAATAATAAGCCTTTAACTTGCAAATCGTTCATGCTAATGCCTCTGAATTTTTGGCTGCTGTTCCAAACGAGTCTCACTGGGGTTGTGACAGAGTGCGGGTTTGGAGCAATAAGATGACTGACGTACCACACAGCTTCACTCCATTCGGCGATCATTCTTTCTGTTAACTTAACTGCAGCTCCTCTGATAAGCATATCTTGAACTTGAGCTCTGTAGGCAGTTTTCCATTCGGGCTCTTTAGCTAGCTGTTTTTCCATCCTCAGGAATGTAGCTTCAACTGCACTCTTGTTGTTCGGTAAGGATGCTGGGTCTCCTAACCAGGGATATTTAGCGTGCCAATGCGGTTCTTTACTGTGGCTGTCTTCTTTGACATGAGTGAGGCCCTCTCTTACTAGTTCAAGTTTTCACTCTTCACCCAGGGTCATTTCTTTTCCACCCGGTTGGCAATTCCCGCAGCGGCAACCACCACACTTGGGTTCACATGCAGCACCGATGGAATCCCACCTCCACCATTCCAGAAAGTCTTGGCTGCTAGTACAGGTACTTGCTTCGTAAACTTTTGGCTAAAGGCTCTTCTATTGGAAGGTGCTCTTTCACTTCTTCATATTTTACAGCCGCCATTCTCATTGACCTTGCAAAGTGCATTTTGGACTTGTGGATTGACATATCTGCTTCTTCAAAGAGCTCAGGGTGAGCCCCGCCGACAATCTTTCCTAGTGGTCCGTCCCACAGCACAAGGTCGCCGACTACTTGGACTCTTTGTGGCGCCAATTGACCTTCTCGATGACTTATAAGCAGTTCAACTACTTTAGGCCTTGTGAGTTCGATGAGAGGAACATCTGGAAATAATTTTTTCAGTCGCTCAGGTGGCACTGCTTTGTGAATGTCTGCGATACTTTCAAGTCCATAGCAGGCCGATTGGTGTGGCCTTAGAGTGCCTTGATCGGTCTTTACTCTAATTTTTTGAAGATATTGCATGGTCTTCACGCGGACGTTCATTCCTCCAACTCCTTGGATGACTAGAGTGATTTTCTCACCTCTTAAGTTCAGGCGATGTGCAGCACTGTGGGTTACAGTGACAAGAAAAAGTATGTGAACCCTTTGGGATTACGTTGAGTTTTGCATGAATTGGTCATAAAATGTGCTCTGATCTTCATCTAAGTCACAACAATTTGAAAAACACAGTCTGCTTAAAATAATACAACACAAACATTATATGCTTTCATGTTTTTATTGAACAGAACATGTAAACATTCACAGTGCAGGCTGGAAAAAGTATGTGAACCCCTAGCCTAATGAGTTCTCCAAGAGCTAATTGGAGCCAGGAGTGAGCCAACCTTGAGTCCAATCAGTGTGATATTATTGGATGTGTTGCTGAAAGCTGTCCTGCCCTTTAAAAACACACAACAGTTTGGTTTACTGGTTTCAAGAAGCACTGCCTGATGTTAACCATGCCTCGCAGAAAAGAGCTCTCAGAAGACCTACGATCAAGAATTGTTGACTTGCATGAACCTGGAAAGGGTTACAAAAGTATCTCCAAAAGCCTTGATGTTCATGTGTCCATGGTAAGACAGACTGTCTACAAATGGAGAAAGTTCAGCACTGTTGCTACTCTCCCTAGGCGTGGTCGTCCTGTAAAGATGACTGCAAGAGCACAGCACAGAATGCTTAATGAGGTAAAGAAGAATCCTAGAGTGTCAGCTAAAGACTTACAGAAATCTCTGGCACATGCTAACATTTTTGTTGACACATCTACATAAGGAAAACATTAAACAAGAATTGAGTACATGGGAGGACACCATGGAGGAAGCCATTGCTGTCCAAAAAGAATATTGCAGCACGTTTGAAGTTTGCAAAAGAGCACCTGGATGTTCCACAGCACTACTGGCAATATTCTGTGGACAGATGAAACCAAAATTGAGTTGTTTGGAAAAACACACAACACTATGTGTGGAGAAAAAAAGGCACAGCACACCAACATCAAAACCTCATCCCACTGTAAAACATGGCGGAGGGAGCATCATGGTTGGGGCTGCTTTGCTTCCTCAGGGCCTGGATGGATTGTTGTCATTGATGGAAAATGAATTCCAGAGTTTATCAAAATATTTTGCAGGAAAAATGTAAGACCATCTGTCCGCCAACTGAAGCTCCGCAGAGGATGGGTGATGCAACAGGACAATGACCCAAAGCATACAAGTAATTCAACAAAAGAATGGCTTCAACAAAACAAAAATACGTCTTCTGGAGTGGCCCAGTCAGAGTCCTGACCTCAACCCGATTGAAATGCTGTGGCATGAACTTAAGAGAGCGATTCACACCAGACATCCCAAGAATATTGCTACACTGAAACAGTTTTGTGAAGAGGAGTGGTCCAAAATTACTCCAGATCGTTGTGCAGGTCTGATCTGCAACTACAGGAAACGTTTGGTTGAGGTTATTGCTGCCAAAGGAGGGTCAACCAGTTATTAAGTCCAAAGGTTCACATACTTTTTCCACCCTGCACTGTGAATGTTTACATGTTCTGTTCAATAAAAACATGAAAACATATAATGTTTGTGTTGTATTATTTTAAGCAGACTGTGTTTTTCAAATTGTTGTGACTTAGATGAAGATCAGAGCACATTTTATGACCTATTCATGCAAAACTCCACGTAATCCCAAAGGGTTCACATACTTTTTCTTGCCATGGTATATAATTTGTGTCAGATGCTAAATCTATTAATGTCCGATTGTCTGTCCAGCATTGGCAGTTACATTGAGGAGCATCATTATTATGGGCAGTTCTAGTAACCCACATTCTGCTAGTGAACTTGACTGTTCTTTTGTTGCATTGAAAACTCTTGCTGTAGTGTTCGAAAATACACTTCGGCATTGCTGTGCTAGATCTGGCGAGAGTTTGCTAAGGAAATCTTCTTGCACTTTTGTGTAATCTTTCCTGCTACTGTCTCTTTCGGAATAAAATTTGTTCTCTTTCTGAACAGTGTTGGTTTCTCTTCTCTCAGCATTTGTGCATAAATAGAAGTGATGTTCAGGAAAACAGTCTTTGTTTTTTAATAGATAGTTCTCTTTACATACCGCACAGTCATCATGGACTTCGAGGCACCTTTTACAAGCTCCCAGTTTCTTCACTGCAGCCATCCTGTCAGTTACTTTCTGTGACTGGAACTGTTTGCAGAAGAAGAGCTTTCTCTTGTGCTTAACATCACCACAGACTACACACCCATTTTGGTCATTGTTTGACCTCATGGACTTTGTTCTTGTCCTTCTCGGTTCAGATTTTGATTCTCTTCTGTTTGGTTCTTCATCTCTTAGTTGCTCGAGCTGCTCGTAAATGCTCTCTTGCTTTTTGAGGAATACCAGAAGTTTGTCAAACCGGTTGTCTGGTGTGACAGCATTCTGTTAGTCAGAGACGTGGACAAGCCATTCTTTCATGAGCGACTCGGGAAGTTTTCCTTCTATGGACTTCGTTACTAAGGGATTTTTGATAGCGTCAATGTTTCCAAGATCACTCAAATCTCCAAGTGCCTTCTCCACCGCTTGAATCAAATCAAATCTTCTCCTTGGCTGGAGATTCCGGATAGCAGGGATTGCTTGCAGATCTTCCACTATTTCAATCGCTATCGTTAGCACGTTTCTGTAACGGTTCTCTAAAACGCGGAAAATGTCATCTGCAGCATTGTAAGTGGTGAGGCGGAGATCTTTCACAATTCTTTCTTCGAGATTGTCTAGTAATTGAAACTCTTTTACTTCTTTTGAACCGGTCGGCTCCCCTTGCTTTTGAAGTGCTTCCCAGTCTCTCTTCCATCTGTAAAAGTCGCGTTTATTGCCGGTGAACTTTGGAAGAGATGTAGGTTTTAACCTAATGGTTGCCACGGGGTTGCTGGAGGTTATCGGTGGGGGCGCTGTTCTCACTGCGTCCTCCTCTCTCCTTGCCCGAATAAAGTCAGCCTTTTTTGAGACCAATCTGATAATATTGAGATCGAGGTTTGACAGACCTTGACGAAAGCTATTCTGATCACTTGGCGGAATGCACCGTTGCCACTGGCCATAGAGATCTTTTGCAGTCTTTGCTAATGTCTGAAGGTGCTTGAGCATGAAGTTGTATGCTTCGTGACTGCCATTTAAACCTACTGCTGCGACTCGTTCACTCTCAGCTTATGCAATTTGCAATGCTGTGGACAGTTCTTTACCTCCATATTTGACCCAGAAAGTATCCTGAAGTAGGCTTTTGGTTTCTTTTAGCTTTGCTTCACACTCACTTGCAGCTCTTTTAAGGTCGGCTTTTTGCTGTTCTGTTAGCGCAGCTATTTTGCCTTCATCCAGCTCTGCTTCTAACTCAGAGTTATGGAAATAAATGACGATTTGAGGCAGGCATCATCGCTCTCTGCTTGTCTTGTGAGCTTAGGCTAGGGTCAGACGAATGCATTTTTCACGTTGTCCGTGAAAAAGTGCGTTCGAACGAATGGACGTATTTTTTCACGGAATACACGATAGCGGTCATACGATGCGCATTGTCGTCCGTGATTTTGTACGGATCATCAATAAAACCCTTTTTGCGTCTGGACATTTTGTTGGCCGACATGAGCAGCGTCTGACGTCTCCCAATCACGCAAACACGCCGCTATGCGGCCGCAGCGCACTCTGTACGTCCGTACTAGCGGTTTGACGTTCTCGAAAAAATGCGTTCGTTTGCCACTTGCGTTGCACGGGATGAACTTTCGTGCGGCCGTTCGTCGTATGCTGCCCGGCATTGGACATCATTTGCTGCTAGCACGGCCGTGATTTCGTGCAGCTAAACGCACATTAAAACTGCGTTCGTCTGACCCCAGCCTTATGCAATCTGTCTTGAAGATCCTCCGCTGTCATATCATTATAGGTTCTGGATATGGTGTTGACTAGACGAGTGAATCCTCTTTTCTCCACTGTCCTTTCCGCCATCAACTATTCGAGTGACTTCCCGGTCGCCTGCTCAGCCATCTTGATGGTTGTTTTTTTTTTTTGCTTTTTTTAACATTGGGAATGAATGCGCGACTTTTTGATCAGTATCACTTTGTCTGTTCGCATCACAGTTTTCAGTCTTTACTGATTTCCCGTTTTTTTACTGTGTTCCGGTTTTCGCAGTTTTCCCTGTTTTTTTACTGAGTTACCGGTTTTCCCAGTTTTCCTCTGGGTTAGCGGTTTTTCACTGTCAAGCTCTTTGCTTTTTTTGCACAATCTTCCCGCTTGAAAGGAAATTCAAACATCGACACTGGAAATAATAACTGTATTCCACTCTTCATTCGCTTGTATTTAAGTTTAATTTCAATAAGTTTGGTAATTTAAGTTGCTGTATATTGATTAGGTGAATATGTGAATAGTTGAGTAGATGAGTAGTTGAATAGTGATAAATAGATAGCTGAATTAAAGTGATGAGTAGCTTAGCGATTAGAATTAGAATTAGTGATGAATTAAAGCGATGATTTAAAGCGATGACTTAAAGCGATGATTTAAAGGTGAAAAACCTTAAACAGAAAGAAATACAGAAATTGTATAAATACATTGCACATAAAGCTTGTTAATCATGACTTCTGAGCCAGTTTCATATACATTTACTAGCACACACTTCTAGAATATCATTACTGCCAAAATATGTTTTAACTTAAAGAAAACAGACATGAACTGAGCTATTATAAAGACTGCATGTGGAATCTTCTCACACTGAGCATGAAATAGATCTAAAAAGTTAACTGACTGCATTTATTACTGAACTGGCTCAATTCCTTTTCTGTACATGACTGTGACACAATCCTTTCCTACATATGACTGTGAAAATAGTCTTTTAGCTCACCGGCTCCACTCCAGGATTTGAAGATGCTTGTAAATCTGTGCACTTCGTTATGTCCAGGTTGCCTGCCTCATGGGATGCCTGGAGCTCTCAGATGGACCCTCCCTTCCTCTACAGCTCTGTCTCTAAGGCTGCTGGGAAGCCTGACCTCTGCTCTGACTGGCTGACCCTAACTGGAGCTGAATTGTGTGCAGGGACAAGTAGTTCTCACAGACTCTTGCAGATTACAATTGCCTTAACTGAATTACATTCTTTTTATTATCCCACTTGCTTGTTCATTATCTGACTATTCTGTACCACTGCAGTTTGACTTGACACCAACTAAAATTTCAGCCACAACTGCCAGGAAAATTGTTCGGGATGCAAAGAAAAACCCACAAATAACTTCAGGTGAATTACAGGACTCTCTGAAAACATATGGTGTGGCTGTTTCAAGATGCACAATAAGGAGGCACTTGAAGAAAGATGGGCTGCATGGTCAAGTCGCCAGAAGAAAGCCATTACTATGCAAATGCCACAAAGTATCCTACTTACAATACGCCAACAGCACAGAGACAAGCCTCAAACCTTCTGGCACAAATTCATTTGGAGCGATGAGACCAAAATAGCCGATTTGGAAAGTGAGATAAATGGGAGAATTTTTCTGGTTTGGCTATTTTGACCTAGAATTTTCACTTCTGCAGCCATTCTCCTGAGTTTCACCTTTCTTTGAATAGACATAGAAACATAGAAAAATGTCGGCAGATAAGAACCTTTCGGCCCATCTAGTCTGCCCATTACATGGATACTTTACCTGGATTTATCTTTTGTTTAGGATAGCCTTATGCCTATCCCATGCCTGGTTAAATTCAATTACTGTTTTGGCCTCTACCAGTTCAACTGGAAGACTGTTCCATGTATCCACCATCCTCTCAGTAAAATAATGCTTTCTGATGTTACTTTTAAACCTTTGCCCCTCTAATCTAAGACTATGTCCTCTTGTTTTGCTACTTTGTTTCCTTTTAAATATACTCCCTTCCTCTACCTTGTGGATTCCCTTTACGTATTTAAATGTTTCTATCATATCTCCTCTGTCTCGTCTTTTTTCCAAGCTGTACATGTTAAGATCATTAAGCCTTTCCTGGTAACTTTTCTCCTTCAAGCCGTACACCATTTTAGTAGCCCTTCTCTGAACTCTCTCTAAGATGTCGATATCCTTCTGGAGATTCGGTCTCCAGTACTGCACACAGTACTCCAAGTGAGGTCTCACCAGTGCTCTGTACAGTGGCATGAGCACTTCCCTTTTCCTACTGCTAATACCTCGCCCTACACAACCAAGCATTCTGCTAGCATTTCCTGCTGCTCTATTACATTGACTACTTACCCTTAGATCCTCTGAAATAATGACCCCTAAATCCCTTTCCTCAGATGTTGAGGTTAGGACTGTTTCAAATATTCTATATTCAGCCCTTGGGTTTTTACGTCCCAGGTGCATTATCTTGCACTTATCCACGTTAAAACTCAATTGCCACAGTTCCGACCATTTTTTTAGTTTACCTAAATCATTTGTCATTTGGCTGATCCCTCCAGGAACATCAACCCTGTTGCAAATCTTTGTGTCATCAGCAAAAAGACATACTTTTCCATTAATACCTTCTGCAATATCACTAATAAAAATATTAAATAGAATGGGTCCAAGTACTGACACCCTGAGGTACCCCACTGGTAACAAGACCTTGCGCCGAATAAACTCCATTTACCACAACCCTCTGTTGCCTGTCACTCAGCCACTGCCTAATCCATTCAACAATATTGGAATCCAAGCTCAAAGATTGCAATTTATTGATAAGCCTTCTATGCGGAACAGTATCAAAAGCCTTACTGAAATCTAAATAAGCAATGTCTACTGCACCACCTGTGTCTATTATTTTTGTTACCCAATCAAAAAAATCAATAAGATTAGTTTGCCGTGATCTCCCATGTTGTTTCTGATCCTGTAATCTATGTGTTTTTAGATGGTCAACAATCCTTTCCTTTAACATGGTTTCCATTAATTTCCCCACTACTGACGTAAGACTAACTGGCCTATAGTTCCCAGATTCCTCCCTACTACCCTTCTTGTGAATGGGCACAACATTTGCTAATTTCCAGTCTTCTGGGACGACTCCCGTTAGCAAGGATTGGTTAAATAAATCTGTTAACGGTTTTGCTATTACATCACTGAGCTCTTTTAATAATTTAGGGTGGATCCCATCAGGCCCCATTTACTTATTTGTCTTTACTTTAGACAGCTGCTGTAGAACCTCCTCCTCTGTAAACTCATATGTAAATGTCTCTTTAGTGTTCTCTCCTAACTGAGGTCCCTTTCCTTCCTTTTCTTCTGCAAAGACTGAACAAAAATATTCATTGAGGCAGTCAGCGAGACTTTTATCCTCTTCTACATACCTTCCTTCCTTTGTTTTTAATCTAACTAATCCTTGTTTTACTTTTCTTTTCTCGTTTATGTATCTAAAAAATGTTTTGTCCCCCTTTTTTACTGACTGAGCTATTTTCTCTTCTGCGTGTGCTTTGGAAGCTCTTATAAATTGCTTTGCCTCTTTCTGCCTAATCTTATAGGTTTGCCTATCTTCTTCACTCTGAGTTGTTTTATAATTATTGAATGCTGTCTTTTTGTTCTTCACTATTTTGGCCACTTCTGCAGAGTACCACAGTGGTTTCTTCCTTTTTTGTTTTTGCTAACAAGTCGAATGCAATTGCCTGTGGCCTTCAATAATGCTTCCTTTAAATAATCCCATTTCTCCTGGACTCCCTTTAAACTCCTCCAGTCTGATAATGACTCCTTCACACAAAGTCTCATTTTAGAAAAATCAGTTTTTTTTAAATTCTAAAACTTTTGTTTTTGTGTGGTGTGGCTCCATCCCTGTTCTTTATTAAACCATACTGACTGGTGATCACTAGATCCCAAATTTTCACCTACAACAACGTCCGATACCAAACCTCCATTTGTGAGTATTAAATCCAATATGGCCTCTTTACGGGTCGGCTCCTCAACTACTTGTGTTAGAGATAATCCCAGTAGGGAGTTTAGAAGATTTGTACTCCTGGTGCACCCAGCTGTTTTGGTTTTCCAGTTCACATCAGGAAGATTAAAGTCCCCCATGATAATAACTTCCCCTTCATTGCCGTTTTGGCTATTTCCTCAAGCAGCAGATTATCTAGCTCTTCTACTTGTCCAGGGGGTCTATAGATCACACCTACACGAGCTACTGTATGATTGCCAAATGTTAGCGTAACCCAAACTGACTCTATGTTCACCTCGCTCACTTTTATTTGGTTCGTTTTTATGTTGTTTTTCACATACAGGGCCACTCCTCCTCTTCCTCCTTCTCTCTGTCTTTTCTATATAAAGAGTACCCCGGTATTGTTATGTCCCAGTTATTTTCTCACTGAACCATGTCTCAGTAACCGCCACTAAATCTACTTTTTCAGCTGCCATCATTGCCTCCAGTTCATTGATTTTATTGACTAAACTGCGAGCATTTATAGACACGACTCTGAGCTTGTCATTTTTTTCCCCGCATGTTGCTTGCACCCTCCGATTTAGTTTTGGGGGACAATCAGGCAGATTGTTTTTTACCCTTTTGTCCCCCCTCCTAGTTTAAATATTTCTTTGCGAAACCTTTGAACTTCTCACTGAGAACATATGTTCCCCTATGAGTAAGATGCAAACCATCTTTTTTATACAGTTCCTTTCTGCTCCAATTAGAGCTATCATGGGACACAAAGCCAAATCCTTGCTCTCGACACCATTCCTGAAGCCACAAATTAAATTCCCTATTGCGCATCTGCCTATCCTGAATGTTATGCACAGGCAAAACTTCAGAGAATGACACAGTGGATGCAATCTGCTGTATTTCACCTCCAAGAACACAAAAATCTTCCTTAATCTCAGAAACCTCATTGCTAGCCAAGTCATTTGTCCCTAGATGGACTAGAACATCCACTTCCCCTTGCTGCTTTGCTTGTTTGACAATATTGAGAATACGTCTCTTGTCTCTACGAGCAGTAGCCCCAGGAAGACATCTCACCAAACCACTACTCTCCAGCTCAACACCTCTTATGATAGAATCACCCAGCAACAATTGCCTTCTATCATGTCCCACCTTTTCCTTATTGTTCTTGGTTGCAGTCCTGCATACCTTAGGCATAGGGGATGGTGGTTCCTCAACTATGGTGTCTGAGCCTACTTCCGTCTCACCACTACACTCTGAAAGTGCCTCAAAAGAATTAAGAAGAGCCACAGACTGTGGGACATGCCTTCTATCCACAACTCTAAGTCTACCAGATCCTACAGTAGTCCACCTGTATATATATATATCATATAGAGCAGTGATCAACAACTATGGCCCTCTGGATGTTTTGGAACTATAACTCGCATGATGCTCACAGTCTCATTAGATTGGCAGAGACACATGGGACATGCAATTCCAAAACATCTTGAGGGCAGAGATCGCTGACCCCTTATCTAGAAGCATTTAGAATTTCCTCCCCTTCAGGTGACCTTGAAATGTGATTGAAATTTGAAAATATAGTTTGAAATACAACATTAAATAGTGTGACATGGCAATTCTGTATAACATGATGACTACTACTAGAAAGCAATAAGCTTTCATTTAATTAATTTCATTAAAATTCACCTCATTGTTACATCGACTCAGTTTTATATTTCAAGCCATCAATCAGAGATGGTAGCCACAGAACCATAAGCAGGGTTTTATACCTATACGGCAAATATACGCTCGAATGAAGTTAAGTTCCAAAGCTCAGAAAAAATACCGAAAGTGAATCAGTGGAATGAAACATCACTAACAACATAAGCATGATTCCATAGTTTTCTGTGTTATGGAAAATAAATGGTAGTTATGAAGGAAACAAAGTATTATAAATAATTATTGTTCAAGAAATGCAGATGTTTCATTTGGACATATTGAACACATAAACCATATTTCTCTTCAGTTTTTCCTTTGTATATTTTAATATTCTAGTCATTTAAATGTAAACAGAGAATTCATTGTTTAGTCTGTATTTTCAAAATAGTGCATTTATCTATTTCCACTAACCCAGCATGACAACTACTACTGCTACATACTGACACACATCTACACATGCTCTGCCATCCTATGGGATATGGGATGGGGTGCTCATTTAAACTGCTGTGATCCCATCATTCAAGTTCATCAGACTATTATTATATATGGTTCGGAAGCAAATCTTTAACAGAATACCAGTAGGATTTTTGTCCCTACACCGCTCATCCCTATAGCTCTTCGGGCACCTAGAAAAATATTACTGATGTTACGTGTATACCTTTTTTAAGTAAGTGTCAGACAGAATGAATATTTTATTTTTCTGGACATAACATTGTATTTATTATTAACTTTTACCTACTTAGGCAATAGGCTTCCATTACCTCTTGTCGCTATAACGCCTTTCCTTTCTAGATTGTAAATTCCCTATCAAACGGGTTCTTCCATTCCTCTTTCTATCGAGCTGTGTCTTGTTCAAATATACAGTATTTACATCTTGAGGAAAGCCAACATGCTAAAACTTTGCAGTTCATTTTCATCCAATGAACCCCTCTGGTTAAAGGACATTGAGTGTCTGGAGGTTGTTTGCTCAGGGAATGTGCTGCCACCCACCAATATTGTAAGGGATTGCTTCTCTGTGTGAGTAACGTGAGACCATTCTACCAAGAATCAACAGGAAAAAGTGAATGTGGTTGCATTCACCATAGGAGCAGGCTACTGGAAACACTCACCATGGACCTAACCAACAATGAATATCCAGATGGAAAATGGTTGGATATTTGAGCTAATAGCCTTCAGCTCCCCATAAGAACTACAGGTTGAGAATCCCTTGTCTAGAAGTCTAATATACGGAAACTCAAAAAAACTGAATTTTCGGCACTGTGGATTTTAGCATTTCTTACGAAGCCCCGCTGTTGTCAGGAAGAAAAAAAATAATTAAAGGGTGGCCACAATTTATTAGGTAGTGGGGAGGATCTACTAAATTGTTTCCACGTTTTAAATATTTTATTTACTAGCGTACGCACTAGTTACCCTATCTCTGCGCAGACTAAAGAGACAAATTAAAATTAAAATAAAATCTGGTGTTTTTCATTTCATAAGGGAATATAGATGGGGCATATTCAAATTGACATTTTCCTTGAGAAAATCACTTGAGGGCGACGAAACGCGTCGGATATATATATATATATATATTTGGTTTATTATTGCAGAAGCCATTTGCACATCACAGCAATTCAAAGAACTGCATCCCAGAGCTCATGTGCCACATTCCCCATATGCAGCAAGGTAAAATATGCTAATGACATCTGTCTCAGTTTTTTGCATCCTGGGTCTGTTTTATATATATATATATATATATATATTATATATATATATATATATATATATTCACAACAACCCGCAACACAGAGACGTCTTAAAAATATATAACATTTTTTATTGTAGTTCAACATTTCAGTTTATTAAGGTGATAAAAGTCCCTGTGTGGACTGAAACGTTGAACTACAATAAAGAATTTTATATATTTTTAAGAAGTCTCTGTGTTTCGGGTGTGTGACAAGGGTCCTCCTTCAACCACGTCTTCTAGGGCAGTAATTGTAGCGAGACAGCAGGTCTTTTGTAAAAACCAGTGAAGTTTATTTTTACCTTCAGAAAGGTGCACAGCAAACAGTGGCAACTCGTGCTCCACAGCAACACAGCAATTCTGTAATGTAGCAAGTTCAACAGATACAGTGATACGGCAGTTCACTCTGGTGGGTCCTCACCCACCCCCTTTTTACACTCTGCAGGATCAGCTTCCTCTTGTTTCTTTTTAAACCCTTCCTGGTGGACCACACCTACAGTCCTAGCTGACCCTGCTAATACCTGGTCTGGAAGTGATCCAGGTTGTTGGGATAGCGGCCCGCCCTTCACTCCACTACCCCAACCCCAGGGACCCATAACACACTTTCCTGGGAGCCCCGTTGCTCCACACACTCACAAAACCAACAGTCTCCCTGGGGTTCTTTTAAACGCAGTGTACCAGGCCTGGTCTCAGGTATCTCCCATTCAATACCAAGCCCTGCTTCCTATCACACACCCTCCCCCTCAGCTCAGAGCCATCGGGAGGAGCGACCACAGACAGCAACGCATGTACTCGAGACAGCCCATCAATGTTACCCTGTAGCAGGCCAGCCCGGTGCTCCACAGTAAAGTTGAAAGGCTGCAGGCTGAGGAACCACCTGGTGACTCTCGCATTCGTCTCCTTGTTCTGACTCATCCACGCGAGGGGAGCATGGTCAGTGACCAGCCTGAACCTCCTCCCCAACAGGTAGTACCTCAGGGTCTCCAAAGCCCACTTAATGGCAAGGCACTCCTTCTCCACGACAGAATAGTTCTTCTCCCTCGGCAACAGCTTTCTGCTGAGGAAAAGAACAGGGTGCTCTTCACCCTGATAGTCCTGGGAGAGGACCGCCCCCAAGCCAGCCTCGGAGGCATCAGTCTGCACCACGAAATCCTTAGTAAAATCAGGGGACACCAAAACGGGATAGGCACATAGGGCCTCCTTCAAACCAGTAAAAGCGTTTTCCGTCTCAGGAGACCATTTCACCATTATGGGGGCTCTCGCTTTCGTGAGATCTGTCAGGGGCGCAGCTATCGTAGCAAAATTTGGTATGAACCTCCTGTAGTAGCCGGTCAGCCCAAGAAACGCCCTCACCTGTTTTTTCGTCAATGGCTGCGGCCGGTTTTGTATAGCCTCAACCTTAGTAGCTTGAGGCTTGACCAATCCCTTACCGATGGTATAGCCCAAGTACTTCGCTTCCTCCAGACCAATGGTACTTTTTGCAGGGTTGGCCACTAGGCCAGCCGCCCGCACAGCATCAAGCACCCTCTGAACTTTCGGAAGGTGGGTTTCCCAATCCGTACTAAAAACTACCACATCATCCAAGTATGCAGCAGCGTAGCGGGCATGGGGTTTCAAAACCCTATCCATCAGCCTCTGAAACGTGGCTGGGGCCCCGTGCAAACCGAATGGCAACACCGTATATTGAAACAAGCCCTGGGGGGTTGAAAAGGCAGTTTTTTCCTTTGCTTGCTCAGTGAGTGGCACTTGCCAATATCCCTTCGTCAAGTCAATGGTTGTGAGAAAACGCGCTTTCCCCAGCCTCTCAATCAGCTCATCAACCCTAGGCATCGGATAGCTGTCAAATTTAGAAATACTGTTTAACTTACGGAAATCATTACAAAACCTTATTGACCCATCCGGTTTGGGGACAAGCACAATGGGACTGTTCCACTCACTATGAGACTCCTCTATCACCCCTAGTTTTAGCATTTTCTTCACCTCTATCTCTATAGCTTGTCTACGGGCCTCTGGAACCCTATAAGGTTTCAGACAGGCTTTCTTCCCTGGCTCGGTTATAATATCGTGTTTCATTATTTTGGTCCTCCATGGTATCGCCGAGAACACCTCCCGGTTCCTTCTGAGAAACTCGTTAACCTCAGCCTTCTGGTGTACAGAGAGGGTGTCAGAAAGGCTTACCTCAGGCTCAGTGAGAGGGAGGTCTGAAGGCCTCATGACCACTAAGACCTCTCTATCCATCCACGGTTTTAACAGGTTTAAATGGTAAATCTGCTCAGGTTTTCTCCTTCCAGGTTGGCTCACTTTATAATTAACATCACCCACTTTGTCAATTATTTCATAGGGGCCCTGCCAGGTAGCCAAAAATGTATTTTCTACAGTGGGGACCAGGACCAATACCCTATCCCCAGGTTGAAACACTCTGAGCCGGGCATTCTTATTGTAACTGTACCTTTGGGCTTCTTGGGCCTTTCTCATATGTTCTCTAACCAGGGGTATGACCGCTTCCATGCGCTCCTGCATCTGAGATATATGTTCCACGACACTGTGGTAGGGTGTCGTCTCCTGTACCCAGGTCTCTTTAACAACATCCAGCAGACCTCTGGGATGTCGGCCATATAATAACTCAAACGGGGAGAAGCCCGTAGAGGCCTGGGGAACCTCCCGGATAGAGAACATTAAATAGGGTAGTAAAAGGTCCCAATTCCTGCCATCTTTATCAATGACCTTTCTCAGCATACTCTTAAGGGTCTTGTTAAACCGCTCCACTAACCCATCAGTTTGCGGGTGATATACCGAGGTCCTTAGTTGTTTAATGCCCATTTGCTTACATAATTCCCTCATAACTCTGGACATAAATGGGGTCCCCTGGTCCGTTAGTATCTCTTTTGGTATCCCCACCCTGCTAAACATTAGCATGAGCTCTTTGGCTATTGATTTGGCAGAGCTATTACGCAGGGTCATCGCTTCCGGGTATCGTGTCGCGTAATCAATCACGTGTCGCGTGTTGCGTTCTTTTAAACGCAGTGTACCAGGCCTGGTCTCAGGTATCTCCCATTCAATACCTAGCCCTGCTTCCTATCACAGGTTGTTGTGAAGATTTATAAAGTGGCATCCAGTTCCCAACAGCATTTGATGGAATACAGACGGAGTGCGGAGACCATGGATGAGATATATATATATATGACCAAAATCCAGACGCACACGGAGACTTCTTTTCTAAAGTTTAATTAAAATAAAACTTTATTCTGGCATCAAATTTCAACGTTACAGTCCCCAGAGGGACTTTCCTCAGGAGGAAAGTCCCTCTGGGGACTTAAACGTTGAAATTTGATGCCAGAATAAAGTTTTATTTTATTTAAACTTTGAAAAGAAGTCTCCGTGTGCGTCTGGATTTTGGTCTCTTATCTACCTGCAGCTGGATTAACTGCACCGGAGCAAGAAATTTTCGGTATGTGGAGTGCGGGTCCTCTTGACCCTTTATATATATATATAATCTCCTATTTTAAATCTTGTTATTAAACTGATGGTTTTACTATCCTCTGTATCCAGCCTATTTCTTTCCACCATAGGGAATGAAAAGGTTCCATTTTCTGACCGGACTGGTACCAGTAGATCCAGCATTGTGGAGGAGGCTGAATATATATGGTTTATGTGCCTGACTTATCCCTTTATTCTGTGAGCATTTCTGAAGCAGGGGTTTATAGTCAATTGTGATTGCAGTACTGCTCTATGTGTTTATTCTTTGTTTTGTATAGAGTGATCCCTGTTCTATCAATTTATTCTTGCTGCCACTTAGGAACCTGGCTCCTTATTGCTGCCCCAGAGTGCGGCACACGCTGGGAGCCTCTAGGCAGCCTTTGCATCTGATATTCTGTAAGGAGTCTCGGAGACTCCGAGCAGCATGTCCTCAGAGTAACCCTGTACAGCACTTCCAGCATGTGTACGCATTGGTGGCTGCAGCAGCAAGGGGTTGGCGGCTCTCCCTGCTGCAATCTCCTTCCTCTAAAACATCACATTCTCCTGGAATCTGAAATCCGTGAGAATTCCGAAATCTGGAATGCTCAGGGTCCAAGGCATTCTGGATAAGGGGTTCTCAACCCATATATTATTATTTATGTTCCATGTTCCCCTGTGTTACATCCGTATCACCATAGAGGTCTTCAGACCTTCATTTTAATTTATGAAATAAAAGAATATCTTTCTGTAATTTCAAACATTCAAACCTCTTATCCTGTAAAACATAACGAAATAATAACCACTTTGCATATTGTGCAAAATATTCATTTAAACCTCATTTATGAGTGCCTCTAAGGTTCCTCGCTGTAACCATTATTATTGAGGGCCAGACGAGTGTGCAAACAGTTAATATTTAAAATGTTTTGAAAGCATTTCCATATCCCACCACATATAAGGTAAACAATAATACATATGAAACAGTTTATGTAGTGCTCAACTTCCTCGGGTATGAAAATAATATATTTCTTTATAAGACTATCACCACATTAATGTTTCATAAGAACTGGTGTTTGTACCTCAATGCACTTTACTTTATTGCATTTCCATAAATTTTATTAAGAAGCCAAATATATTCTATAATAAAAGTCTGACTAAATTAAATACATGGATAAAGGAATGCACACAGCTGTTTGTAACAGACGTGCATTCCTTGACAGAGTAAATGTTTCTTTACTGTCACTGAATTGTTTGTATTATTTATGGTCCTTCCCTATCCTGCATTAGGTCTTTTAAAAAAAATATCGGGACAGTCATAACAATGTCACAAGTAACAATAATGAACACAAATTTTAGGGTTCCTCTGAGAAATCAAAACCTGAAACACTCTAAGACACAACATGTTACTCTTTTTTTTCTCTCTTCCATCATTTGCCTTCTGCTATTCACTACAAAGGGGTTTATTCAAACTCTTTCACTCAATTTGCCAACTCTGCGGTGAAGTCAGCATTAACCGCAGGGTTCCCGAAGTGCGCCGAATCGATCCGCCGAACGTTGTCGAATCCAACTTCCAATTCTCAAATTGCTCTATGTCTTTATAAATTCTGAGGGCTAATTACAATCTTGCGCAAAAAGCCTCGCGCAAAGCGATTTTTTTCTGCGCCAAACTGTAAACTTTTGCATGCGCAAATCACTGCTGGAATTACAATCATCACGGCTTTTTTCATCCGCCGATCAATTACAGTACGCGCACAAATGCAGGCGCAGTGTCGTCTTGCGCAAAAATCTTTGCGCGTGCAATTTTTTGGCACCCATTCAGCCAATCAAAATGAAGAAACACACCTATCAAACGTAACTGAATTGCATCTGCCAGAGGCATCGGAGACAGGTTCTGCGTTTATGATGCAAAATGAGCTCATATATGCTACAGTAATAACACACACACACCTGCCATCATCCATTATATTATTGCTGCATTCCTTTTTATGTGTCGCTTTTTTTTTGGGTTAGCCAGGTTGTTCAGATTTGCCGTTACCATCAGCTTTTAGGAGTTGCTAAAATTATGCGTGCAAAGGCCATGCGGTAATTACCGCGAATAGATTGTAATACCATCCTCGTACCAGCGCACATTCTCATTTGCGCTCACAATGTTAAGTATAGGACGTGCGAAGTACAGTAAGCTCACGCAGGGTTCGCGCAGGTTCACCTGCGTTAGACGAATTAGGTGCAAATATTTTACCCCTCGCATTAATGTTTTTTTGCGCCGGCGCAAAGGTTTGCGTGAAGATTGTAATTTAGCCCTAAAAGTCTAAAACATTTAAAATAAGTGCAGGCTATTTATTTCTATTTGTTTCACGAGCTTCCGCAAATTTCTTGCCTTGTCCCCGTCTCTCCCAAGTCATCGGCATGCGAAGAATTCTCTGCACACTCAGTGAATTGCTCCTGCTTTCGGCTCTTTATGTTCTTACTTTAGGTTTTGGATATTTCTTATTTGGTTCAAGATGAAGCACATGAAAACTAAGTTTGTGATGATTAAAGTAATATTTATATAAGTAATAAATGTTACATGTGTGCACACCTTAAAATATGGGCCTTTGGGGCATGCAATTTAAATTGGCAGAGAGTAAGAATATCCTGTGCTTATGTGTTTCTTTGCGAATGTTTTTAATGCAACAGAAGCGTTGTAAGTGTATCAGCAGGAGCTATTATCATTGGGAATTAAATGAGAGCTCCAACTGTTTTTCCAGACGTATCCCTAAACTCATTGAGTAAAATACATTAGTTCTTTCCAAGAAATAAAGGAGGGTCTTTCCCAGAGAGGAGTGGGAGCAAGTGATAATCATCACATCTGTTATTTCTCTTCCTTATAGCAGTTCTCAAATGGAAGATACGTAACCTTTTGCTGGAATTGCCACCATCACCTGTATGTATGGATTAAGTCACACTGCAATTGTAACATTATTACTCTACTCAATAGTACTCTAATCTAATCAAAATTTGGTTGTAGTCAATTCTTGAATGAGTTACAAACATACTGACACTAAAATCTGTTTGTAATAAATGTTAAAAATGATTTTTTTTTCATTAATTGATTCAGACCATTGGTTTTTCGGTCTTAGTTACAGTAATGAGGGGATGGGTGGGTGTTTTCTGTTTTCAAACTTGATTTTGATTCGGTTAAAAACTATACTATACATCAGGGCTCAAAATTTCCACTTGCCTACTTGCATTTGACGAGTGGAAATTAAGTGAGGGCGAGTGGAAATGCACAATAAATTATTTTATGGTGTGTATTCCAGCAGTGCCACCGTTCAGCCCCCCCTCCCTTCCCCAGGCTGCACGGTGGCAGGGATCAACTGCCTAACCTGACCCAGCTCGTCTCTATCACTGGCAGGGGCATGGAGAGGAGATTCCCTACCTCCTCGCTCTGCTCACACTGGGCTCTGATGACTGGGTGCACATGTATCTGGGGTCTGATGTCTGGATAATAATGTTACTTTTGTAACTTTATTCTAAATAAAACCTTTAACAGTGTAATTTCATAAGATAATATAAAGGGGGTGTGTTTAGGGGCAGAGTTACGGGCTGGGTAGGGGTTAGGTGGAGCAACTGGTGGCGAGTAACTCTTATGGCCTGGTTAGTAGCTTGGGACTTGACAGTAATCAGTACTACTAGGGATTTAGGTATTACAGAATACAAATCAGATCTCCCAATGGTGTCATGCTTACATTGTGCCATATTACGTATTAAGGGGTTATTGGGCATATATATATATATATATTTTTTTTTTATTTTTTTGTCGCTGTACAGACCTTGGTATAGGTTTGCCCCTAATAGCTATATTCTGAAGATACGTGATCAGGGCAATATTATGTGCGGAGGACCAGCTCGGCGTTATGATTGAGACAGTATGACATTGGATAGCCATTACAGGTCCTTCATACCCCCGAGTTAACTCTCTCTCTCACTCTCTAGCCTGTCAAAATGATCATCCTGCTGTTTGCAAAATACATCTCCTTCAGGCTTGATCAATGGTTTACCCAAGCAAGGCTATAATTGGACAAATGTTTTCACATGACACCCGTGGACCAATCACAGCGGTCTATTCTTACAATAGAGTACGATTGGCTGAATTTTCCCATGTGACCGCCTGATTCCAGACGGCACAATCTTTAAAAGAGATCATATGTTTATTTGTCTTTCCACGTCCCTGAGGAGCAGACACAAGCGAAATGCCGCATTGGACGTGCTCTATTAACCCATTTAAGGTTTTCCTCTCATTGCATGCCTGAGCTGGACGCATCTATATTTCATAGACAATAATACTATTACAGCACAATCTGTTTGGGCTATGACTGATTGCCCATAACCATTCAGCAACATTGTAGCATGTTTAATGTTGAGATGGATTTTTAATCTCATGATCCCCTTTATGTATTATATGAATTTTCTTGCTGAGGAACACACTTGTGGCTGGGAGATTGCTACTGCTTCTACTCTATTGTGATTTCTCGATCAGTGCATGCAAATTGTAGCTACCAGGTTCACTCCCTGTCTTTATATTTACCAGCTGTATTCCGTGACGTGGACCATTTATGTTTGCATCTCATCGTGACGCTTTTGAGTGGTGCATGCTAATTGCAACAACAAATTTTGTGGCATATGTCTTTAAGCATTTAAGTATACTCCAACGTATGCACACATTTTTTTTTGCTGAGGAATACACTTTTGGCTGGGTGATTGCTACTGCTTGCACTTTATTGTGATTTCTCGATCAGTGCATGCATATTTCAGCTAACAGGCTCAATCCTTGTCTCTGTATTTACCAGTTGTATTCCATGACGTGGACCACTTATGTTTGCACCTCATTGTGACGCTTTTGAGTGGTGCATGCCAACTACAATAACCAATTTGGTGGCAAATGTCTTTAAGCATTTAAGTATACTCTAACGTGTGCATACTTTTCTGAGGGGATCCTTAGGCATCTCTTGCTTATTATTCTTTTCAGGTGGTGGTTCTCAGTTTTTGACATACAATTGTTGTCACAGAGACCTCACCCTGCATTAGATGCCTTTTGTGATTGGTCATTGACCTTGAGTTACAGTCTCTAATCTATAACCTTTTTTGTGTGTTTTTTATACATTTTGTGGGTGTGTATGTTTTTTTTTAGAAGTCCAATAAAGGTTTAGAATTTTATTCATTTGTTCCCACCTTCCTTTTGGGTTCTTTGGAATCCAATTCTTCCTTCATCATTAGGGCTAAGTCCTGCAAGTTTTTGGTGGACGATTGCTAGTACTCAGAGGCTATAGTAATCACTTGCCACTCCACGCCCCACCCTGTTTTGAGTGGGTGCTTGCTTCTCTTTTCAGCCCTGCTATATTATTTACTCACTAGGCACCCTTCTTTCAGTGGAAGAATGGTGGCTTTGTTGAACCATGGTAAACTACGCTGGATCACATATATTAAGGTGAATTCGCTATTTGTGAACCTGGCCATATAGTTCTCCATAAGGTCCACTGATATTTCCAGAGTTTTTGCCAATTTAAAGGATTATTCAGAAAGAGCCGATCTGACCCTGAAATGTCACCGAACAAGCAATTTCCGTACGGTGACATTCCAGAGCCATTCAGCTATTCAGAGAGCAGGAAGTTTGCCAAATTTTGGCGAACTGCCAGCAAGTACGTTGCCTGTTCGAGGGTAGTGAAAACCCCATAGAGAAGCAATGGTTATTCTATTCAGAGAACATCGCACAGCGAAAAGTTGCCTAAGTGACCGGCTGTTCGGTGTTTTCATTCGGCAGGTTTATTAAGGCGAATCCCAAAGGCTTCAATGTTAAAAATATTCCCGTTTTAATCCAATATCTAATAAACCGTTTATCATTTTAATCTGCAGTAAAAAGTCTCTTTATTTATGGAAATGAAAAGAGTTCCCATAGGTGCGTATGATATATATTAATTGACTGGGATTAATATTATCTGTAGATTGTCTTATGTTCGTATTATTAAATTATAGATATGATGCACATCCATTAACGATGTCAACACACATAAGGAAATTCCTAAATTCTATAAAAAATGCAGAGGATAAAAGCTTTTTTACAAAAAGTGAAGAATCAATACAATCTCGTATTTAGTGTACAACCAAAATGCCTCAATATTCAATGCATACGAAAATTCCTATACATCACTTTTAAAATGCAGGAGACCCGACAGGATTATTCAAATTGGTGTAGAATAGTCCTCCTTTTCAAAAGGTTGTAGAGTCAAGATGCATGAAATCACCGGATAGTTTCCACTGGAAGACTTCAAATCCTGCAGTAAATAAAATAACAGGAACACAATTGCATTTGGAGTATTTTTCCAGCAACCCTCTGCCCTTAGCGGAATTTCTCCGAACCAGTTCTTTGGAGGTGGTTAAAACGAAACATAAAAATCCACTGTGGTGCAGAGAAAATAATAAAAAAAATATTTCTGTTAAAAACAGTATAAAAAAAATCAGTGAGCGTACTGAGATGCGTTTCGCCGTATTCACGGCATCATCAGTCAGTTCTACGGCGAAACGCGTCTCAGTACGCTCACTGATTTTTTTATACTGTTTTTAACAGAAATAAAAAATGTATTATTTTCTCTGCACCACAGTGTTTTTTTATGCTTAACACGGGGAGCGCAAAGAGTTAATTAGCATTAGGATTACAATATACTAACGCTAATTTCCATCCGGCAGCGGTTAACCCCAAAGTTAACCACAGCCAGGACCTGGTGCTAATGGATTCCACTGCTGCAGAATTCGTTAGTACCAGCAGAAACCCCCCCACACAATTGATCAGATATTCACCTCCTATCCTGCGGCGAGGACTGCGGCTCCAACCACCTTCTCTGTCCGCCGGGAGCAGGGAGAGTCTGGGGGACTCAGTCTCTCTCTGCGGATCACTATGCCGACCTGCCAGATCTTGCGAGGCGAGATCCTGCAGGTCATGTGACCGGTGACGTCGGCCTCAATGGGGTCCTATGGACTCCATGGAGGGGATGCACGTGGCGGCGCTTAGCGCTTCCACGCACATCCTGTGGCTTAACACCGGATTACATTGCAGGCAGCTTTTCTAGCGCCTGCATCGTAATGTCACACTAAAACGGGGACGCGAAGGAGAATCCTGCATGGCGCAAGTTTTTCTCCCTAGCGTCCCCGTTTTAGCGTTAATAATGTGCCTAGGGAGTACATGTCTTTTGCGTTCTCTATTCCCTTTTATACTATTAAATGGACTGCTATGCCACTTCCAATTTTGATTATTACTGTCTGTCTACTGTATGTGTTTGTTATCTGTCAGCCCTTGTATATTCTAGGAAGTTTCTACTGATATGTCTTATCCATCCTTGATTTACTCTTATGTTACATGATATCCAGCATTACTGTAAAATCCTCAAAAAAGAGCAGATGGAGTTCAAATATTCAATTTCTCTGAAAAGTTTGCTTAAGTGAGATAGTAGGCGAAGAGTGCAAGTGACAGAGCAGATTAGATGGTGCTAATTTATAGGAACTAGATTGATGAGGAAGAGAAATAAAAATTTAAAACGTAATCATATTATGATATTCTTGGAAATAGCTCTTATAAGAATCTCAAACCGTATAGAATAATGAAAGGTTTTAATGTTTCTTATTATCCTACAATCTTTATAGGAAGGATACATTCTTTCCTTCTTATTAAATAAAAAAGTTTAAATTAAAAAAAATGTGAAAATTTGCATTTTGTGATTATTTACACTTTTAAGTAATAAATGAAACAATTGTGCCCCCTCTAAAATCTCTCTGCTACCTTTTGCCTCCAAAATCTTAGAACACCTGGTCTATAACCAGCTCACTGGTTTCCAAGCTGCTAACTCTCTACTTCATCTCCAGCACTCCACTGAGACTGCTCTGGCCAAGGTGACTAATGATTTAGTTGTTACTAAAACCAAAGGTCACTTCTCCCGGCTTATTCTTCTAGACCTTTCTGCTGCATTTGACACTGTTTATCACCCTCTCCTGCTCCTCACGCTGCATCAACATGGCGTCAGTGGCACTGTTCTTTCCTGGTTCTCTTTCTATCTCTCTCTTCAGCTCCTTCAGTGTCTCCTTCGCTGGTGCCTCTTCAACACCAAGTTCATCCTTCAGTTGGGGTGCTTCAAGGCTATGTTCTGGGTCGCCTACTCTTTTCGATCTATACTGCTTCTGTGGGCAACCTCATTTCTTTCTATGGATTCAATTATCATCTCTATGATGACGACACCCAAATCTGCCTTTCCTCCCCTGATGTCTCTCCTCCTGTGTTGGACCGTGTTACTGCCTGCCTATCGGCTGTCACCGACTGGATGGCCTCCTTTTTCCTAAAGCTTAACCTCTCCAAAACTGAACTTCTCATCTTTCCTCCCTCTAAAACCAATATTCCTGCCCCTATTTCCCTTCAGGCGAATGGTGCCACCATTACTTCCACCTTTCGGGCTCTTTTCCTCAGTGTCCTCTTCGACTCTGATCTCTTCTTCACTCCTCACATTCAGTCATGAACCAAATCCTGATACTTCCAACTAAAAAGCATTGCTCCCATCTGCACCCGTCTTACTTAGGACTCTGCTAAAACACTCATCCAGGCTCTTATTATCTCCTGCCTTGACTACTGTAACCTCATTCTCTCTGGCGTTAAGAGGTCCCAGATTCTCCCTCTGCAGTCTGTTATGGATGCCTGTGCCAGGCTCAACCACCTCATCTCTCTCATCTCACCCCTTTGTCAATCTCTACACTGGCTCAAAATACTGGTGCTCACATACAAAGCTCTCCATAACCATGCCCCTACCTACGTCTCTTCCTTTATTAGCAGGCATATCCCATCCCGGCCACTTTGCTCTGCCAATAACCTGATGCTATCAGTTCCACGTACCCGCACTCCCAACTCCTGCCTTCAAGACTTCTCCCGAGCTGCCCCCTTTCTATGGAACTCCCTCCCCTGCAACATTAGACACTCCCCATCTCTCCAGTCCTTCAAGAAGTCCCTGAAAACACATAACTTTAGAGACGCCTATCGGCTCACTCCAACTGTACATTTCTTGCCCACATGTACCCACTGCTTCAGGTTATTTACCCTCACCTCATGTGTTGCCGCTCTACTCTTAGACCTCACCTCATGTGTTGCCGCTCTACTCTTAGATTGTAAGTTCTCTAGCAGGGTCCTCTCTCCTACTGTTCTGTGTGTTTAACTTTGTATGTATATTTGTTAGTCTATCTCACCCATTGCACATTGCTATGGAATTTGTTAGCACTTTATAAGTGCCTGTAACTGTAAAATACTGTGCTGAGTATGACTATATATATATAAAAATAATGTAACATACAATTGGTTCAATTAATTTGGCCTGATTGACAAAATGTATTTATTTTATTTATTCATAAAAGATTTTACCAGGAAGGATACATTGAGATTTCTCCCGTTTTCAAGTATGTCCTGGGTTCAAGAACATTGAATTGTTACAGTCGTTACAGAAGTACAAAGTTACAGTTACAATTACTTATACAGCGCCACCAGATTCCATAGCGCTTTACAATGGGGAAGCACAAACAGCAGACTTACATGATACAAGAGGAAATACAACCCTGGTCATAGGATAACTGTCCAGGTAATATAATCGCTTTAAACCAAGAGCTCAGGCAGACATCCCATGAGCTTACACTCTAAGGCAGTGTTTCTCAAGTGGTGGGTCGTGACCCAAAAGTGGGTCATGAACAGGGGCGGACTGGGTCACGGAGCAAGTGCCCCCTGGCCTCTCTAATGCCTGGGACCCGCTGATGCATCTTACTGCGGCAGCGGGTCCCAGGCAGCACGGCTACCTCTGAATGTTCCCAGGCGCCACCTGGGACCCGCTGCATCAGGTAAGATACTCTGTAATGGCAAGGTGGGAGGGGGAAAGCATCTGTAATGGGAGGTGTGGGGTGAGACTCAGTGACTGGTGGCACGCTCTGTACTCCCAACACAAGGAGCCACTGTGCACAATCCACACCTCAGTGAAGCAACGTATATTTATATAGGCCAGCCTCCCATGGAGGTGTTTTTTAAATGGCTTGAACCAATGGTGTTTTCCCATTGGTCCAAAGCTATTCCATTGCTCTTCAGTGTCTCTGAGGCACTGAAAAGCGTAGGTTCAGGAAGTAGGCAGTGCCGGACGCGCATTGCAAACTTTCAATCTCTTGGCCAGCTTGAGCTTATGCGATTAGCGTAGCGTTCAGCTAAGCAAATTGCATAGGCTCGGTGAGGGCAGGCTGCTGCGAAAAAATTATGTGCGCAGCGGCAGAGACAGACGGCGGGGGAGCGCGGAGCAGGTGAGTTTAAGTTTTTTATAATATTTTATTATTCATTCAGTAGTGATTTAAATTAGAGTTGCTTTGTCTACCATCACCCCACACTTTGAGACACTTATTAAGAGCAAGAAGCATCCCCAGCTTTCTCGTAAGTTCTAGTCAATTTCATATATTTCAATTACAGTTTATTTTATTGGGTTTTTGCCTCAACAGCGCTTACGTTTTCACTAGTGCTGTGCTTACTGCACTATCCATTTTGGAAAGAATCCCTGTTTGTTTACACAATTGTTTAAAAAGTCTATACATTGTAGAATATTGCGCATGTTGTTTTGTGGAATAAATTATAATGTTTCAGAAATTCAATTATTTTTGGGTCGCGACTTAATGACCAAGGACAATTGTGGGTCCTGAGGGTCCACAGGTTGAGAACCACTGCTCTAAGGGACTAGGTTAACTGAAACAAATGGGAGCAGAGGGAAGGGGAAACTGGTCGCCAGTAGAATATCGTAGGGATTGCATGAAAAAGGACCAGATGTTTGGTCTTACTAAGGGTAATTAGTGAGAGAAGCTGGAAAGGGGAGCTGAAATTAGGGACCGGCCCTGGATGGGCAGGTGGATGGGGCGGGTTGGTTTGGGGCAGCAGAGGGAAGTGATGGAGGTAATTCTGTGAGTATGCTGTGGAAATAGAATGAGGTTTGTGACAATGCACAGATAGTCCCTATTAAACATGTGGGGGAGGGAGGAGGAGGGAAAAACAAACAGATTTTTTTTCTATCTGAAATGGAGGGAGATTCAAAATACTTCAAAAGACTAGTCAGAGAATAATAAATGCAGACATAAAAATACAATTGCAAGATTATGGCAGCCTGGGGTATATTGTTGGACACCATGTTGAATGGTGGATACCTTAAATGCTTGGTTCAGGGCAGCGGAGGGAAGCGATGGAGTTGATACTGTGATGAGTATGCTTGAATGCTTGGTTCAGGGCAGCAGAGGGAAGCGATGGAATTGGCAGCTTTTTGGGCAAATTCCAGCCATTTTTCAATTCTGGACATTTATATAAGGGCATTCTGATTCCTGTTTAATATTTGGTTTGAATGTTGACAAACACGGCAATACTTTAATGAATCTGAAAAAATGCATGTGCTGAAAGGAGTTGATGAATGCATTTTAAAGCAGACAAACTGCAAAAATCAAACTTGTTTTAGACAGCAAATGTTTCAAACAGGCACGCTTAATAGCAAAATCAATATGAGGCTGCCCGAATCCATGCTTTACGGATGTTTTACCAGCAAGCTTTTCTCAGACCAACATAATTTTTCGATTTTCAGTTTTGGATGAATTTTTACATTTGAATCAACTGATATTTTAAAATTGTCAGGCTCAGCGTGTGGATGCGAGCAGGAGCGAGTCTACTGTACGGTGATATAGATGAGGGCTTAACTAAGGAAGCGAGAATGGAAAGAGACTAAGAATTGGGGCAGAAGTGGAAATACTAAACGGGTGAAACAGGAAAGGAGCTAACACAAAACCTAAACAGGAATAAAGGGCAAAAGAGAAAGATCTAGGGCCCTATTACATTCCTCACGCATCGGTTTTGCGCGCACGCAAATGCGCATTTGCGCGAGGACAAAACCATTTGCGCAGAACGTCGTATTTCAACATTCGCGCAAACGATGCACGTTATCGTTCAACGCGGATGGACTTGCGCGAGCGTGATGAATTGCGCGCGTCCTATACTTAACATTGTGAGCGCAAATGCGTTAAGCGGAAGTTATTTCAATAGATGCGCAACTTCCTACGAACGACGTTTGCGCGCATAATTTTAACGTCTTTGAAAACCTGGTGTTAACTACAAATCTGAACGTTCTGGCCGAAACAAAATACACCAGCACGAAAAAAAAATACAGCACATTCTACACATACCCAAACAATAAAATTGTGAATTTCTGCATATTTTTTTATTGCTGCAGCATGTATACTCAGAGTTACTTTGACAGACGCAAAAACGTTAGTGAGTAAATTAAGGTGAATTGATGTCAATTAAGGTTCTTAATTCTGATTGGCTGAATCCCGCGAAAAAAAACAGTCCGCGCACTGATTTACATGCGCAACGTTACTGCGCGCGTATTACACTTTAGTTTTGCGCATTTTTTTTACTAACGTTATTTTTTGACGGATGAGAAAATGCGTTCGGATCCGAATATCACGTTAATTTTCGTGCGATAACACTGGACGATGTGCGCAAACAAAGTTGCGCTGCGCGAGCGCGTTTGCACAGAGAATGTAATAGGGCCCCTAAAGTTTAAAGAGAAAATACAAAAGAGGATAAATGGCAAGATGTTTATAAAGCAGGAAACGATAACAAGGAAAACTAAAAGACACAAGAGCTAACAAGCCATAAAAGCAGTAATATAAAATATTCAAAATACAGAGTACAGGGGAAACAAAACTGAAGCAAAACAAAGAGAAGAAATAATAGAAACAATAGGGTTTTGCAGGAACTTGCAGACTCGTGGTTAGATCAAAGCATAAAAGTCGTGGCAAGGCGGCTGGCATAGGTTGGTCAAAGTCCATAGCAAATCTTCTAGGTTGTGAGTTCTCAGGGGAATAGGGCCCTCGTTTCCTCCTGTACTGGTTAGTCGAATGTTGTTCAATGTATTATAACCTTGTCTATATTGTGCCCATTGTACAGCGCTGCGGAATATGCTGGCGCTTTATAAATATAGAATAATAATAATAGCAGAGGGTCGGTATACTGTAATCCAATAGAAGTATCAAAATAGGAGAGCCCAGAGAATGGTTAAAGTCCACAGCCTAAAGGTCAGTATATGGAATATCCAAAAAGCACTAGCAGGAACAGGTCCACACACCAAGGGGCTTTCTCGGTGAATGAAGGAGTCAGACACAATGCAGAAGCAAAGGTTCTTGGGAGTAGCTCCTATTTATGGAGGCTTCCCAGGTGGAAATGAGCCACACCTGGTGCTCTGTAGAATCCAGGAAAAGTCCAGACTGGAACCCAGGAACCTGGATCCTACAATGAGGTATAAATGCCAAACAAGAGAATACTCCTGAAAGGGGTATGCTGGAGCTAGGCCTGTGTACAAGGAAAATACTGGCATCACCAGCGGGCAAAAGGAGTGGGAGTCTTACAAAAATACAAATATTGCCCGAAACTATTATTTTTCGAAATATCTGGTCAGGAAATTCTATTGAGCCCAGTGCAAACCAGAAGAGAGGGAACAACAGCTTCTTCAATAGTTCATGTAGATGCAGAGCTTGATCAGCGGTGTTAATCCATAGACAGTTGTACAGGAAAATATTATACGCCACCCAAAAAGTATTGGTGAAGCTAAATGTAATAATGATGGGGAAAGCAATCAGATTGAATTTAAGAATTTTAACGCCAACTTAATACACTTTCCCAAGCTTTCCGGTTGCATCAAATTAGTACAATATGTGCAACATAATACATTTCTTGCAATTTCTTATTCTTTAACCCATTACATACTTGAAAACGAGAGAAATCTCAATGTATCCTTCCTGGTAAAATCCTTTATAAATAAATAAAATATAAATTTAAACATGTGCGCCGCAGAAAACCCACTGGACATACCCGACGATCTGCCGCAAACTCGCCGAACGCGGCTGAAAAAAGCCGACGATCTGCCGAACGCGGCTGAAAAAAGCCGACGATCTGCCGAACACAGCGCCGACCAACCCCCACAAAAATCCAAAGAGTGGACAAACTGGCTAAAATAAAAAAAAAACATTGAAAGTTTCAAAATTATAAACTCTTTTTGCAAAGGAACTACTGGACAAACATTTCTGGAATTAACATATAAGGTCCTATGAATAATAATAAAAAGGTCTGTTACAGAAAAAAACAAAACGGTATTTAAGCAAAAATGAAGAGAAAAACAAAACGGGAATGTTTTAAAATGAAACAAATGGGATTCGCCTGATTAAACCTGCCGAATGAAACCACTGAACGCCAGGGCATTTCATGACATTTCTCTGCTGTTCGGTGTTTTATGAATAGGTTAATCATTGCTTCTCTATGGGGATATCACTGACGTTGAAAAGGCACCGTATTTTGCTGTCAATTCGCCAAAATTTTCAGTTAACCACAGCAGGACGGTAATTAGCGTTAGGGCTTCGTAATCCTAACGCTAATTAACACTTCATGCTCCCCATGTTAAGCATAGAGAGCGCAAAGTACAGTAAGCTCACTGAAAAGCTTCAGATCCGAATCGCTAATGGGTTTTTTAACCCATTAATGTTCAGATTGTAATATGCTGCGCCTGCACTAGGGCCACCAGAGCTAACGTTAACGCTCACACAGGTGAGCGCTAACGTTAGTGTTTTTAATGTAAAATGGCTCACAGTGTCTTAATCTTGCCTCCCTAACTATGTAGTGAAGTTTCACTGTATATACTTCTAAAATCTGGAACATTTTCTGAGCCTTCCAGATTTTAGTAATTCCCACCTTCCTGATGTTCCGGACTGGTCGAGTCGCTCAGAAATGTGGCTCCCAATCCTTGCAGCAGTCCTCACCACATGCAAGGCAGCCTAAGCGTGTGACATGCTGCATGGAGTCACGCTGACGCATCATGACCGTTGAGAAACCTTGCGTCATGCTCCTAGCTTGTGTACACGCTGGTGCCTGGAACAGGAAGAGGATGACGGCTCTCCTGCCCCGTTCTTCTTCATCTCAGACATTTTATTCACCCGGATGCTGAAATCCGGAAAAATCGGAAAAGCAGAAGAATCTGAAATCCAAAATGTATGGGGCCCACGCATTCCGGATAAAGGATGCTCAACCTATAGAAGAATTTAAAGATAGCCGAGTTGGAAAAAGAGCCAAGTATGATTTTTTTTTTCCAAATTCCCTCTATTTTTGATTATAATTTCCTGATCCTACACCAATGATTCAAAACTCGGAGTTAACTACATATGTTATGCTCAAAGACCTAATTTTCAATTTGAGGTTACCCTTTGTTTGTGCAATATAAGACCTCTTACATAGACGTTTACAAGGTGTTCCTTCATATATTCATGGTACTTGATATACCATCTGTACATGTTGACATGATATCTGTTGTTTCTAAATATCTCATTTTAAATAAAATTAAAACCAGTTGTTGAAAGCTGTATCAGACATAACTCCGTTTCGATTTATTTATCCCTGCACCTGTAAAACACAGCCCCACAAAGACACGTCCTTAGAGACATAAAGGTAATTCCATGCTATTGAACATACAATGGGAAATTGTCAAAATTACCTGTTATGCAAAAAGCAGCTGGCATGCTAATATTTGTCTTATATGTAGTTTATGAGGTTAATAATTAAACAAGAGCTCTTGAATGACATGGACGCCGTAATATCCTCGGTGTACCTATTCAAGGGGGGGAAAAAGCACACCCACAAAAGAAAAGTTTAATCAACAGACCTACAGGAGTTTGGCTTTCTGCCTCTATTCACTAAAAGACCCATCTGGTTTGATTTTGAAAGAAATATAAGAGAACAGCTGTAAGTACAATCCTTTTAAATATTGATCCAAAATAATGTTGCTGGGTTTATATTAGAAAAACTCCAAGAGAGAAAGCAAACATATAATATTTAACACACATGACCAACTATTGTTTCACGATGCTAATGTATTCTGGGTCGTCTGAGAACCCTGACATCAAGAGGTGGCACGCTGCCTAATTGATATCATCAATTTAGAGAGAATGAAAGCGGGATTTAAATCTTACACTTATAGATAGAAGTGAACCACAATCACAAATAACACTATACAGTAGAATACGTTTATCAATTTCTAAAATTGTATGCAACTATATTGCACTAAACATTGAACGTTACGCGGCTGTGGTTCGGGAAAATGGAGGAGCTCCACTCCATTGAACAACTTGTTTTCAGCGCTGAGGATAGGTCAGCGAGGTTTTTCGGCATCTGGTACAGGTGGCTGTACGTGTCTGAATCTACCACCTTTCATATAAGGCATGGGGTGTAAGGTGTGGAGGTGTGATCCCTGCGTTCGGTGGACTGGGAGACCCGGTGTTAGGCGGGTTCTTGCAGTAGTCGGAGCACTGGAGCTAATGGTGAGGTGGTAGACCACCTCGATTTCTCTCCCGATTTCTTCCTTTCATTTCTGTTCCATTTTAATTTTATTTTTAGATAAATGCTGACATTTCACTCATGATGCTGCTCTTCCTGATATGGGTTTATGTGTATATTTAATTTTTTGAGAAACGATTTTACCAGGAAGGATACATTGAGATTTCTCTTGTTTTCAAGTATGTCCTGGGTGGTGAGCATGTACCGTTAGGTGTCTTGCCCAAGGACACTTACTGGAGAGGTGCTCTTGCTTGGATCGAACCCATGTCTCCACAGGCTCTCTCCACGCAGAGCAGTGATGTTACCTCTACTCCACCCAGCCATGCCCTGTGGAAGTCCTAAATTTCCAATTGACAATCGTGGTTACAATTATCACAAATTCTTAAAATTTTACTTTTATTAAGTCTGCATTCTAAAATGAAATCAATTTGAAATGAAGAAGAATTACCTCCTAACGGTGAACACCCTTAAAAACACACACAATTGAATAATAGAGGTATGCTAATTTCCTTTGCTAAATTTTAACAATGTTCTTCCCAAGATTTATCTCCGTTTCTAAATAATTCCAGAGTCAACCTTCATAGGTTGATAATTATAGGAAGGTACAGAACGTTGAAAAATTATTAAACAGTTAGGGTATATTAACTTGCCAAATTCTCTAAGTACCGCAATATTTTCCCAAGGTTTTCCTGTGGAAGTCCTGCATGAATATGATTTATCATGGGACCTGCAAGTCCACTACTCGATACCCTGTTTATCTACTCCCGTGTGGCATTGTATGCACATGTGAAATATCTTTTATGCAAATAAAAATATATTTACAAAAAGAAACATTGAATGTTACATTTGAATGTATATTTTATTAGCAATTTTTTTAATCTAGGTAAATTACTATAAACATAAAATTCTACCCAGGTAGCACTTGAATGACTTTTAATAAGTATCTGAGTTTGCTGTGTTATTCTGCTGCAGATGAGACAGACTTAATGAGAAATATAACATGCTGTGATGACAGAGATAAGATGTCCCAAGGATGCTACATGATAATGCAGCAATTAAGTTACTAGCAGTGAAACCGTATGGGGCACTCTTTTGAAGGTCACGACAAACATAGGAGATACTACTGGCTCCTTTCCAAGTCAAGATGTATTCTGCTTACACAGTGGTAAAAAACTGCAACGAAATCCATCTCTAACAACAAAACGTATTTCTGCAATGTTTGCTTGTTGCGTTTCATCTGACCCTACTTATTGGCTTATTTATAAAGCATAACTAGCAAAACACTTATCTTTTTGCACATCAATCACTATAACATCCTTGCTTTCCTCTAGATCAGTGTTTCCCATCCCTGGTCCTCAAGTGTCGCTAACAGTACAGGTTTTAAGGATTACCTTGGGGAAATATAGACTGAATCCTGCAATCACTGAGCAGCAAATCATATCACCTGTGCTGTGCTTCAGATATCTGGAAACCTGGCCTGTTAGGGGTACTTGAGGACCAGTGTTGGGGACCACTACTCTAGAACAATATATAAACCTGTACAGCTTAAATTCATTCATACAGGCCCAATTTAATTATGCAAACACGCACAAAAATAACATATGAACCAAGCAGATCGCTCAACCAATTGCTCTACAGATACCAGAGTTGCTGCAGAGCGAGTGGGTAAAGCAACACAGCAGCACTGAGGTTGAGTGCGCAGTTGCGCACCATGTCTTAAGGTGAGGCAGATGTCCAGCAGGTCTCACTGGCGCAGTGGCCCCAATAAGAGACTGTTGCAGACTGCATCTGTTTTACAGATGGTGAGGACGTTTTCACCTCCCCCATAAAGGGCCGTGCAGTGAATCAGCATTCACACTGGCCCACTGAGCCATCGGCCCACCAGGAATCTCCCTGTAGTCCCTATGGCCAGTACATGCCTGGTAATAAGCCACCTTCTAAATCCTCTATCCTCAGCTTTCACTCCTGCCCATAATTTGCTCCATTAAGGTTTGTGTTCTGCTTGATGGCACCAGAAGAGTTGTCAGATTGTGCCGTCCTCTGCACCGGGGAATGGGGGGGGGGGGTCAGTAATGGATTTCTTAGTATAATTATTTTGAAAAAGAAAAATCAGTTTAGTGTCTGAGAGCTGTTATCCTTTTGCACAATGTCATCTCAATCTGAGAAGAACAAACTACATTGGAATTGCTTGTTTTTCTCCAGCTTGCCTCAAATCAGTGGCTCCGATACTAAGCATAGAAGTAACAGCCATTGCTGAGAGCAGTGACTCAGTTGGAAAAGCAGCTTGAGCCGTTAAGTATAACAGTCCCACTTGTAAGTTAATCGACTTGGGTAGAAGAGAGTCCCAGGTATATTGATAGACTTTTGTTTGATGGTATAATGAAAGAGTGTAAAACAAAGCTTGTCAAGTCTCATCCTAACATGAAATACAAATTGTAATATTTCAAACCGTGATACAGCACATCTGGTGTGTCTGTCTGTTAAATCACTAACCAAAGAAAATGTAATTAGACATAGAAGATTACAGGAACAGCAGGAAAAAACATCATTATTGGTCTGGTATGAAGAATGCGGTCTGAAAAATCACTATATTTTTTATTTTACACTTATTAAATCATAGGTACTTTAATTTTTATTTATAAAACATGCATAGCTAGATGTGAATGAAATGAACACTTGTGATTTGACAGACATCGAAAGAGCTTAATCATAAGTGATTAAAGAATACATAGACAGTATGGGTAAAATGTAAAGCAAACAAACAGCACAAAGAAATCTTGGACTGTGCATTACTCTCCAGCGCATACAGAGACACCAATATGATTAACATGTTTTGTGTAACTTTTTATGGCTAAATAGGTAAAATAAATGCTTGCGGATTGGAGGATTGGAATTCCTCCTTTAGCTTCAGTATTTATTACCAGATGAACTGTGCTTTATCTGAATTTTGGGTAATTTGCAGCTAGCAAAAATCAAGAAAAGTACATTTGGACAAATGCATCACCCTAAAGATACTGTCATCACATCTTGATATTAATGTTTGTTTGGGTGTAGTGCTCTGAAGTTTGTGACCCTACGGGTCCAAGCATCCACTGCAACTGGTCATGCCTAGCTTCTAGCTGATGAGGGTCCAATAAATCCAAAACAGTGATGTCCTAGGAGTGGCTTTGACCAGTTACATAAACCTGATCTCTGCTATAAAAAGCCATAGTATGGCATGGCATTGATTGAAGGGTTCTGTGTAAAAACAGACCCAGGATGCATAAATGTGAGACAGATGTCATTTGCATGTCCTACCCAGAGTGCCTTGCTGCATATGTGTCAAGACCTGGACACTCTGACCCCCCGGCGCCCCTTTGATTTCCTTTTTCTGCCATCCATGCAGGTTCCAGGACTTGATACTTGAACTTTCCATATAAACCCTGGAGCCTCACCTGCACTTGATCCTGCCGGATTACCTCAGCATAAGAGGAAGCTACGCCCTCCCTAGGATGCTTCCTCATTGACATTACTAGCTCAGCTAAGTGCAGACCTATCTTCTAGATCTCCTTGATTTGGAACCCCTCCTGATCCATAGACTTTCCTGAAAAACCCTGTTTATTCCTGGACATTATCTTCCCACCGGTATCCTACTTTGCCCCCTGTGCCCCTCTGCTATTTGATTGATATTCCTGTGTACCAGATCCTTGCTAGACCCTGACTTCTCTATTTCTTGTTCCATTGTACCGTTGCCTGGATTATATGTTATGTGTTACTTTGTACTATTGTAGTCTTGTATATTCAGCCTCCCCCTTCCTGTTATCTGAATTCCCCTCTGTATATCACTCTAGTCCCCTTCTAGTAATTCAGTCTCCTTTACCCTCTGTTTTATCCTAGCTCCTCCAATCTTGAGTTCCCATTACCATTACTCTCAGCCAACCTCCTGTTAACTATAAGCCCTTTCTTCCTGCTTCTGCAATCAGTTCCCATCTTGTCCAGTCTCCTCCTTCGCATGCCTCAGGCCTGGGAACTTGCTGTGGCCAGTCTGGCTTTCTATTATTCCCTGTCTGTATCCACCTAAGGGTTAACTCCTGTTCTAGAAGCCTGTGTGTTTTGCATAAATACTTGATTATGCCCTCTCATCCTCACTCTTCCATTTTGTGTTTTCCCTTCCTGTTGTCAGAGGTCCTGAGAGCTCCCTCTTGTTATTGTATGTCTCCTGATTTTATCTGCTCTGCCTTGTATACCAGTTATTCCATCCTTGCTGTGTCTGCATTACCTGGTTCCTGCTTGCTGGACGATCCACTGCTTGGCCCACTATCCAGTGGGTCCAGAGACTCTCAAGTGGCTTCCAGCCCTCAAGCTCTTTCCTAGAAGTAGACCTTCTATCAAGGTACTGTTACCAAAGGCTCCTGCTTCTCCTCAAGAGGATCTAGAGAGAGACTACATGGCCCATCATCCACTTGCCTGTGTTTTCTGTGTTACTATCTGTTCTGTGCTGGACTGTTTGCTGTGAACCATTCCACAATACAAGCCTTATTGTGCATATACTGCCTCCAGTGTCCGTCTGCCTGCTTAACCCCAGCGCTTGGGATTATATATCACCACACAGAGGCTGTGCCATGGCTCCTTCATGACGCAAGCCTGACATAATGGAAGAGCCAAAAACCAGGCCCGTGGGGGTCCAAGCTGCACTGGATGACATTGTGTATCAGCTGCTCGTTGTAGTAGAGGATGTGTGGAATCTAATGGACTCATTTCCCACCACACCTGGCCCAGTCAGGCCTTCACCAGTGAGCAGAGCATTGCAGCAACTTGCTGAGTTTAATCTCTCTCCACCACTATGCAGAGCACAGGCACCTTATGTGGAGACTCAGAAGGAAAGGCGTAGGAGGCTCAATCTATACTTCTACTGTGGATCGGAACAGCACAGAATCGACTTCTGTCCCATCAGACCTGCCATTCCACGCCAGACTCCAGCCGCTTCCAGTTTGCTCAAGCCTACAGCCGCTGCCAGTTTGCTCAAGCCTCCAGTTCACTCAAGCCTCCAGCCCCTGCCAGTTCTCTCAAGCCTCCAGTTGCTGCCAGTTCTCTCAAGCCTCCAGTTGCTGCCAGTTCTCAAAAGCCTCCAGCTGCTGCCAGGCCTCGCCAGACTCCAGCCACTACTAATGGTGGCAAGCCTCGTCAAGCTCCTGTACTAAGGAGGCCTGCATTGTGTGATGTTTCCTCAGAGGAGGGTACAGAGGAAAACTCCAATGCCGAGGACTCCAATGCCGAGGACATGGAGGTAATGCCCCCTGCACCCCCTGTGCCCATGGAGATCCTGCCTACTGAAGCAGTACCCATGGACATGGCGCCTGCCTTACCCACAGTCCAAGAATCTCTGGAACCCATGGAGGTTGCTCCCATCCTGGTAGCCCCTACTAGGACCCTCCAGACTGCCAAACAGTCCACCAGACCAAATCCAGACTCTGGTCATAGCCTCTGATGGCTTCATTGTGCCAGACTCTGACCTTGCTGCATACGAACAGTGCCTGGCAGCCAAGGAGCCAGTTTCGACACCCATCATCGTGGGAGTCGCCACCTGCAGTCCCCTCACACCTGTGCCACCCCTTGACAGTCCCATGCCTGAGGGCTGCGTCTGGGCATCCAACAGGACATTAGTCCGGAAAGAGGACTTGGACGTCTTTGGGAGGGCACTGCTTGCCCATGGAGACATCTACAGTGATCCTGACTCTGACTCTGATGGGTGGTGGTGACCTCCTTGATACTCGGCAGCTAGGGCATGACCATATCAGATCAGAGTGCACCTTGTAAGGAGGGAGGTACTGTCATGTCTCAGGCCTGGGAACTTGCTGTGGCTAGTCTGGCTTTCCATTACTCCCTCTCTGTATCCACCTAAGGGTTAACTCCTGTTCTAGAAGCCTGTATGTTTTGCATAAATACCTGATTACGCCCTCCCATCCTCTTCCATTTTGTGTTTTCCCTTCCTGTTGTCAGAGGTCCTGAGAGCTCCCTCTTGTTATTGTATGTCTCCTGATTTATCTGCCGTGTATACCAGTTATTCCATCCTTGCTGTGTCTGCATTACCTGGTTCCTGCTTGCTGGACGATCCACTGCGTGGTCCACTATCCAGTGGGTCCAGAGACTCTCAAGGGGCTTCCAGCCCTAAAGCTCTCTCCTAGAAGTAGACCTATCAAGGTACTGTTACCAAAGGCTCCTGCTTCTCCTCAAGAGGATCTAGAGAGAGACTACGTGGCCCACCATCCACTTGCCTGTGTTTTCTGTGTTACTATCTGTTCTGTGCTGGACTGTTTGCTGTGAACCATTCCACAAGACAAGCCTTATTGTGCATATACTGCCTCCAGTGTCCGTCTGCCTGCTTAACCCCAGCGCTTGGGATTATATATCACCACACAGAGGCTGTGCCATGGCTCCTTCATGGCGCGAGCCTGACACTCCTGTTATTTAGTTCTCTTGTGTAGTCTGTTGTTATACTTTGGCTTATATCTCTTGTATGTTGCTTTAATAAACTGTTACCCTGTAACCTGCCGAATCTGATCCTATCACTGCATCTTGGGCTCACACCCACACTCCTGCACATAATGCTAGGTGAGAAGCAGGACAATATGGGGAATGTAGCACAGGAGCTCTGGTTGCAGTTCTTTGAATGGCTTCTGCAATAATAAACATATATACATCTCAGTGGCGGAACTGCCACTATAGCGACCCACGCGGGCGCTATGGGGCCCGCAGCTGAGTGGGGCCCGGCAGTAGCGTAACTCCCCCTCCCGGTTATTATGCCACTGCTTCCCGGCTGTCAGCGGTGTCCCATGCCCAGCCAAGCTCCTTCCCCTCTGGCACTGCCCCCAAGGCCTGCAAGTCATTGGCCCCACACTGATTAGGTCACACGGCGCACCATGTCACGTGACGCCATCAGCAGGGGTCGATGGCCTTGGTTCTGGCTCCAGCGCCTGCCTGTGACCATATGTCTCTCTACCGGCTCTCGCAACCCATGAGGTATGCGGGGGTATGAATTGATATTTCGGGGGGATTAATTGATAGTTGGGGAATTGATATTGGGGGGATAAATGGATATAGGGGGGAGAAATTAATACGGGAATTAATTGATTTGGGGGGGATTGATATTTGGAGGGGGTTTAATATGCACAAAACAGCAGAGAAAACTTGCCGAAATGCCCTGCTGTACGGTGGTTTAATTCGGCAGGTTTATTCAGCCGACTCCCATAGGCTGTTAAAAATTTAAAAAATATTCCCGTTTTAATTCAATATGTAATAAACTGTTTAATATTTTATTCTGCAGTAAAAAGTCTCTATTTCTAGATATTTTTTTTTAGGGATTTTTCGGGATTTTTCTGGCAACATTTTTTTCCTTTTTTATGTCGTATTTTCTTTTTTCTGTAATGGACCATTTTCTTATCATTCATAGGATCTTATATGTAAATTCCAGACATTTTCGTTCAGTAGTTTTTTTGCAAACAACAGCGTTTCAATTTTCAAACTTTCAAGCGTACTATTTTCTTTTTTCTTTACCACGTTCGTCTGCTTGTCGGTTTTTTTCGGAGGCTGCTCTGCGCTGGGATCGGCGGCTCATTGGGTTTTTCCGGCGTGTTCGGCAGGGTTTTGCGGCAGTTTCTGCGGGTTTGCGGTGGGTTTTCCCTGCACAACGGGGGGCCCTGCGGTGCTTGCTGGATACACCGCAGGATCGGCGAACTAGAATCGCCGAATCGCCCCCGAAGTGCGGGGAAAGAAAGGTCACCGAACGTGTGGTGACTTTCCAATTCTCTCTGAATAACCTTGATAGTGTACCTATGTAGGGATGGGCGTTCGGTTCGATTCGAACATTGCCCGTTCGGGCGAACTTCGAACTTTTCAGGCCGTTCGGGAAAAAAATAATAATTTTGAATTTTTTTAAAAAAATGCTTAAAAAATCTAAATAAAGAGACTCTTTACTGCAGAATATTATAAGCAATGGTTTATTAGATATTGAATTAAAACGGGAATATTTTTAACATTGAAGCCTATGGGATAAAACAATCTTATTGCTAAAACATCAGGCAGACGAGAGCTGTGTGACGTTGGCACCCCATGTTTGTAAAACCTGAATAAAAATATACCATTGGTTTGTGCTGCAAAAACCAACGCTTCTGCCGGTTTGGTTTTGAAGTTATTGCACATTTTAATTTTAGATTATGTGACTGCAAGCCCCGCCCACTTTGCACCCCAGGTTATTAAATTTTAAAAACAAATATACTATTTGTTTGTGATGCAAAAATGAACGTTTGTGCCAGTTTGGTTTCAGAGATATTCTGCATTAAAGTTGATGAAACCCCGCCCACTTTGCACCCCATGTTAGACCATTTGTTTGCTTGTTTGTGCTCCAAAAATGAACATGCTGGTATAATGTAAATCATGAACCAGGGCATTTGTCACCAAATAAATGTCCTAAGATATTATAATACTTACGACCTGATATTAGCATAACAAATATTTTCATAAGTACCAAAAGAATTATAAAACTTTGGGGGTACACATAAGAACAGATGTGATTTACAAAAAAAATATTTAAAAACATAGGGCTCTATTACAATCCCCGAGCTAAAATGGGGGCGGTAGGGAGAAAAAACTGCGCCTGCAGTTTTCCCTCTACCGCCCCCGTTTTAATGGGGGATTACAATGCAGGCGCAAAAAGGCTGCCTGCATTGTTTGTGCCCACTAAGCGCAGCCGCGCGCATCCTCTCAATGGAGTCCATGGGACTTTGTAATACCAGCGCTGATTAACACTTTGCGCTCCCCTTGTTAAGTATAGGGAGCGTAACGTGCAATAACCTCGTGCTGAGAAGCACAAGGTACCAAACGCAAATGGGTTTTTTAACCGTTTGCGTTTGGTGCGGTATTTACCGCATATTACAATCCAAACGTTAATGCTCACGCAAATGAGCTTTAACGTTTGCGTTAGGAATATAATAGTTAATAACATGGGATGCAAAGTGGGCAGGGCTTGCAGTCACATAATCTAAAATTAAATGTGCAATAACTTCAAAACCAAACCGGCACAAACGTTGGTTTTTGCAGCACAAACCAGCACAAACGTAGCACAAACGAATGGTATATTTTTATTCAGGTTTTACAAACACGAGGTGCCAACTTCACACAGCTGCAGACGAGGCCCTCTAATCAGGCACTGTAGAGGGCAGCCCGCCGGGGCCTCCCAAGGATTCCTTGAGGAGCATGCAGCTGCCGGATGATAGAGCTGCGACTGTGCGGGCTAGCCAGCCGGGTGCATGTGGCAGTCAGAGAGGCGGCACAGGGAGGGAGCCACTGCACCTGCAGCCACGGCAGACCCCCTCCCCCACAACCAGGATCCAGGGAGCCTCCACTGACTGACCACCAGGCTATGGTAAAGCGACACATTTCTAGAAAAAATAAAAATCCGAGGGCATTTTTAAATGTCCCAAGGAACATAAAATAAAACTTTTTTTTTCTTTCTATTACTCACCTGATTCCTGTATCCACCAACAAGCGCAGCCTCCTGTCTCCCACGCTGTTAGACGCTTCATACACCGGCGCGTCGTGTGCAGGTATTCCAATCATTTTAGTATTTGAATGCAGAGTCCACCCCTGCACTCTTCCACAATACCTCAGAGGGGTTACGGTGTGAAGGCACTAGCTGGCACCAAAGGTCCTATTTTAATGCACCTGTTATTACTTTCATCCAAAGCCTGCATAACGTTCACCATAATTTAGCCAAAAAATCACTAAACTTGTTCTGTGTGTCCTAAAACGTCTCCTCTTTTCATACAGGCTGCCGCCCCAAGCAGTTGTTTATGAATAGATTAAAAGAAAACCATTTACCGTCATTTGAAATGTCATTTTTTTCTTTTAAATTTCTCTATAATCTGACAAATCCGCCACTTCACGGGCAGGTTATGGGGACCTCCTAGGCACGATATTTGAAGGAATTTTTCATTTTTATTCTTAACCTTTATTTCATGGAAAACTCACTGTCCCTTTAAAAACTTTTTTTTTAACTTTTTGTCCTTGTTTCCTGTCCCCCAGGGCACTACCCGGAACCCCATACACCTTTTATGGCAAATATCTTGCATATATGCCCTCTTGGAGGGCACTCTAAAACGCGAACGTTCAAGTCCCATTGACTTGCATTGAGTTCGGATTGTGTTCGCGTCCGAACTCGAACTTTTGAAATTGTTCAAGTTCGAATGCAAACCGAACACGGGGGTGTTCGGCTCATCCCTATACCTATGTATCATTGTATTATAAAATAGAATCCCACTGACAGGTCTCCACTATAAATATAGTCTACCTATGTATCATTGTACTGTATAATAGAATCCCACTGGCAGGTCTCCACTATAAATATAGTGTATCTCTTTACCATTGTACTATACAATAGAATCCCATTGGCGGGTCTCCAATATAAAACTATAATATATCTCTGTACCATTGTAGTGTATAATAGCATCCCACTGACGGGTCTCCAATATAAATATGATGTACCTCTGTACCATTGTACTGTATAATAAAATAACCAACGAAAAACATTACATCATAAAAAAGTCCAAATATCGATTCCATATAAATCTTTAGCAGCAGCAAAGGATTAAAAAAGGGATAAAATCTTCTCTACAGTGTATAAAATCTTGATCAATGATGTTCCATGAGGATATAAACACAAATACAAGACCTCATAGGGAAACACCCTGTGTTCTGTATGCCAGATAGACAGTTTGATTTCCCCACACTGATGAACTGCCCCAAGATATGATCTAGATTACCTGTTTAAGGAGCCCCTTCGGTTTTAGGATGATAGTTAAAGCTTTGCTGTGATTTAATAGGTAGCGGGGACGATCTACTAAATTGTTTCCATGTTTTAAATGTTATTTTTTTTTCATTAGAGTGAGCACGAGTCACATTTACAAGGAATAGTGGTTTCAATGCCTTTATCATACACCTACAGCCGGCCAAGGAGAGTGGCTGGAGGCTAAAGCCCTGCCTGAGGTAGGAGGACTCAAGGAGGAGGATCTGTGTCTCTTTAGCGTGCGCCTGGAACTACCCGTTCATTGGCCGACACATTGCAACAAACAATTTTCTGATTGTCAGCCAAACGAATTTCACTTGCAATTGAGCCCGAGACTGTACACCGAATGTTTTAGTGCTTTGGGCAATAATTCTAACATTAATTAGTTAATTAATATGCAACAGTTAACCCCTTCACTACGAGATCGAGATATCTCAGGCTTCAAAGGGACCATCCATCCGATCTGGAGATCTGCAGTCCAAAAATTTTGTTTGCTTTTGGGCTGCAGAAGGTGCCCCCAACGTTTTAGCCCTGTGGCATAATTCCAAAAGATCTAAAACTGTGTAAAATATGATGCCCTGACATCGGGTTTTCTTTTCAGCGGTCGATGCAGGGGAAAAAAAGAAGGAAAAAGACCAGCAGCTCAAACTGCTGTAACTCAATTTGGCAGTAGATGGCGCCATCTACTGACCAAATAGGTTATTTACAGTAAGAAATCCAATGGGTATATACATTCAATTAAATGCTCAAATATTTATTTATAAATAAAAACATTTTTTTTTAAAAAAAAACACTGGTTTCTGACGATGTTTTTTTGGAAAATCACTTGGTAGTGAAGGGGTTAAGTCCCTAAGTAGCAAGTTTCTTTTGGGTAATATGGTCGAATATGTGTAAGAAAAAACACACAAAAAAGGTGTAATATGAATGTACAATTTACTTGGCAATTTATAATAACAGTTTATAACAATTATTTTACAGTACATACAAAATAGTACACATTGCAGGAAAGAAAAACATAACAAAAGCACAGTAAACAAAACAATACCAAACCATACAAAAATGAATGAATGCAAGATGCAATAAACTTACAAGGCTTCCAGCTTTTAGAACATAAACAATGACACTGGGTACTTAACTTGTAAGTCTGCAGGATCAGCTCCCCCTGGAGGTATTCCAAATCTCCATACACATGAGATATATAACAAAAACAGTGAGCTTCTTCGTATCCTACAACTGAGGGAATATTTCACATTTCACATGTTTTTGAGTGAGAAATCACTTAGTATAGCATACCACTCGCAGCATGGATCCTGGTCAGGACCTGAATGTTTTCTGCTGGTGTTCCAGAGCTTGTACCAATGACAGTGAACATGGGAAGGTGATAATTAAAAGCAAGAAAAATTTATTTGCATCAATAAAATGCCCAACGCGTAAAATGCCCAACGCGTTTCGTCAATCTGACTTTATCAAGGGCAATACAATAAAACCATATAAAAAACAAACAGTGTGTTTATCACCCTTCCTGTCCCCAGTTCCTTTTAAAGTCCTTCCTGCGCACTCATTGGTCCTCCCGACTCCTCAGCATCTACCATATAAGGTGCAGGAGGGGTGGGGTTGCGCCTATTCCCCGAAGGGTTGGCTGCAACCACCAAATGCATCCAGCCCAACAACATGTGTAGAACACAACAAAGAAAAAAATGTCATCTGCGCTTACTCCAATTATACCGTGTGAAACTAAACACAATTAGAGGTTTGGTTTCTTATCAATGGCCATTATAAGACTAGCTCGCCCGCCAACGTCACGGCACCTCTAAAAGGGCGAGTCCTAACCAAAATGAAACCACAGGCTGCTACATAGCAAACCATACCTGCTCATGCTGCTTGTCAAACATGAGGTAGACTGGTGGGCCTTTATTTATGCTCCCCCAGAAACAAAATCCACTTTGGGATCAAAACAAAGACACGGAACGGAGTCTTGCTGCAGGGATGACCTGGCTGGAAGTACATTGAAACATACATAGTGCATAATACATTGAACCCCACAATTCCCGAACCACTGGCAATAATGATCCTGCCGTCCAGTAAAATTCCCCTTGTCTTCCTCAACCCCAATCCCTCTAGATTGTAAACTCCTATGAGCAGGGCCCTCTACACCTTGGGCTCTATTACATTCTTCGCGAAACGTTAACGCGTGCGCAAAAACGCATTAACGCGAGGGGCGAAACCCTTTGCGCTGACCGTCGTATTACAATGCCCGCGCAAAAAATGCATGTTAACATCTACCGCGGGTGAACCTACGCGAACGCTGCGCGAGCTTACTGTACTTTGAGTGTCTTATACGTAAAATTGTGAGTGCAAATGCGTTTGTGCGCTGGTACGCGGATGGTATTACAATCTATGCGCAAAATTTAACGCACAGCGTTTGCGCGCATAATTTTAACGTCTTTGAAAAGCTGGTGGTAACGGCAAATTGTAACAACCTGACCGTACCAAACTGCGGATTCACAACGGAGAACGTCGATGTGCACATTTTTTTTACTAGATCCTTGTCTTCCATCAGAACGTACGTCTGTTGTGCGCAGTCCGCACAAAATGACGGACTCGCGTTAAAAATTACATTGTGCTCACTGATTTCTGCGCGCAACGGTACTTTGTGCACATTTTTGCACGTCGGTTTTACGAGCGCAATTTCCTGGCAGATGTAAAAATGCGCAAGGAATGTAATTCCAGCGGTGATTTTCGTGCGTTAACGTTTAACACTTCTCACAAAAAAAACGCGTTCAGCGTGCATTTTTGCGGTAATAAGTTCCCTATTGTTTCCATCCTATGTCCATTTATCTGTATCTGGCTCCCTTTGGTCATTGTAAAGCGCTGTGGAAACTGATGGCGCTCTATAAATGATGACAATACTATATATAAAAAAACAGGTAAGTTTGGGGAATAAACACACATCTGGCTACCACCAGTGGTAGTAAGTTCCAGCAGATCTGAAGAACTAAGGAAAATTCAAGAATGTCAACAGGTGACCATCCAGAACGATTGGTATCCAAACACCTTCAAATTAAAAAAAAAAAAAAAGTTGAATCTATAAAAATATACAGTACTTTCTGATCCCACTTATATACATTGTATATATAGAAGTAAGTGTGTGTGTGTGTAGACTATCTCATGTATATTTTCAATCTTTTCTGATAGAAAGTATAAATTGAATCCCTCCCAAGTATTCTATGTGAACTTTTATGCTATGTTTATAGCAAGTGTTGTAGAGAGGAAATGCTGTTGAATGTACTTAGGTTTTATTGTGTTATTTTGTTCTTGTAACTATGGAATACAACTGGTAATTCTGCTTAGCGTTTCAAAGTGACTAAACACGAGATGGATTCCCATAACAATATACATTGAAATACTTTAGATTAGCCCCTTATAATTCATCTCATACGATACCCTTAATTCATTCCATTTCCGTAGCTTGATGTGAACAGCAGAACTTTATAATAATACCTGGAGATGCTATTTTAGTCATAAGAGAAGATTAATATTCTGTCTTTGGAAATTATGGGTTTGTGCGGAGAGTGCGTAAATAAATATTTTGCACCTCATAAAATTTCAAGGCCACTTCTCTTCTAGTAATGACTCCATGCCACCTCTATAATTAATTACTATTACCTAGTATACTGCATATACTGCCTTGTTAAAAAAACAAAACACAAAACAGTTCGAAAAATCTGCACCATATACGGTAGGTCAGATGCTAGAATTTGTGTGCTTAATACAAACATAAAGTTAATTTGTATATTGTTGTTACCATACTCCTGTCTCCCATAAATTGCTATGAACATTAAATTATAAAGCATGTTATAATGCGTGTATGATATTCATAAGCCAATGAAAAATCACTACATATATATATATATATATACTGTATATTCGGTACATCCATAACTTCCTTTATTAACCCCATTCACTACAGTGATCGTGGATTTGTCTATTCACGATCAGTGGTAGCAGACGCAGCAGCCTGAGATCGTGTTAACACGATCTGGGGTTACGCTGTTTGATTGCAAATTAAATTTGTTTGTTGCAAACAAATTTTGTTTGCTTTTAGGCTCCAGATGGTGCCCTGAAAGTTTTAGCGCTGTGTGCTAAAGTTGTGCGCAAGTTGCTAAAACAGTTTAGAATCGGCTAAGGAATGTCCTGACATATCAGGCATTCCCCAAACCACACAGAAAGACTGCAGTTGGAGCTGCTGAAACTCTATTTGGCCAGTAGATGGTGCCATCTGTCTGCCAAATAGGTTATTACAGTAAGCAATACATTGGGACTAATCCCTAATATTTCTTACTGTTGTAGCGCTCACTCCCGGAGGAGCCGTTGAATTTAACCTCAGGTTAGTCTCACCGCACTAGGGAATAATTATACACCAGCACTGTTGTGGATTTTATAGATTATATACTTTACTGATCCCAATAAAGCGGCATATATAATGTAAACACGGTATATGAACGACAGGACTTCGTAATGCGGGAAAAAAAACACACGGCGGCAAAAAGGAAAGTTTAACCCCTTCGTTTCTGGAATGTAAGTCCCGCGAAAGTAATGTCTCAAAAAGGTGTGTGTGTTTGAACTCAGGTACCCGGGTACTATATTCAACTGGCCAGTGAATGGAATGAGCAAATCTTCGACTAGTCACGTTGGGGCCCTGTAGATTTAAACAATAATGCAGCGTGCTTCGTTAAACTTGGGACTGTGGCCTGGAAGGCCTCTCACCCATCCGTTAGACAATCTGTTCTGCTACCCGATTAAGGATGTCTCTCCGCTGGATTACACTGGAACTCTGTGCCACCGGATCTGCTTCTCCTGCTTGTCTGATCTCCGCAACGAGAACTACGGCCTACCGCCTGCACTCCCAATGGATCATCGCGGTCTCCTTACTCGGGGTCCAAACCGGAACTATGTCTCTGTGCAAAACCTCTCAGCAATATATAGATAGGTCTCCACCAAGTCACTGTCTCTGATCAGCAGCACCTGTGAGGCAGGGCCTGCTCTCCGGCCTGGTCTCGATCCCTGGCAGTCTCACATGCTTCTTCTACCTTTCGCCGCTCGACTCACACTGGCTCTTCTTTGCCGAGGCTGCGGATGTCCTTCTCTCTCTCCCACCCACTTCCGGTCTCTCGCAAAGCACGATGGAATTTGTAGTTCCGTTTGTGTCCAGTATAGTTCATATTGCGCCTGTCTCCCTCTGGTGGCCAAACCAAGTAAATGCAGCAACATATCTTAAAACAGCGCTACACTCTCCCCTCTTGAATTCTTGGGTCTCTCCAAGGAAGTGTAACAGTTACATGACATTCCAGCATTTACATTAAGCAATATATTCTGGTTCAGCAGCAAACATACACTTCAGGCAACCTTCGCACTGTGGTAACAGCCTCTTCAGTGCTATGTCCTGGTTAATCGTAGGTGAGTCTCTGAGGGGGTCGGATAGAATGTTTAGACTCTGGTTCAATCATCTCCTCTTCAGGTGGGAATGCCACATTTTCGGGCTCAACTCTTTCGTCCACAACTGGAGCAGACATCTCTTCTGAATATGAGCCTTCCAGTGACGGCATAGAACTATAATCTAAAGACACATTTTCGGGAACTACAGGAATTTCCAAAGTCTCGGAAACTTCCAATTGGAATATAGGAGCCTCAGGCCTCAGGTTACTTTCCCAACATTCGGAAACTGGAATGGCCTCTTCGGGCTCAGGCGAGCGCACCCAGTCCAGACAAAAACTTTCTTCCTCACTATCCCCTTCACTATCCCCTTCAACAACCCATGTCTGCTGGGACCGAGTAACGGGAGTCAAGCGTGGAACAGGCGGATTCGGCAAAGAAAGTTCGTCTCCAACTGGTATCCTTACAGCTTCCCTCAAAGGCAACAGATGATTTCGGTGCCAGTTTTTAAGAGGCCCGGCCTTTCCGTCCGGTCGGATTTGGTAAACTGGCAGACCCGGCAGTTGCTTGCAGACAATGTAGACTTGAGAACTCCATCTATCCACCAACTTATGCCTTGCAGAAACACCCAAGTTCTTCAACAAAACCCTATCACCGGGTTGTAGATCCTGTATCCGAACTCTCAAGTCATACAGGGTTATCCAAAGACATTCGAAAAGTCACCGCACGTTCGGTGACTTTTCGTTCTCTTCAATTCGGTTCCTTTTGCCGATTGCATTTCGGTGACCCTGCGGTGTATTCAGCAAACAGCACAGGGTCCCCGAATTGCAGGGAAAAGCTGCCGCAAACCTGACGAAAACTAACCAAATGCATGCTGAAAACAAGCAAAAACATTCGAAAAAGCCGAACAGGAGCCGAACAGGAGCCGAATCACACAGAGCCGAAGCAGCTGTGACGTAGAGGAGGCAGTGAATAAATTAGCAAAACCATTTGTATGAATCTGGGAAAAAGAAACGCTGTTTGCAAAGAAACTACTGAGCGAAAATGTCTGAAATTTTCACAGGAGGTCCAGGGAATGATAATAAAGAGGGCTGTTACAGAAAAAATAAGTAAACTGAAAAAAAAAAAAAAAAAAAATCGGACTTTTAAAAAAAAAAATAAAAAAATGCTTAAAGTATCCTAAAAAATATAGATAAAGAGACTTTTTGCTGCAGAATTTTATAATGAACGGTTCATTAGATATTGAATTAAAACGGGAATATTTTTAACATTGAAGCCTATGGGGTTCTCCTGAATAAATTTGCCGAATTAAACCACCGAATGGCAGGGCATTAGGGGAACCTTTCACTGCTGGTTTGTGTTCTCTGAATAGCCGAAGCAGTGCTTCTCTATGGGGATTTCACTGCCCTCGAACAGGCACCGAACAGGCACCGTATGTTCAGGCAATTCGCCATGATTTGGCGAATTGCCTGCTCTCTGGATAGCCGAATGGTCAGGAAAGGCAACCGAACGCTGATTTTCAGCGTTCGGTTACCTTTCTCAAGCAATTCGGATCTCTTTGGATAACCCTGATAGTTTCGCTTATTCCTCTGTTCTCTGTTTCCTGAGGTCAAACGGGCCTGTTCAAGCGCAGAAGCTAAATTTTTCCAAAGTCTAGAAGTCTATCCACATAATTTTTATGAGAGGCCACAGACGTCTGATCAAGAGATATCCCAAATGCCAAGTCAACAGGCAGTCGAGCTTCTCTTCCGATCATGAGACGGTGAGGCGAGTATCCAGTAGCGTCATTCTCCGTACTGTTATACGCATGCACCAGTGTAGCTATGTGACGACTCCAATTCTGCTTCTCTCGGTTTGACAGTGTCCCCAACATATTTAGCAGCATGCGATTAAATCTTTCAGGTTGGGCGTCACCTTGAGGGTGATAGGAATTCAGAAGACCCGAACCACTCCATAACAGTTCCAGCAATTGCCCAACAAGCCGGCTCTCAAAGTCTCTGCCCTGATCCGAGTGGATTCTCCTTGGTAGGCCATAATGAACAAAAAACTTCTCCATCAAAACCTTTGCTACTGTAGGAGCACGTTGGTCTTTAGTAGAGAAAGCTTGGGCATAACGTGTGAAATGATCAGTCACTACTAGAATATTTCCCTGCCCACTAGCATCCGGCTCTAAGCACAGGAAATCAATGCACACCAAATCCATGGGTCCTTGACTTTGTAGGTGGCTCATTGGAGCAGTTTGAGTTGGTAGGGTCTTCCTCTGGATACACCTCAGACACGAATGGCAGTAACTTTCAACTTCAGATCTCATACACGGCCAATAAAATCTGTCTCGCACTAACTTAAGAGTTCTCTCTGCACCCAAATGCCCATGGTCATCGTGTAATGATCTCAGCACACCCTCTCTGTGTTTGGTGGGAAGGAACAACTGTTGTGTCTCTTCAGCATTGTTCGAGGGGCCCCTTCGGTAGACCACCCCATCCAACATCTTCAGCCATTCCCACTCTTTGTATACCAATCAGGCCCCTTCGGGGGAACTTGTCAGTAGAATTTCCCTTTGGTTCGTGTTTATGGCTTTTACTGTTAACGCAATCAGAGGATCTCTAGCCTGATCGGCTCTCAGGTCCTGTTTCGAAAACGTAGGCAGACTTTCATCCCTCAGCTGTGTAGGATTACAATAAAACTCTGGGACGGCCGCAGCCATGACTCCTATAGCTTCTGCTTCAACTACTCACTTGACCCGGCGCTCTGCTCCTTGACACAACGCTTGTACCCCATCTGGAGTTAGCTGAGTCTATTCTGTAGTGTAGGGTCTTCTTGACAAAGCATCTGCATCTCGATTATTCACTCCAGGGCGATACTTAAGGCTGAACCGAAACCCTGACAGAGCGGCCAACCACCGATGTCCCGTTGCATCCAGTTTCGCCGTAGTAAGGACGTACGTAAGAGGATTGTTGTCAGTCTTTATCACAAATTCGGCTCCATACAGATAATCTTTCAGCTTGTCTACTACCGCCCACTTCAAGGCTAGGAACTCTAATTTGTGAGTAGGATAGTTTTTCTCCAAAGGCGTAAGGCTTCGACTCACATACGCTACAGGCCTCAACAACCCACCATATTCTTGGTATAGGACTCCCCCTAGACCTTCTCTGCTGGCATCCACATGCAAATCGTACGGCTTATGAGGATCAGCATAAGCCAGGACAGGAGCTCGAGTTAGACTCTCTTTCAGTTTCATGAAAGCACTTTCGCATTGATTAGTCCATTCTTCTTGGATGGATTCTCGAGCCTTCCTTGGCCCCGGAGCCGACGAACTTTGATCAGAGGCCTTGGGGCTTTCTCCTGCATCTTCCTTCTGTAGGAGCTTGTTCAGGGGTTGAGCTATCTTGGCAAATCCTCCTACGAGTCTTCGGTAATATGAGCAGAACCCCAGTAACATTTCGGGGTCTAGGCCAGGAAGCTACGGCTTCCAACTTTTGGGGATCCGTCGAAACACCTTCTGCTGAAACAACATGTCCCAAGTACGTAACAGAAGGTAGACAAAATTGACACTTCTCCAAAGACAGTTTCAACCCTTCTTCGTGGAGCCGCTTCAAGACATTTTCCAACCGCTGCTCATGTTCTTCCAGAGTCTTCCCGAACACAATAATATCATCGAGATACACCAACACTTCGATCAGGTTCATGTCCCCGACTGTCTTCTCCATTAATCGTTGGATTGTGGCTGGAGCCCCCGTAAGGCCTTGAGGCATTCTGTTGAACTCAAAGAACCCCAGTGGGCAGATGAACACAGTCTTCTCTTTGTCCTCAGGATGCATTGGTATCTGATGATACCCACTTCGCAGGTCTAGTACACTAAACCACTTTGCTCCAGACAAACACTGTAAGGCATCTTCTATCCGAGGAGTGGCATATTGATCCGGAATGGTTCTCTGATTTAGCATGCGATAGTCTATACATAGACGGATAGAACCATTCTTCTTCCGAACCATCACTATTGGAGAGGCGTACGGACGCCTGGACTCTTGAATCACCTTAGTCCTCTGTAGTTCATTCAGCTGTTCTCATAGATCATCCAAGTCTCCCAGCGGAACTCATCTTGACCTTTCTCGAAACGGCTTATCTTCTTGTAGTCGAATGCGATGCTCAGTACTCTTAGCTAAACCCACGTCGAACTCATCCTTCGAGAACAAGTCCCTCCATTTTAGGATCTGGGACTGAAGACGTTTCTTCCATTCAGGTGAAATGGGAGCGTCCTTGGGATAGAACCTTTCAGCTGGAATCTCTTTATTCACTTCCCCCCCTAAATCGGTAGGGGAGAGAGGCGTAGCGGAAGCTACTTGCCCGATGGGCACTCGAGCTTTCAGGATCACTGGAGAATCGGACACATTACACACACTAACTGAGACTCTTCATCGTGTCCATTTCAAAGCTCTTGTGGAGATTATTTCAGGGATTACTTCTACTCCAGCTTCACTCCCATAATTGAGATCAGTTTCCAGTACCACGTAGGGACCCGGTTGTGATCTGTTCAACTTGACTGAAGCCCGGAAACTCGCCACTTCTCCTGATTGGGAGGAACAGAGAAGGTTCTGCAATCTCCACAGGCGCCCCACTTCAGCAGGTGCCTTCTGTTCTTCGACCATTCGCTGATAGACCGGACGTAACATCGGGTGTATCCCCTGGTAGAACCTTCTTTCATTACTATGGGAGTCAGAAGACGTCGCACCAGATCAGTATTCGTCCCCACTATCATAGAACTTCTGTTGGCCCCTGAAGGCCGAGGACACACAATGGCCAATGCATCACAACCTCCAGACTGTCCGATGACTTCGGATCCGATTTCTAACTTCACCTGTAGATATCCGTCATAGGGAAGCTTTTCAGTTCCGATACCCAAGATCTCAAGGTCCTTTAATTTCTGTAGAGGTATGTGCTTCAAGTGTTTCTCATAGAAGTCTCGATAGATCAACATCACTTGAGCCCCTGAGTCTAACAGAGCTTTAGTGTAGACTCCCTCCACTTGGATTGGAACGATGGGAGAAGGACCTATCAGCTGGTCAGGAAACTTTGTCGTAGCCGCAGGAGGTTTAGACCCAGTTCGCTGTACCCTGGCCTTCTTCATGACCCGTGTAGGTTTTGGGTGTGCATTGCTTCCCCATGACACAGGACCGGACACTAAGGGAGTAACTCTTTCAGTCCTGGTAGGCTCAGCAGCTGGCAAAACTCTGGGCCCTCTCGGCCTTTCGGTTCTGGCTTTAATTTTGGAGCGGTTTTCAACCATTGGGCACCTAGTTTGCTCCTTCACTTGGGCCCTCTGGCGTTTCCCGCCTGTGAGGTAGATAGCAGCCCTTCCAAGGCTTTTAGGAACTCTTCTACTCTATTTCCTTCAGGTCTTTGGCTTTTGCATTGTGCTCGGAAATGACTTATTTCCCCACAGTTGAAACATCTCTTCTTTGAAGACGGAGACGCACTTATTCGTGGTGACTCGGTTGAAAGACCCGGGCTAGACGCCATAGCAACTCCCGCTGTCCCCATATTAGTGAGGAACATCTGCATATCGGTCTGTGTCTCTGCCACCTTCAAAAGTACTCGGCACAGGTCAGTGTGCGCTTGTTTCAGCTCAGCTTGAGCTTATTGTACCTTCTTAACCGTCTTGTGTAACTCACTATATGCAGGAAGGGTTGGCTCTTTGGCAGTACTCTCTGTGGATATAGGAACTAACAAATGCTCTTGTCCGTTAACTTCAGATCCATAGGCGTCCAACGAATCATCTTCAGTTTGCAGATATTCGTTATGTCTTACTGGTTGTGCGTAAACTCTTTCTCCTCTCCTTAAAGACTTTTCTTCTAGCAGAGCCTCTTCCTCTCTAACAGCTCGAATTAGTTTCAGGTATTTCAATTCTCGGTTACCTTCTCTGGTTCGTAGCTGTAACATCACAGGATCTAGAGGTTGAGCGCCCCTCAATATCTGCTGCATTCGGATTTTATCTATTGTGGCCGGTTCGGCCCCTTTCTTAAGAAGTATCTTGTGCAGAATCTTATTTAGGCGCCTCATATATTTAGTCATCTTCTCACCCTTTCGCTGGTAAGTATGTTCATACTGGTACATGAGCTCAGCAGCCTTTTCTGTTCGCCCAAAGACTTCCTGTAATACGTTTAGGTAATCTAAAGCAGTGCAGTCTTGCTTACTCAATTTCAGTTTTCTGACAGCCTCTGACGCAGGTCCCTTTAAGCTCTCAGTAATTCTTTGCTTCTTCTGCGCTTCAGGGACGTCCCACTCATCCAGAGCCTGCATCGCCTGTTCGACCCATTCTTCAAAGGTTTCTTCTCTCGCCGGAGTTGGTACGTTTCCTGTAAAATTCCTCAACCGTTGGTAACCAAAGTTAGTGTGTGGAGGGCTTGTTCTTTGACATTAAGGCTAGGGTCAGACTGAGGCAGTGCGAACGCGCGTGCAGCCGCACTTAATCACGGCCGTGCTAGCAGCAGATGCCGGGCAATGACGGCCAATATACGAAGTACGGTCGCACAAAAGTGCGGCCGCGCAACGCAAGCGGCAAACAAACGCATTTTTTCGAGAACGTGAAACCACTAGTACTGACGTACAGAGTGCGCTGCGTCCGCTAGCGGCGTGTGTGCGTGATTGGGAGACGTCAGACGCTGCTAATGTCCGGCCAACATAACGTCCAGACACAAAAAGTGTTTTATTGATGATCCGTACAAAATCACGGACGAAAATGCGCATAGTATGACCGCTATCGCGTATTCCGTGAAAAAATACGTCCATTCGTTCGAACGCACTTTTTCACAGACAACGTAAAAATGCGTTCGTCTGACCCTAGCCTTAGCCAGCAAATCTTCAATAGTCACTATGAATTCAGGCCCGATCATGGCCAGCGGACTGGGCGCGGGAACACTCGTGGGATCACCACGTGGCACACTTGGCTGAATCAGTTGAACTTCCACCTCATCGGTCAGCTTCACGCTCGCGCCCTGAAAACACACTGGAACACCCTTTCTCCACTCAAAAAGAACATACGTGTGAGAAGTATCGGGGTTCGCTTTAATGTCCAGGATTAACCCCCGATGATCTGGTATAACCTCTGGTTAGTCTCACCGCACTAGGGAATAATTATACACCAGCACTGCTGTGGATTTTATAGATTATATACTTTACTGATCCCAATAAAGCGGCATATATAATGTAAACACGGTATATGAACGACAGGACTTCGTAATGCGGGAAAAAAACACACGGCGGCAAAAAGGAAAGTTTAACCCCTTCGTTTCTGGAATGTAAGTCCCGCGAAAGTAATGTCTCAAAAAGGTGTGTGTGTGTGAACTCAGGTACCCGGGTACTATATTCAACTGCGCTTACTCCAATTATACCGTGTGAAACTAAACACAATTAGAGGTTTGGTTTCTTATTAATGGCCATTATAAGACTAGCTCGCACGCCAACGTCACGGCACCTCTATAAGGGCGAGTCCTAACCAAAATGAAACCACAGGCTGCTACATAGCAAACCATACCTGCTCATGCTGCTTGTCAAACATAAGGTAGACTGGTGGGCCTTTATTTATGCTCCCCCAGAAACAAAATCCACTTTGGGATCAAAACAAAGACACGGAGCGGAGTCTTGCTGCAGGGATGACCTGGCTGGAAGTACATTGAAACATACATAGTGCAAGAGGGGTGGGGTCGCGCCTATTCCCCGAAGGGTTGGCTGCAACCACCAAATGCATCCAGCCCAACAACATGTGTAGAACATAACAAAGAAAAAAATGTCATCTGCGCTTACTCCAATTATACCGTGTGAAACTAAACACATTTAGAGGTTTGGTTTCTTATTAATGGCCATTATAAGACTAGCTCGCCCACCAACGTCACGGCACCTCTATAAGGGCGAGTCCTAACCAAAATGAAACCACATGCTGCTACATAGCAAACCATACGTGCTCATGCTGCTTGTCAAACATGAGGTAGACTGGTGGGCCTTTATTTATGCTTCCCCAGAAACAAAATCCACTTTGGGATCAAAACAAAGACACGGAGCGGAGTCTTGCTGCAGGGATGACCTGGCTGGAAGTACATTGAAACATACATAGTGCAGGAGGGGTGGGGTCGCGCCTATTCCCCGAAGGGTTGGCTGCAACCACCAAATGCATCCGGGCGGGCGAGCTAGTCTTATAATGGCCATTAATAAGAAACCAAACCTCTAATTGTTTTTAGTTTCACACGGTATAATTGGAGTAAGCGCAGATGACATTTTTTTCTTTGTTATGTTCTACACATGTTGTTGGGCTGGATGCATTTGGTGGATTTCCCCTTCGGGGAATAGGCGCGACCCCACCCCTCCTGCACTATATTCAACTGGCCAGTGAATGGAATGAGCAAATCTTCGACTAGTCACGTTGGGGCCCTGTAGATTTAAACAATAATGCAGCGTGCTTCGGTAAACTTGGGACTGTGGCCTGGAAGGCCTCTCGCCCATCCGTTAGACAATCTGTTCCGCTACCCGATCAAGGATGTCTCTCCGCTGGATTACACTGGAACTCTGTGCCACCGGATCCGCTTCTCCTGCTTGTCTGATCTCTGCAACGAGAACTATGGCCTACCGCCTGCACTCCTAATGGATCATCGCGGTCTCCTTACTCAGGGTCCAAACCGGAACTATGTCTCTGTGCAAAACCTCTCAGCGATATATAGATAGGTCTCCGCCAAGTCACTCTCTCTGATCAGCAGCACCCGCGAGGCAGTGCCTGCTCTCCGGCCTGGTCTCGACCCCTGGCAGTCTCACGTGCATCTTCTACCTTTTGTCACTCGGCTCACACTGGCTCTCCTTCGTATGAGGCTGCGGATGTCCTTCTCTCTCTCCCACCCACTTCCTGTCTCTCTCGCAAAGCACGATGGAATTTGTAGTTCTGTTTGTGTCCAGTATAGTTCATATTGCGCCTGTCTCCGTCTGGTGGCCAAACCAAGTAAATGCAGCAACATATCTTAAAACAGCGCTACACTGTATAATTAATAATGAATGATTTTCCAAAAATCCACTGGTTCCTGACAGAGGATTTTTGGAAAATCACTTGGCAGTGAAGGGGATAATTAGATGTTCCCACTCCAGTATCTACCTCACAGAGACTATGCAGATTTTTTTTGTAAAAAAATGTGACCTCCATGCGTAAATATATATGAATCCACTGCAAATGCAGTTTTGAAGTTAAAAGCACAAAGACATTTACTAACTCACTTTTGGGACATAAGCCAACTTGCACTTATACTGTTAAAAGTGACTACAAGTGCAAAGGAAATCCAGACAAAAATAAAATTTAATTGCCAACTGATCAGAGCGCAGATTCCTGATCCTAATGCAATCAGCTAGTGTGGTGTAACAAAACCATACTTTTCCAAACATGCAGAGGTTAAACCTATCCCATGTCATGTTTTGTTTTTTTATTATTTGTGTGTTTCTTTGTTTTACAAGGTCCAACTTGTCCCCTAAGTTTGAATTAATTCTGAGCCGGATCGCGGCCTAGCTCCGGTGGGGGCCACCATCTTGGATGACAGCTCCACCTCCGGATCCCCCCTTCCAACTTGATGTCATTGTGCATGGTACGATGACATCAGTTAGCCGGGAAACACCTAGCTGCCCTGTTCCTTTGAACCACCATATCTCCCGATCGGTGGGAGCTAGGTGGTCATGTCGGGTATCATTCGAAAGGCTTGAGCATGGCCTTTCGAATGATACCAAACATGACCATGTTTAAAGTAAATAAATAAAGAAAATTTAAAAAAAAAGGAAAAATGTGCTTTTTGGGTTATTTTTATTAATGCAGCAATATTGTTCACATTTCAATTATAATGTGAACAATGATGCTGCACTAATGATTTTTTTCTATGGGATGCGTTTGCTAAAAATCACATAATTCCCCACAAAAAAGTGTAACGAGCTCCCGTTTCTAATTTTTTTAACAAGTGCACCCTATAGAAAATATAACCGCAAAGACTCGGATGTTAAAATGTGAAAAAAAATACTTTACTGCTGTAGATGATTAAAAATTCTAATTTTATTGCATTTTTTGTTATAATATTCAGGCAGGACATGACGTATACATATAAAAATGATATATTATGAATCTGCCGAGTCTGCCGGAAAGAACAATATATAATATGTCTTGGTTATATAATAAAACGTGGCTTCAAATCACGTTTAAACATGATGAGCAAAAGCGGTAAAAATTAGCTTAGCACACTGACGTGAAATGGCTCAGCAGTGAAAGGGTTAAGTATAATTAATCTTGGAATATATAGGAAATCAAAGAAACTGATTATGGGTTAGCGGATCGTAGAATACTAAGGTATCTGCATTTCTCATCTTACAGGTTTATTACATTTTTACTTAAGATATTCAATACAAGGTGATTTTTCCCTAAAACCACTACCAGGACTTGGTGGTTTTATGTAAAATAATTTTCCATCACCCACACAGTAAATATATACATAAGCACCACACTCTATGGGCTCTATCAGCTGGTGTGAGCTAAAACGACAATGCTACATGAAAAATCTAGCACGAGTCGCTAAAAGGTAGCGCCTGACAACCCACCAACAGATCACCTTGTCCGCGGTAGTCCATGTACAAGATTCATTAGCGCACGCTAGGGAAACGTTAAGACCCGGGCTGAGAACCAGTGCTAATGTATGGTATAGTTAAAAATAAAAAGCGTTCCAGTGCTAAAAAGCCTTGTTTTTAAAAAAAATTCATCGGAGCCCCAAATTTCGCTTGAAAAATCCAGAAAAATACCTAATAAATTCTAAAAATTCAATAAATAAAAAGTCTTTTTGCTGCGGATTAAAAAAATAAACGGTTTAATAAATAAGGATAAAAACGATAGTAATTCTTACATTGAATCCTATGGACTTTGCACACGGCCAGTTTTTCTATACAATGCATCTTCTCGCATTTCCTCAAATCATGCCGGTTTAACTAAACAATGCATCTTTTACACGTAAACTACATCCAGAGAGCCAAGAGAACACCTGTGCTGCATTCCTTTCAATTTTATTTTTTTTGTCATTTAACACCAGGGTTAAGCAATAGGTAAATTTCTGCAATTAGCGTCTGCACTAAAATTTGCACCGGGACCAAACGATCTGTTGGTTAAAATAGCGATAGTGCTCTTTAGCGCTGCCCATGTTAAGTATAGTCAAAGAACTACGACTAAAACTAAAATTAAAATAGGTCCCTCCCTCCTTTCATCTAGTTTTTATTAGTTGATGAAAATAATAGATTTTCAGCACAGTTTTAATCAAATGTCACTTGATTGTCATAATATTTTTAGTTGTTGACTTAGGCTGGGGTCAGACGAACGCAGTGTGAAAGCGCGTGCAGCTGCACTTTATCACGGCCGTAGTAGTAGCAAATGAGGGCCAATGGCAGGCAATACACGAAGTACGAGAACGTGAAACCACTAGTACTGATGTACAGAGTGCGCTGTGTCCGCTAGCGGCATGTGTGCGTGATTAGGAGACTTCAGAGGCTGCTCATATCCAGCCAACATAACGTCCAGACGCAAAAAGTGTTTTATTGATGATCCGTACAAAATCACGGAAGGAAATGCGCATCATATGACCGCTATCGCGTAGTCCGTGAAAAAATACATCCATTCGTTCGAACGCACTTTTTCACGGACGACGCAAAAAATGTGTTCGTCTGACCCTAGCCTAAAATATGATAAAAGTTAAGTGGCATTTTAGACAAAGGACTACAACTAAGACTAAAGTAAAATTAACCCCCTCTAAAATTATAACATCTAGTTATTATTAGTTGAGGAAAATCACATTAGATTTTTGTCATAGTTTTAGTCAAATTTCAATCGATTTTCGTCACAGTTTTAGTGACCATAACATGGTTAAGTCTAGTTTTATCACTGAAAAAAATTCAGTCAAATAACAGGGTTAATCAAAGAGAATCGAAAAGTCACCGCACGTTCGGTGACTTTACGTTCTCTTCAATTGGGTGCAAATCGGCTTTCCCATTTTGGCGACCCTGCGGTGTATTCAGCAAGCACCACAGGGCTGTCGAAGTGCAGGAAAAAGGTGCCGAACCCCCCCTCCTCCCGAAAACCTGGCGAATGCACTCCGAAAACCCGTAAAAACATCTGGATTAACCCGTCGAAGACGCCGGCAAAACCCGAGCAGGAACCGATCACACGAAGCGCAGCCTCCGGAAAAAGCCGATACCGCAGAAGAAGGCAGTGAATAATTTAGCAAAACAGTTTGCATGAATGTTTGAAAAGTGAAATGCTGTTTGCAAAGAAACTAGTGAGCGAAAATGTCTAAAATTTACATATGAGGTCCAAGGAATGATAATAAAAAGGGCTGTTACAGAAAAAATAAGTAAAGTTAAAAATAAATCCCGAAAAATGCTTAAAATATCCTAAAAAATCCATAAATAAAGAGACTTTTTACTGTAGAATTTTATAATGAATGGTTAATTAGATATTGAATTAAAACGGGAATATTTTTAACATTGAAGCCTATGGGATTCGCCTGAATAAACCTGCCGAATTAAACCACCGAATGGAAGGGCATTTCGGGAACCTTTCACTGCTGGTTTGTGTTCTCTGAATAGCCGAAGCAGTGCTTTTTTATGGGGATTTCACTGCCCTCGAACAGGCACCGAACAGGCACCGTATGTGCAGGCAATTCGCCAGGATTTGGCGTATTGCCTGCTCTCTGAATAGCCGAATGGCCAGGAAAGGTAATCGAATGCTGAATTTCAGCGTTCGGTTACCTTTCTCCAGCCATTCGGATCTCTTTGAATAACCCTGTAAGTCTTGTAATGAAATAATTAGTTTACAAAATAATGCTGCTTACAATGCAGGCATATATTATGACATCACTGCTCACATACGCAAATGCAGGTCATCAGGGTCAGAACTAAAAGTTTAAAAGTAGGCTAATATAATTTCTCAAAGCTGATTACACATCAGTCTTCAGCATTTTACCCCACCATACTCCCAATCATCAAAATATCCATCCTATTAATTTGTTAGCGCTGCTCTATTGACTATTTATTCCAAGCAGAGCACAAATTCTTAACTTTTTCCCACTCTACTGGATTTCTGGGAAATTCCACAAAAGAATATATTTCACAAGACTACACCATCTATTCTTGTTTGTTTTTGAAATGCATGGAATGAATGAGAAATGTTGGTGATTTCTCCCTGGAATACCCTTTAAGACATGTTTTAAATCTTCCACTCTTATGCAGATCATTTATAGTTTTTGCTGCAAAAAAACAAAACACATTTTGCATTTGTCTGTTGTAATGTCTAACTGCCCATTTCATCATGTTTTTAATCATATTTTAACCCTTTCACTACAGTGCTTCTTGTTAAAAACTGTAATCATTCTATTTATTTGAAACACGGGGGGCCCTATAACAATCATCACGCAAACGTTTGCGCGCCTGCAAAAACGCATTAATGCGAGGGGCAAAACCCTTTGCGCAGAACGTCGTATTACAAAGTCAGTGCAGCAAACGCGCGTAATCGTCTAACGCGGGTGAACCTGCGCGAACCGTTTGTGAGCTTACTGTACTGCGCGCGTCCTATACTTAACATTGTGAGCGCAAATGCGTTTGTGCGCTGGTACGCGGATGGTATTACAATCAATGCACATTTTTTAATGCACAGCCTTTGCGCGCATAGTTTTAGCAACTCCTGAAAGCTGGTGTTAATGGCAAATTCCATCAACCTGGCCGAAACCAAATACTCCAGCCCAAAAAAAAATCCGTACGCAGCAAAGTATAGTTACACATTCTACACATACCAAACCAATAAATTTGAGAAGTTGTGTGTGTTTTTTTTATTGATGCAGCATATATGCGCAGATTGGTTTTGACACGCGCAAAAACTTAACGTGAGACAATTGTGGTTCTTAATTCTGATTGGCTGAATCGAGTGAAACAGTCCGCACACCGATTTCTGAGCGCAACACTATTGTGCGCTCGTTTGTGCACGTTATTTTTTGACGGATGAAAATATGCGCAAGGATTGTAATACCAGCGTTAATTTACGCGCGTTAACGTTTAACGCTTCGTGCAAAAATTCGCGCATTGCACGTGCATTTTTGCGTGAAGAATGTAATAGGGCCTGGGATGTGTAGTAAACACTTACATGTTGGGTAAATTTAAATTCTGCTTTGCTAACCTGCTGAGATAGTTAAAAGATTAAAGTTATGTAAATTTCTCTCTTTTTTTAAATTTTTCATGTATCCTTTACAGAATTATTGGTGGGATGAAGGGTTCAAAACTCTAGATGGTGTCTCTTATTTTGCACAATTTCAAGTGGAGTCTTTGTGCCACATTTAGTAAATGTGGTAAAGAAAATAAAAATGATCAGATCTTCTGCTTATGGGGATTTGCAGTGATCGTTATAAGATTTGTAGCAATGTAGCTTTCAAATAATACCAAAAGAATATAAAAATAATACAGTAATTACAGCAATACCTTGTATCTGTACTGCACAGGGATTTTAAGCATATATAACTTTCTGAATCTTATCCCTGTACAGTAGGGAGTGACTCCAGAGCGTTCTGCCCTCTCCCTGGCTGTTGTAATACAGCAGTATAATTTGTTGGTGGGGGCTGCTTCTTGTAGCTTCTTTAGCAAATACAGTGTGAGAAGAGTGAGTTTTCACATAGAATTGTATTTCTTCCCAGGGAGATCATTGATTTTGCATTAAAATGGTATGTGTTTACGTAATATTGTTCAGTATCTTTCAATGTAAAATCATGTTGGTATTTAGAGGGCTAACTTCATTTTATTCAACAATAGTAGAAGGTGGTCGATTTATAGCTACTGCAAAACAGTGAATACTTAACAGACAATTAAAAGGCTGAAGCTCGGATAACTCAGCGACTCGTTCATCCACCACAACTCCGCAAATTCAAATAATTAAGTTAAAAAATTCCAAACTTTCCTTTGGTCCCATTGGGCAATTGGCTACAGGACCCACCATCTTCTCTGGCCGAAAACAGATGAACACAGGGTTGTGTTTCACACTGTGGGGTTTTATGAGGTTTAGGAGCTGATATCTACGAGTGGTTCCCATATATTCCTACTCGAGTCTCTAATACACTGACATGGTTGAAATAGAAACATAGAAACAGAAAATGTCGGCAGATAAGAACCTTTCATCCCACCTAGTCTGCCCAATTACATGGATACTTTACCTGGATTTATCTTTTGTTTAGGATAGCCTTATGCCTATCCCATGCTTGCTTAAATTCAATCACTGTTTTGGCCTCTACCACTTCTACTGGAAGACTGTTCCATGTATCCACCACCCTCTCAGTAAAATAATTGTTCCTGATGTTACTTTTAAACCTTTGCCCCTCTAATCTAAGACTATGTCCTCTTGTTTTGCTACTTTGTTTCCTTTTAAATATACTCCCTTCCTCTACCTTGTGGATTCCCTTTACGTATTTAAATGTTTCTATCATATCTCCTCTGTCTCGTCTTTTTTCCAAGCTGTACATGTTAAGATCATTAAGCCTTTCCTGGTAACTTTTCTCCTTCAAGCCGTACACCATTTTAGTAATAGAACTATTAACGGCGAGATACAAATGGATAAAAGTTTCAACACAATGTATCCATTTGCGAGCCGCAAATAACGCCTCAGTTGGAACCAAGCCCAGATTTTTTGTGAAATATGATGGTTTTGAAAACAGACAATCAGCAAGTCTTAGAAAATATGCTGTAATTGCAACTTGAAAGAACATAACATTTTGTCACATTCATTTTATGAATAGTTTTGGTCTCTAAGTAAATTCCGCCATGTAGAATAATATAAAGTTACAAAACAACACAAAGTACCCTGTACCAGTTTATAAAGTATTAAAACCCACATTCAACTTTTTAATTCCACTGGTTAATACATCTACCTTTTCCAGGAAAAATAGGATGGAATTCTCTGTGGGTAAAAAAAATCCATTCTGGTTACGCATAATCCAGGATTTTGAATGTGAAATGTCATGTTGGAACACCATAATGTTCTTGAGTCTTTTTATTTTTTTTAAATAAAGATAAAAAGGGTGAGAAAATTAAATAAATAAGTAAACTTCATAGCATATAAGACTTTTAATAGCATTTAATGATAGATCATTTCTTTCTGTTCATTAAGGTTTTTTCAATGGGAATATTAAAAATTAATTATGACTTACTTAAAACACTTGGGGCCCTAGTTCAATGTTGTTCAATTAAACCTGAGATACTTATGGAAAATTTGTGCACCAGACTTTTTCCATTTCCGTCTCACTTTTAACACTCGTATTCTGACTGAGCCACTCTCTCAGTAGCTCGAGTCACAAACAATACTTTTCAGGTGTTAAAAGATAACGACAGTCGACAGCGGTGCTATGCAAAGTTTGCTACTCTGGTGCAATAGTGTCTCAAAACAATAAATTATCGAGTGAAGCCAATAAGTATAATAGCCCCACTCAATAACTTTTAATGTCTCAGTTGTATCAATAGGACTCCTGGGGTCCTATTACAATCATAACGCTAACGTTAGCGCTCACCTATGTGAGCGTTAATGTTAGCAATGCTGGCCCTAGCACAGGTGCACTAATATTGCCCCATAGAAGACTATTGTGTCTTCTGTTCACAGAAAGCAAAACTGCACCAAAATTCAGGCGAATTACCTTGATTTGCGATTTTTCAGTTCTACAGGTTTAAACAGCCACTTTATTAAGTATACATGTTCAATAGCTTGTTAACACAAATTTCGAATCAGCCAATCACATGGCAGCTACTCAATGCATCTAGACGTGGTGAAGACGGCTTGCTGAAGTTCAAACTGAGCATCAGAATGGGGAAGAAAGGGGATTTACGTGACTTTGAACATGGCATGGTTGAAGGTGCCAGATGGGCTGGTCTGATTATTTCAAAAACTGCTGATCTACTGGGATTTTCACGCACAACCATCTCTAGGGTTTACAGAGAATGGTCCGAAAAAGAGAAAATATCCAGCATCACACTCTGTTAACGCACTCACTCTCCTACCTCACTCACCCAACCACAAATCCACTCCTAGTTCACTCCGGCTACACACTCTCAATCTTTATAACATACATGCTCACACCCATGCTACACAGCTCCCCATTTTTATCACATTCAGTCACTTTCACTCCCATGAAAAAAGTGGCCACGCATTTTACCTTGCACCTGGTCCCGCAAACACTAGAGCTGGTCCTGCTAATATTGATTCCTTCAATCCTTGTCTGTAGGTTATTGTCATGGACTATGGTCACTCCAAGGGATTCTGCCTCAAGAGACTCTACAAAAATCAACTCCAGATAAAAAGTACCTCCATGGATGTTACATCGATCAGTGGACCTGCTGATCATTCATTGGTTCACCATCTAACATGACCATAAGCATAGACCAGGACACGGGCTGAAGATAAAAATCTCTGGCCCCTATTACATTCCTCGCGTATTTGTTTTTGCGCGCACAAATGCGCATTTGCGCGAGGGGCAAAACCCTTTGCGCTGAATGTCGTATTACAACGTTCGCGCAAACTATGCGCGTTATCGTTTAACGCGGTTGGACCTGCGCGAGTGTGATGAACTGTGCACGTCCTATACTTAACATTGTGAGTGCAAATTTGTTCGTGCGCTGGTATGCAGATGGTATTACAATCGATGCGCATCTTTTTTTTTTTTTTAATTCTTTATTTATGAGTTTTTACACAGAACATGGCACAACCAACATTTCCATCAAGCGCTTGAAAATACAGAGATCAATTGACAGGTGCCAAATCTTAACCCCATCTGATAGCGGGCATAGACATAGACTGATAATAAATCAAACCCATCGTAAGAAAAAAAAATGGGGAAGATTCCAGAGGAAGAAAAGAGAAAGAAGAAAGAAAAAGAAAGGGGGAGAAGAAGGGGGAAAGGGTGGACAGTTCCATCCAGGCTGTACAAACTTAATTGAGTACCGGAGATATACATTTCAACTTGTAACTCCCAAATAATCCTCCCACAAATGCCAAGTTTTCTCGAATTTGGGTATAGTTTGGCGTACAATAGCTGTCAGTTCCTCCATGAGCCTCACATCGGATACTTTAGCCTTCACGAGACGCATAGTAGGCAGGACATCCGATAGCCATTGAGAAGCCAGGGCTCTGCGAGCCGCCAAGAGGACGCAACGTAGCAAGGACTGCTCGGGGTTCGTGAAACCAGTTTTCGGCCGAGAGAGCAAGAAGTCCCAGGGGTCCACATGAACAGGTCTGTGAAATATCGAAGTCAGCAAACGGCCCACCTTCCCCCAGTATTCCTTGACCCTCGGGCAGTCCCACCACAAGTGAATAAAGGTACCCTGTAATCCACAGTTGCGCCAGCATAAATCACTAGTAGTTCTCCCCATCCTGCATAGGAGCACAGGGGTCGTGTACCATCTGAATAGCATTTTAAAGGATTGTTCTTGGTGAGTGACACAAATAGAGGACTTTGCCGTAGCCTCCCAAATTTCCTCCCATTCATCCCCCGTCAATGATTCCTGCAGATCGGCCTCCCAGCGAGCGCAATAGGCGAGCTCGCCCCATTCCTTGGAGCCGGAACATAGTGCGTAATATATAGTCGAAATCAATCCTCTAGGGACACTCGCCGCAGAGCAGAGCTTCTCAAACCAGTTCAAGGGCGTGTTGGCTATGGGGACCAGGGCCTCTGTATCTATATAATGCCGCAGCTGCATAAAGCGAAAGTAGTCAAATGGTCTCAGTGAGGCCCTAGCGGAGAGGTCTGCAAAGGTCACCTTTTTACCCCCTGTCAATATGTCTCCAAAGCGTCTTAGTCCCGATGCCTCTAGTGTTTTGAAGTCAGGAAGGTTCATCCCTGGGGGGAAGGCCGGGTTGCGGAAGAGCGGGGTCATAGGCGACGGAGTAGTGGCTAAAGAGAACTTGGAGCAGGCGAGGTCAAAGATGCGCAGGGAGTTGGCTATTGCCGGGCAAACCGTGCGGGGCAAGGGGCGCGAAGGTCTGGGAAGCCACAGAGCCATGTGTGGGCGGTCAGGAGAGGTAAGCGCAGTCTCTAGTGTCACCCAACGTCTGTCCGCCGCCGGTGCGTGCCAGGCAACCACCTGCGCCAGTTGTGCTGCGCAATAATACATATAAAGGTTAGGGAGACCCAAACCACCTCTAGTTTTAGGACGATATAGTATTTTACGGGCTACTCTCCGCCTTTTATTCTGCCAGACGAAGGCGTCTATCGCAGATTGAATTCCTGCCAAGTCCCTCCGGGTGACCGCCACCGGCAGCGCTTGAAAAAGAAACAGAAGTCTGGGCAAGATGTTCATCTTAACAGAGTGGATCCTCCCGATCCACGAGATCGGCTTCTCAGTCCAGTCCTCTAGGTCCTTCTTAATCTGTCGTATCACGGGTGGGATGTTGGCAGAAAACAAACGTGTGGGGTCACTAGTCAGGGAAACCCCAAGATATTTAAGAGACGTCCGTACAATTGGAATGCGGAAGCTGGATGCCATATCCGCTACCATCTCCGGTGACATGTGTAAGGGCATCGCCTGGGATTTAGTAAGGTTGACCTTAAAACCTGAAAGTGAACCATAGTGTGTCAACAAGTCATGGAGGTGGCGCATGGACCGTAGGGGATCCGTCAGGGAGAGCAAGATGTCGTCTGCGTAAGCCGAGACTGTGAACCTGTGGTTGCCCAAAGGGACACCTTGTATATGCGGGGATTGGCGTATGCGCGTTAGAAGGGGTTCTAGAGCTAGCACAAATAGGATCGGAGACAAAGGGCACCCCTGTCGCGTGCCATTCGAGATAGTGAAAGGGGAACGGGAGGCACCCTGGAGTTTAATCTGCGCTCTCGGATTTTCATACAGGGCCTTAATCACATTGATGAAGTTGTCAGGCAACCCCAGTCGTACCAGAAGACGAAAGAGAAAAGGCCATGTCACCCTGTCGAAGGCCTTCTCCGCATCCAAGGAAAGAAGCAGAGAAGGCGTTCGAGTCGATCCCGCCCACCACACCAGGTCGGCACCTCGGCGCGTATTCTCGTACAGCTGTCGGCCGGGAATGAAGCCAACTTGGTCGGGATGTATAAGTGAGGTCAACATGGGGTTCAGTCTATCCGCCAATATTTTGGCCAGGAGTTTAATATCGAAGTTAAGGAGGGAGATGGGGCGGTAGTTTTCAGGTCTCGAGGCGTCCCTCCCTTCCTTCGGAAGCAGCGCTATGTCGGCCAGTGTCATGTCTGGGTGTAAGCGGGTCTCCCCACGCAGCGCATTAAAGAGATTGGTCAAGTGTGGGAGTAAGATTTTCTTGAAGGTTTTGTAATAACCTCCATGGAAACCATCTGGTCCGGGGGCTTTCATACCATTCAGGCCGGCAAGTGCCCTGCTAACCTCTGGCATGGCAATCGGCTCCCCAAGAGTGTCAGACTGGGCCTGGGTGAGGGCGGTCAAGGGTGTGGAATTTAAGAAGTCATCAATCACGCCTGTGGCGCTGCCAGCCCCCTCCCCCTGGTCCCTTGAGTGGTTATAAAGTCGGTCGTAAAATTCAGTGAAAACTTGAGCTATAGCGTCGGGGGATGTAACCACTCTCCGTTGCCCGCCCTGACAGAGGAGATCGATTTATAAGTCCCCCTAGGTCTGAGGCTACGCGCTAAGAGTGAGTCTAATTTGTTAGATTGTTCGTAGAAGGTCCGCCTAGACCACGTTAGGGATTTAGCAACGTCATCTAGGAAGAGCTGTTTCAGGGCTCTCCTGACTTCATTGAGGGCGACAAGCCCAGAGGGAGTGGGATCCGCCTTGTGTTGTTGCTCCAAACGGTGAAGCTGTGCTTGGAGGTCTAGGGCCAAGCTAAGTTTCTGTTTCTTCCGAAACGTGGCTATTTTGATGAAATGGCCTCGGATCACGGCTTTGTGAGCAGCCCAAACCGTGGCCGGGGACATCTCCTCTGAGGCGTTTTCCGTAAAATATTGGTCAAGGGCCACCCGTGTCTGTGCTATAACGTCTGGGTCGCGGAGAAGAGAGGCATTCAGCTTCCACTTCCACGGACCAGAGGATTGGGGAACAGCCAGCTGTAGGGAAATGTCTGCATGGTCCGACCACGTAATACTGTGAATATCTGCTCGCACCACCCTGGCCATACTAGCAGCGTTGCAGAGAAGAAGGTCTATGCGTGAATATGAACCGTGTGGAGCCGAGTAAAAAGTAAAATCTCTGTCATCAGGGTGGAGTACCCTCCATGCGTCCAGTAAATCTGAGCGTCTGAGGAAAGTGTAAAAAGCCCTATCCTGTCCACTAAGTCCCGGTGCCCGGTCAGTTCCTGTCTGGGATCGTCTGTCAACAGCCGCGCAAGGGACCGCATTCATGTCACCACCCACAATCACCATGCCAGGAGGGAGGGAGGCCACCAGGTAGTCATGTCCGTCCAGAACTGTTCGGATTGTGCATTAGGGGCGTAAATGTTAATGAGATGACAAGTAGAAGCGTACAGTGACCCCGATACCAGGACAAATCTACCGTCGCTGTCACACACCTCAGATGTAATCTTAAAGGGGCATGTCTTCCGAAAGAGGATAGACACCCCATTGCGCTTAACTACGGAGTGGGCCGAGACCGCCACAGTATAGATATGATCTGTGAGTCTGACCTTGGCCACTTTGTTAATGTGTGTTTCCTGAATAAACGCTATGTCTGACTTAGCTGATTTAAGACTGCGCAGTAAGAGGCGGCGCTTGTTTGGGGAGTTCAGGCCCTTCACATTTAGGGAGGTAATCTTAACGGACATCGTGGTGTATTTTCAAAAAAAGCATAAAAGAGGATACTGTACCACATCCCGTGCTATCCCGTGGCAATAAACAAGCCCGTAAGGGCAGCCTGGTGGAAAAACAACAAGAGAAGAAAGAAAAGAAAAAGAACAATAACACTAAAACCTTCAAACAAATAGAACTATATACAAAAAAGGCCTCCGAGTAGGAAGCCAGAAATAGCCTGGGCTTACATATCGCCAGGTAAAAAAGGATTGGGGGGGAGGTAACCCAAAGTTCGGCTCCAGTATGAGAGTCCAGGATACCACCTCGCCCGCCACGAGTGTTCATTGGATTGTAAGACCCTGTAAAAAAGAGAAAAAGGAGGGGGCTCCCCCTGTGTCCTCGTCAGCCACCCGAATCCCTCCGTGCGGTCCCGAGGCATCGTGGGAGTGGGAGAGGATCGCCGTCGGGCGTAGAAGGCCCAAAGATGGGGTGCAAGGGGGAGGGGAGGAATTGTGCTGTCCACACCCGGGACGCACCTGCCGATGGCCCCTTGTGCCTTCCCAGGAAAAAAGGGCTGTCTGGAGGGCGTAAAAAAAGGAAAAAATGGGGCACCTCACCTCAAGTCGGGGCACGTCCAGAGCGACTGCGCACATTGCCACCAACGGTTCTCCATTCTCTGGAGAAATGTTGCAGGGATATAGGATGTTGGTTCGGGAGTTCGAAGTCGTCCGGGGGGGTGATACCAAGAGCTTTGAAGAATCTGCTCGGATCCATCCGGGGTTGTAGAACGTGGGTGCGGCCGTCCAGGAAGGCCAGGATCTTCAAGGGGTGTCCCCAGGCGAATTGGATCTTGTGGTTTCTGAGTAGGTCTGCGACGGGTTTCCATTCCCTCCGACGCTGTAGCGTTATTGGGGTCAGATCCTGGAAGAGCAAAATGGGGGTACCCTCGTAAGAAATGGAGGCTCCCCGATTGTTGCGTAGAATAAGTTCCTTGGTGGAGTAATGTAAGAAGCGAACAATCACGTCCCTCGGGCGCTCATCCTCTGCCCTCCGAGCGCGCAGAGCTCGGTGTGCCCGGTCTAGAATCCACGCTTGGTCTGGTAAGTCTGGGGCCAGGGGACGTAGAAGGTCCCGCACCAAATCAGCCAGGGAGCCCTCGCCCGCTCCCTCTGGGAGGCCTCTTATACGAAGGTTGTTTCTGCGCGTTCGGTTTGATAAATCTTCCAACTGTATCTCAATGTCCTCCACTCTGCGTAGTAACATATTCGTGCCGTCCACCACCACATTATGTGCGTCAGCCATGTCATCGACCCTGGTTTCGAGCGCCGCCGTTCTCGTACCTAGCGCCATGAGGTCTGCCTGCATGATCTTCGTGCTCCTATCGATCTCCCCAGCCAGATATGTGCGCATTTCCCGCATATGGGTGAGTATGGATGTTGTATCGGCTTCTGCCGGGTTCCCGTCCGACATTTCGTCCTCCGAGACCGGCGTTTTGTGGCGGGAAGAGGAGCGGCCGCCATCTTGCGAGGCCGCCGGCCTCTTCGCGGAAAACAGCGCGGCCACTGAACCATCCCGCTGCTTACCGCGTTTCGGCGATTTATGAGTAGCCGGCATCGTGGGGGTCCTCCAGGTGTCTCTGGGGAGCTCAGGGTCTGCGGATGTAAGCGGATTACAATGTCTCGTGGCGGAGCTAACAGCTCAGGCGGCCATCACCATCGGCAGCCAAGCCACGCCCCCGATGCGCATCTTTTTAAGAACGACGTTTGCGCGCAGAATTTTAACGTCTTTTAAAAGCTGGTGGTAACTGCAAATCGGAAAGTTCTAGCCGAAACGAAATACACCAGCACAAAAAAAAAAAAAAATACAGCACAGTATAGTTACACATTCTACACATACCCAAACAATAAAATTGTGAATTCGTGCGTGTTTTTCTATTGCTGCAGCATATATACTCAGATTTACTTTGACAAAAACTTAAGTGAGTCAATTAAGGTAAATTGATGTCAATTAAGGTTCTTAATTCTGATTGTTATTATTATTTATTTATAAAGCGCCAGCATATTCCGCAGCGCTGTACAATAAATACAGTATAGACAGGGTTACAATACATTGAACAACATTTGACAAACAGTACAGGAGGAGATGAGGCCCTATTCCCGTAGGAACTCACAATCTGGGAGGGTTGGGGTTGGAAACAGGAGGAGAGGACTGTAAGGTGAGAGTGATTGATGGTTGCGTCAGTGAGTTGGGTGGTAGGCTTCCCTAAATGGTAACGTTTTAAGGGAGCGTTTGAAGGAAGAGAAGTTAGGGGAAAGTCTGACAGTACGAGGGAGAGCGTTCCAGAGAGTGGGGGCTGAATCCCGCGAAAAAAACAGTCCACACACTGATTTGCGTGCGCTACGTTACTGCGCGCGTATTACTCTTCGTTTTGCGCGTCATTTTTACGAACGTTATTTTTGGACGGATGAGAAAATGCGTTCGGATCGTAATACTACCGTTAATTTTCACGCGATAACGCTTAACGCTGCGCGCAAAAAAATTTGCGCTGCGCGGACGAATTTGCACAAAGAATGTAATAGGGGCCTTTGTGTATTACGTCTTGTGGTATATATGGGTCACAGCTTCTAGATTCTGTACATGTCTATTATTCATTCATTTATTTAAAAAGTATTTTACCAGGAAGGATACATTGAGATTTCTCTCACTTTCAAGTTATGTCCTGGGTCTATGATGCGTTTCATTCAGGAAGAACATTAACAAATCTTTTGCACTCTCACGTGTTTATTTCATCTTATTCACCATATAGAGTGATTTCAGGATCAAATAAATATAAAAGAGAACCGCAGCAGGAGTTGGAACATTGAAAGGAATAGTGAACACCACAGTAGTGTAAAACTGTGCCTAAAACAAAGCCACAAAAAAGAAAAGACACAACTGAAAATACATTATACATACATATATATATATCCTCCTCCAGGTTCTATTTAACCTTGATCTGCGGGAGCTCCAGAAAGGACCTGTTCCTCCGTGAGTTTATCCCATGATGGGCAGTCATTAGGTTTGCAGAGTAGGACCTGCCAGAGGGTGGATTACATTGACGTTGTTGACAGGCTTAAAGCAATTCACGGCCGATCATTGCAAACTAAAATTCCACCATTTTATTCAACAAAGCTTAGATCTAAGAATTTTTCAACATGTGGTAAAAGCTGGTATAATGTTCCCATGCATGAAGCTGTTGTTGCAGGTTTTTTGAATGTGTTGACTGGAGTGCTCTCTCCCTGGTTTTGTTTGTATTTTATTTTTGTGATGCACCCGCACTGAAAGCTTAGTTTAGGTTGAGTGCTACCCCCCATATGTTTTATATATATATATATATATATATATATATGTATTACACTGCCTGGCCAAAAATGTCACATACTCTAACATTTCAGTGGACTGTCTTCTGCTTTGATTATGGGACACATTAACCGTGGTATTGTTTCAGTACGCTCATGCAATGTCACAACATTTATTTCTGTCCAAAGTTGCATTCATTTGTTGCATTTGTTCATCTTGTATTGATGATGGGAAAGTCGGAGCCCTACGTAAAGTCTTCTCCACGCTCCAGCACAGCCCAATGATTCTCAATAGGGTTAAAGTCTGGACTCTGTGGTGGCCAATCATGTGTGAAAATGATGCCTCACTCTTCCTGAACCACTCTTGCTCCCTGAACAACTCTTGCATAGTTTGTGGCCGATGAATCCTAGCAATGTCGGCTTGGAATATGCCCGTGCCATCAGAGAAGAAAAAAATCCATTGATAGGAAACCTGCTAATTGAGTATTTTCAGGGAGTCAACTGACCTCATTTTTTGGGTACATAACATTGCTGAACCTAGACCTGACCAACTGAAGCAACCCCAGATCATAACTACTACCCCAACTTTGACTTTCTTTAGTACATTGGGGAAGAGTGCTAAATGAGGTCATGGATGCAGTAACTCCTACTGATGTGCTGTTAACGTTTTTCATTTCTGCGAGTGTCTACATAGAGCCTACTCACCTTGGTGTGTTATTATTATTGTTTTTCTCTTTTTAATATGCCAGACCATTTTTATTTCCATTCATACTTTGTTCTCACGAATATTACAATGGTAACATCCAGATTAGGAGCTCAGCCTTCATTTGTTCTATATGTTCTGTAGGTCTCAGCACTATATTAACGACCACTTAAATATAATCCAAACTCCACTCTCTGTAAGCGAACCTTGAAAACCAGTGATTTGGTAATCCTAAATCCTGTGTTATGTAACAGTAGCAATGCTAGAATGTGAAGGACTTATAATGAAACCGTTTAAGTACATTTAGAATGTATGCATTGTGTGGACATTACATCTCTCGGCATTAAAGAATGTCTAATAAAGACTTTATCTACATTAACTTTTATCAAATTCTCTCTGGGTCTGAAACTTGACCATGGTTAATATCAACATTATGTTTAGTATTTATGAGATTGTGCTAATCAAAAAATGTAATCTTGGAGCGTACATCATGTACACAGAGTACATTAAATGTGGACCAGCTTTCACTGGTTTTAATAAATCATGCATATAAATATGTGCTCATGTTGCTTCTATATTTTGTGCATCAAGCTGAAGAGTCTGTGCCAAACTGAAACAATTATAGATGAATCTAAACCACCAAAGGAAATTAGAAGCTTGGCCACATGCCATTTCTTCCTTTCACTTTAAAAAAAAAAAAAGAAGCCTAAACATATAAATCTTTCCACATGATATGTACTTCAATGGAAAGAGGCACAATAAATGACATAAATGCATCTGACAACTTGTAATTCTATGCAAATGTTTGTTTTATTTAATACTCTATACTTTATCATGATCTGTGATTTTCCTACAAGTTTTCCTCACTGTTTTGCCATGATGTATATATTTATTTATAAAGTATTTTACCAGGAAGGATACAAGATATAAGAAAAAGTGATCCCATTTGGTCTTTAGATGTTTTGCTTCAATGAGACCGAATGAAGTCAAGTCAGTATTTTGGTGAGCTTGTCATGGTTCACACAACATTGTATCACTTGATAGTGAAATAAAGGGATACTCTAGGGTTGAAATGGGATGCGGAAACAGAGAGGTTAAACATTTACTCCTCCCGATCTCTTCCAGTTGTGTTAGCCCTTTAGTTTGGTATACAACTTACCTTGAATCCAGTGCTGGGCTCCCTCTGCACTCCTCCAGACATGAGGCTGATGCTGCCTGTGAATGGTCAGTTGACCACTAGGAGACTGGTCGAACAAGTGAGTGTCCAGCCAATCCATTGGCTTTCAAGCACACTGAAAGAACCTGCTGATCTCAGGTCCGGAGTGGGACTAAAACACCCACTTGGAAGGCTGAATCAGCTCTCTGAGGGGGAGAGGGGTGTGGGTACTCAGGTCACTGTGATCACAAATTAGATTGAGTGGTCATAGTGCCTAAACTGTCCCTTTAAATTCTGTCTAGTTAAATGGCCAACAAAAGGATAGGTTTCTTTAATAATGCCGTATTAAAGGATGTTCCCCAACTAGAAATGGAACAAGGTAAATCAGGGTCTCCTATAGCTTGTCATATAATATATTACCTCAATCATTTTGAGCAATTAGATATTCACCATACAATAGGATATCCTACATAAATTTAACCTACCATTGACAGATTCAGTTTAAATCATGTTTTGTCTCAGCTTTACTCCTTTCGGCGAGCACATGGCAAAATCTGCCTGCCTAATATAGGTTATTACTGTGAGACGTACATTGAAAAGATTTCAAAATATTTCTTAATGTACGTATAATTATTTAAAAATAATTTTCCCCCAAAAATATGGTTTCGGACAGTTATTTTTTAATCCCTTGGTATTGAAGGAGTTAAAACATATTTCTAATTGACCTCTGCTCTACTCACATTTTACCTTTATCTTTGTCTAAAAAAGTGTTTAACTATGGTTGAAGTCCAACTTTTATATCGAGGCATAAAATGAGCACACAGATCCGATAATGTCAGCATAATGATACAATACAATATGATATATCCAATACAATCAAAGTGTCAAGGTGCCATATTCTTTTTACATTCTCTATAAATGGGACAAGAACTAAGTGATGAGAAGGATTGAGAAAATAAAGCATAGAAACATAGAAACATAGAAAAATGTCAGCAGATAAGAACCTTTCGGCCCATCTAGTCTGCCCAATTACATGGATACTTAACCTGGATTTATCTTTTGTTTAGGATAACCTTATGCCTATCCCATGCCTGTTTAAATTCAATTACTGTTTTGGCCTCTACCACTTCAACTGGAAGACTGTTCCATGTATCCACCACCCGCTCAGTAAAATAATGCTTCCTGATGTTACTTTTAAACCTTTGCCCCTCTAATCTAAGACTATGTCCTCTTGTTTTGCTATTTTGTTTCCTTTTAAATATACTCCCTTCCTCTACCTTGTGGATTCCCTTTACGTATTTAAATGTTTCTATCATATCTCCTCTGTCTCGTCTTTTTTCCAAGCTATACATGTTAAGATCATTAAGCCTTTCTTGGTAACTTTTCTCCTTCAAGCCGTGTACCATTTTAGTAGCCCTTCTCTGAACTCTCTCTAAGATGTCTATATCCTTCTGGAGATACGGTCTCCAGTACTGCACACAGTACTCCAAGTGAGGTCTCACCAGTGCTCTGTACAGTGGCATGAGCACTTCCCTTTTCCTACTGCTAATACCTCTCCCTACACAACCAAGCATTCTGCTAGCATTTCCTGCTGCTCTATTACATTGACTACTTATCCTTAGATCCTCTGAAATAATAACCCCTAAATCCCTTTCCTCAGATGTTGAGGTTAGGACTGTATCAAATATTCTATATTCAGCCCTTGGGTTTTTACGTCCCAGGTGCATTATCTTGCACTTATCCACATTAAAACTCAATTGCCACAGCTCCGACCATTTTTTTAGTTTACCTAAATCATTTGTCATTTGGCTGATCCCTCCAGGAACGTCAACCCTGTTGCAAATCTTTGTGTCATCAGCAAAAAGACATACTTTTCCAATGGATGCAATGGATTCCTCCTTCTGCTAGCAGGTCAAGGGCAGGCATTTTTTGCATTGTATCAAAGTTTGCAACCATATTGACACGGCCCTTTCCGCCAGCGGCCTAAGAAATACAAATCCGGTGCTGCACCGCCTTGATCTCCCTAGGCAGCACCCTTTATGTCCTGTCCTGCTGCACTTTACCTGGAAGCATTCTCTGGCAGCATCAACAAGTGCAACCAATTAGGCCCTGCATCTACTATTTAGCAGAGACACGCCTGTCCCAGGATGCTTCGGCATTTTGCTCAGTTGCCTCATTCAGTGTCAGACTTCCAGCCTGTCAAGAAACCTTGCTGCTCAGCCTAATTATTGTGTACCGGACCCCTGGCTATTCTCCTGGACTGTATTTTGGATTCTCCCTTCTGGTACCATGCCTCAAGACCCTTATCTTGCCTTCTACTGAAGGCCCCCCCTGCTGTTGGTCCTGCCCTCAAGATCCTGCCCAAGACCCCATGTTGTCATTACTGCTGAAGATCCCCTCTTGCCGTACCTGGCCTCAAAACCAACCTGTTGCCATTCCTGTTTGCAAGACCCACCTTCTGCAGTGTCCCAGCTTCAAGATCCAATCTGTTTCAGACTATCGCGTCACCAAGGCCTTGCCTAAAAAGAGACTTTTCATCAGTATTCCTAACTCAGCCCTATTCTTGTCCTGTCCTCCTGTACATTATCCACCCCTTTCCCCTATTGTCTGTCTGATATCTGTGAGTCCTCTTCTGTCCTGTTTGTCTCGATTGTATTCTATGAATTCGAACCCTGGTCCTCTATGTCTCTCTTCTGTCTCTTTATTCATCCCCTTTCCTGCCTCACCCCTCTCCAGTGTTAAACCATATATTTATCTGAATAAACCCTATCTGGTTTTGCCGTAGCCAAGTTCTCCAGTGTAACACTGCATCCTGGGCTCGCAACCTCGCCTCTGTGTCAGCGCATGTGACACATATAGATCCCAACGTAGGGAGAGTGTCTTGATGTTGGGTTCATAGCTCAAAGAAAAGATGACTTCTGTGCAAAGATCCAGAGTCTCATATGTAGTTTTTTTTATAAGGATCATAAACAAGAGCTAAAGGTAGAATAATATACAAGGTGCTTCAGCCCGCCATGGTGATTTTTTGAATCCACCAGATTGCATGTAATCCAATACTTTATTTTAACAGCATTACCAGATGAAGTAACTAATAAGAGTTTTATCAGCTCCTGAACTTTTATGTCCATCTCATTTACCTTTTATGTCATACAGTTTTTATTGTATTTTGTACATTGCAATCATAGGTGTGCGCAAGAGGTGTGCACGGCGTCCACACCCTAATGTCCCTTATCTGGTTCATGAGGAATTACATAAAAACTGACTGTATCTCTGATTACAGGCTGGTTATTGTTAATGAAAAGTTTGTGCAAACTCTTCTAAGCATAAATGCAGAAGAAACGGTTTCACGCCTATTCCCTACCCGGGCGGCTACGTGAACCAGAAGTATCCAGCCTGCTTCAAGTATAAAACATAGCAAGAAAAAAAGTTGTCATTTGCTCTCACCACTGCAGCTCCACACGAAACAAAACACAATCAGAGGATACGCTTGCTTGAATGGCCATTGAAGTGAAAGCCGCACCCAACACATCACGGCACCTCTGGGTCAGGTGGGTCCTACCTAATGAAACCAAGAGCTGCTTAACCACATATCCCCATGCTGCTTATCAGCATGTTCCATGGCTGAAAACCATAATGTTACAGGCTGTGCACACCAGTGTTTGCAATGTCTAGCTCTGATAAATATGCTGATGTTGCCTTTTAGAAATGTAGCTGTATATGTGGCTAACACATGATTTTACTTAACTTAAAATATGACCATATTTATTTACCTATTGACTACATCTTTCTACAGATCGTCCGTTTACTGCAGTTGATTTTATTAGAAACAGTATCTGTCTCGTGACACAGCAGGCAGATAAACAAATATTTGGTTGACCTCTAAAGCATGACATACATTGTGTAGTTCTCCATATAACCTTCCATCTGTTCAGCAGAAGTACAAGTACACTGATAAAACTGCAGGCGCAGTCACAGTGGTTCACAAACAACCGCGACATCAGCATAAAAGTTACACATGCTTCTGAAGGCAGGCGGGGAAGAAATTGTTCTTTTACAGATGTGTCAGATGACGATAACATGTATAACAGCAGTAGATAAATTTTTCTTTCAATATTTTAATAATATTGTAAATTTATTACATTGTTAGAAAGTAACATTTCCAATAAAAGAATCAGGCAATAGAGAAGAAAATATCACAGGTTGAGCGCCCCTTATCTAAAATGCACCTCGATTATTCCAGATTTCTGATTCTTCTGGAGAATCTGATGTCAGAGGGGAAGGCGAACGTGTCAGGAGAGCCACCATCCACTTTCTGCAGCAGCACCCACATGTATATATGCAAGGGAGACACTGAGCATCTCTTTTCAAGGGACATGCTGCACAGACACAGCATGGTTTTGGGCAGCATCACACACTGGGGTTGCACAGTGTCTCCCCGCATGTTCCTCGCAGTTCTGCAGCCATTGGAGGAGTGCTGGACTGCAGGAGGATCTGTCTGGAGTGTCAGGGAGGTAAATAAGTCTGAAATCAGGAATACTCTCAGGGTTATTCAGAGAGAGGTGAAAACCAGGAGAATGATTGGTGAAGTGAAAATTTTAGGTAAAAATAGCTGATCTGGAAAGTGAGATAAATGGGAAAAAATTTCTGGTTTGACTATTTTGACCTAGTATTTTCACTTCTCCAGTCATTCTCCTGGTTTTCACCTCTCTCTGAATAACCCTGTTTGAAAATTCAGGATTTTGGAGTCTTCCCGACTTCAGATTTCCAGATACAGGATGATCAATCTGTACAGACTCATTAACTGCAAATATTAAAATATACATAAGGAAACAAACCACGTGTAGTATATTTTATAATTAATATATCACAGAATACATTTTAAATAAAATAATTTGGCATAGCCTACTACACTTCAAATGGTCTTATAATTTTCTTCTGAAATTGTATTTTCATCCTACCGTAGAGTTTAAGTTCATCCATATTTTATTACTGAATCACATTTTAATAATAAATGTGCAGTGAAATAAATTAGTTTAATAATTAAATTCAATTGAGATTAAGCTGAAAAAGATACAATGAAGGACTTTGTGAAACTATCATTTCGAAGTGTAATCTCCTAGTTTTATTCTTTAGTTCTTAAATAACCTCATACTTTATCTCCATGACAATTACTTCATCAGTTCCTCATCTTCTTAAATACAGAGTTTGTAATCTCCGTCCCATTGCCAGGTTTCTACTGGTTCCAGCCATCCCCCCTGGTGGTGTGAGTGATCCAGGCTAGCTCTTCCCCCTCTGGGCTAGCCATTCCGCCCTGTGCCACTCCTGGATTCCCCTGTGGCTGATCTGGCCTGAAGGCACATGGTCAGTCCTGTTTCCCATAAATATTGCTAGCAGTGCAATAGCTCCCTGCTCTTGCATGGGTTCATGATCCTGAGGGTTCCTGAATTTCTGCTTCCTGTATTTGTGTCTTGGATTTCTGTGTATGATTCTTGCTCTGGTATTGACTACTCTCTTGTGTTATCCCTGTACTGTGTATTGATATTCTGGTTCATAGGCGTGCGCAGCCTATTGCATTAGGGTGTGCACCCAAAAGCTCATACATACATACATACATACATACAACGACACACACACACCATTACTATCAGGGTTATTCAAAGAGATTCGAAAAGTCACCGCACGTTCGGTGACTTTTCGTTCTCTTCAATTCGGTCCTTTTGCCGATCCCATTTCGGTGACCCAGGGAAAAGCTGCCGCAAACCTGACGAAAACTAACCGCAAAACCCACCGAATGCACGCCGAAAACCCCCAAAAACATCTGGATTAACCTGCTGAAAACCGGAGCTGAACGCAGCTGAGACCGCAGACGAGGGAGGTGAATAAATTAGCAAAACCGTTTGTATGAATCTGTGAAAATGAAACGCTGTTTTTTCCGGTGGAAAAACTCAGCAATGTGCAGTGTGTATGAGCGTATCACAGAATCCACAGCAATAAAACCAAGCAATGTGCGGTGTGAATGAGCATATCACAGAATTCACAGCAATAAAACCAAGCAATGTGCGGTGTGAATGAGCGTATCAGAGAATCCACAGCAATAAAACTCAGCAGTATGCAGTGTATGTGTATCACAGAATCCACAGCCATAAAACTCAGCAGTATGCAGTGTATGTGTATCACAGAATCCACAGCCATAAAACTCAGCAGTATGTGTATCACAGAATCCACAGCCATAAAACTCAGCAGTATGTGTATCACAGAATCCACAGCCATAAAACTCAGCAGTATGTGTATCACAGAATCCACAGCCATAAAACTCAGCAGTAAGTGTATCACAGAATCCACAGCCATAAAACTCAGCAGTATGTGTATCACAGAATCCACAGCCATAAAACACAGCAGTATGTGTATCACAGAATTCACAGCCATAAAACTCAGCAGTATGTGTATCACAGAATCCACAGCCATAAAACACAGCAGTATGTGTATCACAGAATCCACAGCCATAAAACTCAGCAGTATGTGTATCACAGAATCCACAGCCATAAAACTCAGCAGTAAGTGTATCACAGAATCCACAGCCATAAAACTCAGCAGTAAGTGTATCACAGAATCCACAGCCATAAAACACAGCAGTATGTGTATCACAGAATCCACAGCCATAAAACTCAGCAGTATGTGTATCACAGAATCCACAGCCATAAAACTCTGTGTTTAAAAATATTTTGAATACACTATTAAAAAATATTTTTGATATATAAAAATTGCCCCCTCTTCTGCTCACCTTTGTTTTTTCTGCTTGCAGGGAGGGGGTTGAATATGTATCATTGGTGGTCCAGTGGCACAGAGGGGGGGGGTCGAGGAGGGGGAACCCGGCTGGCCGCATCTGATGGATAGCCGCCGGGACCCCTCATTTCCGCGGGCCTGGCGGCAGCCTCCGCTTCCCTGGTGGTCCCTGTGGTTCGTGGGGTGCTGCACTGCGATCTGTGCATGGCGCACAGACCGCACAGCACATCCCTCGCTGACACGAGCGGCCGGCGATCGCTGATGACCTGTCACCTGACCGCCGGCGCTTACTGACTGTGTCAGAGCGCCGGCGGTCAGGTGACAGGTCATCAGAGATCGCCGGCCGCTCGGGTCAGCGTGGGATTTGCTGTGCAGTCTGTGCGCCATGCACAGATCGCAGTGCAGCACTCCACGAACCACAGGGACCACCAGGGAAGCGGAGGCTGCCGCGAGGTCCGCGGAGTTGAGGGGTCCCGGCGGCTATCCATCGGATTCGGCCAGCCGGGACCCAGAATGTGTCCCGGGCCGGCATTAGGGTGTGCCTAGGCACACCCGGCACACCCCGTGCGCACGCCTATGTTCTGGTTCCTGATTCTTGGCTTGTCTGACTATTCTCCTGGCTCATGATCCCTGGCATATGGCTGAAACACTACCCTGGCTCTTGATTCCTGGCATACGGCTAACACACTACCCTGGCTCTTGATCCCTGGCATACGGCTGACACACTACCCTGGTGTTTAGACCCTCTTGCATTCCACTGACCATTCTCTTGTTAACCCCTTTTGTTATTCCTGTGCCCTGTAATACTTTTGTATTGCCAGAATCTTATTTAACCCTTTCCTTTCCTTTTCTCCTGTCTCTGTGTTAATTCTTGTTAGATTTCCTTTCTTAGACAGAAGGCCATACAAGGACCTTACCATAGAGTTAGGGATCCCTTTAGAGTTCTGTGTTGTCCTGCCATTCCTGTTACAGTCCTGTTATATATCTTGTCTTGTATCCGTATTATATCTGTGTGCTGTGGTCTGTCTATGCAGCCAGCAGCTAACCTGTCTCAAGGGCTTAACACCCTGTATAAAGGGCCCACCTTGGCTCACGTCGAGTGCCCCCATGATACCTATCAGTGAAAAGTATCCAAGTATCAGTAGGATGTTTAGTTTCTAAGACGAAAAAAATATCTTCCAGTTGATTTGGATAGGCACGGCTTCATGCTCCTGTCCCTTCATTTGTTCTCTTGTGTCTCAATGTTGAAGAAAATATTTATAACGGTACACATAAAACTTTAAATACTGTACTTCAAATGCCAAATATTTCACTGAAGCCCTTGAAACCTTGTGTGTAGAAATAGTTTTAAAAATGTAGCCTCAATGGGACTGTTAAGAATAAATATATATTAAAAAAATACCTGACTTTGCCTTCACAGCATTTATACACAGGAAAAGTATAATCCAGCTGTGCCAAGTCCAGCTAAATGTAACCACACAAGATGAATTAGCGGAGAACAACAGACTGTGACAGACATTCGGCCAAAATTTGCTTACTGATTTATATAGCTTCTATGCCAACTAGAAAGTCTTAATATAAATTATTCATTCCTATGTTGACGAATAAAACTGTAGTTATGTACAGAGGAAACGTGGCAACAAATGATAGCGTTGTGCTCCAAAGACTGTTGAAAGTAGATCCCATCTAACTCTAACTGGGTTATTCAAAGAGAATCGAAAAGCCACCACACGTTCGGTGACTTTTCGTTCTCTTCAATTCGGTGTGCTTTGGCGATCCCATTTCGGCTACCCTGCGGTGTATTCAGCAAGCACCACAGGGCCGTCGCAGTGCAGGGAAAAGCTGCCGCAAACCCGACGAACACTCACCGCAAAACACGGCGAATGCACACCGAAACCCGCAAAAACATCTGGATTAACCCCGCCAAACACGCCAGAGAAACCCGAGCAGCCGCCGATCACAGCACAGAGCAGCCGCATGGAGTGAAAAAAAAAAACAGTATGCATGAATGTTTAAAAAGTGAAACACTGTTTGCAAAGAAACTACTGAACAAAAAATGTCTGAAATTTACACATAAGAGCCAGTGAATGATAATAAAAAGGGCTGTTACAGAAAAAACAATTTAAAAAAAAAAACGGAAAAAAACATTTTCGCAAATCCCAAAAAATGCCTAAAATATCCTAAGAAATCTAAAAATAAAGAGACTTTTTACTGCAGAATAAAATAATGAATGGTTTATTAGATATTGAATTAAAAGGGGAATATTTTTAACATTGAAGCCTATGGGATTCTCCTGAATAAACCTATCAAATGAAACCACCGAACAGCAGTGCAATTCGGCAACTTTTCACTGCTGGTTTTTGTTCTCTGAATAGATGAAGCAGTGCTTCTCTATGGGGAATTCACTGCCCTTGAACAGGCAACGAACAGGCACCATATGTGCAGGCAATTCGCCAACATTTGGCGAACTGCCTGCTCTCTGAATAGCCGAATGGCCAGGAAAGGTAACCGTACGCTAAATTTCACTGTTCGGTTACCTTTCGCCAGCAATTCGGAGCTCTTTGAATAACCCTGTAAGTCTTCCTTTACTTTAATGATTTCAAACTTTCGATCTTTGCGGAAGTGCAAAAGCTGTTTTTAAGGATAGATTTTTATTATTTATCCCCTTCACTGCTGAGCCATTTCACCCTGTGTGCTGAGCTCATTTTTTACCGGTTTGTGCTCATCATGTTTAAACGCAATTTGAAGTCATGTTTTATTGTAGGATCCAGACAAATTATATATCCTTTATTTCGGCAGATTCATAATATATCACTGTTATATGTATACATCATGTCCAGCCAGAATGCTATAATAAAATTTTTATTTGTTTAATAATTGTTATTTATTTATTTGTATTTAACATGGTTATGTTTGGTATCATTGGAAAGGCAATCATGCTCTGGCATTTTCAATGGCACCAATCATGACCGTCTAGTTGCCACCGAACAGAAGATACAAAGGACCCCCTGGGAAATCCCTGGGCAACTAGGGGTTAATTCCCTTACTGACATCATTGCGCCCATGCACTATGACATCAGTGGGTGGGAGAGGCCCCGGATGCATGGCTGACATCCAATATGTCAGCCACCAACAGGGGAAGTCCACGAACTGGACCCGATTGGTGCCGGATCATGGTACTTTCATGTAAAGGATAAAGAGAGGCATTGCTGGAAAGGTCAGACTATGACCTTTCCAGCAATGCCTCTTTTAATTTTGTAACATTAATCAATTGGGAGGGAGAAGGGTCCAAAGGACCCCCCCTTCAGGCACTCTCCAGTCTGTGCCAGGGGGGGTGCCTGAAACTGACATCTTCAAGCGCAATGACATCATTGCCCTGGGATGGGACATATGGGAAGGTCTGACTTCAAGGAAGTCACACCACCCTGGGACTTGGTCCTGAGCATATGGGGTCTCCCCTTTTGCTGAGGAGACCCCATGATGTGTGCTGGATGTACTCCGCACACATTGTGCGATCCCCAGGATGTCCCCCACATGTCACCCATAGCTAAATGTTAAACATGAGTATTAAGATGTAAAGATTGTGTTTAACGTTTCAATCAATAATACACTCCCAATTTGTGCCATTGCTCTATTACGCACACACACACACCGCTAATTCCCGTGGCATACCTGAGGATCATTTGCAGCACAACAGCAATTGAAAATCACTCCTCTACACAACCAATGGTCTCACCTTCTATCACCTCACAAACCTAACAACAGGGGTACACAGTTGTATATAGAGGGTTATGCACAAATGATGTTTTTTGCTGGCGTTGCAAATACCGTCTAAAATGACTACTATTGCAATGCTGAGAAACAATGACATTTCTCACTATAATCCAAATGGCAAAATGAGAAAGTTTAATGCAAAGCTTCTCCTTTAGCCATTTGGATTTTAGTTATTATGAGAATTGCAGACTTTTTTCAGCACATCGATACAGGCGATTTCTACCGGTATGTGCAACCCTGGCAAATACCAGTGCATAGTGGTTGACCCCGTAATATATACAGGGTTATTCAAAGAGATTCGAAAAGTCACCGCACGTTCGGTGTCTTTTCGTTCTCTTCAATTCAGTTCCATTTCGGTGACCCTGCGGTGTATTCAGCAAACACCACAGGGTCCCCGAATTGCAGGGAAAGGCTGCCGCAAACCTGACGAAAACTAACCGCAAAACCCACCGAATGCACGCAGAAAACCCGCAAAAACATCTGCATTAACCTGCCAAAAACCAAGCCCGAGCAGGAGCCGAACACAGCTGAAGCAGCCGAAGCAGCTGATACCGCAGACGAGGGAGGTGAATAAATTAGCAAAATAGTTTGTGTGAATCTGTGAAAATGAAACGCTGTTTGCAAAGAAACTACCGAGAGAAAATGTCTGAAATTTGCATTTGAGGTCCAGGGAATGATAATAAAGAGGGCTGTTACAGAAAAAAGAAGTAAACTTAAAAAACAAAATAAATAAATAAAAAAATCGGACTTTTAAAAAAAAAAAAGAAAATTCAGAAAAAGAGACTCTTTACTGCAGAATTTTATAATGAATGGTTTATTAGATATTGAATTAAAACGGGAATATTTTTAACATTGAAGTCTATGGGATTCTCCTAAATGAACTTGCCGAATGAAACCACCGAATGGCAGGGCATTAGGGGAACCTTTCACTGCTGGTTTGTGTTCTCTGAATAGCCGAAGCAGTGCTTTTTCATGGGGATTTCTCTGCCCTCGAACAGGCACCGAACAGGCACCGTATGTTCAGGCAATTCGCTAGGATTTGGCGAATTGCCTGCTCTCTGGATAGCCGAATGGCCAGGAAAGGTAACCGAACACTGATTTTCAGCGTTCGGTTACCTTTCTCAAGCAATTCGGATCTCTTTGGATAACCCTGATAGTGTGCCGTTAGAATGTTCTCTAACATTAGATAAATTCAGTATTTCTTTATCACTGTTTTTAAAATAAATACTTCTCTTCAATGAGTTAAAAGCTTAATAAAGCCGTTAATTCATAAATTAAAAAAGTTAAAGGGTTTGCTGGATTGAGCAGAAGCCTGAGGTTTATTTATTTATTTATAAAGTATTTTACCAGGAAGGATACATTGAGATTTCTCTTGTTTTCAAGTATGTCCTGGGTTTGACTTTTTGCAAGCTGGAATGTTCATGTGTATGCATTGTAATTATTATTCTGCACAAGGGGAATTTAGTGATGTTCAGTACTGTAAGCTTAAATGTTGCAAGGATGGGAAAGCACCACCAGAAAAATGACTTCTCTTCATTACCATAGCAAAATAAAGTGTGAGCGAAGAAAATCTGCAGTCCCTGGGATGCGGATAACAACTTAAATGCTGATTTAAGTGCTAGAACGTAGTTGGAGGAAAATTTGTAATTGGTGGTGAGGTTCCACTAAACACTGGTGTTTGTCAGCGTTGCCAATACCATTGATAACGACTGGGGTGGCAGTGCCGCCAAACAATTCTGAAAACTAAAATCCAAACAGCAACAGGGGAGGCTTCACAGTAAAGCTCCTCATTTTGCTGTTTGGTTTTCTAGTTTTGAAAAGTATCAACGTATATTGTCATAGCAACACTAGCGATTCGACAGTATTGTATTTGTAACGGTGGCAAAGACTGGCACTTACTGGATAACGTCTCAAGGGTTCTGGGAAGAAGTGATAAATTTAAGTAAGGGAGTTTGCTGCAACTAGCTCACTTGAATTATTATTATTATTATTAATTATTTCTTAAGAGCCAACACATTCCGCAGCGCTGTACAAAAGATGCAATGGGTAAAGACAGGACAAGTCTACGATACATACAGGAGACAGGTCAGTATTCCTGCCAGCAGATACAGGAGGACATGAGGGCCCGATTCCCGTGGGAACTCACAATCTCGAGGGGTGAGGGGCTTAGAAACAGGAGGCGGGGACTTCAGTGATGAGTTAATGCAGGGAGAGGTGAGGACCATTTTTGGGTTGGTCAGATATCTTGTTGCGGAGTCAGGTGGTAGGCTTCCCTAAAGAGAAGGGTCTTTAGGAAGCGTTTAAATGAAGCCAGGTTTGGGGACATTCTGATATTGCGAGGAAGCGCGTTCCATAGGGTCGGCACCACACGAGAAAAGTCCTGCAATCTGGCATGTGAAGAGGTAATGATGGAGGATGCCAGGAGCAGGTCATTGTTGGATCTTAGTGGCTGGGGTGTATTTGGTGATTAGTGAGGACAGATAGTGAGGAGCGGCGTTAGTGAGTATTTTGTAGGTCAGGGTGAGTAGCTTGAAGTTGATTCTGCTGTGAATGGGGAGCCAGTGTAGGGATTCACAGAGGAGCGGCAGAGACAGAGCGACGGGTGAGATGGATAAGCCGGGCTGATGTGTTTAGGAAGGACTGCAGGGGGGAGAGGCAGGAGATAGGAAGGCCAGTCAGAAGGATGTTGCAGTAGTCCAGATGGGAGATTACAAGCGAGGCGGATAAGTTGCTTGGGTGGTGTTGGTAGTCAGAAATGGACGAATTTGGAAATATTGTAGAGGTGATTGTGGCAAGATGAGGAGAGTGATTGGATGAAGGGGCTGAAGGAAAGAATTGTTATTCTTTCATTACGTTATCTGTCTATGATTTCTTTCATCATGTTATCTATCTGATTTTGCAAAGTACATTTAAGTAATCACTGCTTGAAAATGAACAATAGAAGATGTCTTTCCCAGCTGTTTTGCACCTCATTTGTCACTCACTGCTTAGTAAATTTCTCCCTCTGGATTTTCCATGCTGAAACATTTCCTAAAGTGTGATAGCACTTAGGAGCTTCCTTACAGATGCAATAAAGACTTGCAGCTCATGTGATTCCTGACCACATAATACAATGTGCTTTGTTTTGCAAATTAACGATGACCTTAGTGCCAGATAAAGTGCTTTCTCTAGACAGCTAATTTCTGGCTGATGAATTATTAAAAGCAAGTGAGATGAACTGGCTGATCCAGTGACCAGATTGAGAAGAAAAATGTTTCTTCCTTTGCCATAAAGTGTTTGACTCGACAAAATGCACACAAAAAACAGTTGTGAATTATCTATATTTAGCAGGGTGACTTATCTGCTAGTTTTACCACTGATACTTAAAATGGAAATTCCAGGGAAATGATGGATAGAATTAAGAGCATGCACTTTTATCAATATTTGACAGAATAGTATTATTGAAGGTTCAGTAACCCATAAATAATCTAGAAACGTGTCAGTCATAGTGATATTATCCAATTAAACAGATTATAAATCATGTTAGTTGATAATATCAGATTTTAGATTTTTTTTTTTACAATAATTCTGCTACCCTCTAATAAATTACATAAATGTGTAATCGTGGTGAACTAGTTACTGAAGTTATTTCCAGTAGATTATTAGTGGCAAACAAATCTCCCCTCATCTTCCTCCTTTATATTAGATGATATACACGGTTTCCCTTTTCGTGATTCAGGCTGGGGTCAGACGAGCGTGATTTCTACGGACTGTACGTCCGTGCACACGGACGTACGTCAGTACGGAAGACGCAGTAGTGGCCACACAGTCCGTTTATCACTGATGTATATTTTGACGGATGTAGGAGAGAAAATACAATAAAAAGCAAAACCATTTTGTCCCTGAAAAATGCTGGACGTATAAATGCAGTCCGTCTGACCACGTTCCATCACTCACACACAAAGCTATGCAGACGTTGCGGACACAGCGCACTTTGTGCGGCCGTTCTAGGGGTTGTACGTTCTTGCCTGCCTTGCGTCCGTGGGCCGCGGCCGTTGTGCGTCCGCAGTTCAGTGCGGACGTACTTCGTGTAACGGGCTCCGATGGGCTTTCTGTCATGCTATCACGGACGTACTTTTAGGCGCAATCACGGACGTTAACACTGCGCTCGTCTGACCCCAGCCTTAACATGTAACACCTAGATCAGCTTTCTTCATATACTTCAGTATTGATATTGATCAATGTTTTTTGTCACTAAGAAGAACGTTGATACATGATTATTCTTGCTTCTAATGAGCCCTGTTTCTGGAATTTCAGATTTGAAGTGACCACTGAAACTTGGAGAATATTCATAAACCATGTGTCAAACAGTGAAACGCTACCTACTACTATTTTCCTATGTTTCCTTATGGTTGTCTCAAACAAAGATATTGCATTACATTCTTGTGGATTGAATGCTTAAAAGCATTATGAATATTCCTAATATACATGCCCGATGTATGACTATCTATTACATAGGTTATGGAAACAGAAAAAACAAGTAGGAAGTCCTGCTCAGTTTCCAGGTGACAGGAATGGGAATGATACCTCAGACAAAAACTAAACTAACAGGACTAAGCTATACAATGATCATTGAAATGGTCAGGAAAACCAAAACTATCCTATGACTGAGCTAGGGAGAAACTGTAAATGTGCCAGAGGACAGGGATACAGAGGTACATAGAATGAGAGAACTAGGCCAAGGTCAGGATTCTAGAAAACATCAGAATCAATAAACAGATCCGGGTCAGCAACAGAAAACAGCAAGGAGTATAGTGAAAGCACTACTGGGCCTACACAGCAAGAATCACAGCAGGGCACTGGGGTAAAGGCACCTAGCATATTTAAAGGAAAGGAGTCTGACATCATCATTGTGAGACGCAGAAGTCTGAGGCGTCACTCAGAATGATGCAGGGAGGAGTTAGCGTAAATCACAGAGGGGAAGTAGTGTCAAAACGGCGGTCAGTTGAAGGAAGAATGGCGTACAGTACCTGACCTACGTCAAACTGGCTGTAAGCTAAGGGGACACTGATGTAAATCAACCAATCGGTGCTGCTCTAATGATGCAAGATAATGCAGGAGCCAAGATGGCGCCAGAGCCCAGCCACAGGAAGTGAGAGACCAGCAGCAGTGTGGTCAGTAGCCCTGACACCAGGGTGCTCTAATGAAACCACATGTATTGACACAGAGAGCAAATAGATAAACTTTCAGAGGAAACCTCTTTCTCGATGCAGAGTGCTCAGTGTACAAATAAAAGGATAACTCATTAGAATATTTACAAAAATGCTCCTACCCGTCCGACCATAAACCTACACTAACCCTTGCTCTTCCATTATCCCTGTGCTCCAGTGGAGTAACCTTGCTAACATCAACAACCTGGGCCTGTCTCCAAAGGCCAGTTAGCATGCAGAAAAATACCAATACCTCAATGGCATACTGTACATAAGCCATAGGAAAAACCACATTTAGATCAGGCTTCGATAGAAGTAGTTGAGGTAGAGAATCAGCCCTAACCACTGCATTCCATATGGTAGGGGGATCTTTTATTGACAAATCTTGAAGGTACTTAGTTTTGCTGCTCTCAGATAACAATTCCACTAAACTTTTGTGATGAAGAGATCAGAGGACGGAACTTTATATTCCATCTCAACAAAACAAGCTTATAGAAATATCACCAACCCCCACAATTTAGAATATGAGGCTTTTAATAGGCTTCTAATAAGCACTTCCTGACCTTTCTAGATAATACTCCAAAGCGCCACACAACACGCCGTATCCAGCCAAACTCCAATGCTACACCAGCAGATAGTGGTTTCCCCCACACCATAGATTAAAGACAAAATGGGTACATATCTGGTGAGTGCAAAATGAATGCTCTGGAGTCCGGACGTCTCATGCAGGTCCGCAACACATCATATGATTATATAAAAAAGAAGCAAATACAGAAAATCATAGTGCAATTTGCAAGATATATGTTAGGGGATGATCAAATAATTGTTCCACTCACAAGTATAGAGCCTTGGCACTGGCTCAGAGTGGAATTTTGCCTCTGGGTAATTTTCTTCCTCCTTGTTAACAGGTGACCCCCACCTTTAGTATGGAAACTTTCTTCAAACGCCGTGCATTTGTGGAAACATAGGAGGGTAGACACTTTTTTGTCTACACTCCTATGTTTCTACAAATGCACGGCGTTTGAAGAAAGTTTCCATACTAAAGGTGGGGGTCACCTGTTAACAAGGAGGAAGAAAATTCCTTCGATTTTTTTTAAATTTTTTTTTAAGTTTACTTCTTTTTTCTGTAACAGCCCTCTTTATTATCATTCCCTGGACCTCCTGTGTAAATTTCTGAAATTTTCGCTCAGTAGTTTCTTTGCAAACAGCGTTTCATTTTCACAGATTCATACAAACTGTTTTGCTAATTTATTCACTGCCTCCTCTGCGTCTCAGGTGCTTCGGCTCTGTGTGATTTGGCTCCTGTTCGGCTGCTTCGCTGCGTGTGATCGGCTCCTGCTCGGGTTTTTCGAAGGTTAATCCAGATGTTTTTGCTTGTTTTCGGCGTGCATTCGGTGGGTTTTGCGGTTAGTTTTCGTCAGGTTTGCGGTGACTTTTCCCTGAAATTCGGGGACCCTGTGGTGCTTGCTGAATACACCGCAGGGTCACCAAAATGGGATCAGCAAAAGGAACCGAATTGAAGAGAACGGAAAGTCACCGAACGTGCGGTGACTTTTCGAATCTCTTTGAATAACCCTATATGTGTTTTGTCAGGTTACAATCACATTCGATTTCATTATTCTTTTATTTGTAATAAAGCTCTGTGATTGGTCCTAGGAAGTTTGCTGTTTAAAGCTATTGATCAAAGCTTAGAAGCACTTTTATGCACAAGAAATGGTTTAATCAGATATTTTGTAACTTTACACATGGCTGCTTGTACACTCGGTTTTTGTTTCTTGGCTACAGTAAACTGTGGTTTCTGGCAAACTGCTGCGATGCGGTGAATGACTTTAAATCATAATTTAAACTATGTAAAAATATAAAAGTTATCCATGTATGAAATCACTACATCAGGAAGCACATACTTGCTATTTCTCTTTTTCCTTGGCTATGATATATCCCAGTAGAATGGGTATCCTATGACTTGGCAAAAACGGAGCTGAAATCTGACTCACGAGTGGTCAATGGAATATTCTTTCTTCTCAGATATTGGAAAGGTATGTATTCTGAGTCATTTGAAGATAAATTGACTCGTTCGGGCTGACATAATATATTTCTAATTTGGGAACATTGACCAAAAGTTTACTTACAAAAAGTCCATTAGAACTCTGTTCATATTTTTCAATTCGCTGCTCCCATTGGTCACCTTTATATTTATAGAGACTTCAACACCAAAAAATGTATTGAACCCCTTCACTACCATGTGATTTTAAAAAAAAACACTGTAAGGAACCAGTGTAAAGTCATTCTCCTGCTTTTCGCCGCTCTCTGAATAACCCTGTAAGTCTTGTTTGGCATCATTGGAAAGGCCAGACTCTGACCTATGTAATGTCACTTATCTTGACCTTTTGGGGTGTAAACTATGGAGATTCGGCTGTGCGAAAATCCCCGCTCTCCTCGCAGAAGTGCGACGGACTTGGGTTTTAGTTGGACCAATGCGTATTAACACATTTTGCAAGCATCTCCGCATATGGCCCTGGTGTGGAAAATGAGAAGGTGAGTTATTGCAGCAGCATAGTTTGCTTTATAAGTAAAAACACATAATGCATGTGCCTTAGAACAGGAAAAAAAAAGTACATTTTGCATTTAATTTTAACAATAGATAATGCTTTGGCACAAGAAAATCTCTTTGATTTTTTTTTTTAATTTATTTTGTTTGACATGTCCAGCGCTTCATCCGCAGCCAAGTGGTTGATTATACAGTAAGACATATTTTGGAATATTCTCAATGTATCCCTGACTGTAATAACCTATTTGTCAGGTATATGTCCCCATCTACTGCTCAAATGCATTTACTACAGTTCTGCGTTCCATGCAGGATCAGCTGAAGTGATGTCATATAGACATATTCCCAACTGATTATAAAAGTGTCAGCACCTCGAACATCATGCCCATTGTGCTAAAACTCTGGAGGTAGCATCTTGTGGAGCCCAAACGACTCTGTCTGCTACCGCAGATCGTGTAGTGAAGGGGTTAGTTAGACAAAAAGCTGACTTACAGATATAATGGAATATATGAGGTCTTGTAATAAATTGCATAGATTTGTGGAGGTTGTTAAGAGAAGGGAAAGTCAAGGGTTTTTATCCAGCATGCTTTTCCACTCAAGCATAAATATTGATTTATGTTGTCGATGGCAAAGTCAATATTCAATCATATAAACTGTTTCATGGCTCATCATTTTCCATAACGCACGCTCATAAAAATTTTAAATTTTCAAATTTGAAAATGACTTTTTAACTCTTTATTATTAATGAATTATTTACTTTAAATGTTTCACATGCAATAATAAAACAAGGATTACATTGCACATCCGATATTGACATTTGCTGATGTTTAAGACACATTAACTAAATATAAAATTATTAAGATTAAGATAGGAAATGGATGGCTTGTGTGGTCATTAAAAAAACATAGCTGAGAGGTTGAATATCACTGAAGGAATGTACAGAAACAAACACTTAATTTTAAGCCTAACCTCAGAAATGTTCTTTAAATCCTTCAGGGCCAACATGTTCGCAAATTATTTGTGCCCAAAGGACCAGAGCATTTTTGCAGTCTTTGTCATGATTATATTCAACCATGATTCTTACAGGGTTATTCAGAGAGAGCCAAACTGGCCCCGAAATTGCACCGAACGGTGAATTTCCCCATACGGTGCAATTTGAGGACCATTCAGCTATTCAAAAAGCATGCAGTTTGCCAAATTTTGGCAAATTGGCAGCAAAATACGGTGCCTGTTCGACAGCAGTGAACTCCCCATAGCGTAGCGATGATTAATCTATTCAGAGAACACCGAACAGCAGAGAAATGTCAGAGAAATGCCCTGATGTTCTGTGGTTTCATTCAGCAGGTTTAATCAGGCGAATCCCATAGATTTCAATATTAAAAAATATAAAAATAGTGCAATGCTATCCAATATCTATTAAACAGTTTATTCTATTAATTTGCAGGAAAAGTCTTTAATTTTTTTTTGTAATTTTTTAGGCATTTTTCAGGATATTTTCAGCAAATTTGTTTTGCATTTTTCCGTAACAGACCTTTCAATTATTATTCATAGGATCTTATATGTTAATTCCAGGCATTTTCATCCAGTATTTTATTTGCAAACAGCGTTTAAATACTTTAAACTTTCAATCGTTTCTTTTTTTTTTTTCACCCCATTGGTCAGCTTGTCAGCATTTTCCAGCGACTGGTTGGCACTGTGTTCGACAGATCGTTGGCTTTTTTTGGATGCGTTTGGGGGGTTTGCGGTGGATTGTTAAGTACGCATGGCAGGTTTTCTGTAGGGTTCGGATCGATCCGTTTTTCGGATCGTATCAGCAGGGTTTTCGGCGGATTTACAGCTGTTTTTTGGATCCGTTCCCTGCATTTCAGGGACCTTTCGGTGAATGCATAGTTCACCGTAGGGTTGGGGAATTGTATCCCTCGAAGTGCGTGGAACAAGAGAGCAGCGAAATGTTGTGACATTTAGGTGCTCTTTGAATAACCCTTCTTATTCCCTTCTTATTCTTCAGTGTCATTTTTACTGAACACATACACATTATTGTTCTATAAAAGATAGGACTTTGTTCTGATACTCCATATGTACAATTAACACAATGCAAAGTATTAAATAAATGTTCAGTTTTGCTGTAAATAATTTATTCACAGCAAGTGTAACTTTGGAAAAATATCTCAACATGTATTTGCCATGATATTGGGAGTATATTTCTTACATATTTATTTTCTGTGTTGATCTGTATATTTGTGTTTTGTTTTTAATATCTTGCATTGTATTACTTTGTATTTCTGTAACGACTGTAAAATTTCAATGTTCTTGAACCCAGGACATACTTGAAAACGAGAGAAATCTCAATGTATCCTTCCTGGTAAAATCCTTTATAAATAAATAACTCTTATGTGTAATATGATCACTTATTTTTGGTATTTGGAGGTCAATTGCTGCTATACTTTAGTAACCCATGTGAACACTGGGAATCATTTGCCAAGATTTTCTGGGATTCATTAGACATGAAGATGAACAAATGCACAAAATGTGCATACCCTTTCCCGAAGTCTTCTCGTTATTTATTTGTTCACCCCTAATTTAGACACTTCTTTCCCAGTCCCATTCCCACTTCTGCTTCTCTTATCAGAAAACCCGTCGCTCTATCACTTCACTTTCCAAATTGTGATTTTGGCCTCGTCCACAGATTCTTCTCTCACCACAAGCCCCTTGAGTACTTATATCACTGTCAACTCCCTTTGTGAGCCAGATTCAATGCCAACCACCTCTTCTCTTAATATCACATCCCCCCCACATGTGTTATGTGTGAGTCTACAAGCAATCAACTTTTGCGTTGTCACATTTCCACCTTCCAGCCAGAACCTCTGGTGGTGAGAGGGATCCAGGCCGGCTCTTCCCTGCTCTGGGATTGCTATTCCGCTCTTTGCTGCTCCTCGGTTTTGCTGTAGCTGTTCAGGTCTGGGATCACATGTCCCAATTGCCCAGACCTGTTCACTATTTAAATGCTAGAAGCAGAGGCCCAGTGTTCTGGGATGAGATCTGGTTCTTGTGTCCTGTCCCTGAGGATTCATGTTCCTGGTTCCTGTCTGCTACAATCTTGTATCGTGCTTTAGATTTTTCTGGTTTATTGATCTTGGCTTTCCTGACTACTCTTTGTCTACTCCCTGTATTCTGTATCTTGATATCTTGTGTTCTGACCTTTGCCTGTCTGGCGTTCCTTCCTGCTTTGTGTTCCTTGTCTCCAGTCTTGACCATTCTATATCTATTTCCGGTTTCATGTTTTGTGTATATAGATATCCCTAGCACAGAGGCCAGTATCAGGACCTCTATTCAGTTCAAGGCTTCCTGTGTGTTTGGGGGGTTTTCTGTGGAGGCGCTGATTTATAGATATAAGTTTTGGGTTTGCAGCTTACGAGGTGTTGCACATAATCTCAACAAAATGTGCAAATGTAATAGAGAAAACAGTAGATGGTCCTGGTGGCGCAGTGGTGTACTATAAATCGTATAAACCCTAGCCTGATATTAGGCCCTACAGGTGCTCGTACTAGAGTCTAAGATCTAAAAATGTCGCCGGGAACCTTCAGGTCCTGAGAGACGTACAATTAAAAATGAGAAGTGCAACATACAATTGATACATAAATGCAGTAGCAAAGCCGAGAGACATGCAAGGATTATGTATAACAATAAAGTGCATGTGCTTATGAAACCATTCTTAAGTAAAGTGCATACACAGGTGGTGCGCTAAAAGCGCAAATTGCTGATAGTTCTTTGGAGGGTTGTACAGTCAATAAGTCCTAAGCCACAGTAAAGTGCACGTGCAAAAGTGCAAATAACATGAAAAAGAACCGGAAAAGTTTGTGGTCACTAGTGGTTGCACAGCGTATGAGCCGTGTTGTAGAGATAAACGGTCTACTGCCACAGCTCCTCTCCTCAATGGGTGGTTTATATAAGGGGAGAGAGAAGAAAAAAAAAATATATATATATAATAATAATAATAATAATAGTGCAGACTGCTTCAGGTATTTATGGTGAGGATAGAACAAGAATCTCACTCACGGATTACAGAGCCTAGTGTGTCCCTGGCTCTGGGTTGAAGCGCCTCACACCAGATATAGGGTGGCGTATCCCTTCTTTGTCCAATGGTGGAGCATCGGTTTTCTCAGGCTCGGCTTGTAAGCATATGGTACCATTTAAAATCGGTGTGTACCTCACCTCTCTCGCCTGGAACGTCTGTTTCTTTCCTTCTTCTATGCTGGTACTCCACCTCCAGAAAAATTTAGGGAGGAAAGAGGGGGGAAAGACCAGGGTAATAAACTAGACGTGGCTCTTGTGGAGCAGCTTCCACAGTCTAGATGCTCTTAAATGAATAAAAAATCAAAATAAAATTAAAAAGCTGAGACCCAAGAATAAAAACTTCAAAGGGTTTATTAGCATTACATAAAATAAGTCGGGGGGGGGGAAATTACACTGAACGATTTTCAAGATGGGAATCGCTCCAACCTCAAGGTCTGAGCGCAGACTTCGAAACTGTGCCATTTTCTGAACTGACAATATACAGATGATTACACTTAGCAGGATTCTTATACCCATGTAATACATTACCATTTCCCGTACATTATCATATCCTTTCCCCTCGCTGTGCACCTTATTCTCCTTCTCATCTCGGTATCTATCCCCCCCCCGCCATATGAGTATCCTTCCATTTAGTATGGTACATAAATCTTCCTTGATAAGCAATGACTCATCACAAACCCATTGCACGCATACCGTATACCAGTATACACCTTAGTTATCAATAGTATTTTAATATTTTAATAGTATTTTACATCCATCCCCCTTTTATATATTATATATGTAATTAACGCTATTTTATATAGTATATAGATCCATTATTCTTATTTATAATCCATTAGTTTAGAGTACATGATTTTTGCCAAAATGGATTTATCCTATACTTATTCACATAAGTTATTCCTCACTCTCACGTCAACAGAGACCCCAGTTTGCTGATATGGTTTTAGCCTTTTTAGGGTCCATGAAATTTTATGTCTTTTTGAATTTTTAATTTTAATTTTTGTATAACTGTAATTTAGAAGCATGTACACGTTGTATGTAAAATATCCTTCCATTTTTATCATAAAGGCCATAATTGTTTTGATCATTATGTAAACCATCCACCAAGCTGTAATAGCTAATACCCATTTGAAGATTGCCCAACAGGTTTCTTAAATACACTTATTACCCAACTCCATTATTGAGATAGGCAACTCTTTGTTTATATTAGCAGAATAAGTATATCTGCGGCACCAAACACATTTAAGGATAAGTATTTTAAGACTTTATTTTTCACTATGTACTGGCATTAGGTCCTCCAGGGACCAAGACAGAGCAGGCAGCATGAGATAAGGGGCATTATCCCCCTGCAGACCGCCGCTATGCCTCCTTTTTACTGTAGCATATGATTGTGGATGTAAACATAGCAAAAATGCGGAACTTCCACGCTGGAACGCAAAAACAAGATGGCCGCGGTGCCAGAGGAAAATAAAAAAAATAAGGGAAAAAAAGACATAGAGGTCACATGACCTCAAACCCGGAAGTATGCACCAAAAGGAAGAAACTTAAATCAGGTGTACTCAATAATGCCCCTTTTATAAAAAGTGATTAGCCAATGCACTCTCCCTTTTACCCCCATACACCACACTGCTAGAGGAAGGCACAGGTTAAGTGCCGAAACGCGTTCAGTGTAATCCGCCCCCCCTGACTTATTTTATGTAATGCTAATAAACCCTTTGAAGTTTTTATTCTTGGGTCTCAGCTTTTTAATTTATTTTTGATTTTTTATTCATTTAAGACCATCTAGACTGTGGAAGCTGCTCCACAAGAGCCACGTCTAGTTTATTACCCTGGTCTTTCCCCCCTCTTTCCTCCCTAAATTTTTCTGGAGGTGGAGTACCAGCATAGAAGAAGGAAAGAAACAGACGTTCCAGGCGAGAGAGGTGAGGTACACACCGATTTTAAATGGTACCATATGCTTACAAGCCGAGCCTGAGAAAACCGAGGATCCACCATTGGACAAAGAAGGGATACGCCACCCTATATCTGGTGTGAGGCGCTTCAACCCAGAGCCAGGGACACACTAGGCTCTGTAATCCGTGAGTGAGATTCTTGTTCTATCCTCACCATAAATACCTGAAGCAGTCTGCACTATTATTATTATTTTTTTCTTCCCTCTCCCCTTATATAAACCACCCATTGAGGAGAGGAGCTGTGGCAGTGGACCGTTTATCTCTACAACATGGCTCATACGCTGTGCAACCACTAGTGACCACAAAATTTTACGGTTCTTTTTCATGTTATTTGCACTTTTGCATGTGCACTTTACTGTGGCTTAGGACTTATTGACTGTACAACCCTCCAAAGAACCATCAGCGATTTGCGCTTTTAGCGCACCACCTGTGTATGCACTTTACTTAAGAATGGTTTCATAAGCACATGCACTTTATTGTTATACATAATCCTTGCATGTCTCTCGGCTTTGCTACTGCATTTATGTATCAATTGTAATTTGCACTTCTCATTTTTAATTGTACGTCTCTCGGGACCTGAAGGTTCCTGGCGACATTTTTAGATCTTAGACTCTAGTACGAGCACCTGTAGGGCCTAATATCAGGCTAGGGTTTATACGATTTTTAGTACACCACTGCGCCACCAGGACCATCTACTGTTTTCTTCCTGTGTGTTTGTCTTGTTTAACCTTCGCCCTTCATGCTCTCCTGACTCTGTTATTCTTTTGTTAGGTTTCCATAGGCTGTAGACCATTCAAGGATCTTACCCCAGTGTTAGGGATTCCTTTAGATTTCTTCTGTGTTCTCCTGCTCTTCTTGTTATAGTCCTGTTATATCCTGTCTGTATCTGTGTATATTTGTGTGCTGTGATCTGTCCATGCAGCCAGCAGCTAACCTGCCTCAAGGGCTTAACTACTTCCTGAACAAAGGCCCCACTATGGCCCAAGCCTGGTGCCGCCATGACATGCGTTTTCTTCTCCATCTAACAAGTATCAGGTTGACACACGTATACGAGGGTAGATACGGTCAGCCCTATGAATAAACAGGAGTCTCTAAACAAATGCGATACCAGTCCTTAAGTTGGCTGGGTTACGCAGTAGCGAAAGGTGAACCTATAAGGCAGGGATGTAGGCAAGGAGGACAGAAACCAGTCCTTAGGGTGGCTGGTATGGAGACAAGAAAGTACGGAGTACCAGAGGATTTATGGCAGGCTAGCACACGTAAATCCAATGATATGCTCAAGCCAGTACAATAGGTAACAATAGAAAACCTAAAACCTAAGTGTGATACCAGTCCTTGAAGTGGCTGGGTTACACGATAGCGAGAGGTTTAACAAGTCCAGGTCGTAGGGAAAAACCAAATCCAAAGTCAAATTCAAAAGCCGGGTCAGAGGGTTATAGAGGTACTCCGGTCAGATGCCAAAAGCCAGATCATACACAGAAAGTCAGTCAAATGAAAAGAGCAGCAAGTATATATGTATACACAAGCAAAACCACGAAAGGGCAATGCAAAAAAGAAAGAAGCACTTTTAAATAAGGCGCCCTGCAATCTGATAGGTTGCTAGGGTCACATGGTGCAGGGGAACCCACGTTGGAGGCGTGATGACGTCATGCGTGGCGCGTCGCCGACCCTCTCCTAGAGCCATTGGGACCGGTGGGACGCGCGCATAGGACGCGCGGAGGAGCTGCGGGGAGGACGCAATCCCCGAGACCGCCGGGAGGAACGCTGGAGGTGCGCCAGCCTCCGAGGACTGACAACAAGATGTTAAAGTCCCAACCTTCTAAAAATCTCACTCACTTTGCTATTGTGTCTGTCTCCCAACATCCCTTTTGAGTTATGATGTTTCGATCTAGAGAAGTGTTATCTATGATTATATTGGCAGCTCACCTTGTCCTCCAGCTATAAATTAAATCTAGTAAATTCAGAGGTGCCAAATACTATATAAATTACATGTAGTACATGTCCAATATAATATCCTGTGGTCTTCTGCAACTGACGAGTCGTCCATGAACACTAGATTTACGTTGTGTATCTAGAATGGAAAATATTCTTTAAAATCCATGGGATTTGAGTAATGGTATGTAATGAGATATTAAAGACCCTTTTGTATAGTCTTTATAAAAAGAGGGAAAAGGCCAGAGAGATGTAAATGATTCCAGCTGCTAAATTAACCCTTTAACTCATTATTCTTATTTAAAAGCAGTCGCACGGTTTAAAAAATTCAATGCTGGGCACATAAACCTAAAATCAAACTGAAATGTTATGAAGAGGGATGCCTGTATGTAAATGTACATATTTATAATTGTATTTAATTCTTCATCCTTTGCAGAAATTGTTGTTAAAAAAATGTTGGTTTACATAATAGCTTTATTTTAATCATCCATGGAAAATTGACTGAAATATTAAGAAAAAGTAAAATTAGTAAAAAAACTTTTTAAAAAAAACAACGCAATAAAAATTACAAGAAAATCTTAAAAGCAACAAAATAGTGAAGTACTTTGTAACAAACATTTAGAATTCCTTCCCATTCTTGGATTCCCCCTTTCATATCCTTTCAAATCCTGCCTGAGCCCGCGGTAAGAAAGCAGATTGTACAACAAATGCTTATGCCGGCTATTGAATACGGAGATGTAGTGTATGCAGCTGCCCCGCAAACACATCTTCAGAAACTTATACAATGTAGTAACTCCTTCTGCCGCTTTGTGTTACAATGTAACTACATGACCCAACACTGTTACATGTTAAAAGAGCTAAACTGGCCATCCCTGGAATCTAGACGCACCCTTCACCTGTCCAACCAGGGGCCACATTACAGTCACACTAAAACGGAGACGCTAAGGAGAAAAACCTGTGCCTGCAGGTTTGTCTTTTGCGTCCCCGTTTTAGCGCAATATTACGATGCAGGCACTAAAAAAGCTGCCTGCATCGTTATCAGCGCTAAGCCTCGGGATGTGCGAGGTGGCACTAAGCACCGCAGCGAGCATCCACTCGATGGAGTCCATAGGACTCCATTGAGGCAGACAGCGCCAGTCACATGACCCGCCGGATCTCGCCTCGTGAGATCCGGCAGGTCGGCGTAGTGATCCGCAGGGGGAGACTTTATCCCCAGTCTCTCCCTGCTCCCGACGGACAGAGGAGGCGGTTGGAGCCGCGGTCCTCGCCGTGGGATAGGAGGTGAGTATCTGATTTTATTGGGGCGTGGGTTCTGCTGGTGCTGATGAATTCTGCTGCAGCAGAATCCATTAGCACAGGTCCAGGCTGTGGTTAACTTTCGTTTAACCGCAGCCGGATGGTAATTAGCGTTAGTATATTGTAATCCTAACGCTAATTAACACTTTGCGCTCCCCATGTTAAGCATAGGCAGCGCAAAGTACAGTAACCTCGCGCTGAAAAGTGTAAGATTCCAATCACTAAGGTTTTTTTAACCTGTTAGCATTTGGATTGTAATATGGTGTGCCTGCGCTAGGGCCACCAGGGCTAACGTTAACGCTCACTCATTTGAACACTAACATTAGCACCAAGAATGTAATGGTGCCCCCTGTGTTTAAGAGGTTTTCTGGGAAGCTACCACCCTACCTGAATAGGCTGGTTCCCCTAGCAGTTCCCTCAGTCTATAACCTCCGATCCAGGACCTGCAACTTACTTGCCATGCCACAATACAAAAATAAAGTGGCTCGATCCTCATTTTCCTACAGAGCACTGCAATTATGGAATAACCTCCCTGACGCCATCAAATCTTCCCCCAGTCTTAAGTCACTCAAGAGCAGTGACGTGCGGTGAGGTCAGTGGCTGGTGAGGCACTGGCTTGTATCAGAGCTAGATATACACAGGATATTGCCCCAGCTCTCATGGATATTGCCCCAGCTCCTCTCATGGATTTTGCCCCAGCTCCTTTCATGGATATTGCCCCAGCTCCTTTCATGGATATTCTGCCCCAGCTCTTCTAATGGACATTGCCCCAGCTCCTTTCATGGATATACTGCCCCAGCTCCTCTCATTGATATTGCCCCAGCTCATGGATATGCCCCAGCTCATGGATATGCCCCAGCAGCTCATGGATATGCCCCAGCACATGGATTTGCCCCAGCACATGGATATGCCCCAGCACATGGATATGCCCCAGCTCATGGATATGGGATATGCCCCAGCTCATGGATTTGCCCCAGCACGTGGATTTGCCCCAGCACATGGATTTGCCCCAGCACATGGATTTGCCCCAGCTCATGGATATGCCCCAGCTCATGGATATGCCCCAGCAGCTCATGGATATGCCCCAGTTCATGGATTTGCCCCAGCTCATGGATTTGCCCCAGCACATGGATATGCCCCAGCTCATGGATTTGCCCCAGCAACTCATGGATGTGCCCCAGCACATGGATTTGCCCCAGCTCATGGATGTGCCCCAGCTCATGGATTTGCCCCAGCTCATGGATGTGCCCCAGCACATGGATTTGCCCCAGCTCATGGATGTGCCCCAGCTCATGGATGTGCCCCAGCTCATGGATTTGCCCCAGCACATGGATGTGCCCCAGCTCATGGATGTGCCCCAGCTCATGGATGTGCCCCAGCTCATGGATTTGCCCCAGCACATGGATGTGCCCCAGCTCATGGATGTGCCCCAGCTCATGGATTTGCCCCAGCTCATGGATTTGCCCCAGCACATGGATTTGCCCCAGCTCATGGATATACTGCCCCAGCTCATGGATGTGCCCCAGCTCATGGATGTGCCCCAGCACATGGATTTGCCCCAGCACATGGATTTGCCCCAGCTCATAGATGTGCCCCAGCTCATGGGTTTGCCCCAGCAGAGTCACAGGGTTCCTGCAGGGGAGGGCTCCTTACTTACCTGAGACAGCTCCTCACTGGCTGTGCTGTCCAAGAGAGAAGAGGTCGGCTGCTTCCTGTCCCACGTGTCTCTGTGGTGCTGGCACGAGGTCAGGTGATGTAGGAGGAGCTGCTGGAGCTTGAGAGTGTGTGACTGTGACAACCCCCCCCTCCCTCTGTGCTGAGCGCATGTGTGCTGTGTTTATCACACACACATGCGCTCAGCACTTTCTGGAGGGGGTTTATCACAGTCACACTGCTGTGATCTCCCTGCCCGCCCCCCACGATTGACGAGGACAGTCACATGACTGTCCTGCGTCAATCAAACCATGGGAGCACTGCCTCCCATGGTGGGTTTTTTTTAAAAAAAAAAATTGCTTGAGACAATGGAGCTTTCCCATTGGCTCAAGCTTCATTTGCTGTCATTGCCTGGAGGCAATGACGAGCTTGCCTGCTACCAGCCTGAGCTCTGCAATTAGCGTAGCGTTGGGCTGCGTAAATTGCGTAGCCTAGGCTGGCTCAGTGCTGCCCCTGCTGTCTGTGTAGTGTATTACACACACACACACAGCAGCCGGCAAACTGAGAAAGTGAAAGCTGCAGGAGAAAAAAAAAGCGGACAGAGAAGAAACAAAGCACAACGAGGGAGTGAGGAGAGGTGAGTATGAGTATAAATAACAATTTATGTACAGTTTAAATGTACATACACACACATCACATGTCATTACAATACACACAATGAGCTTATTAATTTACTGGCATGACAGGGGAGGCGGAGCCTCCCCTGCCACCCCTGAGTGCACGTCCCTGCTCAAGAGCTCCCTGTTAATATACCTCAATACAGAATGCACCTGTAAACATGTAACATAATGACTATATTTCCTTCATATTTTCTGTGTTAATCTGTATATTTGTGTTGTTTTAATATCTTGCATTTATTACTTTGCATTTCTGTAACGACTGTAACAATTCATTGTTCTTGAACCCAAGACATACTTGAAAACGAGAGAAATCTCAATGTATCCTTCCTTGTAAAATACTTTGCAAATAAAATATAGAGCATTAGAGGCAGCAATTGCGCACTGAACATTGAATCCATGAAGTGTATGTAAGGAGAGGTTTCTGATTCCATAAAACTCATTCTCAATATCAATCCTGCAAGCATTACATTGTAATAACTATAATTAATGTATGTGTTGTAACACCTAATTGAATAAATATCACATGAGATATATTAAAATACAGGTTGGACACCCCTTATCCATAAGTCTAAGATCCAGAAGACTCTGAAAACAGGTAATTTCAGAGCCATACAGATGTTACCATATTAAGGGCACTTCAGACGTGTCCTATCACTCTTGCACATGTTACATGGACTTGCGTGGGAGTCTCCCTTTCTCACTATAAGTTTACAGGGTATCCAGACGTGGACCCCTTGCTCGTTGTGCCTAGATTGGTGTCAGCTATACCCTCCTGAGGCATATGGAGCATTCGTCCCTGTAATGATACAATTGAGCTAAAACCTTGTGAGACCTGAGCGGGCACCCACCATAAAGCAGGCCATTAGTGCCATTGCTCATCCTCAGGACCCTCACAAACCTCTCCATTTCTCACCATAGTATATATAGGTCCATTCCCATGCAAGTCCATTTAACATGTGCAATATTGACAGGACCCCACATCTAGAGTGCCCTTAATCCGGAACCATAAGGATGGCTCTGAAAATTCCTGTTTTCAGAGTCTTCCGGATTTTAGAATTAAGGGGAGTCCAAATTGTATTTTAAGATATCTCCTGTGATAGATCTCATACATGAATTTTAGTTATTATCACTGTAACCATCTTTTCCATTTCAAATACTCACCACTTAGTTTGAAAAAGAAAATATATTTTGATTAAAATTGTCAATGAGTAGCCCATCTTTTATCTGTCGTTATTAGTATCTCTCCACATCAGAAGATGAGGATAATCCAGTGGAGTGATTCCTGGGAGAATATTATTATAGATAACACAGTACACTTCTGGTTCATTACCACCAGGCAGGATTAATACGTTCACACAGATTATGGTTTCTCCTTTTGTCATATCAACACATTTACATTGACGGGAGCTAAATATGCACCACATTAAAGGTGTGATTGATGTGCTGGTTAAAAGTAAAATGAAAGCAAGGAACACAGAAATAACAGTGACAGTCAGCAAAGCACAAATTACAGGTGACATACTCCGATAAATACAGAGAAAATTGAAAAATAATTATTAAATTGTTCCATGAAACGTAAAAGAGCAGAGGTACTTTAGTGAGTCGCTTTATGGGAACAAATACCCAGAGTACCGTTTTCTCTCATTCCTTGTCTTCTTAACCCAATATGTTCTGGAGATGGCAATCTTCCAATATTTCTCCCTTGGTACCAACTTTGTTAATCATTTGACATCGCCAGTGGGTAATTATGCAGCAGTTATCCAGCAGGGGATTATCATTTCATTTAATTTTCAATCTACACACTTTAAATTGTGATTGGGCCTCTTCATTAAACAGCAACAATGGTACATCCACGGGGAGATGTAATCTCACACAGGCTTGTATTGTGTCCCTCTCATCCTCATCCAAGAAGCAGAAAGACAGAATAATGGCACAGCTGGCCTATGACTACACGACAACTGCATCTGTGGCGCCAGTGCCAGTTTGAGATTTGGAGGTTTTGTTTTAACATTCCGTGTAGAATTCAATAAGCTGCAGAGCTAATTGTTGCAGATCACTTTAAAAAGGTTTGACTGGTTTTGACAAGCACAGAGACACTTAGGCGGTGCGTCCATTGGGTCCGTATTCGTGCGATTGTGAGATCATCCAATATGATCTGAAGTTGTCCAACCGATCCCACAACATGCAGGTGAATCAGCCCTCTTCCACTGCTTCTGACTTCCATCGGACGACTTCAGATGATTTTTTGTGACTACAACAGACTACAGATCTTTCCAATATCAGATGGATTTATCGGATGATGCCGGGACGATCTGGTACAAGTTATATGAAAAAATTATTTGTATATCTAAACCACTTTGCCACGGCAGGGAAACATGAAAAAAGATGAATTGCATAGCTAACCGCTGTGCCGTGGCAGGGAAACATGAAAAAAATATGAATTGTATAGCTAACCGCTGTGCCGTGGCAGGGAAAGATGAAAAAAGATGAATTGTATAGTCAAACTGCCATGCTGTGGCAAGGAAATTGCCCCATAGAGAAGTCAGTTAGACAGCCCATAGGATGTAATGTAAAAAAAAAAATTCTATTTAATTCTCTTTTTATTCAACCATTAAATTTTTTCCATTCACAGCAAAAAGCCTTTTTAGTGACTGATTATTTTGAATTTAAGGTATTTTTCTGGATTTTTTTAGGTGAAATTTTGGGTTCCCATTATTTAAAAAATAGACAAGGCTTTTTTATTCCTTCAGGCCGGCTGCATTCAGCATTGCTGTCCTTGGTACTGAAACCTATTTCAGCACCAGGGACAGGGGGTTTACCTCCACCCGCAGCCTTCAGCAAGGTTTTTTTTTTTACTTTTTCACCTTCAGCTGCGCTCCGACAGGGCTGTCCTTGGTGCTGAAACCACGTTTCAGCACCATGGACAGGGTTTTTTCTTCCTGGAGCATTTTTTTTCCACGTTCAGCGGCCTGCCCATTGGCCAACCTGGCAGACGCTCCAGTGGATGACCCTAATCGGCAACGGCGTTGTTCGTAGGTGGAACCTACGAACAACGCCGTTGCCGATTAGGGTCATCCACTGGAGCGTCTGCCAGGTTGGCCAATGGGCAGGCCGCTGAACGTTGAAAAAAAAGTTGGTCATCCAATTACGAACCCAGTGGACGCCCCTTAGTCATATCGCCACCGCAGGGAGGTCCAAACCTGAGCTGCTCTACCCTGAATACCCTGGCAGCCACTTTCCTGCTGTATCACACAGTCCAGGTCTAACAATTGCTCTCAGGGTCTCCTGCAGGCAGCCATAGGTGCCTCCATTAATGAGCCCTTTGAATCCCTACATAAGGATGGAGTTTCCAGAGGGCATTGCTTCAGCATTTCCTAGCACTTGGCGTAAATTACTCTGTAAGAAGCCTGCTCACCTCCCAGCCTTTTATTCCCCAAGCCTCAAGACATGTTCCAGAGCCTCCAGCTATGTTCCCTTCAAATTATGTCCTTCCACAGTGAAGTGCAATAGAAGTAAAACATCTTTCATGTGAATCATACTCATGCAGGCGCACATAAAAAAGTATATCAAGCACTTATATTGGCAAATTAAATCCATGAAGGATCCCCCCACTGTAGAATACTCTGAGGATCTCAAAAAAGAGAAAACACAGAAAAAAAACAGTCCAATGGTGCAGTATAGTTATGTTAGCAGTTCGGAAAAAAAAATGCATATCAGCTGGGCTATGCACTCACAACATTGTTTTCCTCTTGTCTCTACCTATGCATGGTGCGGTAACAGGGGCGGACTGACCCATCGGGCACTCGGGCGCTGCCCGAGGGCCCGCAGGTAAAGGGGGGCCCGGATTCTGGGGTTACATCATCATGCTGGTGTCTCGTGGTGAAGCCGAAGAGAGCATCTGCACGTGGGTCTTCCTGATCCAAGGAAACCACAAGGGAGACCAGGCCCGGGAACTCTCTGCTCCTGCCAGTCACACTCCATAGAGAGCCATGCGAGGAGGAGAGATGCTGCTGCTGCAGCAGCACGAAGATGCCCCGTCCCCACATGCCCGGGAAGAATGAAAGCTCCAGGCACCGAAAGGGAATCTAATGGGTGAGAGACAGTGGCCCCTATTACACACTTCGCGCAGCGCATTTGCGTGCACGCAAATGCGCTTTTGCGCAAGGACAAAATCATTTGCGCGGAACGCCGTAGTACGACGTTCACGCAAATGATGCACGTTATCGTCTACCGCGAGTGACCCTCGCGAACCCGGTGCAAGCGCAAGTTCCTGCGTGCATCCTATACTTAACATTGTGGGCGCAAATGCATTAGTGCGGATGGTATTACAGTCTTCGCGCAAAGTCGGACGAGCGACGTTTGCGCAAATTTTCGGAACGTCTTTGAAAACATGGTGTTAACTGCAAATATGATAGTTGTGGCCGAAACGAAATAACTCAGCAATAAAAAAAATACAGCACAGTACAGTTACACATTCTTCACATACCCAGATATATAAAATTAATAATTTGTCAAAACATTTTTTTGCTGCAGCATATATACGCAGATGGACTTTGACAGGCGCAACAACCTAACTTGCGCGTCGGATTTGCGCATGAAAACATGAAGGCTAAAAAAATTTGCTTGGATCGGAATGCCGTGTTAATTTTCGCACGATAACGTTTTTTCCGTTTAATATAAAAGAAATGCACTGCGAGAGCGCATTTGCGCGAAGCGTGTAATAGGGGCCAGTGTGTGCAAGTGTGTTTAATGCAGTGTGTGTGTTTAATGCAGTGTGTGTGTGTGTTTAATGCATTGTGTGTGTGTAATGCAGTGTGTGTGTTTCATTCAGTGTGTTTGTTTTATGCAGAGTGTGTGTTTAATGGTGTGTGTGTGTGTGTGTGTGTGGAGGGGTTTTAATTGTATTTAACAATTTATATTTAAAAAATTTAAAACAAATTCATATTTTTTTAAAATATAAATTATTAATATCTAGTTCATTTTTAATAATTTGTGAGTTTTATTGCTGTGACATTCCGTGATATGTAACCTCAGACATACACCGCACATTACTGTGACTTTAATTGCTGTAGATTCTGTGATAAGTTCATAAACAACGCACATTACTGTGAGTTTTATTGTTGTGGAGCTCTGTGATACGCTCATACACACTGCACCTTACTGTGAGTTTTATTACTGTGGAGCTGTAAGTGTGTTTAATGCAGTGTGTGTGTTTAATGCAGTGTGTGTGTGTGTGTGTTTAATGCAGTGTGTGTTTAATGCTGTGTGTGTTTAATGCTGTGTGTGTGTTTAATGCAGTGTATGTGTTTAATGCAGTGTGTGTGTGTGTTTAATTCAGTGTGTATAATGCAGTGTGTTTGTTTTATGCAGAGTGTGTGTTTAATGGTGTGTGTTTAATGGGGTGTGTGTGTGTGTATGTGTGTGGAGGGGTTTTAATTGTATTTAACAATTTATATTTAAAAAAATTAAAACTAATTCATATTTTTTTTAAATATAAATTATTAATATCTAGTTTATTTTTAATAATTTGTGAGTTTTATTGCTGTGACATTCTGTGATATGTAACTTCAGACATACACCGCACATTACTGTGACTTTTATTGCTGTAGATTCTGTGATAAGTTCATACACAACGCACATTACTGTGAGTTTTATTGCTGTGGAGTTCTGTTATACACGCATACACACCGCACATTACTGTGAATTTTATTGTTGTGGAGCTCTGTGATACACTCATACACACCGCACCTTATTAGGAGTTTTATTGCTGTGGAGCTCTGTGATACGCTCATACACACCGCACCTTACTGTGAGTTTTATTGCTCTGGATTCTGTGATATGCTCATACACAACGCACATTACTGTGAGTTTTATTGCTGTGGAGCTCTGTGATATGCTCATATACACCGCACATTGCTGTGAGTTTTATTTCTGTGGAGCTCTGTAATGTGCAGTGTGTACAGGTGTGTCAGTAATGTACAGTACCTTTTAAACCTGAAAGGTGATCAGCAGTTTCCCACGTGTGCCACAGGGACCTTCTGTGCCATGGCCGTAGCTGCCATGAGTGTGTGACGGCTACCGCAGGAGAGCAGTGGCAGGTTGTAAGTCTGGAGGGGGCTCAATGGATTCCGCAATTCGCTTAAAATTATTAGTTTGAAATTTTTGTAAAAAAAATACATTTTTTAACACAACAATGTGCATATGGGTTGTGCGTTGCATGGGAGGGGTTTGCATGGATGTGGCCTACTGTGAGCATGGCACAAGGGCCCCACAATATCCTATTGCCCGGGGGCCCCACTAGTTGTCAGTCCGCCACTCTGTGGTAACCAGTTAGACTATGGGAGCACTGTCTCCACTCTTGTTTTTGAGGTTTATGGGAGTGCCGTCCCCATCTTTGAGGCCATTGAGATGGTGCTTACTACCAGAGTCACGATACTAAGGCTCTAAACATTGTGAGTGATAAATAAGTAAATGCTTATCAGCTTTTCTTCCAAACTGATAACATAACTATACTGCACTATTGAGCTGTTTTTTTTTCTGTGATTTCTCTTTTTTGAGATTCTCAGAGTATTCTACAGTGGGGAGAATCTTTGTACTTCACTGTGGACAGACTTTATTTGATTGCATGGCTTTATGATTTGCTCCAGCGTGACACTCTTTTATATGTTATACTGTATTCTATAGTGTAAATATTTGAAGGTTTTACATGTGTACTGTTTTGGGCAGCATTTGTTAAAATTTGCTTTAATTTTAATTTATATATCACTGTAATATCACTATTAGTGCCTGAGGTTTTCACACAGTTTACATTTTTGTGTTCCCTTCAAGCCTCCAGCTGTGCCCTCTGCTTTCAGTGTCCCTACCTGCACCTAGTCAGCCATACCTGTCTGGTGTCCCGTGCCTCCTGTGAGTCTCCTGGTGTGTTGCCTTCTGTGTCTCTGTCTTGCTATTCTGTCCTGTTTTTAGTTTACCATACCTCTATCTCTCCTCCTTACCTTATCCAGACCACGCCACCGAATTGGACCGAACAGTGAACTTCACATACAGTGCAATTTTGTGGCAGTTCGGCTATTCAGAAAGCTGTCAATTTGCCAAATATTGGCAAATTGCTCGCAAAATACGATGCCGTTCGCCGCATGAATGTTGGCAAAATGCCCAGATTTTCAGTGGTTCAGTTCAACAGGTTTAAACAGGCGAATCCCTTAGGACTCAATGGGAAAAAAATAGCGTTTTTATTATTTTTTTATTCAACCGTATTTTTCTTTTCATTTGCAGCAAAAGGTCTATTTATCTGTTATAATATTTTAGGTATTTTTCGGAATTTTTTAGGCAAAATTATGATTCACATTTTTTTTAATGGTGTTTTTTTTTTAAATATTTTAAATTTCGGTGCTCTCTGAATAACTCCATTAATGTGTCACATAGCAAGTGCATCACAAACACAATGCAAGAATTTAAATTTTAAAGGCCCCTATTACATACCTAACGCTAGCGGTAGCGCTCACCTGCGTGAGCACTACCGTTAGCTGCGGTATTAGCAGGCTATTATGATCCAAACGCAAACGGGTTAAAAAACCCGATTGCGTTTGGTACCTTGCGCTCCTCTGCGCGAGGTCACTGCACTTTGCGCTCCCTATACTTAACATGGGGAGCGCAAAGCGTTAATCAGCGCTGGATTACAATGTCCCAGTGCTGATTAACGCCTGGCTCTGGTCAACGAAAAGTTAACTGGAGCCAGGACCTAGTGTTAACGGATTCCGCTTCTGCAGAATCCATTAACCAGATACCCTCTGTCCCGCGGCGAGGACCACGGCTCCGGTCGCCTCCTCCGGCCGGCGGGAGCAGGGAAAGACCGGGGGAAAAGTCCCCCCTGTCTCTCCCTGCGTATTACTACGCCGACCGGCCGGATCTCGCAATGCGAGATCCAGCCGGTCACATGACCGGCAGAGAGAAACTCAGTGAAGTCCTATGGACCCCAGCGAGTGGCTGCGCTCAGCGCTGCCGCGAGCATCCTAAGTTTTAACGGCCGAAAACAATGCAGGCATATTTTTTGCGCCTGCATTGTAATCTGGCATTAAAACGAGGGCGCAAGGGGGAAAACTGCAGGCGCAGTTTTTCCTCCCTTGCGCCCGCATTTTAATGCACAGATTGTAATAGAGCCCAAAGTGTTTACTAGTCAGATCTCATCTAAACTGTACACCAGTGATTGTGTTATTCATGTTCTTGCACAACATACAAGAGGAATATAGCAAATTTTAGGTCTAAATAAGAAAAAATAATCGATTTTTGTTTAAAATATGACTCAATTCTACAATGCATATGCTTTGCATGTGCATTTAGTGAACAACTATATTTAACAGTAATGAGTGATCGGGGCTCATCTAAACTCTATTTAAATGCGAAGATCCTAAAACAAACAAAAAATAACGTCATCAGTATATTTTAGATTCAAAAAAATGGATTAAAGGAAAAGCATTCTAACATATGCTTAACACATTTCATCCCTAAACACAGTTTTTAGTGTGTGCACTGCATGTGTTTCATCAATTCCCCTAAAATATGTTTATTGAACTTGTTTCTTAACAGTTCAAAGGTCAACCTATTGTCACTCCTAAAATCTCAGACACGGGGTTCATATTAAGAACTATCCATAAATACTTTGCAATAGGTGTGTAAAAATGCCTTTTCTCCCCCATTTTTCTCATTTATATTCTGCCTGTTCCCAGTTGATAAATTGCAACCGTCTGTCTTCTCTGCTTTTTAGGTTTTCCAGTTCTGGATCTTTTCTCAATTACTCACCCCCTACTTTGCAGATTTTAGGTTACAGTGGGATTGATTCTATTACTAAGACTTTCATCTTGCATATATAAGAGGTAATAGGATGCAGCTTATGTTTGCAGTGTGGTAATCAAGTGAGACGCATTATTATTGTGTATTGCTGTTATTAAGACAATATCTGGCTATATTTTAAAAAAATATCATTAGTAATGAGACCATCAAACATTTCAGCAGTATGTCCACATGCACTAAATTCTCATTGACATATATTTAATAGACTGAGAAATGAACAATATTTATATGTCAATACACGCACATACCACATTCATATTTAAAATCACTAAAAATAGGCAATATTCCTACCAAATGGGAAAAATCGCGCATGAGCCGTTTTCCATTTGCTGCTTGCCATTAACACCCATATTTCAACTGAGCCACTTTGTCAGTAGCTGGAGTCATAACATTTTAGAGCTTCAGGAGAATAACGACTTCAGTGCAACACGGTATCACTGCTATCTGCTCCAGGAGTCCATAGCACTCACTGGAGCCAGACGCAACCATGGTCAAGCTCTGCACGCCTGGACAATGGAAGGATTTGCAGAAGAACGCTGGGATGTATTTGTTCCTAGCGTTTAACTTCGTATGGAGAGATATTCTGAAACAAAAAAAAATGCAAAAATATAGGACGATATCCCACATGAACCAAATTGTGCGCAAGTTAAATTGGCCACTCACAAGAGCATTGAATTAGAATTTCCCATCATCCTCCAGTAGTCCTCTGGCATTTATTCTCCTGAGGAAGTCCCATTTGGGAAGAAACGCGCTGAGCTTAACGTTCTTTTGCCCATTTGTTCTCAGTATATGCTGTGCTGTTTTACTGACTCTGAAGAGTAAGTTAACCCCTTAGTGACCGGGCGGTTTTACACAAATCCGTCTTTTAGTGACCGCTGCTGTTTTTACGTTTCTGCGCTGTTAGTGTTTAGGTCAAATTTTCCTCTTACTCGTTTATTCAACCCACACATATTATACACCCTTTTTCCCGCCATTAAATGGAATTTCTAGAAATATAATTATTTCCATCATATCGAATAATTTACTATAAAAAAAAATATGAAATATGAGGAAAAAAATAATAAAAACACACTTTTTTGTAATTTAATCCCCAAAATCTACAACCACCCAAAACGACCCTGGCTAAATAGGTTCAAAATTTTGTCCCGAGACTAGAAATACCCAATTTTTACATGCGTTTGCTTTTTAACCCCTTCACTGCTGAGACAGTTCACCTATGTGCGCTGCGCTCATTCTGACCATTTTGTGCTAATTATTTTTAGATGACAGCCTAGGTCCTATTTAATTAAACCCCCCAGACAAAAAAACTTTTAAAAAAAAACATTTTTTTATTTTATTTAATTTTTTTATTATTTTTTTTTTATTTAATTTTTTTTTGTTAAATTTTTTTTTAAACCAAACCTGGTCATGTTTGGTATCATTTGAAAGGCCATAATCAGGCCTTTCAAATGGTGGCAAATATGACCATCTAGCTGCCATGGATCGGGAGATAAAGGGATCCTTAGAATCCCCTTATCTCTACATGGCAGCTAGAGGGTTAACTGGCCCACTGACATCCTCACACATATGGTGAGGTTGTCAGTGGGTGGGGGGGACCTGGAGGCTTGGCTGACATCCAAGATGTCAGCCCCCCTCCAGGTTTGAATCGCATTTTGGCGCCAATTGGCGCCGCAACGTGATCCGGTGGCGAAATGGTTAATGCCATATACCGCTGGAAAGGAGAGGCTCTCCCCTCTCCAGCGGTGCAAACGGCATCTCCCTAGCTTCAATGGTTGGGGAGATAGAGGGCTCCGAAGGAGCCCCCCCTCCCCTCCATTGAAATGCATGGGGACGCCTGCTGATGACGTCACCACGCAGCGTGGCGACGTCATCAGCCTCGCCTGCCCATGTAAATCACATGGGCAGGCTTCCTCCCTGCCAGATCGCCGTGGGATCCGGCGAGGGAGGTGAGTATCAGGCGGGAGGGGGATTAGGCGCCGCTGACGTACCCTGTACGTGCGCGGGTCTAAGGGAGACCCGAGGACAGGACGTACAGGGTACGTCAGGGGTCCTTAAGGGGTTAATAAATACTTATCATTTTATACAATTGATGATTGGTACGATCATATGTTATAAGCTATTTATTTTGAGATCCTCTAACATCGGATCGGTATGGTGCCAGTCACAGAGGAATACATGAGGATGATGGGCGATTCTAATTCGATGCTCTTGTGAGTGGCCAGTTTTACTTTGCGCACAATCGCTTCATGTGGGATATCACCCTATATTTTTGCATTTTTTCATATGGAGAGAGGAAGTGATGGAGCTGAGTAAATAAGGGATTTTTTACTGCCAGCTGGGTGGAGTAGAGGTAACATCACTGCTCTGCGTGGAGAGAGCCTGTGGAGACATGGGTTTGATCCCAGCAAGAGCACCTCTCCAGTAAGTGTCCTTGGGCAAGACACCTAATGGTACATACTTGCCACCCAGGACATACTTGAAAACGAGAGAAATCTCAATGTATCCTTCCTGGTAAAATCCTTTCTCAAAAAATAAAAAATGTGTTAACACAGAGGGTTAGGATTAGGAGTTGTTATTCATGGCTGAATAAGGGCTGGCAGGTAGCAGATGAAGAACAAGATATTCCAACCTGGCTCAGTCTTCATCTGCTACCTGCACACAACCAGCCCCTATATAAAGTATATGAGCTGTCAATATACAGTAACTTATAGTTACAGTTGCAAGTATTTATAAAGCGCTAACAAGCTCTGTATGCGTGTGAGAGAATAAAAAATATACATACAAGTTAAACAAACAGGACAGTAGGCGAGAGGATCCTGCTTGAGAGCATACCATATTTCAACTGCCTGTTCCTGCATATCACCAGCATCCTCCCAGCAAGCACTCACCATACCTTCTGATTCCTGCACCAGCAAACACCTTTCCCATTATCTGCAATATCCAGCCTGGTCAGTCTCTATCTGCTCACTCTCCTCCACCCATCCTGTGTGATTAGTTCCCTGCATACTGGGCTCAAACCCCCAAACCTCGGTGGCACCCAAGTACCATCCCTGACAAAATGTAAAGTGGGGGATCATGGAGTGAGCTGACTTGACTTTTTGAACTTCTTGAAGGACTTGAGAGACAGGGAGAGTCAGGGTGAAATTCTTAAGGTGAGAGTCAGGAGTGCAGTTATGAGGAGATGAGAACATCAGATCATTGGCAGAGCAAAGTGTACGGGATGATATATATCTGCTAATAAGGGAGGAGATGTAGGCAGGGATGCAGTTAAGGAGCCGCGATGTGCAGAGCTTGTGTCTTGGATGGAATAAGATGCAGAAATTAACCCCTTCTTCCAAATTGAGTTACAACTGTTGCAGGGAACCACAGACTGCAACTGTATTGACTTGCTGAATGTCCATTGTCTGGACATCCAGTTAGACAATATTTCACTATTTTAGTTTTTTTTCCATTATGCCCACAGGGATAAAACTTTGCTTTTGGGCTGCAGAAGGTGCTCCAAAATGAATTTCATTTGCTTTTGGGCTGCAGAGCTACAGATCGAGATACACTATATTGCCAAAAGTATACGCTCACCTGCCTTGACTCGCATATGAATTTAAGTGACATCCCATTCCTAATCCATAGGGGTCAATATGACGTCGGTCCACCCTTTGCAGCTATAACAGCTTCAACTCTTCTGGGAAGGCTGTCCACAAGGTTTAGGAGTGTGTTCATGGGAATTTTTGACCATTCTTCCAGAAGCGCATTTGTGAGGTCACACACTGATGTTGGACGAGAAGGCCTGGCTCTCAGTCTCTGCTCTAATTTATCCCAAAGGTGTTCTATTGGGTTGAGGTCAGGACTCTGTGCAGGCCAGTCAAGTTCATCCACACCAGACTCTGTCATCCATGTCTTTATGGACCTTGCTTTGAGCACTGGTGCACAGTCATGTTGGAAGAGGAAGGGGCCAGCTGCAAACTGTTCCCACAAAGTTGGGAGCATGGAATTGTTGTCCAAAATGTCTTGGTATGCTGAAGCATTCAGAGTTCCTTTCACTGGAACTAAAAGGCCAAGCCCAGCTCCTGAAAAACAAACCCACACCATAATCCCCCTCCACCAAACTTTACAATTGCACAATACAGTCAGAGAAGTACCGTTCTCCTGGCAGCTGCCAAACCCAGACTCGTCCATCAGATTGCCAGATGGAGAAGCGCGATTCGTCACTCCAGAGAACGCGTCTCCACTGCTCTAGAGTCCAGTGGTGCTTTACACCACTGCATCCGATGCTTTGCATTGCACGTGGTGATGTATGGCTTGGATGCAGCTGCTCAGCCATGGAAACCCATTCCATGAAGCTCTATGCGCACTCTTCTTGAGCTAATCTGAAGGCCACATGAAGTTTGGAGGTCTGTAGCGATAGACTCTGCAGAAAGTTGTTGACCTCTTCGCACTATGCGCCTCAGCACCCGCTGACCCCGCTCCGTCAGTTTATGTGGCCTACCACTTCGTGGCTGAGTTGCTGTCGTTCCCAAACACTTCCACGTTCTTATAATATAGCTGACAGTTGACTGGAATATTTAGGAGAGAGGAAATTTCACGACTGGATTTGTTGCACTGGTGGCATCCTATCACAGTTCCACGCTGGAATTCACTGAGCTCCTGAGAGCGACCCATTCTTTCACAAATGTTTGTAAAATCAGTCTGCATGCCTAGGTGCTTGATCTTATATACCTGTGGCCATGGAAGTGATTGGCACACCGGATTCTGATTATTTGGATGGGTGAGCGAATAATTTTGGCAATATAGTGTATCTCGATATTGGGGCACCGGATGGTGACTTTGAAGCCCGAGATATCTCGATCTTGGTAGTCAAAGGATTATGCAAATGCTCAAGCCATTGTATTGTACAACTCAAGTGATTAGCTTGAGGATGACATTGGAATAGGATCTTATATTAATAATACCACAAGTGATGTTACTATTATATAACAGGAAGGATAAGTAAAATGTTCCTTTGTATAGTTAAAAACTATTTATATTATCAGAGTCCTGTTAATGAATTTATAAGATAACACTGTCCTTGTCAATTTTGGAGCATTTTTGGTACAAGAAAATAAACTAAATGATTGTACCAATGATTGTAATCCTATTAAAAAATCGTACTTAAAACCTGAATGACATGTCTGAATATATTCAAAAGAACTTTAAAATGCAAGCTTTATACAGTTTCACAAACAAGGGATTTCCATGTGATTTTGCCCAGAGGCCAGAAAGGTGTCATTCCTTGAGCACGCAGAACAATTTCCAATATGAAGAGAGCCTGGCAAAGACTGTACATTGCATTATGCTTAACAATATTTTTGATTTGAACCATACCTGAAATGTCAGATATGCCTTTCAAAGCTACTGCATGTACTGCCAGTAGTTTTATGAATACAAGGTTAAAATTATATATAGACACTTACTTACCTATGGTCCAAGCATCCACTGCAATTGGTCATGCCTGCCTCCTAGCTGATGAAGGTTCAACAAACCTGAAACAGCGCTGTCCTGGGAGTGGCTTTGACCAGTTGCATAACCTTATCTTTGCTACAAAGCCACAGTGTGGCATAGCATTTTTTTTAGGGTTCTGTGTAATAACAGATCCAGGATGTATAAAAGTGAGACAGAGATCATTTGCATATCCTACCCAGAATTCCTTGCTGCATATGGGGAATGTGGCACAGGAGCTCTGGGATGCAATTCTTTGAATTGCTATGATGTGCAGGTGGCTTCTGCAATATTACATACATACATACATAGTGATTCGAATAGACCCAATCCCAAATTTTTTGTATAGTTCATTTATAGGTCGTAAACAAATGAAAGGAAATTAGTGAGAATTTCAGGAAATGTATATCCTCTTACATTGAGCACATCCCATCAGCACACATGCTCAGTGTGGCCACAAGGTGGCAGAAAGGTCACGACAACAGAACATCCACAAGAATAGCACTCACAATCAGGGCTCGAGTCGAGCGGGAACGCGCAGGAATGGCGTTCCCGCACTTCTCCCACAGCGGGAACGCTGCGGGAACGCAGCGTTCCCGCTGTGGCCCGAGCCTGAACGCCGCCGCCGCACATTGCCGGCGGCCGCGTGCTTCCTGTTACAACGGCCGGTGACAGGAGGTGGAGCCGCTCGCCTGGCTGTTTCATAGATCCCAGGCGAGCGGCTGCACTTCCTGTCAGCGGCCGCTGAAGCAGGAAGCACGCGGCCGCCGGCAGAGGAGCAGCAAAGGTGAGCTGGGCTGGGGGCAGTATCCATGAGACCTGGGGGGGCATATCCATGAGACCTGGGGGGCATATCCATAAGACCTGGGGGGGCATATCCATGAGACCTGGGGGGAGCATATCCATGAGACCTGGGGCATATCCATGAGACCTGGGGGGGGCATATCCATGAGACCTGGGGGGGGCATATCCATGAGACCTGGGGGGGCAATATCCATGAGACCTGGGGGGGCATTATCCATGAGACCTGGGGGGGCAATATCCATGAGACCTGGGGGGCATATCCATGAGACCTGGGGGGCATATCCATGAGACCTGGGGGGCAATATCCATGAGACCTGGGGGGCATATCCATGAGACCTGGGGGGCAATATCCATGAGACCTGGGGCATATCCATGAGACCTGGGGGGGCATATCCATGAGACCTGGGGGGCATATCCATGAGACCTGGGGCATATCCATGAGACCTGGGGGGGCATATCCATGAGACCTGGGGCATATCCATGAGACCTGGGGGGGCATATCCATGAGACCTGGGGGGGCAATATCCATGAGACCTGGGGGGGGGCAATATCCATGAGACCTGGGGCATATCCATGAGACCTGGGGGGCAATATCCATGAGACCTGGGGGGGCATATCCATGAGACCTGGGGGGGCATATCCATGAGACCGGGGGGGCATATCCATGAGACCTGGGGGGGGGCAATATCCATGAGACCTGGGGGGGCATATCCATGAGACCTGGGGGCAATATCCATGAGACCTGGGGGCAATATCCATGAGACCTGGGGGGGCAATATCCATGAGACCTGGGGGGCAATATCATGAGACCTGGGGGGGCATATCCATGAGACCTGGGGCATATCCATGAGACCTGGGGGGCAATATCCATGAGACCTGGGGGGGCAATATCCATGAGACCTGGGGGGCAATATCCATGAGACCTGGGACATATCCATGAGACCTGGGGGGCATATCCATGAGACCTGGGGGGCATATCCATGAGACCTGGGGGCAATATCCATGAGACCTGGGGGCAATATCCATGAGACCTGGGGGCAGTATCCATGAGACCTGGGGGCAGTATCCAGGAGACCTGGGGGCAGTATCCAGGAGACCTGGGGCATATCCATGAGACCTGGGGGCAATATCCATGAGACCTGGGGGCAATATCCATGAGACCTGGGGGCAGTATCCATGAGACCTGGGGGCAGTATCCATGAGACCTGGGGCATATCCATGAGAGCTGGGGGCATTATCCATGAGACCTGGGGCATTATCCATGAGACCTGGGGGCATATCCATGAGACCTGTGGGCATTATCCATGAGAGCTGGGGGGCATTATCCATGAGAGCTGGGGGGCATTATCCATGAGAGCTGGGGGGCATTATCCATGAGAGCTGGGGCAATATATACCCATATGAGCTGGGGCAATTATATCCATGTGAACTGGGGAAAATATATCCATATAACCAGTGCTGTGTATATTATTCTTGGGGTTCAGTGCTGTGTATGTTATTCTGGGGGCTCACTGCTGTGTATGTTATTCTGGTGGTTCAGTGTGTGTATTATATTCTGGGGGTTCAGTGTTGTGTATAGTATTCTGGGGCTCAGTGCTGGGTATGTTATTCTGGGGGTTCAGCACTGTGTATATTATTCTGGGGCTCAGCGCTGTGTATATTATTCCGGGGGCTCAGTGCTGTGTATATTATTCTGGGGCCACAGTGTTGTGTATATTATTCTGGGGGTCTGTGCCTGGATATATATATATATATATATTATATATAAAATGCGTTAGTCCAGTTGCCACAATCGCGAGTATACCTGTACGTAGTGATACCTTTCACTGATCAGTATAGTTTCCAGTTTACACTCTTGAAAGCTTGTCTTTTAAATGTAATGTTAACCCAATAAAAATGGTATCACCGGCACGCACTGCTATACTCGTGATTATATATATATATATATATAATATATATATATAGATATATATATATTTTCTTCAGGTAATGGGGGTTGTGGAATTCGTGGGTGAGTTCCCTCACTTTTTTTCCCAGGACTTGACCCCTGCTCACAATCATGAAAATGGCTTACTCTATGGAAGAACAAAGAGTTACTTCCAGCAAGATGACATATCTTGTGAGCCAATGGTGAAAATGGACTGTGTCATTTCCAAGTCCTCTGATCTTACCAGGCTGGACTACATTTTTGTGAGGGCTATCTAAAAGGAACTAATTTGTTGTAACAAGACCTCCATGATTGATGCCCTAGGGCAGCGTTGATGAACCTTGGCACCCCAGATGTATCAGAATTACATGTTCCATCATGCTTAGCTGGGAGTAAAGTTGGAGCATCATGGGACATGTAGTTTCAAAACATCTCGGGTGCCAAGGTTCGCCATCACTGCCCTAGGGGATAACATTAGGAATGAGATACCAAACATTGATGATGCAATGTTGAGACATGTAACAGAAAACAGCACTTTGTCAGGTTTGGGGTGCGGAGCTCAGGATGCTGAAAGGTGGTACCGAAGTGTCAAAACATTAGGGCAAAGTGGCATATCGTAGTCGTAAATGGTTCCGTGGTTCGGGCTGGTGGCTGTGGTCCAAGAAGGGTAAGACAGTTCTGTGGTCAGAAAAGTTGGCAGAGGTGCAAGGACAAAGGGACAGGTCCAAGGTCAGTAACAGGAAGGCAGTTTGGAAGAGAGCACTCAGAGATCCTGTGCTATGCTATGAAAGGCACAAAACAAGTGAGCATAGACCAGCTGGAAGAAGGTGTTTAAATTGGGAATCGATAATGGTGCCACCCACCACTCAACATCGTCCTCACAGTCTCCTCTCCCACCCAAGGTGTGAAGGGAGAGACCTAAGCCTCCCCAGAAGCAGCAGCAGCCATGACTGTGAACAAGGATGACCACCCCCAGGCACATTGAGCACTTTGGAGGCTCTGGGATCCCCACAACACCCAGGCTGAAGGCGAGGAGACAACACACACTTCCGCTGCCGGAGGATGAATTATTCCCCATACCTGAGCAGTGGTGCTGGGGCTTCGTTGAGTCCTATGAGTCTGGGGTGGGACGCACCTCTGGTCGTGTCCCGACACACTTGATGTTCAGTACACGATGATGTATATTTCCTGAAACTCTCATTGATCTTCATTCATAACTGAAACTTTAGGTCTGGGTCTGTGCGAATAAATGTATGTATATATACACACACGTATACGTTTTTGGCATGTTCCTTACTGTTTGTGAGGAACAAGTCTCAGTTAAAACACAGCTAAGAGTATATAAAGAGAAATTGTAACATTTAGAGATTTTGAATATTTTCTACTTTATTAAAACTCTGGGAAGATAATAGTAGGTCTTTATTTGATTCATTCTGTAGCCACTCACTTTCTTTTGCCATATCTCAAAGTTCATCGGTATTAATTACACATCAATTACTAAGGATAATGTATAAAATCTCAGCATTTGCATAGTCCATCTGGTCATTCCCTTCCTGTCTTTGAATTGTTACCCGGTAATTATTTTGAATGTGCTCCATCTTTTCTATAATGATACAAAAAGATGCATTGAATTTTATTCTCAGATGTATGGCATCATGCAATAAATACTTATACATCCCCATATATCAGACATGCAGTACCATAGTAAAAAGGATTACAGAGATGGGTAGGATAGTTTGTTTTATCCTGAGAGGAGCGGAGCTGCTGTTCTTGGTGCTGAATAGGTTTCAGCACCAAGGACAGGGGGATTGATTTTTTTTTTTTACCCTAATATACATACCGTAATTTAATTCATCCATTTCACATTCCGAAATAACTAATAAAAACAAACTAACTAATAAAAACGAAATAATGAATCGATCTGAAATACAATCAGGGCCGGATTGATAACTAGGCAGAGTATTCATGTGATCTACAGGCACCTGCCACAAGGGGGCAATTTTTTTTTTTTTTTACAATTTACAATCATTTAGACCACTGTATCTCTGGAGCCCTAGAGAGATCTGTGTTGTCCCTTTACACAGTTGAAGGTTTTCTTCCAACCTGAAGTTGCAGTATGAAGCCTCCACATGGGATGGTCAGAAATGTCTGTGCCATCATTATATATATATACACCAGCGGTTCTCAGGTACTCCTATCAGGCCAGGTTTGCCAACGATCTGTAGACCCGCACAGGTGATATAATTGTTTCTCAGTGATTTTAGGATTCAGTCTGCATTTCTTCAAGATGATCCTTAAAATCTGGCGTGTTAGGGGTCCTGAGGACAAGTTTAGGAAACACATTTTAGTCTATCTATTGCAGTATCAACATAATGGTTTTCCTTGAAGAACAACTTGCACACATACCTGAAATCTAGTGAGGAAAATCTCAATGATGCAGGCAAGACACAAGGTCCTGAGAAGGACCTCTGAAGTGGGAATTATTATGCAGCTAAAATAAAGTCCTCTAGGATGTATGCAACATACTATTTTTTGAAGAAGACCTGCACAAGCCACAAAGCTGTTAAAGCCAAACAACGTGTGGGCAAAGTAATAATTCCAGAGGATAAGCACCACTCTGGCATTTATCAGAATATATAAACCTAACTTCATTTAATGGATAGCTGGATAACTTGTGGTCATTTTATGGCAACTATAGCCTCAGTATCATCTCTCCCTAGATATGTGAATACTAGTGAAACCTCTGTAGGAGCAGCAGCACTGAGAATGAGCTCCTGAAAACTTCCCCACCTTATAATGAGCAGAATTGAAGGATTTAACCAGGAAAACAAAGACTCCATGCAGGATGAGAAACAAGCAAAGAGTATTCAATGAAGGGATAAAAGAAAATTAAACAAGGGAAAACAACAAGTCCATCCAGAAGACAAGCATCAGAAAGCAACAGATTCCAGCAGCACGAGGTAGGACCATCCTCCCACATCACCAATAACCCACAAGATTATCAAATTTATATAGAAACATCACTTTTGAAACATACAACTACATTCAACATGGAAAACTGCATTTTAAAAACACAGAACAAAGACTCCAGCACACAAGCCACAGGCAGCAGGGGGTCCGACACCATGGAGTTTGTTTACACAAAAACAGAAAAGAGCAACCAGGCAAGAAAAGCCATAAAAAAAGGAACAAATTGAACAAAATCCAGAGACTCGGTTTGCTGACTTCTTGAATAATGATCAGGGTAGGATGAAAACAAATGTATTATTTCATACGGAGAACACTGAGGCCTGGCATAGAGCTTTCTGCAAATACTACAATAATATTACAAAAGGAGGCATCTACAGGGGCTGCCAGATCATCGTCAGGGATGAGGAAAATAAAGAGTGTAATGTACTCGCCGTAAATATTTATCACAATAGCACCATCATGGTACAAGGCACTGAGATCCATTTAGAGGAATTTGAGCAATTCTTCCCTCAAATTAAAGAACAAGCCAAGGACTTCAAGGACCTTGAAAGTCCAGCTAATAAGACATCTGAGGAACACATTACAGCAAAGAAATCCCCCAGAGACATGTCTGCATTATGCCCAAGTCAAGATCTCCCCTCACCCGAAATCCTCAGACTGCATATCCCAATTAGAAAGAGACTTCATTTAAATCAAGGAACAGCTTTAAAGGGAACCAGGTGACAGAAATGCAGATTACCAACTCAGAAGAAATTAACACCCTGAAATATGAACACAGGTCTGCCCTACAGGAAATGCAACTGAAGATCCAAGAACTTCAAGAGGAAAATATCTATCTGAGAGAAGAGATGAGGAAACAAGCACAGCCCATCAACCAGGAGAGAGAATCAACAATGATTAATATAGAAAAAGTGCCTGAAAACGAACATGAGACAATAAAAAAACTCCATACATCAACAACACAGAGATCAGTGACAGCCAAAACCACTCACAAAATCCTGAACCCATAACCAGCCGGCCAACAAATCCCAGACAACAAACTCCTGAAACTGAAATAATAATGGATTCAAATGGGAAGTACTTAAACACAAGAAGGCTCTTCCCAGTAAAGAAAGTCACCAAGATCCATTGTGCTTTCATTGAAGACACAATGGAAGTCCTCACAAATCCATACTTCACGAACCCCAAACAAATCATCATACACACAGGTACGAACAACATTCAGACACAACAGAAAGGCATTGCATATAAACTGTCACAACTAACAGGGGGAACTTTTGCACAGCAAAAGTTCCCCCACTCCAAAATAATCCTATCCTGCCTACTTCCAAGGAAGGACATATTGAACCACATCATCCAGAACATCAACACAGAACTGGCGGCTAAAACTAGCTCAAAGCCCAACATTCATCTGGCACAACACCCTTCCATAACCCCTGAACACCTCTGCGATAACAAACAAGGGGTGAGTCACCTGGTAAGAGAATTTAAAGACATTGTAATGAACAGAACCCATATCCCTAAACCCGGCACAAACCAAACCCAAACTAACACAACAACAACCACCACCACCAGACAACCTCAAACCGCACCGATAAACTAAGACAAGAACACTACATTTAAACCAAGAACAGGACAAAACAGATGGCAGGAATGGCGGAAACCACCCGCCCCAAGATGGACATCAAGACCTCATCATCACAGAACAGAGACTTAGAGGAGATACGGACTCTCCTCGGCACACTATTCAACAATTTCATGTGAATTGATCTCATAATGAACTACGATGACAACCATCCACAACCTGGTTGTCCCATGTAATTTTGCTCATTATAAGGTATAACAACATAAAATGACATCACTAACAATCAGTAGCTGGAACATTCAGGGTCTGAATGCTTCAGCCTTTGGATCGAAAGTAAACGATCCAGACTTCAAACATAGACTGCACAACGTGGAAATACAAATACTGCTGGAAACATTGAGCCGGGCACAGGATGACCCACAAACACCTGTTGGCTACAGAGAATTTTCCGTGCCCGCCCAGAAGGATAAAAGCATTAAACAGGATCGCCATTCAGGAGGAATATTAATCTGGTATAAGGAGGAGCTACACGAGAACATCAAAGCAATCAAGAAAGGAGAGAGCCACATCTGGATAAAAATAAGTAGCTCCATCTTCACCTCTCAGTCAGACACCTTCCTATGTGCAGCTTACATTGCACCACCAGAGTCTCCATACTCCAAAACAGACACCTAGGAGGTTGTACAGAGTGAGGCCACCCACTTCCAGTCCCTAGTACACGTGCTTCTCTACGGAGACCTCAAAGCCAGGTCAGGAAGAGAAAAGGACTATGTGACCTCAGATGGTAACACATACATTTTGAGAGCCGCAAACTACTGTCAGGAGTCAATACAGGCGCAATGAAACAGCTATGACAATACAACCAACAAACGTGGAAGAAAATTGCTGAATTTGTGTCGTATTCTCTGGCTCTACATCCTTAATGGCCGCACCAAGGGAGACTCTCTGGGAAGGTATACATTAAGTTCCCAAGTAGGAAACAGTGTGGTAGACTATGCAATCACAGATATGATCTCCACTCACATCAACGCCTTCACCGTCACCCCACAAACACACCTGTCAGACCACAGCCAACTACTGCTTTATATTAAATCCTCAAACCATCCTCAAAACCCCATCAGAGCGGACTGTACAACCTCCCACCATCATTCAAATGGACGAGACACTCTACCATAGCCTACAGAGAGGTCATCAACAGACCCGACATCAAAGATCAGCTAACAGGACTTTCAAAACCATACCTATGTACTAAGTCCCCAGGGGTTGAACCAAGCAGCAAAGGACCTCCACAGCATACTACACACCATCACAGAGACCTCCAACATTAAAAAAGTCAAATTCAAGAAATCATCCAATAAACAACCCAATAAATGGTTTGACAAAGAATGCAGAACACTAAGAAACAACCTACGAACAGTCTCAAATAAAAAACACAGAGACCCCGACAACATCGACCAGAGGATCACTCATGGTGTCCTGCAGAAAAACTGTAAACAAATCCTCAAAAAGAAAAAACAAAACTTCATCTCCTAAAACCTTCAACAACAGGAAAACTCTTTCTGGGAAACCTGGGGTCAAATCGGCTCAGGATCCAAGAAAAAACACCTCCACATCCAAAATGGCAACATCTGGCTCAACTACTTCAAGAGCCTGAACAAAGACATTCCCAAAGAGGAGCAAATTGGGGAACAGGAACACATCATCAGAAGACTACATGAACTGGAGGAAAAAAAATCAAGGATTTCCAAAACCCGTTAGATACACCCATTACACCAAGAAGTTGCAGAAAAAATTCAAGATCTGCGAAGTAAAAAAGCCAGCAGGATGGATGGAATTCTTCCAGAGATGATTAAACACGGCTCTCCAGAAGTACATGCCGCAATATGTAAAGTTTTCAACCTGGTCCTTGTCACGAGCCTGGCCTAGCATATGTGCAGAAGTGTGGGTGTGAGCCCAGATGCAGTAGTTATAGCAAAAGGCAGAATACAGGGTAACATGGTTTATTTGTGAATACAAATAAACAGACAACAGACTAGGAATATAAACAATGGATACAGATAACATAATCAGGCGCAGGTACAAAATAGGAATAGGCAATAGAGTAGTCAAGATTTAGCAGAGATCTGGTACACGGGTATATCAATCATGGAATAGCAGAGGGTACAGGGGGCAATGGAGGATACCGGTAAAGAATGTCCAGAAATAGCAGAGGGTGTGCAGGAAGGTCTATGGATCAAGAGCAGGAGGGGTTCCAGGCAAGGATCTATGGAAGGCAGGTCTGCACTAGCTAAGCTAGGAACTTCAATGAGGAAGCGTGGGATCAGGGGTGTAGCTTCCTCATATGCAGGATCAATTAGGGAGAATGGAGGGCAGGTGTGGTTCCATGTCCATATGCAAATTATAGTTCAGGAAAGCATATGGAGGAAAATGTCCTGGAACCTGCATATAGAAATGCAGGACACGGCAAAAAGGAGAACCAAGAGGGCGCCAGAGGGTCTGGGGGTTCAGACCGTGACAGTCCTGAGCGTTGGATTCTACCCTCAAGTATGGAACCAAGGCCTCATAACGCCCATCCATAAGAGTGGAGACCAATATGATCCAGCCAACTACATGTCACAGCCCACCCGGGGTACCTATATTGCACAGCCTGGTCCTAACAGCCTTTGTCCTGGACTGTTTTTGTATTGGGTTCCAATCCGGGGTTTACCTCAGCCCAGTGCCATGTCCAGGCTCCTGGAGATCCAGCCTGGGTTTTCCCGTCCAGCCTAGCAGTTCCAGCTGAGGCCCATCTATGGTTCAACCTCCTTAAACGGCAGAGAGACTGAACCAGCAGTGGTTCTGCATTATTGTGCTCCCTGACTGAGGTCATCTGGACTTGTGCAAACCTGCTCCTGCTAAATCCATCTGTCTACCTTGTTGTTTCTGGATACATCTGCCTGTGCAAGGGACTCTCAGCGATCTCTACCTGTGGATTACAAGTGATTACCACCGTCTCTGACCTTTTGATCTCAAGGTACCACTGTCAGCTATCTGGATTTATTCCTAGTGGACCCTGTCTGCAGTCTGGGACTGCATAGTTCACTATCCTGACTCTCCATCCAAGAACTCTCCCGGGACTTTATATATTTCTTTATTGATTCAGTGCCTCCTGCCAAGGCCTATTTAAGTTTCATTAAACTTATTCATTGTGTGATTCCTGTCTGGCCTCCCCTCTGTGTCACCGCCTGCTGGGCTCTCACCTGACCCGCACACGCCACGTGACACTACAGAGGGATATGTGTCAGCAGCACACTGGGAAAACTGTTCAATAGCATTCAAAACAAAAGAATCCTCAGCTTCCTGACACAGCATAACGTCCTCAACAGAAGCCAAGCGGGGTTCGTGCCAAACCATCGCACTACAGATCACATCTACACCCTGCACAGTCCTATCAAGGACCATGTACACAATACAAAACATGGGAAAATATTTGCCTGCTTTGTGGACTTTAAGAAGGCCTTTGACTCAGTGTGGCACCCAGGCCTGTTCCTCAAACTACTGGAGTGGAATAGGAGGAAAAACATATGACGTCATCAAGAGCTCAAATAATGAGAACTTCTGCAGCATAATGGTGAATGGGAAGAGAACAGAGTACTTCCGGCAGGCTCATGGAGTCAGACAAGGCTGCAGCTTAAGTCCAACCCTCTTTAACATCTACATCAATAGACTGGCTGAAGCTCTAGAATCCTCCTCAGCACCAGGACTAACTCTACATGACACCGAGGTGAAGTTCCTCTTGTATGCAGATGACCTCCTATTACTGTCACCAACAGAGAGAGGTCTACAAGACAGCCTGGAAGTGCTGGAAAAATACAGTGCGGCATGGGCACTACCCATCAACCAAAAGATTAACAAAGGTCATGATTTTCCAAAGGAAGAACACAAAAACCAAGAGTTCCTCTTTCACACTTAATGACTGCACTCTTGATGAAGCCAACAGCTACACATACCTCGGCCTAGAAACAAACCGATTGGGAAGTTTCAACCAGCCATAGAGGCCCTAAGAGGCAAGGCGGGTAGAACCTTCTATGCCATCAGAAGAAAACTCTACAAACTGAAACCGCCTGTAAGAGTCTGGCTTAAAATCTTTGATAGCGTCATCACTCCAATCCTCCTTTATGGCAGTGAAGTATGGGGCCCCATCACCTACCCTGACCAACCCAAATGGGACACCAGCCCAACAGAAATATTCCATCTGGAATTCTGCAAGCACCTCCTCAAAGTCCATCGGAGCACCTCTAACAATGCTTGCCCGGCCAAGCTGGGCAGACTCCCCTTACTTTTTGCAGTACAGAAGAGGGCGCTATCATACTGGGACCATCTAAACATCAGCAGCCTCAACTCATACCACCATAAAGCCCTACTGGCCAACAAGGACCACCCCAAACCATGTGGGCTGCAACAACTCATATCCACCCTGATCATCCAAAGCCCCCATGAATGCAACCTGACAAAATATCAAATAAAGGCCCTAATTAACGATTCCAGGGAAAACTATATCAGAGAATGGAGACATGATATAGCAAACTCCAAGAAACTCACCATTTACCAATCCTTACAGAGGGAATACAAACTGGCCCCATACCTGGAGGTACTACAAGACCCCAAGGACAGACAGATCCTGAGCCGGTACAGACTGAGCGCCCACAGCCTGGAAATCGAATAAGGGCAGCATTGACAGACCTACAAGCCCAGGGAGAATAGACTGTGCCAGCATTGTGACCAGGGGGCCCTGGAAGATGAGGTCCACTTCCTTCTACAGTGCCCCAAGTACTCAGCACTGAGGGAAACTCACTTCCAGAGACTCTCCGCTCTCATCCCGGACTTCACCTCTATAGAAGAGACGAGGAAATTCCACATCATACTGGGAGAAGAGGAGCCGGCGGTGAAAATATCTGCCCAATACGTCACAGAATGTCACAGACTGAGGAACATGAGAGATCCTGGACTGAAAAATCCCCAACACGGACTCGCCCCATCCCACTTCACATTATCCCTTACCCCTGATAAAGTCCATGGACTTGCCCATTCCCCCCATATATGTCACACTACCCCCCCTCCACCCCATATAACCTCCCAATATGCTTTGGCAATGCTAAAATGTATTTAGTCCTGCCAATAAAGCTTATTTTGATTTCAGAGGGTATTTTTATTTCTACGTCAGCAGCTGGTGGGAATTTAGTCTTAATTGTAGAATATATTAATTCTATTTGTTTACTCTCAAATAATGTTCTTGTAGCTCAAAACAATAAAAATACTTAAATTTGAGGAAACGTAATACATGTATCATTTATGAAAGAATAGAGGACAGTCGTCCATAATTTAAAATAGACTTATAGATTTATTTACAAGCATTGTGCTAGGTGATGTTCTGTGAAATTGATGTTCACACGCTGGCGCAGGGAGATAAGCAAACCAATTCTTGTAAGCCACAGGATGTATAATTTCTCTCCTTCATGGACATTTCATTGATGTTCTAGTAAGCAAGGGTTCTGCAAACTGCCAGTCAAATCTCCAGTCATGCAAGATTTATTTACCATCCTTCTAAGAAAGCTTCATGCAGAAACTGTTCATATAGCACTGGATGTTTTATAGTTATGACATCTATAAATGCTACCTCTTCTAGAAGAATTAATGTTATGTAATAACTGACTGATGTCTTCTTTGGCAGAATAAGAAGCTTACTGCTCTTATCGTAAATTAAATTTATTATTTTTTTATGTATTGTACTTCACAATGTGTTTTGCTCATGGCATGATTTACAAGACATCTGAGCTAGAAAAGCTACAGGATGTTCCAGCAGCTACACTCATAGAAATACAAGGGCTTTGTGGCGTGAGCATGGTAAAGTCTCAAGGGCAATGCATGGACAAAACGTTTAATGCCAGGAGGGATCAGAAAAGGGCAGCAGGTTACATTAGTATTTGGACCTTAAATTTAGAAATGTTATAAAGGTTTTTGAACCCCCTTATAGCTGCCTTGGGAACCCCTATGACACCGACAGCTTGTACACTAACATTCAAAAGTGTTGGGTCACTCAGAAATATCCTTATTTTCCATAAAGACATACATGAAATGTGCTTGAGTAGTAAATATTAAGGATAGAAATAATTAACTCTACTTCGTTCTAAGTAAATACATAATTCAAATTCACAAAGCACCGAAATTTCAGTGAAATTTCTGTGCTTTTCAATTTGTCACGGTGGGTCAGGGGATGGGGCGCCTGGCAGCAGCTTCCTCGCTGCTCGCTGGCCAGGCGCCGAATGTAAACGCTTCCGGGTGCGCTCACGTGGGACGCCGAGGGGCGGGGCCTGGCGTTATGACGCGGACCCGCCGGGTTTAAAACCCAGTCTCACCACTATACCGGTGCCCTGACGTGGTATTCACTTCCCGCAGAGCTCTTGTGTATTTTTGGCTATTACCTGTGTATGACCCTTGGCATTGGCAAACGAACCCTCCTGTGTATGACTCTTGGCATTGGCAAACGAACCCTCCTGTGTATAACCCTTGGCATTGGCAAACGAACCCTCCTGTGTATGACCCTTGGCATTGGCAAACGAACCCTCCTGTGTATGACCCCTGGCATTTGCAAACGAACCCTTCTGTGTATAACCCCTGGTATTGGCATTTACTCTGCTCTTGGTTCTGCCCTTAACGTTGGTACCGAGGTCAGTCTATGTGGCACCCTAAGCACACATCAGATTACCTCTGCTAATACTAAAGTCCTAGGGAGGACTTGTACTCTGGTCTGTACCTCTGTCTGGTGTTTTCCTTTCTTATCTGTTACCTGCTTAATTGTCTATATAGCTTTGCCGACCATTCAAGGATCGGAAGAGTAGAGAGTGAGCTACATAAAGAGATCACTATCTTGGTAGTCAGAAGGATTCGTGACAATACTCTATTCCGTACCTCTGTCTGGTGTTACCCCTTGTTTATCTATTGTCTGGTTAATTGTCTTTCTAGTTTTGCCGACCATTCAAGGATCGGAAGGGTAGAGAGCGGTCTGCGTAAAGGGACCACTATTTTGGTAATCAGAGGGATCCGTGACACAATTCTGCACATTTTGGCGATTCCATTTCGCAGAAATTTGGGTGAGTTCACTATTTAGTGAATGGTCATGGTAGTGCGTGGAAGATGGAGTCCATGAAGCCCCACAAAAAAGTTAGAGAACGTCACCGAAGAGCACCGAAAAGCCCCAAATTAGAGATGGGCATTCGTTTCGGAAAAATTCGGAACGAAATTTGATAATTCGTATTCGAAAGTACTTCACAATAACGAATCGATACGATACGAACCCGAAACGAAAACAAAATGATACGAAACTAAACAAAATGTTATATAACAGATTTATTTTGTTTTACACTGTGTCATCATCATAAAAGAAAATTTTAATAATTGATATCAAATATCAGATTTGAAATGAACTATCAAATGGATATAAACTATCGAATTCGATACGATAGAAATTGAAATGAACTATTAGGTGATATCCAATAGTTGATATCCATTTATAAAATTTGAAATGAACTATCGAAACTGAAATTAATTATCAAATGGATATCAACTATCGAATTCGATTCGATACGAATCCGATACAATACAAATCAATCCAAAATTAAACGAAATACGAAACGAAATTAGTTACGAAATTCCGAAAACAAAATTATTTAAAAACGTAACGAAACTAAACAAATTTTTCAGCCATGCACATCCCTAAAGATCGTCAAAGTGGCCATTGCGAATTCTACCGAACTGTAACGAAAACAAAAAAAAAATGGTATTCACCTATTGTCCTAAAAGGTGTTTAAGCAAATAAAAATGTATTAAAATGTATCTAAATAATAAAAAAGGTACTTTAATCCCTTAACAACCAACGATGTACCAGGTACAGTCGTCAAAAAGCTATCTCTGCTATTGCAGAGATGCCTCAACATCAGCTGCCGGGCCCCTTTGTGATTGCTCCCCGGTCACTCCCGCTCCAGAACAAGTCACTCAACACATTGAACACTAATGTATATGTGAACCCAGTGGCGACTCTAGGAACAAAATATAAGGGGGCACATAAGATACCACAGTCAAAATTGGGGGCACTAATGATTTTCGCTACTAAGTATATATAAATAAGATTCCATAATCCCAGAGTAATGTGATGCAATGAAACCTTTTTGTTGTATGCAATGAGTGATGCAATGAAACCTTTTGCCGCAATTCTGTGTTTTTTGTCGACATCCGATAACTGCTTCAGCGACTCCAATTTTCGCAAATTACCGTGACCATTTGCTAAATAGGGAATTCACCATATGTTCGGTGAAATTGATTCCCTGAAATGTGACAAAACGCAAAGGGTCTAAATATGAATAGACCCTTTAGATTCTAACTTCCATAATAACCCCTAAAATGCCTTAAAACCAGGGAAATACAAATTATTTAACCCCTAAAATGCCATTAAGGGAGAACCTGAAATGAACAGACTGAGGCATGTAGCCTACTGATTAACCTCTAAAATGCCACTAATCAAGAGAACACATTAGATGAATAGACCGTGGGGCATGTAGCCTACCCATTAACCCTTAAAATGCCAGCAATCTAGTGAAATTTATTTATGATTGTACCAGCTGGGTGGAGTAGAGGTAACATCACTGCTCTGCATGGAGAGAGCCTGTGGAGTCATGGGTTCGATCCCCAGCAAGCGACCTCTCCAGTATGTGTCCTTGGGCAAGACACCTAACGGTACATACTCGCCACCAGGCGAGAGAATTAAACGAGAGAAATCTCAATGTATCCTACCTGGTAAAATCCTTTCTCAAAAAATAAATAAATCATGAAATGTATACACTCTGAGACATCTAGCCTACCCATTAACTCTTAAAATGCCATTAATAATGAAAAAATTAAATGTATACTGCGAAGAATGGTGCCTGCCCATTAACCCTTAATATATAACTAAACCAAGGCAAAAACAAAAGTAATACACAATGTAATATATAGTCTGACCATTAACCCTGTTACTGCTGAACTGTTTCCACCCTGTGAAAAAAAATCAATACGTTTTTATTTTATTATTTATGATTTTGTCTTTACACTGAATATGGTCATGTTGGGTATCATTGGAAAGGCCGGATCGACCACGTGCGATGCATTGGGGCCAGAGGCACATCAGTCCAAAGATGTGGGGGAAGCTGGATGCTGAATCCTGGTGTGGGGGCACATGGGGGGGCAAGGAATAACTTTGAAATGAAACTTTGAAATGAAAAAATAAAATGTATACTGCGAGGAATAATGCCTCTCCATTAACCTTTAATATATAACTAAACCAAGGCAAAAACGAAAGTTATACACAATGTAATATAAAGTCTGACCATTAACCCTGTCACTGCTGAGCCATTTCCACAGTGTGAAAAAAATAATTTAGTTTTTTTTATTATTTATGATTTTGTCTTTACACTGAATATGGTCATGTTGGGTATCATTGGAAAAGCCAGATCGACCACGTACAATGCATGGGACTGGAGATATATCGGTCCGAAGATGTGGGGGAAGCTGGATGCTGAATCCTAGTGTGGGGGGAAAGAAATAACTTGGGGGGCCAGGGGGCAATTGCCTCCCTTAGAGACGCCTATGTGTGAACCAATTCAAGTCTATATATGTTAGCTTTACCTGGTCCATATTGTGTATCACATCACTATTCTGGGTGATATCTATCTTACAACACTTGAGTCTTGCTCACTTAATATTTCTAGCGTTGTAAGGTATTTTTTAGTATTTCTCAGTGAGTCAATCAAAAGCTCTACAATGTTTGCAAAGCAACACCGGTATCCAACAATAATGAAAATCCAACTCAAAGATTGCTAGGTGTGTTTATTAGGTGTACTCGATGTTTGGTATGTTTATCATGGCTCAAGAGACGAACTATAAACTATTATGTATTGTTATTTTAATTTTCAGAAACGAGGGTGTCAAAATTTATCATGTTCAATTTTTTAATCCATATAACCACCAAAATTTGAAAAGATAAAAATTAATTCACTATAACTAATTTCTATAGTTGGCTCTTTGTCATGACAATAACAGGAATGAATGGAGATAAGTTAATGTGTTTACCATTTTAACACTTCCTCTTGCAAACATGTCATGTTTAAATCCTGTAAAACAGCTGCTAAGTGTCCTGAGACCATAATGCTCTTTCCAAGCTGTGGTTTAATGGAAATTCCAGCACTCTTTACATTGCATACAGTTAGTGTTGTCATGTAGTGTTACTCGTCTGCTAAGCACAAAGTATCAACAGGTTTTCCTTGCCAGTTATAGAGACCTGTGCTTATAGATTATTCAAAGACAGACAAATTGGCCACCGAATTGCACCCAACGGTGAATTTTCCCGTACGATGCAATCTCATGGCCAGCTATTCAAAAAAGATGGCACTTCGCCAAATATTGGTGATTTGCCAGATAAATACATTGAAATCCCCATAGAGAAGTAACGGTTAATCTATTAGGCTAGGGTCAGACGAGCACATTTTGTACGGACTGTGCGTCTGTGGTACGGACGTACTCTGACGGAAGACGCAGAAGTGGCCACACGGTCCGTTTTTTCACTGACGTATTATTTGACGGATGTAGCAGGGAAAATAAATTAACATGCAAAACTATTTTGTCCATCAAAAATGCTGGACTATAAATGCAGTCTCTGACCACGTTCCATCACTCACACACAAAGCTGTGCGGACGTTGCGGACGCAGCGCACTTTGTGCAGCCGTTCTAGGGGTTGTACGTTCTTGCCAAACTTGCGTCCTATCTTGCGGCCGTTGTGCATCTGCAGTTCAGTGCGGACGTACGTCGTGTGTGGGACTCCATTGGACTTTATTTCATGCTATCACGCACGTACTTTTGTGCGCCATCACGGACATGAACGCTGAACTCTTCTGACCCCAGCCTTAGAGTGCTGAACAGCTGTGAAAAGCTGGCGAAATGCCCAGATTTTCGGTGGTGTCGTTCGACAGGTTTAAACAGGCGTAACCCATAGGTTTCAATGTAGAAAAAATCCCCATTTTTATTATTTTTTTTAGTCAGCTGTTTATTCTTTTCATTGCAGCAAAAAGTCTCCTTATTAATATTTTTTTAGGCATTTTTTTTAATGAAATTTTTTGATTCCTAATTATTTTAAAACAATGAGGTTTTTATTCTTTGCGGAATGCAGTGTTTAATTTCTTCCCTTCAGTCTGGCTCCATTATGTGGGGGCTGTCTATGGTGCTGAAACCTATTCAGCATCAAGGACAGCAGCCCCGTAGGCAGTGGCGACTCTAGGAACAATATATGGGGGGGCACATAAGATACCACAGTCAAAACTTGGGGGGGGGCACTAATAATTTTTGCCACTAAATCAAGCCATTGAAAAACCTAAATAAGTATATATAGGATTCCATAATCCGAGAGTAATGTGATGCAATGATACCTTTTTGTTTTACTAACCTGATACATTAATTTAATGATTTATTTGCCACAATTCGGCAATTTTTGCCAACGTCCAATAACTGCTTCAGCGACTCCAATTTTCGCAAATTACAGTGACCATTCGCTAAATAGGGAAATCAGTGTATTTTCGGTGAAATTGATTCCCTGAATTGTGACAAAAGGCAAAGGATCTAAAGATGAATTGACCCTTTAGAGTCCAACTTCCTTAACCCCTAAAACTCCATTGAAGCAGGGAAATAAAATAAAAATAATAAACAGTGTTGCATGTAGCCTACTCATCAACCCCTAAAATGCCATTAAGGGAGAACATGAAATGAATGGACTGAGGCATGTAGCCTACTCATTAACCCCTAAAATTCCATTAATCAAAGTAAAACATTAAATGAATAGACCGAGGCATGTAGCCTACTCATTAACACATAAAATGACATTAATCAAGAGAAAACATTAAATGAATAGACTGTGGAGCATGTAGCCTACCCATTAACTCCTAAAATGCCATTAATAAATGAAAAAATAAAATATGTACTGCGAGGAATGAAGCCTGCCCATTAACCCTTAATATACAACTAAACCAAGGCAAAAACGAAAGTAATACACAATGTAAAATAGTCTGACCATTATCCCTGTCACTGCTCAGTCATTTCCACCCTGTGAAAAAAATGGTTATTTTATTATTTTTGATTTTGTCTTTACACTGATTATGATCATGTTGGATATCATTGGAAAGGCCAGACTCTGCTCTTTCCAATGACACCTCAAGTGACCACATGCATGGGGCCGGAGAAACATCGGTCTGAGGATGGGGGGCAGCTGGATGCTGAATTCTGGTGTGGGGGCACATAGATGGGCAAGGTAAAACCTAGGGGGCAATTCCCCCTCGAGACGCCTATGCACGCAGGGCTCCAAAAAGAACAGAATTTTAGAATTTGTTAGGCATTTTTAGAGATTTTTGGTTCAGATTTTTTTTATAAATGTGGTTTTTTTCATTCTATAACAGACTTTTTTATTGCTATTCATAGGACTGTATACATGATTTCCATGCATTCGTTTTTTTAAAAAAAATGCCTTTTCAAAGTAGCGTTTGTGGCGGAATGGGGTGTTGTCCGCCTGCGGGTGTGCTCCTATCTGCTCCTCCCACTGCGCTCACCGCCGACCCGACTACCGAGTGGCACGGCACTCGGCGTCTTGAGCGGCCTGGAGTGACCCTGGGGGAAGGGTTGGTGGGCTAGAGAGAGGGACCCCTGTATGAGACCAGCCCGACCACCGAGCGTCACGGCACTCGGCATCTCGAGCAGCTGATCTACTGACCTCGGGAAAGATGAGTCCGTCTGCTGATGTTAGCTGCTCTGGTGGGAAACGTTTCGTCCGTGCCGGGTTACTCGTTCGGACGGGAAACGTTTCGGATTTCCCTCGGATGTATGGCGCTTCGATATGCCAATGCGTGGGAGTCACGCCGCGGCTTCGGATCGGGTTGCGGAGTCGAAGCGTGGTCGATCGTTCGGTTGGTCGACGCACATAAGACGCGCCGCTGTTCGGATTCGGAACTCAGACCCAGGGTAGCGGAACCGTACCTCGTGGGTAATGTACCCTAGAGACCGCGAGGGATCTCAGTAGTACGACCGTCAATAAAGGACACCAGGCGGAGCTGTATGCACTAGATGAACTGACTTTTACTGGGAAAATCACATATATTTATAAACAGTCGTACAGAGTAAAAACAATGGGAATCCCTGCCCGCCCCCATGAGTCTCATTGGCCATTGCTTAAGTTACTGTACCTGGGTCCCGATTCGTATTGGCCGTTTCGAATCGGGGTGGTGCCGATTCGTAACCGGAAGTTACGAATCGGCCATTTTTCGATTCGATCAATCCGACCGGATGTTCCGAATCGACCATTTTACGATTCGGACACTCCGACCGGATCCACGAGGCAATGGCAAATGGCGGCGAGCAAAGCATACAATGGGGGTTTAACATACGTTTCACAGTTACACATACAGGGGACACTTTTATTACATCACACAATACAACCACATCTAGTAAAATAAAACAAGGTGTGCCTATGGTGCAACGGCACCTAAGAGTCCATAGGAACCCCCACGTCATTAACACTGTCCCTGGCTGAGGGTCCTGGGGTTTGTGGCCGAGCCCCTTGGGGCATTCCGTGACAGCGTTTTTTAAAAATTTTTTACCCCTGTTCAGTGTCTGGTCAGCTTGTTTCGTCAGCGTGCAGTGGTCTGTTCATCGGGTCATTGGCTGCGTTTCGTGGTCTGTTCGGCAGGTCTTCAAACTCCGTCAGAGGCTTTCGGTGGATCGTCAGCTGCGTTCAGCAGTCTTTTGCCAGTGTCCGGTGGATCGTCGGTGTTCGGTAGTTTGTTCAGCGGTCGGCGGGTTGACCGGCGTCGTTCGGCAGATTCATTTGGCACGCTTTGCGGACCCTGCAGTGAATGCTGAATCCACCGCAGGTCACAAATTCAGCTTGCCCAAGTGCGAATGAATGAAGCTCTTTGAATAACCCCTTATGCGGTCACAATTTCCCTGCCTAGTTGTAACGTTGGGAGCTTCCAGCCCTACCTGTGTGCTTGAGGGCAGCATATCTGATGCTGCTCGCTGACCAATGCCCGGTTTAAATGGAGACAGGCAGGGAGGTGGCTGCATGAGGCGCGGCTTGAGTGGGGGGCGTGGCCTGGTGAAGGTCTTTAAAAACCCTCAGTGTATTCTCAGCAGTTGCCAGATCATGGTGATCCATACCTGAGCTCCTTGTACCTGACTGCTATATTGAATTAACCCGTTATTGACCTCTGCTTGTTTCTGACTATTTTGCCTTCTGTTGCCCTAGACCATTTTCTTGTACTACGCCACTGCTCTGATATCGACCCGGCTATTCCATTTGACCATTCTGAACTCTGTATTCCTGATTCTGGCTCGGCTGACTACTCCCTGTGTTGTTAACCCTTTCTGTCTAGCTAGTTTACCTGGCCAATTCTAAGGACAGACAGTTAGAGATCTTTCACGGCTACTCTGTTGGTAGCTTCTGGGCTCTGTGGAGTGTGGGGTGTTAAGTACTGCGTGGTGGGATCTGGGAACCGTGACATTACGATCTGGCCACTATGGATCCCGCAGACTTAACACAGCACTTGGCTAACTTTGTATCCAGACAGGATGAGCAGGATCATAGGATGGATCAGTTTGCTATTGCCTTACAAACTATCCTGACTCGTATGGCTCACCTGGAACCAGCTGGGGTTGCACCCCCGCTTGATATACCTGTGTCCCCTGTCGTTCAGACATCCCAGGTACACATGACCGCTCCTATGAGGTTTGACGGTACTCCCTCAGAGTGCCGGGGATTTTTGGTCTATGTGGATATTCATTTTAAATTAAATCCACAGATGTTTTTCTCTGACATTGCCAAAGTGGGGTTCATTATTAATCATCTGTCTGGCAGAGCATTGACATGGGCGACTCCGTTATGGGAGGCAGAGAAGCCTATCATACGGGATTATAAAGAATTCATAGCCGAGTTACAACGTACATTTAATCCTACCAGAAAGGCCACGGTAGCTGGCAAATCCTTGTTCCGCATACGTCAAGGGAACAGGACTGTTTCTGATTATGCCATAGAATTTAAAACCTTGATCTCTGATGTGAACTGGACAAATGAGACACTGGTTCTGGCTTTTATGGAGGGGTTATCAGAGTCATTGATGCATGAATTGGCTCCACGTAAACTACCTGAGGTATTGTGTGAACTCATTGTTTATTGTATAGATCTGGATAATCAGATAAGGGACAGAAGGACTCCAAGAGAGAAGCCCAAGAGACCGTTACCTAGGTTGGCCCCTGTCTTTCAGGCACCACCAAGAGAGTTATCTCCTCCCTCTGAGCCTATGCAACTAGGCCGTACTAGGCTTACAGAGGAAGAGAGAACAAGGCGTTTTCGTGAGGGATTGTGCCTGTATTGTGGTTTGGGGGGTCATGTACGATTTCAATGTCCTACTCGTCCTAAGATGCATGATAAGCCGGAAACACTACCGCACCTAAGGCAGCTGAGGAGACAGGCCTTGGGTGTGACGTGCATGTCTCCTGTCAAAGACACTAAACTTATGTTACCAGTATCCTTGGCTTGGGAGTCCAAGACCACACATACTACTGCTTTTTTGGATTCTGGGGCTGCTGGCAACTTTATCGATGTTAACTACGCTTCTTCCATTTCTCTACCTCTGGTTGTAAGAGAGACACCCTTAGCCGTCGAAGCCATAGACGGCAGACCGTTATCCTGCCCTAGGATTACTCACGATACGGTTACAGTGGTTCTTACCACTGGTCTCTTGCATAAAGAAGAAATCATATTTCAAGTTATCCATTCACCTTCCAATCCTGTTGTACTTGGTTTCCCTTGGTTGGTGGAACATAATCCTGTTATTGATTGGGCTAAGGGAGAGATACTGTCTTGGAGTCCTGCTTGTTTTGGGACTTGTTTAATACCCATTCAGCATGTTGGCCCTGAACACACCCACAGCTCCTCCATTGTCTACAGAGGTTCCTGACCAATACGCTGACCTCAGGGCTGTATTTGATAAAAGAGAGGCAGAGAAACTGCCTCCACATAGACCATATGATTGTGCCATTAATATTCATCCTGGTACCATGCCTCCTCGAGGCAAAGTATATCCTCTTTCCATAAAGGAGAACCAAATTATGGAAGAGTACATAAAGGAGAATTTGGAGAGAGGTTTTATCCGACGTTCCTCTTCTCCAGCAGGGGCTGGGTTCTTTTTTGTGTCTAAAAAAGAGGGAGATTTACGCCCGTGTATCGATTATAGGGGGCTTAACAAGATCACCATTAAGAACGTGTACCCTATCCCTCTCATATCAGAACTGTTCGACAGGTTAAGGGGGTCAGCAGTATACACAAAACTTGATTTAAGAGGAGCTTACAACCTGATACATATAAAAGAGGGGCATGAGTGGAAAACAGCATTTAACACCAGGAGTGGGCATTATGAATACTTGGTCATGCCTTTCGGTCTTTGTAATGCTCCAGCGGTATTCCAGGATTTTATTAATGATGTGCTCAGAGATTTCTTACAAACCTTTGGTATAGTATACCTAGACGATATATTGATTTACTCTCCCGATCTGAAAACCCACCATGCACATGTCAGACAGGTATTAGCAAAATTACTGGACAATGGTCTTTATTGCAAACTAGAGAAGTGTTTATTCGACATAACTACTGTGAAATTCCTTGGGTATATTATCACTCCAGAAGGTTTTGAGATGGATCCTTCCAAACTCACGGCCATCTCAGAATGGTTCTCCCTCAAGGTCTCAAGGCCATACAGAGGTTTCTGGAGTTTTCCAACTATTATAGGAGATTTATCAAGAATTATTCCGCTGTAGCCTCCCCTATCATTAATATGACACGTAAAGGTCTGAAGAACCAGATCTGGTCTTCTCTCAAACAAGCATTCGAAGCCCTCAAACAAGCTTTCACTTCCGCTCCCGTGTTACGGCATCCTGATCCCAGGATTCCGTTTGTTCTTGAGGTTGATGCTTCCGAGATAGGCATTGGGGCTGTCCTGTCTCAAAAGAAGTCTCCAGGAAAACCTCTACATCCTTGTGGGTTCTTTTCAAGAAAATTATCACCAGCAGAACGCAATTATGATATCGGTAACAGAGAATTGCTTGCTATTGTGTCTGCCCTCTCAGAGTGGAGACATTTGTTGGAAGGTACTCTTGACCCTTTATTGATAATTACTGATCATAAGAACCTTACTGTCAGGATCCAGGTTCCGGGGCAGCAAGGTCAAGCCAATATGCAATGAATGGGATCTTACAAGGCAGATTGTTTATATAAACAGATTTATTGAACAGGGAGAAATATATATATATGATATATGCAGATTGCAGGTATAGGCAGAGAGTCCTGGGAAATGCAGAGGGTTCTGTATCTGTAGAACAGCGGGTTAAGGATTCTGCAGGATAGCGGGTTAAGGATTCTGCAGGATGCAGGGCAGCGGGTTGATGATTCAGGAACTGTGATAGAAGGTCTTTACCAGGAACTGTGATAGAAGGTCTTTACCAGGAACTGTGGTAAAAGGTCTTTACCAGGAACTGTGGCAAAAGGTCTTTACCAGGAACTGTGGCAGAAGGTCTTTAAACAGGTTTGCAGCAGAAGGTCTTTAACAAGATCTGTAGTAGAAGGTCTTCAACAGGAACTGTGGTATAAGGTCTCCAACAGGAACTGTGGTATAAGGTCTTTAACAAGAACTGTGGTATAAGGTCCTTACCAGGAACTGTGGTAGAAGGTCTTCTTTAGGAGACAAGGTCCAGCGGTAAAGAAACTGGTATTCCGGTGGTCTGGACAATACAGGTTTAGCTCCTTCCAGCTTGGAGATTCCAAGGCAATGAAAAAGCATTGAGCTTTAGGTGTGGCTGGGTTTTAAGCATGGAATATTCAGTTAGATTAGACAACACCTGTGCGCTGTATGGTGGAGGTGAGTCTTGGTAATTACTCCTGAAGCTACTATGAGCCAGCACTAGGTTTTTTATTACGCCGGCGGCGACGCTCCTTACACTTACGTACATCGGGGATGCCAAACGTTTGAACGTGAGACAGGCCAGGTGGTCACTGCTACTGTCTCGGTTTAATTTTGTATTGACTTACAGACCAGGTGACCGCAATGTAAAGGCTGATGCCTTATCTCGTCAATATGACCCGTATGAATCTAATACACAAGACCACAACCCTATAGTTCCTCCTGAACGTATTGTGGCTTCCACAGTCTTGTCTGTCTCCTCGCCTTTCCTGGAACGCCTCCAGGCAGTTCAAGTAGGGGCTCCACCTGACAAGCCTCCAGATATGTTGTTTGTACCTGAAAAGGAAAGACAAGAATTACTCATAATGTTTCATGATTCTAAACCAGCAGGTCATCCTGGTATTACTAAGACTCTTACCAGTATCTCCAGACAGTTCTGGTGGCCCACCATGCGACAGGACGTACGTCTGTTTTGTTTTGGCTTGTCAAGTCTGTGCCAGAAGCAAAACCAGTAAATCCTTGCCTGTCGGTCTATTGCAGCCTTTACCCATGCCTAAGAGGCCTTGGTCTCATCTATCTATGGATTTTATGGTGGACTTGCCGAAGTCCAAGGGTCATACTGTGGTTCTGACAGTTGTAGACCGCTTCTCCAAAATGGCTCATTTTGTCCCTCTACCTAAGCTTCCTACAGCCAAAGAACTGGTGGTTGTATTTGCTAGAGAGATTGTACGAATACATGGGGTTCCGTCTGAAATAGTCTCTGACAGAGGAGCCCAGTTCGTCTCTCGTTTCTGGAGGGTTTTCTGTGCAGAGATGGGGGTGCGATTGGCCTTCTCTTCAGCATATCATCCACAAACCAATGGGGCAGCAGAGAGGGCAAATCAGGGTCTCGAGCAGTACATACGTTGCTTTACCACACAACAACAAGACAATTGGTCGGAGTTGTTGCCCTGGGCTGAGTATGCACGTAATAACGCCGTTAACGAGACCACTGGCCACTCTCCTTTTTCTGCCATCTATGGTTTTTTCCCTCCGGCTCTACCGCTTCAGTTTACTGAACAGGCCATCCCGGCTCTCGATGACCATCTCACTCAACTGCAAGAGATTTGGAGACAGATTCGAGAAAATATGGAGCGCAATGTTGCTGTCCAGAAACGCAAGGCTGACAGGCATAGGTTACAAGCTCCCTCCTATAACGTGGGGGATAGAGTTTGGTTGTCCACTAGGAACGTGAAGTTGCGGGTGCCTTCTATGAAAATGGCACCTCGGTTTATAGATCCATATAAATCATTCGCCGCATTAATCCTGTGGACTTATGCTCTTGCCCTTCCTAAACATCTTCGCATGCACAACGTCTTCCACACCTCCCTACTGAAGCCATTGTTGTGTAACAGGTACACGCGGGTCGTTCCTCCTCCTCCACCTATTCAGGTTGATGGTGAATCTGAGTATGAGGTTAGGAGGGTTTTGGATTCTAGGCTGTGCAGGGGCACTCTGCAGTACTTGGTCGATTGGGTGGGTTATGGTCCAGAGGACCGGTCCTGGATTCCAGCTTCCGACATGTCTGCCTCTAGGTTGGTCAGGGCGTTCCATGCCTCACACCCCGATCGCCCAGGTGGTCGTCCTGCCGCTCGTCCTGTTGGTCGTCCGGTGGCCTCCCGTGGAGAGGGGGGTACTGTAACGTTGGGAGCTTCCAGCCCTACCTGTGTGCTTGAGGGCAGCATATCTGATGCTGCTCGCTGACCAATGCCCGGTTTAAATGGAGACAGGCAGGGAGGTGGCTGCATGAGGCGCGGCTTGAGTGGGGGGCGTGGCCTGGTGAAGGTCTTTAAAAACCCTCAGTGTATTCTCAGCAGTTGCCAGATCATGGTGATCCATACCTGAGCTCCTTGTACCTGACTGCTATATTGAATTAACCCGTTATTGACCTCTGCTTGTTTCTGACTATTCTGCCTTCTGTTGCCCTAGACCATTTTCTTGTACTACGGCACTGCTCTGATATCGACCCGGCTATTCCATTTGACCATTCTGAACTCTGTATTCCTGATTCTGGCTCGGCTGACTACTCCCTGTGTTGTTAACCCTTTCTGTCTAGCTAGTTTACCTGGCCAATTCTAAGGACCAGACAGTTAGAGATCTTTCACGGCTACTCTGTTGGTAGCTTCTGGGCTCTGTGGAGTGTGGGGTGTTAAGTACTGCGTGGCGGGATCTGGGAACCGTTACACTAGTTTTCTCAATGATGATAGTCTTGGCCACAGAAGTCACAGACACTTGGTTAATGATTAATTCAGACCATATCTAAAAGAGATTCAATTGTTAAATCTGCCTGTGTTTTTAACATTGTGTTACGTATATTTCAGGTATTAAGCTGCCTTGGATTTCAGACTGGAATCTTACACTGCCTGGCCATAAAAAAGGTTTTCACCCACCATACAAGCCTGTTGTAATCTGGGGTTGCTTCAGTTGGTCAGGTCTAGATTCAGCAACATTATGTGCCCAAAAAATAAGGTCAGGTGTCTCCCTGAATACAATGAATGAGCAGGTTTTTCCATCAATGCATTTTTTCTTCCCTGCTGTCATGGGCATATTCCAAATTGGCAATGCCAGGATTCATTGGGCTCAAATTGTGCAAGAGTGGTTCATGAGACATCATTTTCACACATGGATTGGCCACCACAGAGTCCTCACCTTCACCCCACTGAGAATCTTGGGATGTGTTGGAGAAGACTTTATGGAGTGCTCCGACTCTCCCATCATCAATACCAGATCTTGGTAACAAATTAATGTAACTCTGGAAGGAAATAAATGTTGTGACACTGCATGAGCTTATCTAAATGATGCTGTGATGAATGCATGCTGTAATCAAAGCAAAAGGTGGTCCAACCAAATATTAGAGTTTGTGACTGTTTTGGCCAGGCATATCAGGACATCTCAAACCTTACTCATCTAACTATCTTTATGTCATCTTTGTCCAGAGACATCAAGTACAGGTGAAAACCTATGCACAGACTAAGTGAAGGCAGCACATTTCACACTTTTATGATCCTCTGCATGTGCGCATGATGCTGTTTGTGGATGTTCTAGCTCATTAGTACCTTTGACCTGTTTTTTTCAGGAATGTCCGGCCTCTGATCAAAAACAACTTGGATGGCAGCTGCCACGGAGCAAGAATGTAGAGTTACAATGAAAAGGATAAAATACATGAAACTATTAAAACTTGCATAGGCAAAGCTATCAATATTTATATTGCTATTTTAAGTATTATCTAAAATTAAATATGTGGCTGTGTGTGTGTTACATTTTTATAATATTTTAATATTTAAAATAAAATTGCTAACATGAAAGAGGTGAAATGTTTGATAATGTGTTAATGTGTTCACTCAGAAATATATATTAAAAGGACACCCTAGGCACTGTGACTATTCAGAGCAAACTGAATGGTCTTGATGACCTGGACATCGTCCCCCCTCTCCTAGGGGGATCTTGTAGGGCTGATTCAGCCATCCAAGCAGGGGAGATCAGCAACCGCTGATCATGCTTCCTGGAAAATGTTCAGAAATGAACACGTGTCCATTCCTGCCTCTAGCCAATGTCTCTCAACGTGCTGATGGTGGAAGGGGGTTAATGTTTAACCCCTTCCATTTCGCCCTGCTGTTTTAAGACTAGGGTGTCTGTTCAACTAACAATTTCACAATTATTGAAATAAATATTTTACTTTCTCCAGCTTCTTCTCAGCAACATCATAAAATGAAAACAGAGTAGCATCATCTGAAATATGCATGAAATTCAAAATGTAAGATTGCGGCACCATTTAATACATACAGGGTTATTCAGAGAGGTGAAAACCAGGAGAATGACTGGAGAAGTCAAAATTCTAGGTCAAAATAGCCAAACCAGAAATTTTTTCCCCATTTATCTCATTTTCCAAATCGGCTATTTGGTCTAGATTGTTCTCTTCTTGTTTTCACCTCTCTCTGAACTCTCCCTATTATTCATCTATCTATATATCACCACACATCTTGAGTAATAATTTCTATTAATTACACTTATTAATTTTCTTCCAAAAGGCTAATTTTGTTGTGAAAACAAATGTTGATTTTTCTTTTTATTTAATAATATAAATACTCAGTCCTACCTCTACTCTTCCATGAGATGTGTAAATTATATCTATTGTGAAAGCAACATAATGCAAACTAATGGTGTGTGCCTTGATTGGAATGGGATTTATTGCCAGGATTTAGGGGATATTATATTATGTAGCAAATTTATTTTCATTCCTATACAAGCCCTCTATAAGCCCAAGTGGCTGCCTTTCATTTCAATACATATGTTGTCATTTTGCTAACCTTTAAATTCAGTCTGGTTATAGATGAAGAGCTAGATGTAGCCATGTGTATCGATTTTTTTTATCTAAGCCTTAGTTTTATCCTATGATTATTCTGGCTTCTGTTCTTAGTAAAAGCCATACTCTGAGATGGGGCAAGTCAGGCAGACACAATAACGTAATATCCATGTTATTAATGTAGAAAATTTCTGCTTCAAAACGTCCACCTTTCATGTATAATCTCTTTGTAGATCTAGCAGGGCTATTCAGAGAGAGGTGAAAACCTTGAGAATTGCCAGGAGAATGAACAATCTAGACCAGATAGCCAATTTGGAAAGTGAGATAAATGGGAGAATTTTTCTGGTTTGACTATTTGGACCTAGAATTTTCACTTCTCCAGTCATTCTCAAGGTTTACACCTCTTTCTGAATAGCCCTGTAGTAGGTGTAGTGGATACTTTAACCACTTATGAAATATGATGAAAAAATGGTAACCCATATTTTTTTTATATAGTAAATTATAGGATATGATGGAAATAAATGGTATTTTTAAAAAGTCCATTTAGTGGCGGGAAAAACAGTGTATAATATGTGTGAGTTGCATAAACGAGTAAGGCTAGGTTCAGATGAACGCATTTTTCGCGTTGTCCGTGAAAAAGTGCGTTCGAACGAATCAACGCATTTTTTCACGGAATACGCGATAGCGGTCATACGATGTGCATTTTCATCCGTGATTTTGTACGGATCATCAATAAAACCCTTTTTGCGTCTGGACGTTATGTTGGCCGGACATTAGCAGCGTCTGACGTCTCCTAATCACGCACACACGCCGCTAGCGGACGCAGCGCACTCTGTATGTCAGTACTAGGTGTATCACGTTCTCGAAAAAATGCGTTTGTTTGCCACTTGCGTTGCGCGGCCGCACTTTCGTGCGGCCTTACTTCGTATATTGCCTGTCATTGGACATAATTTGCTGCTATTACGGCCGTGATAAAGTGCGGCTGCAGGCGCGTTCGCACTGCGTTCGTCTGACCCTAGCCTAAGAGGTAAATTTGACCTAAACACGAACAGCACAGAAACGTAAAAACAGCAGCGGTCACTAAAGGACAGATTTGTGTAAAACCGCCCGGTCCCTAAGGGGTTAACAGTGAATTTAAAATGTAATTTATTTATCAAATAAATATCAGTGTTGCCTCATTTTCCTAACACTTCATTCATAAAATTTGCAGAGATGTTGCAATTTGATTTTCTTTTCAAATAGTTTATTTTCTGTTTTTGAGCCATTTTATAAATACTCAATGTTTTTCACAAGAACAAGAAATATGTAAAGTAATAATTTATTTGAACTCCGTTTCATTAGAGCCATTAGGTTACAGACCGTTTGTGTAATTGTATAACATTTCTTTCCACTCCTGTATTTTTTAGAATAAATACAATCTTTCTTCTATTACTGACACAAATGTAAATGGATAGGAGGAATCTAAAACTAATGCCCAGTTCTACAATATTCATCGATTGCTGTGTTCAGTTTGCCAAGGTTAAAAATGGAAGTGGAATGTGAAAACAGAAGATGTGAACATTAGGCTGGCTTTCCACTGGGGCCGTAGTCAGGCGACCGACTTGTTCGTCCACCTACGAACAATGCCGTCAGCCAATCAGGGTTGTCTACTGGAAGCGTCTGTGGACAACCCAGGATGGCTGACTGTCAGGATCGCCCCCTGGTGCCGCCCGGTGCCCGCCAGACCCGACGCTAAGGCTGTCCGTCCCGTCATCGGCGAGCCACGACCGGCCGCCATTGTTGCCGCACCTCCATCCTCCGGCATCCTATCCCCTAGGCAGAGGCCGGCGCGCGCATGCGCGCTATATCGATGAAGACTCCGGCGAGGGATTAGGTGTCCTCGGCGCCAGGAGATGACGTCAGACGCCAGGTACGGCAGGAATCAGTTTAAAAGAGGCTACAGAACTGTGAGAATTATTGAGTATGATTCCTAGCACATGGACTGTGTATTATTGTCTCCAAGTCATACAGCGGCCGCACTTCAGCCTTTACAACCGTCTCGCCGAGCCTCACACCTCCAGCCTGCTGCAGCGCATCCAGCACCTCAATCCGTGTTGGCTCTTCAGCCTTTACAGCCATCTCGCCGAGCCTCAGACCTCCAGCCTGCTGCAATGCATCCAGCACCTCAATCCGCTTTGGCACTTAGCCTTCACAGCCGACTTCCTGAGCCTCAGACCTACAGCCTGCTACAGTATACCCAGCGCCTCAAGCCTCTTCGGCATCCAAGCCTTCCCAGCCTCCTTGTCAACCTCAAGCCACCGATCTACCGCAATACTCCACAGCTCTGCGGTTACCTCCGCAAACAGTATACAACAGTATCCTATGTTCTCTCCGTGCCTTGAGATACCTATTGTCTACCGTGAGTACTACAAATCCCCTATGGGTCTGTTACTGTGCTACTGTGTTTTCATATACTGAGTACTGTTCGTCGTGTCAAGCCTCCGGTATTCCCGTGCCTATATCTCCATACCCATCAACACCTGACGTCTCGGCCACTGTCACGAATAGGGTTGTACAGTTCCATCTCACCCTTCGTGTAGTGGCTCTCACGATCTGGTATACTCCGCCTCTTGGGTTCCCATCGTTCCGGTATTACAGTTTCCCCGTGGCAAATCGTGAAACTGACGGACAGGCCGCCGAAAGAAAATGAAGCAAAAAAAACCTCTGCAGGAAAAAAACCTCTGTCCTTGGTGCTGAAACTGAGTTTCAGCACCAAGGACAACCCTGTCGAAACACAGTCAAAGCTGAAAAAAAATTGAAAATAAACCTTGCCAAAAACTGCTGAGGGTGATAAAATCCCTGTCCCTGGTGCTGAAATCCACGAGAGTATGAAAAGTATTAAGGGAGCAGAGACAATATCTACAGTTACAAGTTTTCTAAAGCTCTAACAAATTCTGTAACGCTGTACAATGGGAATCACTGGAAAGTGGAGGGGAGGCAAAATATTCTTGGCATAGTGTGGCAGAAATCCTTGCAACGGCCCTGCATTTGCTGTATTTGACACAAAGGCCATTTGAGCCAGCATGCTAATAATGCAGAACCCAAATTAAAGAAGTGAAACATAAGATCTTAAGTTTAAATCCTTTCATTGCAGCAATATTTCTGTAAAGAATAAATGAATACATGAATTTTTTTTTAAATGAGAAAATATACATTGTTTTATATTAATCTTAACTTTCTCAGAATAACAATCTCTGTGCAAAATTGCTACTTTACCCTGTACTTAATTGTTATAATATTTCTTAGACACATTTGTTAAACATTTTTTCATTAAAATCGCTTCATTATTGAAGGGGTTAAATAAAGATTTTATTAAAATGTTGGTTTATACATTTATACAAATGAATACATATTTATGAAAAGCTTATTATATTTTAGAATTACATTATTATTATATATATTTGTTAATAATGTAATTACAAAAGTATGTTCTATCAGCAGATTAGTGTGGCCAGATGGCAGGTGTATGAATGGTATAACAGACTCTCTGGAAAAAGGATTTAATAACTGAATACATACAAAACCAGGAATGGGTAGATATATTGCAACAACAAATAACACAATACATGTTATTTTATTAAATAGCATATAATGAATAGATCAAGAAGAATTACATTGTGTGGCAATACCACTTAGCATCAAGCAGCTATGACAAAAAAGGAGAAAATAGGTGCACCTCCAATTAGAGATGACCCTTGCAATTTATGGTTTTACTTATTTTTCATATTGTTAATAAAAATCATTGTGAGTGGTAAATAGAGAAAATGTATGTATGTTGTTTTATTTGATTGGCAGCTTACTCCTTTTTTCTCAGTATCATGAGCACTCAGATGATAAGCATTGGTGAATTGATCCAGCTTGATCAACTACTAAGCCCTGATCTTCACTTTTAGTCGGTGTTTATAAATTGGTTCATTTTAAACATCGTACAATAAATTATCTCCTGGAAGTGTTTCAAGGCTCTGATTTTGCTGATTATATCACTGAATGTTTTTCTATCATTCTAACCCTGAAGAGAGAGTCAACAGAAGTATTGGGTGAATGGGACTTAGAAAAATGTCGGCAGATAAGAACCTTTCGGCCCATCTAGTCTGCCCAATTACATGGATACTTTACCTTGATTTATCTTTTGTTTAGGATAGCCTTATGCCTATCCCATGCCTGCTTAAATTCAATTACTGTTTTGGCCTCTACCACTTCTACTGGAAGGCTGTTCCATGTATCCACCACCCTCTCAGTAAAATAATGCTTCCTGATGTTACTGTTAAACCTTTGCCCCTCTAATCTAAGACTATGTCCTCTTGTTTTGCTACTTTGTTTCCGTTTAAATATACTCCCTTCCTCTACCTTGTGGATTCCCTTTACGTATTTAAATGTTTCTATCATATCTACTCTTAGGCTGGGACAGTCAATCACTTTGAAAGCGCACATCTTAATCCATCACTTTAATTTACCCTTTGTAATCCTTTTAGAGAGTATATAAAAAAGTCAACATTTTAAAAAGCCTCATCAAAAGGATACTCTAGGATAAAAGGGTGGTGGTGTGGAGAGAGGTGTTAGATATTTAACCCTCCTGACCCCCAAGCCTTGGTTTTTGTCAAAGACTTTACTATAGTCTACTTTCACTCACTACAAAAATGTAACGAAGTTATGATGACTAAAACTATGATGAAAATCTATTGACATTTTTGTCGCTTACTAAAAACTAGAGGAAAATGCTACGGGGGTTTAATTTTTTTATTTTTAGTCATAGTCAGTTATGACTAAAACAAAATGGCATTTTAGCTGGCAACTAAAACTTTAATGAATATCTATTAGCCTTTGACTAAAACTTTGGCAAAAAATAATAAAAACTAGCTGAAAATGTTAGGGAGGGATACGTTTTAATTTAGTGTTAGTCATAGTCCTTTGACTTAAATGTCATTTAGCTTTAGTCTTATTTTAGTCATCTAAATAACACTACTCTGAGCGAGTGCATTTTCTCCTACAGCTGCAAGTGCATTGAGTGTCATTGGCTGGTTAGGAATGACTGAAATGGAGCTTAGCTTTCCAGGATACTTTCTCACATGGGGTAGAGGATGGTGTTGGGTGGACACCAAGGTCACCATAACCGTTCAAATTTCTTTGGATGGTCATGGTGCCTTGAGTGGGCCCTCAGCATCCATTTTTACACAATGGAGGTTGATACAAAATTGTTTTGGGGTTACTAGATTCAGCCTACTGACTTTGACCAGCCTGTTTTTTTTTTTTATTATCCTTTATTTATATTGCACATTTTCCACAACGCTTTACAAAATTGGTTTACAAGCAGTTGATTCATTAGAATACCGCACATGATTGATGACCTGATTCAAGGGGACCCTGTTCAAGGGTACTTACAATCTATAAGATGTACAAGTATTTTGTGGGGTAGGCGCATCCACATCGTAAGGTGTCTTGCCCAAGGACACTCGCTGGTGGGTAGGTGAGTAGGATCAGAGTCTGCTTTCCATGATTGTAGATCAGCGAGCTGGTGGTTAGGTTGAACCCGCTTCCCGTAAAGTCAAGACTTACTTCTCCACAGTTGTATTTGAGGGATGTGCTGAACGGGATTTGACTTGCTTCCCCATGGTCCAAAAGCAGACGTGTTACCACTGGACTCCACAGCTGATAGGTGTCCCGCCCAAGGACACTTACTGGGGAGGTGCTCTGGCTGGGATTCAAACCTGGGTCTCCAGGGTTACAGAGCAGTGATGTTACCTCTATTCTATCCAGACAGTTTAAGCTCAAATACCAAAAGAACAAGTTAATGAGTGACTTGAGAAATTTTATAAAAAGATGCAAATAAACTATTTGTAACTTCAGGCTAAACTGATTTCAAGAAATGTCCATATTGATCTTTAATTGCACAGAAATCCAGTAAAGAGATGTTGGACTACCCGCATTTCTATTTCTATTATTAATTCATTGATGTTAGTTCCCATACTGTGCATAACATGCAGCCGAATGAAGGTCAGAAAAAATAAACATAATGTTGCAATTTTTCTTGCACACTTATCCTCAAACATCTGACTGTAAAAATCTAAACTATCCCTTATTCTGCGATAAGTATGAAATCCATAGACACAGGGGGTGCTCTATCTCTCACATGAAGAGCGTCTACATAATATGCCTAAATCTGTAACTATTTAGGTAGAGACAAAAAAAAGGAAAATCATCTTATGCATTCTCCCTCAAATCTAATAAATATTTTATGGATTATCGGAAGGAAAACATGAGTGGGTGGAAATGTGATTTATCACTGATTACTTTATGTGCTGAATGCAATTTCCTAAAAGTAGAATTTCCATCTGACCTACAAAATGATTGTCCTCATGTGTTTAAAGAAGTCAAGTTGTAGTGAATATCCAATAAATTCAACTATTTATTAAGAGGAATTGCTAAATGTTAATTAAGTTTAGTTGATATTAATATGGGGCACTCTTGCCACCGTGACAAAGTAAGCTAAGGTAAGGTATTTCTTTTATCCACAGCCATTACTCACCACCATTTTCCCCCTGTAACAACAAGCCAGCCATACTCAAAGCAACCTCTCCCCCTGCAAGAAAACCAGCCAATACTTACCACCATTTTTCCTCTGCTGTCCCACCTGCCCGCCCCATCCACGCTCCCACCCAGCGCTTATCTTATTTATATAGCCTCCTTTTCTCAGCTGCTTCAATCCTCGCTCAGTTTAACCTCATCATGCCCAAGCTCTTCTTTTATCATTTATGCAGTGTCTGCTATATTCTCTCTGGTAATTATCTCCACACTCTCCCTGTTCCTTTTTGTTTCACTTGCCTTGGTCCCTTAGATTGTAAGCTTATGGGATGTCTGGCTGAGCGCTCCTATTAAGTGCTGCATTAGCAGGACAATTATCCTACGGGCAGGGTCATCTGTTCCTTATGTTTTATCATCTGTCTGTGCTTCCCCATTGTAAAGCACTACAGAATCTGTTGGCGCTATATAAGTACTTGTAACTGTAACTGTAAGCTAATTAAACTCTTACATCAGTTGCAGTATGTCACCCTGTTCTCCCCCACCCCAGATGTTTCTTGCCCTTGCGACAGCACTTCAAACAGAGGTCTTGCCTCTCCCTTGGAAGGAAGTAAAGGGGGGCAGGCAGTGGAACAAAGGGTACTTAACACTACAAACAAAATGGGTTGAATCAATTTTTAATCCCTCTGGGCGTTTTTTATTCCTCGATTTTTCCTAGAACGGTCCCTTAAGTGGCTGGTTTGAAGTATATGGCTCACTACTGTTTGATAGGAAAAATCATTTGCCTAAAATCAAGAAGTCGAAATGATGTCAAATGTGCAGATCTTTGTTACTCAAACAGATATACAGAAACAATAGAAAATTAAAAATATTACAAGAACAATGAATTCATGAGGATGAATACCAGTCATAGAGAAAATGTACTTGAGTACTCTATGATCCAGTATAGCAATTTGAAGACATGTGTCTTGATAGCTCCTAATAGAAATAATTATGTTTATGGTCTTCCTAATTGATAGCAAAGATGGCAAATCACTGCTGCACTTGTTTCGTTATTAGTCCCCTATGCACATTTTAAAATTGAAGGTTGAATGACGAAAGAATATGCACGGTGACTTTCTGATTACAGTAGTTTAGGGAATTCTAACATTTTTGCAAGTTGGTATACTGGTATTATGCAGTGATGCCTCCATGTGACTAGCACGTTTTGCTTTTTGGGATCCAATCAACAAATCTGCCAAAACTGAGCATTATTGATTGGGGAGTTCATAAAGTACCTCCGTTATATCTCCAGCCATATTTGAAATTCGTTGACTAGTTGACTTCTCCATGAATACTCAATGATTTTTCATACAGTTTGTAAAGACTAAGATTTACAGTATAAAAATAAACTTACTTGATTAATTAGATTTCATATTATAATATTTTATAAACACAAGTTAGCAGGATTGCATTAAAGAGGGTGTGGTTAAACTGGAGATTCCTTTAGATGAAATTTTGGAAGCCTTCACAATCACAACATATGGTTTGGCTGAGAAGAATCCATTTTGCAGCTGCTACCAGTGCCATATAAACATTTATTTCATAGATGCTCTTCCATTATAATAAGAACTGAATGGAATTGACACAACATTTATTAATTATGATTAAAAATAAATATCTGCAGACTACTTGGTGTACTTTCCAGATTCTGTGAGGTCTCTTGTCAACACACATGTAAAAGTATTGTACAGCAGTCATAACAGTGAAAACAAATGGCCCATATTTTTTTTAACCCACTTCCCACCCAAAATCGATGTATCTCGATTTTGCATTGTAATGCATTGAAAGCATGCATTAGCATTTCAAAAGACAATTTTCACACCTTTTTAAAGCAGGATTAGTGTGTCCCCTGTGGAGAAACAAAATCCTTTGTTTTATGTCTGCCCAAACAACCTGGAGAGACATAAAACCACCTGCAAAGAGAGCCCCAGTCCTCACTGTAACAAAAAGTTCAAATAGATTACTGCTGCATTCCAGCAGCCAAGGATTTGGCAGAATACAGGGAAAGCTCTGAGGTCACTCCCTGCTATACATGGATACGATTCAGGGGTTATAATGAGTAAAAATCCCTGTACATTACAGATACAAAGTGTTACTTTAACTTACTTGTACAGGATTTATGACAGATACAAATATTTTTATATTCTGTTGGTATTTTTTGGAAGCTGTATTGCTAATAATCACATTATGATCACTACAAATCCCCATAAGCAGGAGATCTGACTATTTTTGTTATTTTTACTTATCACAGTTACTGTATCTAACACAAAGGTCATTTCTGCCTGTATGATAATGTTGCAGACCCTGTTTGAAATTGTGTAAGAAAAAGGACACTATCTAGAGCTCAGAATCTTACATTTCAACAATATTTCTGTAAAGGATAAACAAATACATGAAAAATTAAAAATGCGCAAATTAACATTATTTCGATCTTAAAATAACAATTTCTGTGTGACACTTCTATTTTACCCTGTATTTAATTGTTATCTTCACATCCCATGTTTCAAATAAATATTATGATAAAAAAATGCTTGGTAGTGAAGGGGTTAAACAATTTATTTTTTTAGATTTAGGATTTTTTTTAGATTTAGAATTAATCTTCACATTAATCTCAAACTTTTATAACTGTGGAAGACCATGTTATCGAGTCATTGGGAAAGGCAGTCAGCAGCAAGGTGCATGTGACTGTAGACACGTGGTCCAGCAAGCATGGACAGGGCCGCTACATTTCCTTCACGGCACACTGGGTAACTCTGATTGCAGCTGGGAGGGATCCAAGACGGGGCTCTGTGCTGGAGCTTGTTCATCCACCACGCCTCCAGAAAGCTGCTTGTATGAGGTCTGTCTGCTCCACCACCACCTCTCCCTCTTCCTCCTCCTCTGTCTCTGGCGAAGTGGCAGTTAAACCGAGTTTAAGTGGCAGGGGCTACGCAATGGCTCAAGCAAAAAGATGCCATACTCGCTTGAGCTGGTTTGTTATGGGGACAAGAGCCACACAGGAGCAGGTGCAGAGATGGTTAACAGCATGCCAGCTTCAGCTGGGAATGGTCATCTGTGATAATGGCAGCAACCTTCTCTCCGCCCTACGCCAGGGTAAAGTTGACGCATGTACCATGCCTAGCACACGTCCTAAATCTGGTGGTACAGCATTTCCTAACCAGGTACCCAGGGCTGGCAGAGCTTCTCTGCCAGGCCAGAAAAGTCTGCAGCCACCTCAGATGGTCATTCCCAGCAAGTGTTCGCCTGGCAGGAATTCAAAGAGAATTCCACCTTCCCACAAACCATCTGATCTGTGACATGCCCACCAGGTGGAACTCGACATTAGCAATGCTGCAGCGTCTGCACAAGCAGCAGAGGGCCATCGACGAGTACCTGTGTGAGTATGGCACAAGGACAGGTTCAGGTCAACTTGTTCCCCCCCCCGCAGTGGCTGATGATCAAGGATGCATGCACTGTACTGTCACCATTTGAGGAGGCAGCAAGGATGGTGAGCAGGGACAGTGCATGCATCAGTGACACAATTCCTTTAGTATTCCTGCTGGAGCACACTCTGCGGGGAATTATAGATGTGGCTCTAGAGGCAGAGCAGCGGGAGGAAGAGGAGGCCTTCCCTAGCTCTCAAGGCCCCAATCTTTCCACAGACAGCATTCCAGTGGGTCCTCAGATCAGACAGGAGGAATATTTAAGTAGTGGTGGCATTGAAGGTGGGGATTCATCAAGGGAGGATTTTGTGTGCCCAGAATCACAAGGACTAGTACGTGGCTGGGAGGAGGAAGTGCACGATGGGGTCATCCTCCTCATTGACCAGGAAGACTCGGAAGCTAATGCCACCTCCAACCTATGGGCTCCCTTATAATGCAAAGCCTGCTAAAGGACCCCAGGATTCGTGCTATCAAGGAGAGGGATCATTACTGGTTGGCAAGCCTTCTTGATCCACGATACAAGGGTAAAGTTGCAGAGCTCATCCTGCCCGCACAGAGGGAGCACAGGATGAAAAAAACTTGAGGACGCTCTAAAGCGACACTTGTGTAACACCTATCCAGGCATTGGTAGGTTACCAAGTGATGACACAGGTGCTTCTGAGGCTGCAGATGATCAGAGGAATAGAGGTGAAGGCTGGTGCCGCTTAACTGATGCATTTTTAAAAAAAATTTAGTCCACGACGCCCAAGGACGTCAAATGTAGGCACCCATTGCCAGCGTCTTCACCGTATGGTGCAGGACTACCTAGGGGCAAGGGCAGACCTGGATACCTTTCCAGCAGATGATCCACTGGCTTACTGGGTGTTGAGATTGGATCACTGGCCAGAATTTAGCCAATATGCTATGCAGCTACTAGGTTGCCCTTCATCTAGCATGCTTTCCGAAAGGACGTTCAGTGCCGCTGGAGGTTTTGTCACAGACAAAAGAGTGCGTCTGTCCACCGACTCTGTAGACAGTCCTGGATCAGCAGCTATCAATCCCCTGATGCTGACGTAATGGAATAGATTGGGGATCTCTTCTGCATTCACAAAACCTCCAGCACTGAACTCTTCCACAATATGACAAAAGGGTTACGGTGTGAAGGCACTTGCTGCCATGAAAGGCACATTATTTGGGTGCACTGACGCCTGTACCAGATTTACATCATTTTAATTTTTTGAACCGCAGGGTCCAACCCTGCACTCTTCCACAATACCACAGAGGGGTTACGGTGTGACAGCACTGTTGCCGACATTAAAGGCCCAATTTTAAAGCACCTATTGTTATTGTTTTCCTCCAAAGCCTGCATAAGTTTCACCATAATATAGCCCAAAAAAATCACTAAACTTGTTCTGCGTGTCCTAAAAGGTCTCTTTTAATACAGACTGCCGCCCCAAGCAGTTTTTTATGAATAGATTAACCACTTCGCTGCTGAGGACGCGCTCAGCGCGTCCTCAGCAGTCCCGCTGGTGTGCTGAGGACACGCTGAGCGCGTCCTCCCATTGGGGTCAGCGTTCGGCCGGGTTCCGGCCGATCGCTGGCCCCTCCGGTGCGGGCTGACATCCTGGATGTCAGCCCGGCATCCGGACCAGCAGCCGCCAGAATTAGGTGTCATCGCGGGGGCGCGATGACACCTAATTCAGGCGCCCCCCCGCATGTGCGGAGGAGGCGCCTGAAAGGGAGGGGGGGAGGTCCTTCGGACCTCTCTCCCTCCCGATCGGCGGCTCTGCGGGGGTTAACCCAGGCATCATTTGGAAGGGCACAGCCTGCCCTTCCAAATGATGCCTGGCATTAACCCCTGGGGAGCTGGATCGCGAATCGGCGCTGAAAAGCGCCGGTTCGCGATCCTTTCCGGAGCTGGCCGACATCTTGGATGTCGGCCAAGCCTCCGGGAACTCCCCCAGAGGACTGGCGTCATCGTGCGTAGCACGATGACGCCAGTCCTAGAGTTAACCCCTAACTGCCACCAACTGTGGAGATAGGGAGTTCCAATGAACTCCCTATCTCCCGATCCGTGGCAGCTAGGGGTTAAATTTTGGTATGGTTGGATCGGCCAGAGCATGGCCGTTCCAACGATACCAAACATGAAAGTGAAAAATTTTGTAAAAAATAAAACAAAATGAAAAATAAAAATAAAAAAAAATAAAAAAAAATAAAAAAAAATAAAACAAAAAAAAAAAAAAAAAACACTTTTTTTTAATTTTTTTTGGTTTGTTAATGCAGCAATATTGTTCCCATTTCAATTATAATGTGAACAATGATGCTGCACTAACGATTTTTGTATGCGGTGCGTTTGTTAAAAATAGTGTCATTTTCCCCAAAAAAAAATGTAACGAGACCCCATCTCTAATTATTTTAACAAGCGCACCCCATACAAAATATAACCGCAATTGCTCGCATGTTAAAATGTGGAAAAAACCACTTTACACATTGTAAATTATTGAAAATACATATTTTATTGCATTTTTTGTTATAATATACAGACATGACATAACGTATACATATAATAATGACATATTATGAATCTACCGAGTCTGACGGAAAGAACGATATATAATATGTCTGGGTCATATACTAAAATAAGGCTTCAAAACACGTTTAAACATGATGCGCAAAACAGGTAAAAATGACCTCAGCATAGGGGCGGGAAAAGCCTCAGCAGCGAAAGGGTTAAAAGGAAAACCGTTTACCATCATTTGAAACGTAATTTTTTTTGTTTTTAAATGTTTCTATACATCCTACAAATCCGCCACATCACGGGCAGGTTATGGGGACCTCCTAGGCACGATATTTGAAGGAATTTTTCGTTTTTATTTTTAAACCTTATTTCATGGAAAACTCACTGTCCCTTTAAAAACTTTTTTTTTTTTACTTTTTGTTCTTGTTTCCTGTCCCCCAGGGCACTACCCGGACCCCCATACACCTTTTATGGCAAATATCTTGCATATATGCCCTCTTGCAGGGCACTCTAAAAACCGAACCTTTTGGAGTCCCATTGAGTTCGGTTCATGTCCGAGTTCGAATGCGAACCGAACAGGGGGGTGTTCGGCTCTTCCCTAATCTACACTTGGACGTCCTAGTAGCAAGGGAGCAACCCACCTCTGCCACCAATGTAATAGAGCAATTTTAATTTTCAAAAGATAATGAGATGCCAAAGTTTTTGCCCATACACATGTCTAAATATAACATTATTTATATTATATTTATTATAATAAGAAGAAGATATTTAGCTTTGTGTGACCCACCTATTGCCTAGTGGAGTAATTAACTCCAAGAAACTTATATAGGAATCAACTTAGTACCTTACTTGCAATACCACAATACAAAAAGACAGTGGCCTGGACCTCATTTTCCTACAGAGCACCACAATTATGGACTAACCTCCCAGACACCATCAAATCTTCCCCCAGTCTTAAGTCACTCAAGAGCTCCTTACTAGCATACCTCAATACAGAATGCACCTGTAACCATGTAACCTACTGACTATATTTCCTACATATTTATTTTCTGTTAATCTGTATATTTGTGTTTTTTTTAATATCTTGCATTGTATTACTTTGTATTTCTGTAACACGTCAATGTTCTTGAACCCAGGACATACTTGAAAACTAGAGAAATCTCAATGTATCCTTCCTGGTAAAATCCTTTATAAATAAATAACTTACAACAGTAAAAAATAATGCTCCAATGAAGTATCTGCTGCATCCAATTTAATATGGGTTCTTCTTTTTGCTCAGGTCTTCTGCATAGTCGTATTGACTTTTCTAATTCTGTAAATCTCAGTCTTGAGAATAAAGTCCCACTACGACTGTTCCAGTCAGATGTTTTACATTGGCTGACAAGCAGTTTGTCTAGTGGAACAAGATTAAAGGATTGAATGTAAGTCTAGAAACTTTGATCTCAGTCATTATTTGTGAAACTCTTGGGGAACTACCTAAACGCTACGCATGAGAAAATCTACACATGAAACGGCAATGTGAAGAAGGGCACACTGTTATGTCACTTGATACTCTTAAATCTGTATAAAATTTATTGTGTGTTCTTCTACAAGTTCTTCTAAAAAAAAAAAAAATCTGATTTCTCACGTTTACCCAATTTAAAGCAGACATATTTCAAAACACTGATGAATCACTTCATCCTTGGTTTTTATCTATGCAGTGTCCAGAAAAGACAGAAAATAGCTGTTTCTGATTTCACTCCCATAAAGGAAAAGTACATAATAGAACCAAAAATTTATAAACATATAAAGATAAGAACTGTGAGATGCTCCGAATTTATTTTACATCTGTCTGCTCATTCACTCCTTATTAAATCATGACAGCATCTGTTGTGCTTGTACAGCTCCATACTCATTGTAGCGAAAAAAATAGAAAATCAAAGGAAAGTTGTGCATTTAGATTATTATTATTGGAGAATGTACATACATTTCTACATAGTTATACAGGCTGAATAAAGACGTGCTCACCTACTGCTGTTGATCCAAAAAGAAGGCAAAAACCCCTAGTGTGAAGCGCTCATCAATATGCAACATCCTGGTGAAAAAATTATTCTTGACCCAAGATGGCGTCCGATTATTCCATTGATCAAGCAGCTTTTACCCACATATTAAATATTATAATCTTTAATATTTTGTTTATGCAGGGAGTCATCCGGTCGTTGTTTAAAAGTCTGTACAGTCTCTGACCCAACCACCTCAATAGGCAGAGAATTCCACAGCTTTATTGTTTTCTGTCAGGCTCGCGCCAGGATGGAACCATGGCAGGGCCTTATGGTTAGGTTTATTTCCCAAGCGCTGGGGGTGAGCAGGCAAGCAGACTCAGGAGACTTGAAATGCAGGTAATATATGTATATTGAATGCACAGCACACTGACACAGTCTTTGCATATAGGAAGTCCAATACAAACAAGCAAGGTATACAATAAGCAGAGAATGGTGGGCTATGCAGTCAGAAGCTGGAGAATCCACTTGAGTATCAATACCTTGATTGAAGGTCTTAAACAGCAGACACAGGATGGATGTCTGTCAGTCAAGAAAGTCTCTAGGCCCCAGAGGATAGTGGGCCATGTAGTCAGGAAGCTTCAGACTCCACAGGAATAGCACCAAGGGCCAGGTAAGGGTGATTCTCAGGTAAGGTGGATGACTGGAACTCAGGAACTTAGGCAGAACTTCAGTCCCACTGGATAGTGGGCTACGCAGTGGAAGACCAGAAACCGGAGCCAGGAAAACTTAAACCACAGGACAACAAGGGATAAAGGGGTATACTGACAAACAGGTGGAGGCAGCTCACAGGACCTCACATGAACAGGGTTAGGAACAAAATGACAGAGCGACCATGGAAGGGTGTGTCCAGTTTATATGCACACCCACACAGGAACTAGCACAGGTATTAACCTGAGTGGAATGCAGACATGAAGCCAACAGCAAACATCGTGGCACAAGCAGGCTCCTAGGGCTGAGGCATGACATTGTCACTGTAAAAAATGCTTTTTCCCATGCTTTAGGCTGAATTTCCTTTCATCCAGTCTAATTAGGTGACCTCGTGTGTATGTATAGTCCTTTGAATGAATAGGTTTCCAGACAAGGGTTAATAATGGCCCTGGATCCAGTTATATAAAGTTATCAGATCCCCTCTAAGGCGCTGTTTCTCTAAACTAACAGGTTTAAACTAGTTAGCCTTCCCTCATAACATAAACCTTCCATTCCCCTTATTAATTTAGTTGCCTGTCTCTGCACTTTTTCTAGCGCTATAATAGCTTTCTTTAGAACAGGTGTCCGAAACTGCATGGCATATTCAAGTTGTAGTCCTACCATTGATTTATGAAGAAGCAAAATTATGTTTTCATCCTGAGAATGAATGAATATCCCAATACTTTGCTAACCTTGGCGGCTGCTGTTTGACATTGGGCATTGTTGCATAGTTTGAAGTCTATGATTATTCCCAAATCCTTCTCCACCATTTAGGCTGTAAATTGCTTGTGTGTTCTTTACTTCAAAATGGATAACCTTGTATTTATCTACATTAAATTTCATCTGCCATTTAAGTGCCCAGTCCCCCAAACTATCCAAATCCCTCTGCAGCGAAGTAACATCCTGCTCACATTGTATTACCTTTCCTAGTTTTGTGTCATCTGCACACACTGACACATGACTTTCAATCCCTATTTCAAGATAAATTTATAAATAGATTGAATAGAAGTGTTCCTATAACAGAACCCTGAGGGACACCACCGCCGGTGTCCATCTTGAAAGTTTACCATTTATGACCACTCACTGTACTCTTTTAGCCAATGTTCTATCCAAAAACAGGAATATTTCAGCTTGACTTAATTTGAATAGTAGCCTCCTGTGCGGAACTGTATGTTTTCTTATACTTCCTTACGTATTTATTTGTATCCATGGTATTACCAGAATCAGGAAGCAAGTCAAGCAGGAACGATGGGAGTGCACTTCACTATTTTAGCAGAAAACAGAGTTATTGTACATTTTACTTACACACACACACACACACACGTTATGGTGGAGGACTAAAAGTGAGATAAAAAGCCTCCACACTATAAGTGTGTTTATTATTGCAGAAGCCACTTGCACATCATAGCAATTCAAAGAATTGCATCCCAGAGCTCCTGTGCCACATTCCCCATATGCAGCAAGGCATTCTGGGTAGGATATGCAAATGACCCCTTTCTCAGTTTTATGCATCCTGGGTTTGTTATTACACAGAACCCTAAAATCAATGCTATGCCACACCGTGGCTTTCTATGATGTGCAAGTGGCTTCTGCAATAATAAACACACACATACATCTATATCTATATCTATTTTACCCTAAACTAGATGCCCTGTACAGAAACAAATCCTGCCTGAGCCCCGTGGCAAGAAGGCAAATTGTACAACAAATGCTTATGCCGGCTATTGAATATGGAGATTTAGTGTATGCAGTTGGCCCACAGACGCACTTTCATAAACGTACTACATTGTATAACTCATTCTGTCGCTTTGTGCTACAATGAAACTACATGACCCACCACTGTGACATGTTAAAAAAGCTAAACTGGCAGTCGCGGGAATCTAGACGCACCCTTCACCTTTCCTACCTGGTGTTTAAGAGCTTTTCTGGGAAGCTACCACCCTACCTGATTAGACTGCTTCCCCCAGCAGTTCCCTCATCCTATAACCTCTGATCCAGGACCAGCACCTTACTTGCAATACCAAAATACAAAAAGAAAGTGGCTCGATCCTCATTTTCCTACAGAGCACCACAAATATGGAATAACGTCCCAGACACCATCAAATCTTCCCCCAGTCTAAAGTCATTCAAGAGCTCCTTACTAACATACCTCAATACAGAATGCACCTATAAACATGTAACATTTTGAATAAATTTCCTACATATTTATTTTCTGTGTTAATCTGTATACTTGTGTTTTGTTTTTAATATCTTGCATTTATTACTTTGTATTTCTGTAGCGACTAAAATTTCAATGTTCTTGAACCCAGGACATACCTGAAAACGAGAGAAATCTCAATGTATCCTTCCTGGTAAAATAATTAATAAATAAACACATTAAAATCAATTTATAGTGCATGTATTGTTTAAAGGGAGAGACGACTTGGTTGATTGGTAGAAATCTATTTTTTCATGGACTTGACGTCTGAACAGAATATTTAATTTTTTCAGTCTTACAGTATGTATTTATTGTCCACTGTGGCATATGTGACAAGGTGAGGGAAATTGTTTATAAATGGTGTGTACATTCCCCCAATGTTTGTAGGAGAGGACTTGGTAGTTGGTAGTTTGGCTCTTGTGACATTCCCAAGTGGCACCCTAAGTGGACGTTCAGAATTGATTCCTGGAGTTTTATCCAAGATCCCCTATTCCATCCACCATCACGATCTCTAATTCCTGTGTCTCCTCTCTCCACAGGTAAGACATTATCACCCATTATTCACAGACACCCACATCTCAACTGATCCCCTGCATACTTTTGCTGGTAGGACCCCCATCACCCAGTATTCGCAGGCACCCACATTGTAACGTTACCTTGGTCTTTTTCTGTTTTTTTATTTATTTTTGTTTTTCTCCACCATTTGCTTTGCTAATTAGCATGTGAATCTCCTGCCCTATTGACACAGCCCATCCAGCTTCAGGTGTTTGCATTCAGGCAGTTAAAAAGTAATCAGTCCGCCCTATATAACATTTAAGAGTGGCTCCACTGAGCCTTGGCTCTTGTGACATTTTCAAGTGGCACCCTAAGTGGACGTTCAGAGTTGATTCCTGGAGTTGCGGGACTGGAGGAAGGAACTGCAAGGCCCACTTTTTACTCTGGGTAAACGCACATCTATATCATGCTTTCTCTCACGCTTCTACTCTTTACTTCTACCTTTCTCCTTAAATGGAACTCTTGCCCCTCTACCACCGACCCCTACACTATCTGCATCTCTCCCTCCCTCCTCTCGTCCCACATGATGGCCTCGCATGAGCTCCTTTGTTTCCTCAGAACATGGTCGCCCTCTATCTCTCGTGCTGCCTATCACTCCCACTCCCACAAATCCCATTCCCACCTTCTCTTTCTCACCCTCCTGCTGTTACTCTATTCAGGTGACATATCCCCTAACCCTAGCCCCACAACACATCCAATACTTCCCTCTCATCCTATCTCAATCACACATAAATCACCTCCCTGCAAGCCCAGCAACCTCATTCCCATAATCCCTCAGCGCCTGTCCTCTTTCTCCTGCGCCCTCTGGAACGCTCGCTCTGTGTGCAACAAACTCACAGCCGTCCATGACCTCTTCCTTTCAAACTCCTTCAACCTCCTAGCTTTAACTGAAACCTGGCTAACTCCCTCTGACACGGCCTCTGTTGCTGCCCTCTCACATGGCGGTCTACACTTGAGCCATACCCCCAGACCGGGTGAGAGAAATGGTGGCGGGGTCGGAATCCTGCGCTCTCCCACCTGCACCTACCAGCATCTCCCTCCACCCCCATCCCTCTCCTTCTCCTCCTTCGAGACACACTGCATCCGCCTGTTCTCTCCTCTGGCTCTCAGGGTGGCAGTCATCTACCGCCCACCGGGACCAACCTCCCAGTTCTTTGACCACTTTGCTACCTGGCTTTCTCACTTCCTGTCTTCTAATCTTCCATGCCTAATTCTCGGGGACTTCAACATTCCTATTGACGATCCTTCCACCCCTGCTGCCTCCAAACTTCTTTCACTCACGTCCTCCCTTGGACTCACACAATCCTCCCTCCTCCCTACCCACCGCGATGGTCACGCTATTGACCTTGTCTTTTCCAACCTCTGCTCCATTTCTGAGTTCAATTGTCGCCCTTTCCCCATCTCTGACCACCACCTTCTCTCTTTCAACCTATCTGGACTTCCTAAACACCCTGCTCCCCCACCCCGCACACACACTCGCAGAAATCTACATGCTGTGGACCCCCATCAATTCTCCAACCTACTTCACCACCTCCCTCATACCTCATCCTTCACCTGCCCTGATGCTGCCACTAATCACTACAACACTACTCTTATCTCTGCTCTAGACACTCTTGCTCCTCTTCGACTCTGTAAGGCCCCACGCCGCCAGCTTCAGCCCTGGCACACCCTCCAGACACGCTACCTGCAAAGATGCTCCCACACCGCAGAGCGTGCCTGGAGGAAATCCCGCTCTGAAGCTGATTTTGTTCACTTCAAGTTTATTCTCCGGTCATACACCTCTGCCCTCCACTTGGCCAAACAATCCTTCTTCTCATCTCTTATATCTACGCTGTCCTCCAACCCTAAACGGCTCTGGTCCACCTTCAACACCCTCCTCTACCCACCTGCACCTCCCCCCTCAGCTGCCTTCAGCGCTCAAGACCTGGCAGACTACTTCCTCAGTAAAACTTTAACTATCAGAAGCAACATCCCAACACAAGATAGTTATCTGCCAACTCCACTCCCAGAGGTCCCCTCTGCCACCCTCTGCCGCTGCCTCCCAGCCACTGAGGAGGAAGTCAATTCCTTATTGTCCTCCTCACATCTCACCACGTGCCCGCTCGACCCCATTCCCTCACATCTAATTCCTCCCCTCTCCTCCTCCCTCACCCCTGCTCTCACACACATCTTCAACCTATCTCTCTCCACTGGCTCCTTTCCATCCGCCTTCAAACACGCGCTAGTTACCCCTTTACTAAAGAAACCATCCCTAGATCCCAACTTTCCATCCAACTACCGCCATGTATCCCTGCTTCCCTTCACATCAAAGCTCTTAGAAAAACTAGTCTTCAACCGCCTCTCCCTCTTTCTGTCCTCCAATTCCCTACTTGACCCCCTGCAATCTGGCTTCTGTCCCCTTCACTCAACTGAAACTGCCCTCACCAAAGTCACCAATGACCGCCTAACTGCTAAAAAACACGGCCACTATTCTATTCTCATCCTGCTTGACCTCTCGGCTGCTTTTGACACTGTTGACCACCCCCTCCTTCTACAGACCCTCAACTCTCTGGGTCTCGGTGACACTGCACTCGCTTGGGTCGACTCCTATTTATCCAACAGGTCCTTCTGTGTGTCCTTTGCTGGTAACTCCTCCTCCTCATTGCCTCTATCTGTTGGTGTACCTCAAGGCTCTGTCCTTGGTCCTCTGCTCTTTTCCATCTACACCTCCTCCCTGGGCAAAATCATCAACAGCTTTGGCTTTAATTACCACCTCTACGCTGATGACACTCAGATCTACCTCTCTACGCCTGATCTCTCTCCCCCTGTCCTTTCAAAAGTCAGTGACTGTTTATCTGGCATCTCCTCCTGGATGGCCTCCCACCACCTAAAGATCAACATGTCAAAGACTGAGCTCCTACTTATTCCTCCCTCCAATGCCTCCCCACCTCCTGACTTCTCTATCACGGTGGAGGGTATCACCATCTCCCCATCAAACCAAGTTCGCTGTCTTGGAGTTACACTTGACTCTGCTCTTTCCTTCATCCCCCACATCAAGTCTCTTTCCTCCTCCTGCCGATACCAACTGCGTAATATTTCCAGAATTCGGCCATTTCTTACCGCTGTCACCACAAAACAACTCATACACGCCCTGGTAATCTCCCGACTCGACTATTGCAATAATCTCTTATCTGGCCTTCCTCTGTCCCGCCTCTCCCCCCTACAATCCATCCTGAACGTCTCCGCCAGGCTAATTCACCTCACCCACCGCTCTGTCTCTGCCGCTCCCCTCTGCGAGTCCCTTCACTGGCTCCCCATCCACTGCAGAATTAAGTTCAAAATCCTTACCTACAAAACCCTCACTAACTCAGCTCCCCACTACCTGTCCTCACTAATCACCAAATACACCCCGGCCCACTCCCTAAGGTCAAACAGTGACCTGCGACTAGCTTCTCCCCGCATCACCTCTTCCCATGATAGACTGCAGGATTTCTCACGCGCAGCCCCCACTCTCTGGAACGCTCTCCCTCGTACTGTCAGACTTTCCCCTAAGTTCTCTTCCTTCAAACGCTCCCTTAAAACGTTCCTATTTAGGGAAGCCTACCACCCAACCATCAATCACTCTCAGCTTACAGTTCTCTCCTCCTGTTAGAGAGAGAGAGAGAGAGAGAGAGAGACTAGTATTTACTTTTGGTTATTTTCCCAAGGTAGTGATGGACATAGGGTCGGACTGACAACTAATGAGGCCCCCGGGCAATAGGAGATCATGGGGCCCCCTTGTTCTGCACCTACAAGAGGCCACACCCATAAAAAACCACCCCCTACAACTCAACACCCACATACTTTATTGTGCTAAAGAATTTATTTCTGAACTCCTTAAAATAACCTTTTGAAAATTGTGTGAAGAAAACCCACTTGGACCCAAGCGAATTGGGGAATCTATTACGCCCCCTCCAGACTTAGAGATAGCCTCTGCTCTGCTGCAGCAGCCATCACCAACTCACTACAGCTAAGGCTGCGACACGGCACAGAATGTCCCTGTGGCAAACTGACGATCACTTTGAAAGATACTGTACAGTCCTAACACACTGCACATTACAGAGCTCCACAGCAATAAAACTCCCTGTAATGTGCAGTGTGTATAACCGTATCATTGAGCTCCACAGCAATAAAACTCCCTGTAATGTGCAGTGTGTATAACCGTATCATTGAGCTCCACAGCAATACAACTCCCTGTAATGTGCAGTGTGTATAACCGTATCATAGAGCTCCACAGCAATACAACTCCCTGTAATGTGCAGTGTGTATAACCGTATCATAGAGCTCCACAGCAATACAACTCCCTGTAATGTGCTGTGTGTATAACTGTATCATAGAGCTCCACAGCAATAAAACTCCCTGTAATGTACAGTGTGTATGAGCATATCAGAGAGCTCCACAGCAATAAAACTCACAGCAATGTGTAGTGTGCATAAGCATATCACAAAGTTCCACAGCAATACAACTCCCTGTAATGTGCATAGTGTAAAGAATGGAGATACAGGGGTCCATAGGACCCCCCGCCTCTCTGCACCAGTACAGCGGCTTCTGATTTAGATGAAACAATGTAATAACGCAGACCGTGGCCCTTCTACTGATGCCCCATATGACCCTGTAGAACTAGGTACCAGAGATACAGCGACCCAAAGGACACCTGTATCACCGGTAAAGGGATTTCACAGGTTTGGGGGGAGGGGGGGAGACTCTGACATCATCACGCTCTTAGGTGATTATATCAGTGTCCAGGGGAAGTCCTACAGTGAGGGGAAGATGTCAGCTCGCTGTGAAAGTAGAAAGAAATGGCACTGAGCTGCAGGACTTCAGCGACGTGATGAGTACATCCTCTGCACACAAACATGAAACCAGAGGATGTGCTCAGCACATCGCCAGCAGCAAAGAGGTTAAAGGGTCATTCTTACTTTGTGAAGTGCAGTCAGCAGGTACTGTTGAGATTCTAGGAGCAATACCATCCTTTTGAGTGCAAGACAAGGGGGCAATACCAGACTGCGTCAATGACACAGGCGCAGCATTTTACACACAGCAGCCTTTAAACAGGCTGCTGTGTGTAAAATGCTGCGCCTGTGTCACTGAGTTTTACTACTACATACCCCCGGGATGTAGGGGATATATGGTTATTTATGTGAACGTATGGCTGTGTGTGTAAATGCATGTATTTGTCTTTAAACAGACAAATACATGCATTTACACACACAGCCATACGTTCACATAAATAACCATATATCCCCTACATCCCGGGGGTATGTAGTAGTAAAACTCAGTAACGTGCAGTGTGTATGAGCATATCACAGAGCTCCACAGCAATAAAACTCACAGTAAACACTGGGGTGTATGAGCAAGCACATAATCCACAGCAATGTAACTCACAGTGAACGCTGGTGTGTCCATAAGCCAAGTTTATAAGTCATGGGCCTGTGGAGAGCAAGGGAAGTCAGGAAACAAGGCCAGAGGTTCGGTACACAAATATCAGGAGTCCAGAGAGTAGCTGCTAGCACAAAGACAGATACAATGAAAGTGAACTTTAATGCAGAAGCATTGGGAGAAGGGTGTGACCAGTATAAATAGCCAGTAAGTGCTAATGAGGGAGAGCACCTGCTGAGCCTGTACGAAACCTGAACGCAGGCAAGGTATTCCAGGAAGAGGGCTGCTTGGGCTATTTGTGGTCCAGCAGCACAGGTCTTGTTCTTCCTGTGACACTGGCGGCGTGGACTGTGGCACTTCCTCATCTTTGCCCCCTTTATCCTTTGTATTCTCTTACAGGGTTATTCAAAGAGATTCGAAAAGTCACCGCACGTTCTCTTCAATTCGGTTCCTTTTGCCGATCCCAATTCGGTGACCCTTCGGTGTATTCAGCAAGCACCACAGGGTCCCCAAATTGCAGGGAAAAGCTGCCGCAAACCTGATGAAAACTAACCGCAAAACCCACCGAATGCACGCCGAAAACAAGCAAAAACATCTGGATTAACCTTCGAAAAAACCCGAGCAGGAGCCGATCACACGCAGCGAAGCAGCTGAGACCGCAGAGGAGGCAGTGAATAAATTAGCAAAACCGTTTGTATGAATCTGTGAAAATGAAACGCTGGTTGCAAAGAAACTACTGAGCGAAAATGTGTGAAATTTACACAGGAGGTCCAGGGAATGATAATAAAAACGGCTGTTACAGAAAAAATAAGTAAACTTAACCCCTTCGCTGATATGGACGCGCTGAGCGCGTCCACCCGCAGGTAACGTTCCTTGCGGTGGACGCGCTGAGCGCGTCCTCCCTTTGGGGCCAGCGTTCGGCCGGGTTAAATGCTAAAGTATCCTAAAAAATCTATAAATAAAGAGACTTTTTTGCTGCAGAATTTTATAATGAACGGTTTATTAGATATTGAATTAAAACGGGAATATTTTTAACATTGAAGCGTATGGGATTCGCCTGAATAAACCTGCAGAATTAAACCACCGAATGGCAGGGCATTTCGGGAACCTTTCACTGCTGGTTTGTGTTCTCTGAATAGCCGAAGCAGTGCTTTTTTATGGGGATTTCACTGCCCTCGAACAGGCACCGAACAGGCACCGAACAGGCACCGTAAGTGCAGGCAATTCGCCAGGATTTGGCGAATTGCCTGCTCTCTGGATAGCCAAATGGCCAGGAAAGGCAACCGAACGCTGATTTTCAAGCAATTCGGATCTCTTTGGATAACCCTGTTAGTCCTTACAATTTTCTTTTAATACACTACAACTGGGCCTTTATAAATAATACTAAATAAGGAGTAAAAATATATCCCTCAAGACATACCAATACATTGTCAGCTCACCAGCAGTTTAGCATCAGCAGTTTGGAAAAAGAGTTGATTGAATTCTAATTTTGGGCATAAAATCAGTTAAATCTGCATTAGAGGGAAATTTTAAATTGTTACTGTGGCCGAGATTCGCTATGGTAAGATATGGATATTTTGGGTAGTGCGTTCGCCAACACTCACTGATGAATTCAGGTTCTTGTACTTAAAATGGTGTAGAGATCATGGCTCCAACATGTTGCCGCAGCACAACACTGTTTCTCAATGTGCCTGCATTTCTTGCAGCACATCACGGCACCACCATGCTGCACAGCTCTTGCAGGAACTCATAATTCCATCATCATGTCACTTGAGATATTTACAGGTCTATTCAAAGAAAGGTGAAACTCAGGAGAAAGACTGGAGAAGTGAAAATTCTAGGTCAAAATAGCCAAATCAGAAAAATTCTCCCATTTATCTTACTTTTCAAATTGGCTATTTGATCTAGAGTGTTCTCTTCTCTTGCCAGTTCTCCTGGTTTTCACCTTTCTCTGAATAGCCCTGTTAGTGAATCTACACCAATGAGATTTTATATATTTTTTCGATAAATGTTTCTATATTAAAGATCGAAAGAACCGATCTTGAAAATAAATAAGGAAAGCCAAATAAATAAATAAAGCAATCACAATAATCGATGTTCCTTACCACAGGGAAGAGGATCATATAAAGAAGAGGAATGTTATAATTGGAGAGAAGAAGTGGAAATATGAGAAGCTGTCTGGTTTTATTCTTCAGAACTGTCTCTTAGGAGCTGATTAGGTTCAAAAGCAATGTCTGTAGATAAGAGACCGTTCTACAAGCAGGCTTGCATTTAATATTCTTGATAGGAATACGTTCCTGCAGCCTATATACGCTAGGGATCATTCGCCAGCAGGTCAGCACCTGCCTCCAAGCTACTTCAATGAGTAGTGAATGATCCTTTCACTTTAATTGGATCATTTAAATCCATAACTAAAATAAATATGTGTAAAAAAAACAGAACTTTCATGTAGCTATTTAACACTTGATTTATTTTAATGGTGTCTGAAAATGCTATATCTACTGCCTAAACGTTAATAGATTTTCAGCCTTGATTATGGCATTTCATGTTTATTATCTACCATGGCTTGGCAAGCTTTCCCTACCTGGACGAGCACGTCCAATAATATATGCCTTTGCTCTAGGCTCTTTCCAGTTTTAAGATCATGAAAGCCAGAGGGGAGTCATGATTTAAACATACCCACGTTTTTAATTGAAGTCTAAGAAGACGGAGGGGGTTGAAAAACAGCTGAGGTCTTGAAACAAGCATTTTGTGTAAGGAACAGGTCCGAAAATTACTGTTTTCATTAGACTTTGCAGAACAGAGTTGAGCAACGTCTCTGGCTACGAATGAGTCAAAACACCAGTTCTCTCATTTCCCTGAAAACAAAGGGATATTAATTTTAATATTTTATCAAACATCAACATATTGTGCAACACTGAACTATGTAACAATCATGCAAGAATATAACCAAAGGATTTTACATAGGAAAATAAGGGGAAAAGTAATGTAGGGAGATACGGACTCATCTGATTGAGACTGTCACAGTATGTTTCAGAGAAGTACAGATGTTTTGCTTTATTTTGTCCATAGTTATTAATCTCAACTTTAGTTTATTACAGATATAATTGACATCACACAAGATAAAAAAAATACATAACAAATGATAGTGTCATGAATTAAGCCTATGCCCGCACCTAAACCGTGGCAAACCCTTATTCACCTGTCTAGGTTTGTATGCAGGTTCGATTCCCCTATCTGGCTGTTAAGCTTCTGTTGTGATACCTACAGGTGTATACTACTTCACCTAAATGAAGCCTGCTTAAAAGAGGGATCCACCCTTCCATCAGGGCTTCAACATAACGTCCCTGGAAGTGCAGACAACCAGACCTGTCCCTGAAGCTCCCTACCGTGTTACCTGAATCCCTCCAGTGATACTCCCAAGTGGAACCCTGCTACCAAGGAGAATCTCCCCACCAAGGTACCCCGCTCTCAAGAACCCTCGTTCTTCGAGTGTACCCCACTTCCAAGAATCCTCGTTTGTCAAGCATACCCTGCTTTCAAGAATCCCTGTTGTCAAGCTGAATCCTGCATACAGTCTGTTGCCTGCCTGCTAGTGCTGCTATTATTTACTATTTGTTTTGTTTATTATTTAATAAACCTTCAATACCCAGCAACCTGTGTGACTCCTATGATCACTGCATCCTGGGCTCACTTCACCCACCGCCGCACTCCCGTACCTGACAGATAGTGTTAAACTCAATCATTGTATAAGACCCTAATCTGTTGCCAATTGTCACGTATTCCCCACGGATATATGAAACCGGTCCCTGTACGCAGAGTCACCCTTACCCTTTCTGATCCTTAGAGTGGTCGGGTTGAATATATATATATGTGGATAGTAAGTAACTAGTAAGTTACTAGTAACTAGTAAGCCAGGGGTCAAAAAACAGAATCGTTGATTGCCAAAGCCAGGGGTCAAATACCAGAATCGTCAATTGCCAAAGCAAGGGGTCAAACACAGAGATTGATATATTTTATAAACGCTAGGTAGCACTGCGGGATGTGAGAAATACGTCAGCGCACTGATCTGGGCTAACTGAAGGGCTTTTAAACCCGATGGCGCCGCGTCATATTTCCGTACCCCGCCCCTCTGGTCATCACGTGACCAGCGCCGGCATGCATTTCATCCGGCGCTCGGCCAGCGAACAGCGTGGAGGATGCTGCTGGGCGCCAGAGGTACGTGACACCAATTTATTAATAAAATTAAGTCTTATTAAGGGACACTTTAGGTATTGTAAATTAAGGGAACACTGTGCCATGAGCATCATCAGACCTGTCTCACCTCCAGGAGGATTCTTGGAGGACTGATTCAGCCCTCCATGTCTAGGGACTTGGCCCCTCTGAGAAGCTCAGATCAGTGAGTATTCATCTGAGCTTCAGGCATCAGAACTTGGAAGCAGTTATCAATTTGGGTCTCACCTCACTCCCTCCCGGCCAATTCCCTACGGCCACGTGACATGCTCCGGCTTGCAGGAAGCTGCCAGTCTGCCACATCCCGAGGACTGGACAACCAGCCCTGTGCTGGAAAAAAAAGTATTGACACAATATTAAGGGTTAGAATGGACTTGGGATACAGAGGGGGTCAAGAGGAACTAATGTCTAACCCCCTCCATTCCCCCCTTTCATTTTAACCCTAGAATATCCAATTGAACACCAGTTTTTCACAAAATGCATTAATATAGACACTAGTTATTATATTACATTGGATTATCTTGTATGACATCTAACTCCCACATGCTGCCTCTCTAGACATAGCGTTCTATGACATTTACATATGTCCGATCCCTCCCAAAAGACATGCATTTCCCCTCTAACAACATGTTACCTGCCATGTTTTCAGACTTCTTGAAAATGAATTATTGGGAAATATAAGCTTCTCTCCCACATTGCTTATTATAATAGGACGTATTAAAGCTCTAATGAAAAGCTTATCATTCTCTATGACGTGTCACTGGCAAAAAAGAGCTGGTTTAGCTGGTTTAGGATTGTTCCAGATGTCTTTACAAAATTGCTCGAATGAGTAATCAGTCTCCAGCTGCTGTAAATATCAGAGCATCACATAATCTAATTGCTGTTATCCTGGACTAGCTGTGCCAAACAAGCTAGGAATGGAGGAGGAATGGAAAAGAACAGACGGCCCTTAGGTCCTCATTGTTCGATTGCATTTGGCCAAAAGTGAGATTGATTTAAACAAGGATCTTCTTTAAAATATAGTCCTTGTGAGCCTGTTTAAAAAGGACTCCATCATAAATTTAAGGGCCTGTAAAATGTTGGCAATCAAATCTAACTTTCTCATACTTCTAAGGTATCTACTGTGTACCTTCTCCCATTCAATCCAGGAGTAAATGTTTTTATCATCCTCCTTTCCACCAGGTAGACCAGGGGTGTCACACTCCAGCCCCTCCAAAAGTTGATTGACTGCAATTCCCAGAATTCTCTGAGTTCAATGGATGGTCAGTGAATCAATGGAACTGTAGTTCCGAAACATCTGGGGGGCTGGAGTTTGACAGCCATGATGTAGACTGTGCATGAAGTAGGAGTACCAGGAGGATTGCACATAGGACTGTTACATCTCTGAGAGGTGAGACCATTTATATATTCACGTATGGACATGACTGGTAACAGATCCGACTGCAGGGGTATATGGACACAGATACTATTAGTATTATTTGTATGACATACACGGCAGATCACAACCTGGATGCAAAGTACAGTGCTCAAGCAATATAGCATAACGGCTCGGGTGCTGTGCTTATTTTTACCCATCCTATTCCTTCCTAGATCTCGGATTTAGTGCCATGTTACTGTACTTTAATGTCTCCTATACTTTGTATAGGCGATGCAAATGTGGCTCCAGCAGATGGAGAATGAGTTAGTCCAACCTGCTCATTCACCATCTGTATCTAATGCTATTCTGAAAATAATATTGTTTCTCAGACCCAGGTGATGGGTGACAGCACAATCACATAACACACAAAACTAAACCCACCCAAAAATCCAATACTCACCTCATATCCCTAGGTGTAGAAAGCGGAGCGATCCACTGTTTCCTCTCTCTACGGGCATAGGTACACTGGGAACAAATAAATCCCAGGGTTCCTCAGTGTACCCTTCCGCTGCCCAGCTAGATCTCATTCACGCAAGCTCTTACAGAACTTGCGTGAGATCTCCTCTGTCTCCATGGAGTCCTATGGATTCCTGGAGCAGATAACACCAGCAGCACTAAGTGCCGCTGTGCAGGGGCGGATCCAGGGGGCAACGGAGCAAATGCCCCCAAGAAAATATTACCGACTGGCCGAGTGCTTTTCTTCGTACGAGTGGCCGCCGGCATGAAACTTGACTGCTCGCCTGGGATCCACCAGCCGCGATGTCGCGAGATCGCGGAGTTCACGTGATCTCGTGAACTCTGGGATCTTGCGAGACCGCGGCTTGTGCGTGGTTCCCAGGCGAGAGGCCGAGCTACTTCCTTTGCCGGCGGCCGCTCGAAAGAAGAAAAGCACTCGGAGGGGCCTGGCAGAGGAGACCAATTGGGACCACGTGAGCTGGGGGCAATATATTAAATGTGAGCTGGTGGCAATATATTAAATGTGGGGGGCGTGGCCGGCTACCAACAGAGGCAGATGTGCTTTGGTGGAGCTCTGCACGTCTGCCGCCATTAGGGACCTTCAGCTGACTTCAAACGGGGACCTTCTTCTTTAAAGGTACCGGGGTAGCTGGCCACCCAAAAAGTGCTGTCCGGAGTCTGCTATGTACCCCCCTCCGGACCAGAGACAACCCGTTTCGCGCCCTAAATATCTGCAGAGCACGATCTGCCGGCGGCCATCTTGGGGCCTGGGATTCAGCGCCTGCTCATCCGGATCCTCCATCGGCCCCCTTACCAGGGTTCCCGGTTGCGGTGAGCTGTGGGGCTGGAGGACCTCTGTCCTCCGGCTGCTGCTGTTGGACTCACAGCAGAGTTATCAGGGGTGGATGCGGACTGGCGGCGGCTGGCCTGCCCAGCCCCCACCAGGACTTTGGGAGCTGTGTTGGAGGGCCTCGAGGCCTGCCTCACGCTGATGCCTGGGGACGAAGAGAGCCCGCTCACACGTGGCGTGTGGCACCGGCTAATGGAGGTACTGGGGACGGAACAGAAGATGGAGGTGGAGGATGTGGCGCTGTCGGTGGCTGAATCCTTGGCTGGCGATGAGGAGGACGTCTCTGTGATGGAGGCTGCGCTAGCTGAGATGGAGTTGGCCTGATGGATGTTCGTATGGTGTAACCTATGTGAGCTGCCTTGGCGCGTCGGGGCTGTCTACACAGCCTTCCCACTGGACACGGGCTGAAGCGGTGGGTTTCCCCTGAGCTTTTCTTGAGAGTCTCCCCCACTTACCATACCATCTGCGTACCAGCGCACATACGCGTTTGCACTCACAATGTTAAGTATAGGACGCGCGACGTACAGTAAGTTCGCGCAGGTTCACCCACGGTAGACGATTAAGCACATTTGTTGCGCTGACTATGTAATACGGCATTCAGCGCAAATGGTTTTACCCCTCGCGTTAATTTTTTTGCGCCGGCGCAAACGTTTGCGCGAAGATTGTAATTTAGCCCATTACGTTTTTACGCTTAAATCTGTCGAACTGAAACACCGAATATCAGTGTATCTCGCCGGAATTTCGATGCAGTTTGGCATTCTGTGAATAGAAGACACAATAGTCTTCTTTGGGGCAATTTTGGTGCCGCTGAACGCCACTGAATTGTGGCTAATTGCTCCGTAGTTTGCTTTCGAATCGCCTGTATTTGGCGAATTGACAGCTTAGTGAACTGTCCCTAAATTGCACCGAACAGTGAAATTCGAGGCCAATTTGAAAGTTAGTGAGTAACCTCTTAAATTAATTTAATTGGGTTTCATTAAGTGCCACATTATTACAGCTTAGAATGTCTAGAAAGCACAAAAGGTGATTATGCTTAAAATCCTCCCCCGTAACTCTTTCCTGGGGAAACCTTTAACTCCCGAGTGTTGCTCTTAGCATCGCATTAATGATAACTGGGTGGTCCTGTCACCCGACAAGCTGAGAAAAGACAAAAAGCATCCCATTGAACACACAATGTTTTAATACAGGGCCGCTTAGTATAAACAAAGCAGAGAGGGTTTCAGCCATTCATATATTTGTATTTCCACATGTTTTAATCCATATTTGAATTGCTGGCAGCCCGCCACAAACTTTTACTGAAAAGCAGCGCCAGTACGTGCCTCGTCAGCTGTTCACATCATGTAGAGCAATATCAAATTCCTAAGCGCACCTACTGGTACTAAACTGGGATAACGGGTGTGACATGTAAAAAAAAAACTGCTGTTCATACTTACCCCGTCATCGTTGCCACATCTGTGTGTGCTTAAATCACAGCTGTGCTCTGGGGGAGCTGACCAGCCTTGCTAGCCTTCAAAGTAAAAAGTAAGCACAAGGTAAATGTGGAGTTAGACCACCACTCCAGTAATCACTTGATTCCTCTGGATTGGAAGTTACTTTCAGAGAGCTCTGCTGTCATTTTTTGCTCATCTTGTTGATTTGCTTTTCTTTTTATGAATGCGTTCCCCTATTCCCAAATGCACATTGATGCAGATTTTTTGTGGCTGTATTATCTTTTTAATCGTGGATTCTGCAGAGTAACTGAGTTACTGGGTGTTGTAGTCTGGGAACAGCGGGATTGATGAGTCTGAGCCCCAGCCTTAAACGTCCTTGTATTTAATAGTGATAATCATGCAGCAAGGAAGTATTAAAAGGACACTCTAGTCTAGGGTTGCCAGATCGGCCATGTTTTCCTGGACACAAATAGTTTATTCATGCTGAAGGGCAGCACATAAATAACGCAGCCCATAAGGCAGCCCGATGTTGCATGACAGCACGTTTCCCAGTGTTTGACTCTGTATTTAAACCATAAAATGCATCCAGGAATACATGGCTGACCTTGCAACCCTACTGTAGTCACCATGATTACAATTAACTGGTGAGCCAAGTCCCCTCATTCTCCGTTTGGGTGTCCCTGTGTACTGTGTCAGCCTTACTAATACAGTAGGGCTCCCCTCAGCCTGAAAGTCTGTCAATCAGCACTAGGGATGTGCGTTTCATATTGTACCGATTCGTTTTTCTCACGAAACGGGTCGATTCGGTGCTTCGGATTCGTCCAATGTTCCGAACCGGACCAGCAACGAAGTACACACCATCCAAAATATTTCCCGATACGAACGAAAAAATTTCGTATGGACATGAAATTTGGAAAATTGCAAGTAATTTTCATTCTATTCGCGATTTCGATTCCGTTTCGGTTAATTTCAGACAAGGTATTTTTGTATCGTTTCAAGTCTGTTTCGGTTCCGTTGCGGATTTCGTAATTTCGTATCGTCAGTCACTTTTTTCAGTTGTTCCAGTGCAAAATTCACGTTTTTATTAAATATATCTTAAAGCATTTTTTTTTCACTTACAGCAAGAATTGTCTGCATTAATTTATTAGGATTATTTTTGCATTTTTCGGGAATATTTGGGTTAATATTTAGGGTTCTTCCTAACTTATTTTAAATGTATAACGAGGTCTGTTTTTTTTCTTTGCAGAACACATACAGCTGGATTATCTTCTCGCAGTCCGTCCGTATTTGTTTTGTTCGGCAATGAATTTTGATACAATACATTTTGTCAGTATCAGTACCATTGATAGTAACAAGCCTGTTGTTGTCCATGGTGATGATATGAAGACATAGATTGATAATATGTGTTTCTCCATCGACGACTGTCCATGGTTCTGATCCCTAAATATTAACCCAAAAATTCCCGAAAAATGCAAAAATAATTCTAAAAAATAAATAAAAGAAATAGTTGTTTGCTGCAATTGAAAATAATAAACGGTTTTAGAAATATTTAATAAACACTTAAAACCAGGGATTTGTTTTAACATTTATTCATAAGAAAAAAAGGATCTTTCATAAAAAACCATATGTCCGAAGGAACGAATCGGCAGGATTACCATATCGACCGAAATATCGGAGCATCCGAAATACCATATGTTTAAAGTCAAAACGAAAATCCGAGGATGGACCCTTTGAAACAAAGAGAACAGACGATCCAAAGGACCGAAATTCCCCGATTTCATGAAACAAAAATTCTTACAAAACACCGAGCCGAAACGAAAATGGGCCAAAACGATCCGAAACAAAACTTTTGAAAAACCGAACGTGCCAAAACGAAGCAAAAAAAAAACCCGCGTGCACATCCCTAATCAGCACACACGAGGCACTACACATTCTGCTCCATCCACCCTGGCATGATCTAAATATGTCAACATGAAATTAACCAGGACCATCTTCTTAAAAATAGAGAAACAAAAACCTTTCAGGTACACCCTTGGCCAGGCAAAATCTTTCATGTGAGATCCAGCTTAAAGGGACACTCTACGCACTCTAAACCACTTTTACTTATGAAAGTGGTCAATCTGTGTGAAGTGACCCCCCCACCAGCCTGGTTTTATGTCTGGTACAGCGGAGGGTCACAGCTGTCTCCGAGCAGATGGGATTCTAAATATCCAACCTGTTGGGGACCAATGACAGCAACAAGTTCTACGTACTGGCATCATCCTGTCTCTGAAACGTTTGCAGGAGGGAGCATTCAGTGAAACAGTAGCCATGAGCTAGTGCTGAGCGTCCAGGGGCGAACACAGCCCCAATTCATCATTCTGTGCATGAGCTTGTACGAGTTTACGTACACAAAGTTGCATAACCCATGGAATTGCGCAAGAAGCTCCAGAGATTTCTTTATTTGGCAGCCCTGGAGCAAAAGAAGAGAAGCTGTCCAGGATATAGGGAGAAAAGAGTGAATGTGTATGGCTAACTAAGACTAGCATATTCCTGTAATGGAATTTTTATATTGGATGTCTACGGTTAATTGTGGGTAATATGCAACCAAAAGCTTCTCTATAATAATATAGGAACACAACCCTCTCACTCTCATGTTGACCTTTATATAAATACTCTTGAGTCTTGGCGTAAATAAGTATTTTATCTAATTTACTCCATGTTAATTCTACCCTGATTTATTATAGTTTAGAGATTCATTATTGGGAATTGTATTGCTGTGCAGCTCTGTTATACACCTGCACACCTCAAATAGATGGGACCTCTAAAATGTAGAACATTAGGGAAAAAAATTAGAGAGTAAGATATTTGAGGTAAAGACAGAAAGACTTGCAAAGTGTGTGATATGATTGAACAGGATTCATATGTAATGGGGAATGTGGCATAGTATGAAATTAGGGTGCACTTAATGAGTGTGACGAAGATGTACGTGGGTGCCTGTGTAAGCCTTCCTGATTTATCTACATCTGTACTGAATCATTTTTAGTTTATCCCCCTATTTGACATTTTTAAGTATTAAAAAAAATTATTCTGTCCCCTTCCCCTCTATTCCGCTTCCCTAGGACCAGACCCAGTCAGCCACTGCAAAAATACAACCCTGGCTCAGAGGATTTAGCTTGGCTTCTATCTCAAGCAGACGTTGTCAGTCCCAGAAAAGCACAAGGGTCGGGATAAGCGTATAAGGATACTCTATTCTAAAAATAAGGATTGTACAAGGGTGGAGGGGTCCAGGAGGGGCTGCTAATTACCCCATTCTCTTCCTGCCCCTATTTTCTATCTTAGCTTTATGGCTTACATTATCCCTTTTAATTACTTAGAGGTGAATTTGCAAGGAATTGGGCAAATTAGATACAATAGTCTAAACTGAAGCTGAATTTAAAAATTGTCCAACTACAGTTTTCTTCAGTTTGACAAATTTGACATAAAACTTGCATTTCCTTTGCACTCTAAGCTCTATTCCAACCCTGGTGTAAATCTAACCAGAACCATTGCAATCTATGGCACTGGTAGGTTTGCAACAACCCTGGTTAAGATTACAACAGTGCATGAAAACAGGCCACACTATCTAGAGCAGTGTTTCCCAACTCTGGTCCTCAAGTACACCTAACAGGTCAGGTTTCCCATCAGGGCCAAATTTGCATCTCAGGAACCTGTAGGCACAGAAATGTGGAGCATCTCTCCCCCTGTCTGCCCCCCCCCCAAAAAAAAAATATGCCAAAATGACATTTTACATTTTCGATTTGGGGGAAAAGAAAACATTTTAAAAAACTGAAAACGAGTTTCTCTCTGCACACAAATCATAAGAAGGGGCAGAATCTGTTGCCTTAGTTGAGTTAGTGCAGTGGCATTGTTTGTTTTATATGTAAAAGCATATATTGCATCTGCCATAAAACAAAAAAGAAATGTAGCATTTACTCTTTTTGAATTTTTCTATTTTTACACATTACATGGTCATGTTTGGTTTCATGGTAAAGAACAGACTCTGACCTTTCCAATGACACCTCAGTTAACCAGGGCTCGAATCCAGGGGGAACGCGCGGGAACGGCGTTCCCGCACTTTTCCCACAGTGGGAACGATGCGGGAACGCAGGTTCCCGCTGTGGCCCGAGCCCTGAATCAGCTGGCTGCACATGGAGAGCGGCCACGTGTTCTCCCCCCTATGACGAGCGGCAGCTGGTATGAAGTGCGGCCGCTCGTCTGGGATTCAACAGCCATCTGGGATCTCGCAAGATCACGGAGGTCACGTGGACTCCGCGAACTTGCGAGATCGCGGATGGCTGTTGGATCCCAGGCGAGCGGTCGCACTTCATACCAGCTGCCGCTCGTCGTAGGAGGGAGAACACGTGGCCCCCCGCCATGTGCGGCCAGCAAAACGGGCTTGGCGAAGGAGAGGTGAGCTGGGGGCAAATACATCCATATGAGCTGGGGAAAATACATCCATATGAGCTGGGGCAAATACACCCATATGAGCTGGCCTGGGGGCAAATACATCCATATGAGCTGGGGGCAAATACATCCATATGAGCTGGGGCAAACATATCCATATGAGCTGGGGCAAACATATCCATATGAGCTGGGGCAAATATATCCATATGAGCTGGCCTGGGACAAATATATCCATATGAGCTGGGGCAATATATCCATGTGTTTGGGGCAGTATATCCATATGAGCTGGGGGTAATATATCCATGTGTTTGGGGGCAGTATATCCATATGAGCTGGGGCAAGTATATCCATATGAGCTGGGGCAGTGTATCCATACGAGCTGGGACAATATATCCATGTGTTTGGGGGCAATATATCCATATGAGCTGGGGCAGTATATCCATGTGAGCTGGGGGCAGTATATCCATACGAGCTGGGGCAGTATATCCATACGAGCTGGGGGCAGTATATCCATATGAGCTGGGGCAGTATATCCATGTGAGCTGGGGCAAATATATCCATGTGAGCTGGGGCAAATATATTCAAGTGAGCTGGGGCAAATATATCCATATAACCAGTGCTGTGCATATTATTCTGGGGGCTCAGTGCTGGGTATATTATTCTGGGGGTCCATTGCTGTGCATATTATTCTGGGGGCTCAGTGCTGTGTATATTATTCTCGGGGTTCAGTGCTGTGCATATTATTATGGGGGCTCAGTGCTGTGTATATTATTCTGGGGGCTCCGTCCTGTGCATATTATTCTTGGGGCTCAGTGCTGTGCATATTATTCTGGGGTTCAGTGCTGTGTATATTATTCTGGGGGCTCAGTGCTGTGCATATTATTCTAGGGTTCAGTGCTGTGTATATTATTCTGGGGGCTTAGTGCTGTGCATATTATTCTGGGGGCTCAGTGCTGTGTATATTATTCTGGGGGCTCAGTGCTGTGCATATTGTTCTGGGGGCTCAGTGCTGTGCATATTATTCTGGGGTCCAATGCCTGTGTTTATAATTCTGGTGGGTCTGTGCATATAATTCTTTGGGGTCTGTGCCTGTGTATATTATTCTGGGGGGTCTGTGCCTGGATATATATATATATATGTATGTGATATATATATATATATATACATATATTATACAGTCAGGTCCAGATATATTGGGACATTGACACAATTCTAACATCGTAAGCTCTATACACCACCACAATGGAGTTGGAATGAAACAAACACAATGTGCTTTAACTGAAGACTGTCAGCTTTAATTTGAGGGTATATACATCCAACTCAGGTGAACGGTGTAGGACTTACAGCAGTTTGCAGATGTGCCTCCCACTTGTTAAGGGATCAAAGGTAATGGGACAATTGGCTTCTCAGCTGTTCCATGGCCAGGTTTGTGATATTCCCTCATTATCCCAATTACAATGTGCAGATAAAAGGCCCAGAGTTCATTTCAAGTGTGCTATTTGCATTTGGAATCTGTTGCGGTCAACTCTCAAGATGAGATCCAAAGAGCTGTCATTATCAGTGAAGCAAGCCATCATTAGGCTGAAGAAACAAAACAAAAAATTTGAGGGTATGTACATCCAACTCAGGTGAACGGTATAGGACTTACAGCAGTTTGCAGATGTGCCTCCCACTTGTTAAGGGACCAAAAGTAATGGGACAGAATAATAATCATAAATCAAACTTTCCCTTCTTAATACTTGGTTGCAAATCTTTTGCAGTCAATCACAACCTGAAGTCTGGAATGCATAGACATCACCAGACGCTGGGTTTCATCCCTGGTGATGCTCTGCCAGGCCTCTACTGCAACTGTCTTCAGTTCCTGCTTGTTCTTGGGGCATTTTCCCTTCAGTTGTGTCTTCAGCAAGTGAAATGCATGCTCAATGGGATTCAGGTCAGGTGATTGACTTGGCCATTGCATAACATTCCACTTCTGTCCCTTCAAAAACTCTTTGGTTGTTTTTGAAGTATGCTTTGGGTCATTGTCCATCTGCACTGTGAAGTGCCGTCCAATGAGTTCTGCAGCATTTGGCTGAATGTGAGCAGATATTATTGCCCGAAACACTTCAGAATTCATCCTGCTGCTTTTGTCAGCAGTCACATCATCAATAAATACAAGAGCACCAGTTCCATTGGCAGCCATACATGCCCACGCCATGACACTACCACCACCATGCTTTACTGATGAGGTGGTATGCTTAGGATCATGAGCAGTTCCTTTCCTTCTCCATACTCTTCTCTTCCCATCACTCTGGTACAAGTTGATCTTGGTCTCATCTGTCCATAGGATCTTGTTCCAGAACTGTGAAGGCTTTGTTAGGTGTTGTTTGGCAAACTCTAATCTGGCCTTCCTGTTTTTGAGGCTCACCAATGGTTTACATCTTGTGGTGAACCCTCTGTATTCACTCTGGTGAAGTCTTCTCTTGATTGTTGACTTTGACACACATACACCTACCTCCTGGAGAGTGTTCTTGATCTGGCCAACTGTTGTGAAGGGTGTTTTCTTCACCAGGGAAAGAATTCTTCATTCATCCACCACAGTCGTTTCCCGTGGTCTCCCGTGTCTTTTGGTGTTGCTGAGCTCACCGGTGCATTTCTTCTTTTTGAGAATGTTCCAAACAGTTGTTTTGGCCACGCCTAATGTTCTTGCTATCTCTCTGATGGGTTTGTTTTGTTTCTTCAGCCTAATGATGGCTTGCTTCACTGATAATGAAGGCTCTTTGGATCTCATCTTGAGAGTCGACAGCAACAGATTCCAAATGCAAATAGCACACTTGAAATGAACTCTGGGCCTTTTATCTGCACTTGTAATTGGGGTAATGAGGGAATATCACACACCCGGCCATGGAGCAGCTGAGAAGCCAATTGTCCCATTACTTTTGGTCCCTTAACAAGTGGGAGGCACATCTGCAAACTTCTATAAGTCCTACACCGTTCACCTGAGTTGGATGTACATACCCTCAAATTAAAGCTGACAGTCTGCAGTTAAAGCACATTGTGTTTGTTTCCTTCCAACTCCATTGTGGTGGTGTATAGAGCCAAAGATGTTAGAATTATGTTGATGTCCCAATATTTCTGGACCTGACTGTAGAACCTGTGAGTTATCACTGTACAGTAAGTGAAGTCTTCAGTCAGATGAAATTGAGAAATGAGTATTGTTATCTGCGCTCTCTGATATGACAAAGTATCCCAAAATTGAAATTTTTCCTCAAAGCCTTTCATTGAAACTAACTCAGATCAAAACTAGCTTTTTGCACTTTCACAGGATTTAGGAATTTGTTTCATTCCAACTCCATTGTGGTGGTGTATAGAGTCAAAGATGTTAGAATTGTGTTGATGTCCCAATATTTCTGGACCTGACTGTATCTAGTGTGTTAGTCCAGTTGTCAAAATCACGAGTATACCTGTACGTAGTGATACCTTTCACTGATCAGTATAGTTTCCAGACCTGAAGAGGAGAGGTTACACTCTTGAAAGCTTGTCTTTTAAATGTAATGTTAACCCAATAAAAATGGTATCACCACGTACTGCTATACTCGTGATAGATATATATATATATAGATATTATATATAGAGTTATTTTTTCTTAAGTCCTGGTGTGCGTCCTTCTCTGTTTGGTTTGCATATCTTCTATTGGGCTTTGCACCCAGGCATTCGTGAGTTTATATATGGCTATAGCAGGTTGCCGCAGCTTTAATTATATATATATATATATATATATTTTCTTCAGGTAATAGGGGTTGTGGAATTCGGGGGGGGGGGTTCCCTCACTTTTTTCCCCAGGACTTGGCCCCTGCACTTAACCTTGTACAGTGTACAATTCAGAGATGCAGGTTCCAAAGTCTCTCTGTCCCTCCTCACTGCATCATCAGCTCCACACTTGCTGGCAGTGTGGGAAATAAGGTGAGTTACCGCAGCATCACTGATCACTTTATAATCTGAATACATACACTGAATAATAGTGCTGCATTAGAAAAAAATACAAGTAAATGTTATTTTATTTTTACATAATTATAATCTGGTATATTCGGTATCTCTGGAAAGGCCATAACCTGGTCTTTCTAATGAAACCTCATATGTCCCTCTAGCCCTTAGGGCTCCAGAGATACAGTGGTCTCAATGATTATAAAAAAATATATATATTTTTATTGCACAGAGCAAGGCACCCACTTGAGGCAGGCGCCTGTAGACACATGTCTACTGTGCCTAGTTATAAATCTGGTCTTTTTGCCATAAATATGAAGCACAGGGCAGAGGTCAAGTCCAGGGGGGACGCGTGAAATTGCAGTTCCTCCATTATTCGTGCAGAAGGGAACTCAGTTCCCATTGGTCCCATGCACTATAAAGCATGAATTCAGCTGATCAATCATATCTTTCCCTGTTAAGTCACAATAAATATTTTATTTATTGTGTATTTTTGCCAGAATCTACATATATCTACATTCAGGGCTCAAAATTTCAAGTCCCAAGCTACTAGCCAGACCTTAAAAGTTACTCGCCACCAGTTGCCCCACCTACCCTGCTCTGAACTCCGCCCCTAAACACACCCTCTTAAATTATCTTATGAAATTACACTGTTAAAGGTTTTATTCAGAATAAAGTTACAAAAATAAATAACTTTAAACAGACCGAGACTCCAGATACATTTATACCCAGACATCAGATCCAAGTAATATCATCCATTAAGTACAGACTCCTCGCCAACAGTTTTTAGGACCAAATTAATTTGGGGTTTATGCATCCGATATATCAAGTGGAACCGAATACTCTCTTTTAACCCTTTAACGCCGCATGACGTCCTGGCGGCGGGCGGGCTTTCAAGACGCGGGGCGTACAGGTACGCCCCGCTGTCTTCAATGGGGCCGCCTCGGCCCCTCCCCGCAGCCTGCGCGTGCTGACTCGCGGTGCGCGTCATTGGCTGCGCAGGGAAGGCCTGAAATCAAGCCGTCCCCTGCAGCCAATGACGCGCACTGCACGCCGGCTGCAGGGAGGGCCCAAAATTAGTGCTGCGTGACGGCACCTGTCGGCGAGGCGTACCTGTACGCCTCGCCAGCAAATTTAAACACCTTAAGGGCGCCACCCCTACGTCCTTAAGGGGTTAATTGTTTGTATGCCAGATTATCATAAGAAGTTAGAAGACCCCATAGTCAGTTTTCCCCCCTTGGATGCTAATACAGATGAATCCATTAAAATTCGTGTGCGATACTTCCATCCCCATTTCTTTTTTTTTGCCCCTTCCGTATCACTCATCTTTCTTTATAAATAGATATATTTAATTTTGCTGAACCTCAAACGCCTACGCCACCATTTCACCAATTATGACCCCTCACGGGAGAGGTTAGTTCTGCCAAGGGCCCCCTTTAATTAATTTCTCTCTCCCCCTGTAATTCATTTCTCCCCCTCCCCTGCAATTAATTTCTCCCCCTCCCCTGCAATTCATTTCTCCCCCTCCCCTGCAATTTTCATCCTGCAATTCACCCCCCCTCACACTCCCCTGCAATTCACCCCCTCACACTCCCATTCCCCTGCAATTCACCCCCCACTCCCTTGCAAATCACCCCCCGCCCCCACTCCCTTGCAATTCACCCCCCCTCCCACTCCCCTGCAATTTTCACCCCCACTGCAATTTTCACCCCCCTCCCACTCCCCTGTAATTCACCCCCACTCCCACTCCCCTGCAATTCACCCCCCCTCCCACTCCCCTGCAATTTTCACCCCCCTCCCACTCCCCTGCAATTCACCCCCTCCCTTTACCTGTCCTTGCGAGTAGTAGAGTGAGGGGGCGGGGATAATCCCCGCTTCCCTCACTCGCTGAGGCATGCTGAGTCCTCCTTCACGCTGTGCCCGGAAGAGGAGGAGCGCAGCGTGAAGGGACATCCAGCGTGTAACAGGTAAAAGGGGGGTGGGAGAGGGAATTTGCACCCCCCCCTGTTGTGACACTTTGAGGACTAATTGATTCTTCACGCCGGATGTTTTCCATCTCTGGTCATGCTGTACCCGGCATGCCCTCTGTCTCTCCATGCTACACTCTCACTGATGCTGCTTTGGGGAGACGGGATGAACCTCTTACTGATTCAAGATGTTTGCTCGGCGCAGTTTCCCGTGATCCGTTCACATGGTACAGCAAACGGGCGAGTGCGCCGAGCAAATCTCTGAGATCAGTAAGAGGTTCAGCCGGTCTCCCCGAAGCAGTGTCAGTGAGAGTGAAGCATAGAGAGACAGAGGGCATGCCGGGTACAGCATGAAAACCAGAGATGGAAACATCCGGCGCGAGGAATCAATTGGTCCTTAGAGTGCCACAACAGGGAGGTGCAAATTCACTCTCCTACCCCCCCTTTTACCGGAAGTGGCTTTTGCCGGCTGGAAAAAAAAAAAAAAAAAACGCTGCCACTGGAATGCGCAGGCAGAACGATATACTTTATCGTGCTGCCTGCGTGTGCATCTCCACTCGCCCACCCTTAATTTCCACTCGCCAAATGAGAGCAGGCGAGTGGAAATTTTGACCCCTGTCTACATTAATATATCCGATTTGAGTGTGTGTCTGTGTTACGTTTCAGATTATAATTACTAATTGGGGGAAAGAAATTCTGATGAGTTCCCACACTTGTTTTTTTAGGACTCGACCCCTGGCACAGAAGATATGATTTGCTGCTCAGTGATTGGACGATTCAGTCTGCATTTCCCCAAAGTGATCCTTAAAATCTGCCCTGTTAGGGATATTTGAGGACCAGAGTTGGGAACCACTGTTCTAGAGCATAAAACATTAGTATTCCTCTCTTATTCACTAGATATTAGTCATACAAATAAACTAAGGTCGGAATAAGGAATGGATACAGATACCATTTCGCCTTGACTGTAGTTTATGGGATCAGTTTCAGACTTCAGAGAACATGTGCCTATTTATAAGGAAAAATACCATGTCATCAACGTTCATTGGCTTTGACTCAGTATTAACTGGTGTTTCTTCGAGAGAATTATAGACAGGTCCTTTCTCTAATACAATCCAAATACAAAAAATCCCTTAGATTTGTAGAGTCTAATCCATAGGATTATTATTTTACGCAATTTTCTTGCAAAATGCTTCAAACGTCTATCTGGTAACATGGCGTTTTCTTGGCACAGCATTTGAGGCTGTTGTCGTCATAAAACAGGAATGTATGTGTGTGTCAGACTTTTATAATGTGTGTAAAAAAGACTTTAAGAACGTGTGTCAGAGGGGAAGTGAGAATGTCAATAAAAAGGAATATCAGACAGATGGTAAGCACATTACAAACACACATTATGTGTCAAGACAAAATGGGAGTCATCCTGTGCAATTCATTGACAAACGCAGAGTGCCAGAAACCTTGTGTCATGTACTGGAGTCAAAGATGCATTTTAGGAGGGATAGGTCTGTCTTTAAATGACATTATCCTTTCTTTCCAAATGCTTTTCCTGAAGTAAACTCTTCGTCACAATTCTGACAGAATTTATCCTGCACTAAAAGGAGAATTTATAGAACTTATGGTTACACTCAAATAGGATAAAGACTCTTAAGGGCATACACTTGCCACATCTGGTCCTCGATAAAGGTGTTCCACAGCCACCAGATTTTGAACTTGCACAGCCAAAAAGAAGCAAAGCTGGTCACACCATAAGGGTTCTTTTTTATAATCAATTTTAAAACCTCCTCTTAATCAGGATCGAGTATACTTGATTTACACAAACACCTGCTGGCATCCCGAGATCGAGTATACTCAATCTGGACTTGATATGGAGCAATGCAAAGGACTTTTGTTTATTGCAAATTAAATTGTTTTGCAAATGGACTCCAGAATTTGCTCATAAAGGGCCCTATCACCTGGAGTGAGCTAACCCTAGCGTCAGCAAGTTTTTGCATTAGCGCCAGGTAAAATTTGTCTAGCATCTGACCAACCATTTGCCTCTTGATAAAAATAGCCAAAAAAAATCACTTAATGCCTGGTAATTTGCGAGTTTACTGTACTTACTGTGTCCTATACTTAACATTGGGAGCGCTAGAGATCACTTGCGCTATTGTAACCAACAGATCACTCAGTGCCTACGCTAATTTTTAGACAGACGGCAATCAGAAAATTTTACCTACTGCTCAACCCTGGAGGTAACATAAAAAACCCCACAAAAAACAGGCCCTCGCCCAAAATTAACAGGCAATTGAAAGGAATGCAGCACAGGTGTTCTCTTGGCCCCATACACCATAGTAATGGATCTGGTCAGCAATGTCGCTGCTGTTGCAGTAGGCTCTATTATGATATATATGTATCCTTTATCCAGATATATCAGTGGCGTAACTAGAAACCTGAGGGCCCCGGTGCAAGAATCCATGAAGGGCCCCCCTACCCCCCCAAAAAAATCTATATTTTTACTTTTTTTTTTTGCAATATAAAAAGATAGTATTGCCCTCCGCTTACATGGATATATATATTGACCCCCAGCTCACATGGATATATATGTATATATATGAAATGGATTGGATTGTAGAGACTGGTGTGCTTCTTGTCTTTGCTGATGACATCGTAATTATTTTTATTTATTTATTTATAAAGTATTTAACCAGGAAGGATATACTGAGATTTCTCTCGTTTTCATCATTTATATAGCGCCAACAATTTCCGCAGCGCTTTACAATATGACAGAAAACGGAAGAAGGATTTATTCTTGAATTTTTCCCAAAATTGGAGTCGTTGGAACTCTTTAAGACCTTGGATCCCATTGCAAAAAAACAACAAATAAAAAGACTGCCTCTTTCTTCCTGTAGTTCAAATCCCAGACAAATTTCTCAAAATATATCCTCCCTGTCTGGGGTCAGAGTGCCTTTCTCCAAACAGTCAGCAGGGGGCAGCGATGGAATGTCAGATCTGATTAGGGTGATCTCATGGCTAACCTTTACCCTGTACTAGTGATGTCAGCAGTCTACAGGGATCAGACATTATCAAATTTCCCAAAGAGCGTATATAATATGATGAGCTTGCAGAAGTTTATAAAATACTTAAAATAACATTATAGCTTGTTCAGGTTTCTGTAAATTATTTGTAGTCGCCCCATCAGTACAGTAGGCTTGGGCATAGCGGTGTCTGCAACCCAATTCATTAGGGTGTACGCCAATAGGGTATAAATTAATAACAAACTTACCCTTACAGTCAATAAATCAGCACAAAATACACAGAGTAGATACAGAAACATAATTAGTTTTAAAGTTGTTTATTTTGATCCAGATAAAAACAAATTCACCGGGAAAAGCAGGATCACCCCCTGCAAACAACAGTGCCGGGAAGCAACTTCATCAGGAGCCAATAAATTAATATATGGAAGCAAAATGTATTCCCGATTTTATATATAATGATATCTGGCAAATCTAATTGAATTTTTTTAATTAGGATCATTTTTATTTTCCCAGTTTTAAATATGCCAGTGTAGCAATCAATAGAAGATATAAAACTGTCCGTACAGCTGTAAGTTATCAGTACTTTAGAATATTTCTTATTCGATCTGACCAAAAGAACACGAATACAATAACACTAAATAAGTTTTTTTGTTAAACAATATCATAAAAAAAATACATAAAAAAAATACAATTTATTAAATTCAATAAAACACAAGAGAACTTTAAAAACAAGAGAAACAATTTGTTGAAATTTTCAACCGTATCCCAGTCGATCGACTTATGATTAATAAAAGTAATTTTATTTAAACCTTCCTTTTGTGTATTTTAAAGGGCTTTTTAAGTAATACAATGTATTTCTAGGCATTTGGATTCCCTAGATATTCTAAAAGTTCAGAGATTACCAAACTGCCACAGGCTGCTTATTACTCATTACGAGCCACATATATCATTAAAATTAAGCTTCACTGTAGTTTATGGAAGCAATCTGAAACTTCAAAGAACACGTCCCTTCCAGTGATACGAGAAGGAAGTAGGAAACATAAAAAGATGTGGATACTGTGGAGGAGAAAGAAGGAAATGTGGGGCAATGGGTCAGCGCAAGGTCCAACGTATCTCATTTAAGGATTTCTCTCTTTTTTTTTTCCACTCAACTGGAACAGCTGTGTGTTGTGTTAAATCAGATACTGTTAAAGCGCCCTATCAGCATGTTGCTTTCATCATGTGGTCCTTGTGATATATATATATTAAAAAAAACGTCAGTGCTTATGAAGGTGAACTGAAATACAATTAACGTATGCTTTTTGACTTTTTTTATTGAATCCATAAGTGTAAGACATACTGAGAGGGAGATTTTGACATATAATATTCCCCCGGGGTAGCTACAAGTCCGTTATCTTGGAATCTTTGCATTTGCGAAGCTGAAAGGTTTTAAGATCTACAGGGATTAGTTTCAGGACAGCAATATTTTATTACCAAAGTAAATTGTTTGTTTTCTGGATTTAATGCCAAGATTTCTGATATTGTACCATTCCATGTGACAGGCTCTGCCGCATCTAACTGTCCCCACTAGGTACACGATGCAGAGGAATATACCGACTAGGGCTCCTATTACACGCTTCGCGCAAATGCGCTCGCGCAGCGCAATTTTTTTGCGCACGCAAAAAAACTTTAGCGCGCGCAAATTAACGCAGTAGTACGCTCCGAGCGCAGTTTTTCAGCCTTCAACTTTTTACGTGCGCAAATCCGACGCGCAAATTCGTGCGCAGGAATCGGTGGGCAGACTCTTTTTTACGGGATTCAGCCAATCAGAATTCAGAACCACCATTTTCTAAAGTTAGGTTGTTGCGCCTGTCAAAGTCGATCTGTGTATATGTGCTGCAGCAAAAAAAAATTTTGACAAATTATAAATTTTTGATGTCTGGGTATGTGTAGGATGTGTAACTGTACTGTATTATTTTTTTATTGCCGAGTTATTTAGTTTCGGCCACAACGATCATATTTGCAGTTAATACCAAGTTTTCAAAGACATTACGAAAATTCGCGCAAACGTCGCTCTTATGACTTTGCGCGAAGAATGTAATACCATCCGCACTAACGCATTTGCGCTCACAATGTTAAGTATAGGATGCGCGCAGGAACTTGAGTTTGCGCTGGGTTCGCGCAGGGTCACTCGCTTTGGACGTTAACGCGCATCGTTTGCGCGAACGTCTTACTACGACGTTCCGCGCAAATGGTTTTGTCCTCACGCAAAAGCGCATTTGCACGCACGCAAATGCGCTGTGCGAAGTGTGTAATAGGGGCCTAGCTGTATTTTTCATTACAGTGATATTTATAGTTACAGGTATTTATAAAGTGCTAACATGTTCCATAGCGCTGAACAAAGGGAGAGGCAAAATAACAAATCTTCATATACGTTAAACATATAGAATAGTAGGAGAGAGAGGACTTGGTAGTGAAAGTTACAAAACTTAAAGTGCACTAAAATCTAAATATACGATTTTTCAGAAAAATTCCGAAGTGAAAGAGTTGCTTTAAATGTCATTGTTTTAATAATTGCTGTTTGTTTGTTTTTTTTTTTCCTTCTTCATTTTTTATCTATATGGGACATTATATTCATCCTTGGAAAAAACTAAAAAATCTATTGCGAATGGTCGAGCTATGTCATCCAATCACTGTGCTCAGACCTTTTCCCTTACATCTATATACAAAAAAGTTTAAAGGGATTAAATGCCGCCCTCTGTCCCTCACGATAGCAATTTGGTTTTAAAATGGCTGCAAAAAGGAAGCAGTAAGTAAAAAATCTGCGATTGTAGACTATACTTATTGTCTCCCTTTTAGTAAGCCTATTCCAAGGTAGACACTTTGTTAGCACTTAACGTCGGAACAAAGTACATGCCTACCACTGGCATCCTACTACTGGTTCCCTCCAACTCACAGTGTTTTATAAGGTATCGCCTTTGCCTTCCAGATAGTTTTCCGATTCGAGAGTTTCCGTAATGTCCTCTTCTCCCCCTTCTGACATATCTCTGATTCGATCCGAAGTGGTTCTTATTTTGACTCAAGCCATTGATACCTCTTTGCATCCACATCATCAAGCGTGTTTCTAAGCCAATCAGAAACCTCAAGGGGCTTTAAATCTCAGCACCTGACTTTGCACTTGGCCCTGTCGCGATTTCTTATTCTTCAGTGTCCTGTTATATTTTTGATTGTGGATTCCTAGTTTTGATTTCTGTCTTTGTGTACATTGATGCTGACGCTCTCACTGCTCCTCTTCCGTGGCAAGTCTGAGTACCTTTCTCTGTGTACTGTCCACTACATGTAGGAGATATTGGCAAAAGTAAATATAGCAGGGTAATCCCTGATCCTAGAAATACGTATCTGGCGGCGCGATGGTAGTCGCTCTTGGATCATATGGTGGTTCTCTTATTTTGTATCATCCATATGGGTAACATAAAAAAGAAGCAAATGACATAATAGTGCAGAGCGAATTGTACAATATACAATATGAATGATTATATACTAATCCCACTCACAAATAAAGAGCCCCAGCACTGGCTCTGAGTGGGCATGCCCATTCGGGTCCTTTGCTTCTGTATTTAAAGGTGATCCACACCCTTTAGATGAAAGAATCTTCTTCCGATTTTGATATATGTAAAGTCACAAAAACAAGCAAACGTCCTTGTGTAGATCCACTGATAACGAAGTGGAAATGTAAATTACAAAGTGCTAACTCACATTTGGTGGAGCTTATAGCCAAGCTCTAGGTGGAAGCGCCTATGGACTTATTAACAGGTTAAGTCCATGAAAACCCTTAAAATTCCAGAACACTGGGACTTGTGCAAATTAAATAAAATTTATTATTAAAAGAAAGTAAACCTGGCGCAACCAGGTAACCAGGACGCGTTTCGCCACATATTGTGGCTTCCTCAGCTGGTTTACAGGTAACCTTAAGATTAATAATCCATGTAGACCTGAGTAACGTCGGATCTGAACTTTACACAACGTGCCGGTTTGTGTAAAAGCATAATGGAGACTTGATTCACAGAATTAAAACAGCAGTAAGGTATACAAAAAGTAGTTGGGCCATGGCTTCGTGTTCCCTGTGCCTCATTTTTTTCTGCTTCTTCCCTTATGATTTGCATATGACTATGTGTCAGAGCACACAATTCTTTCCTTACAAAATCCACTGCCTATATTATTGATGTGTAACGTCCCATATGTTTTAAGAGCAATATTTTTGCTTTCACAGTGTTGACATGCTGATTAAACGTAAAAATAAAGAATTTAAGGAACAAAAAGGTAATTGAGGAGATGTTTGACGAATCCAGTGGCTGGAAACCACCAACAATACTTGGTAGTTACTAGCAGGAAAACAAACATAAACAGGAAGAGGTCAGGAGGTCAGGGGAAGAATGAAAGAAGCCAAAGGTCGGTATGGGTAGCTGACAATAAAATAAACAAGAACAAGTTGAGGTCAGTGTAACAAATACATCGGAGACTGGCAAAATCAAAAACAAGACAGTGGCCAACAAAGGGAGTCAGCTGGGTATGGAAGGTACCCTACTATGAAACCAAGTCAATAAATTATGAATTTCTACTGAAATTTTGTGGTGTGAACTGTTGTGGATGTGATGTGGATAGATGAACTCTTCAAACATAAACATTGACTAGAATCAGGAGTGAAAATGGTTGGGATGGAGTAAAATGGCCAATCCATCTTTGGAGGAATGCGCAGCAACACTGAAGTATATAGGTGGACTCATAGAGCCCAAATCAGTCTATCAGGGTTATTCAAAGAGCTCCGAATTGCTTGAGAAAGGTAACCGAACAGTGAAATTCAGCGTTTGGTTACCTTTCCTGGCCATTCGGCTATCCAGAGAGCAGGCAATTCGCCAAATCCTGGCGAATTGCCTGAACATACGTGCCTGAACAAAAACCAGCAGTGAAAAGTTGCCAAATTGCCCTGCCATTTGGTGGTTTAATTCAGCAGGTTTATTCAGGCGAATCCCATAGGCTTCAATGTTAAAAATATTCCCGTTTTAATTCAGTATCTAATAAACCGTTCATTATAATATTCTGCAGTAAAAAGTCTCTTTATTTATACATTTTTTTAGGATCTTTTAGGCATTTTTTGGGATTTTTTTGCAAACATTTTTTTCCGTTTATTTTTTTTAACATCATTTTTTCCTTTTTCTGTAACAGCCCTTATTATTATTATCATTCATTGGACCTCATATATAAATTTCAGACATTTTCGCTCAGTAGTTTGTTTGCACTTTCCAAACATTCAAGCGTACTGTTTTTTTTTTTTTTTTCTTCACCTCCTTCGTCTGCGGCGTCGGGTTTTTCCGGCGGCTGCTCTGCGCTGTGATCGGCTCCTACTCGGGTTTCTCTAGCGTCTTCGGCGGGGTTAATCCAGATGTTTTTACGGGTTTCGGTGTGCGTCCGCCCTCGTTTTGCAGTAAGTTTTCAGCGGGTTTGTGGCAACTTTTCCCTGCAGCCCTGTGGTGCTTGCTGAATACACCGCAGGGTCGCCGAAATGGGATCGCCAAATCGCACCAAATTGAAGAGAACAAAAAGTCGCCGAACGTGCGGTGACTTTTCAATTCTCTTTGAATAACCCTGTTTATGGTCTTAATAACCTCATCAGATATACCAAGCCATATCAAACGTTCTCAGTCGTGCCTCATCTGAGACACGAGAGCTTGAGTAGGAGACGGTGTACTTGCCTCAACAGGGATAAGCAGTGCTGGCAGTATGGCATAGATTGAAAACACATGCTTTTTCAAATCCTCTTGACTAAAATGTGAAGAACTTTAGCTCTAGTTGAAAATAAACATTTAGGGGAAGGACAGCGAAAGAAAAAAGGCAGGCTTTTGTAAACAATCCAATCTACATGTATTTATGTCATTAAACCTCATCCGAACATAAGATGCACTTTTTCTTTATAAAGAACCCAGATGGTTTGGAAGCGAAAGATAAATCATGCTTATTTGCTTAGTTAGTGACAGTATATGTTTAAACAATAGCGTTTTGTTTTACTTTCTGAGATTTATTATGGCAGACATCTGTTACTGACTTATGGACAGGCTGAGAGATAGATTAGCGCAGTCAAACTTTTATGAATTAAAATCGATTAGGATCTTAGCACTCGAGGACCCAACCCCTAACGGAAGGCTCCGAAGGCTGAGCGTAGGTACAATAAAAATGTACATACCTTTGGATGAGTATTAAAGAAGCATGTGAGCCTGTAAGAAAGGGAACCCAGAGTTTCTAAATGGCTTAACTGAACAACCGCCAGGACCGGAGGAACGAGAAAGGATGTTAGGGAAACTAGTGATTGCGTGCAATCCCTGCGCTCTTGCCAAAAACACTTAAAGGGGATACCTAAATCCTCCCATGACTAGACTAAACTGCAAAACGATGATGTGTCTTGTCTGACCTACTAATATTTCATATTGTCAACAGCTGGATTTGAAAAAGAACGGGGTGGATCTTGGTCACCAACGCCCTTTATTGGCAAGAAGCTGAGAGAAACATAAAATGTGGTTCTTTAAACTACTAAATAAACATCGAGCTGCATCAATTCACTGTATGTAGTAAGGGTTCAGATACTAAGTGTCAGTTACAATTATATTTAACTGCTTCACGGCTGGGGAAAGTCTGATCGATTAATGAAGCAGCCAAGGAGTGAATAAAATTTAAAAACGAGGAAAAAAATATATATTAAAAATCCATTTTGCTCATCGTAGCTGTCAGAGAAATATATCGGCCGAGCATTAGATTCGAGTGTTTCAAGATAAAATGGAAAAGGAGGGTATAACGTGTTTTTAAAGTTAGTGATTTCCACAATTTGACTGGTTTGTAAAACAGTTTAATTATTAGATGTGATTGTTCTAGATTCATCAAAGTTCCTTTCTCTGCGAGGTCTAGAACTGAGCCATAAGTTCTCCTGAGGATCTCCAAGCTATAAAAAGGCAAAACTCAGTAAGAATTGCTGCAATAGCTGAGAAACACTGACCCTTAGAATTAAAATAATGCAAGAGCACATGAGTAAATCGCTGCTTGAAAAACCCAAAGGTCACTATGAAGTTTGGGGCCCCAGCAGAGCCGTCATCTTCTTACCATTATAAGTGGTATAATACTTGTTCCATTATAAGCTCAAATAAAGCACAGGGGGAAAAAATGTGTACACCTCTAACATGTTGTAGAAAAACAAGTAATTAAAATGAAAACTGACCGCCTTGACCACCTCCAACGTGCCAAGTATCAACAGAGGGACAATATACAGGTGCACCGCAATAAATTAGAATGTCGTAGAAAAGTTCATTTATTTTATTAATTCAACTCAGATTGTGAAACTTGTGTATTAAATAAATTCAATGCACACAGACTGAAGTAGTTTAAGTCGTTGGTTCTTTTAATTGTGATGATATAGCTCGCATTTAACAAAAACCCACCAATTCATCTCCATTCCTATCAATCTCAACAAATTAGTATATGTTGACATGCCAATCAGTTAATCAACTCAAAACACCTGCAAAGCCTGAGCCTTCAAAATGGTCTCTCAGTTTGGTTCACTAGGCTACATAATCATGGGGAAGACTGCTGATTTGACAGTTGTCCAGAAGACAATCATTAACACCCTTCACAAGGAGGTTAAGCCACAAACATTCATTGTCAAAGAAGCTGGCTGTTCCCAGAGTGCTGTATCCAAGCATGTTAAGAGAAAGTTGGGTGGACAGAAAAAGTGTGGAAGAAAAAGATGAACAACCAACAAATAGAACCGTAGCCTTGAGAAACTTGTCAAGCAAAATCGATTCAAGAATTTGGGTGAACTTCACAGGTAATGAACTGAGGCTGGGGTCAAGGCATCTCGAGCTACCACACACAGACGTGTCAACGAATTTGGCTACAGTTGTCGTATTCCTCGTGTTAAGCCACTCCTGAACCACAGAGACGTCAGAGACGTCTTACCTGGGCTAAGGAGACGAAGAACTGGACTGTTGCCCAGTGGTCCAAACGTCCTCTTTTCAAATGAGAGCAAGTTTTGTATTTCATTTGGAAACCAAGGTCCTAGAGTCTGGAGAAAGGGTGGAGAAGCTCATAGCCCAAGTTGCTTGAAGTCCACTGTTAAGTTTCCACGGTCTGTGATGATTTGGGGTGTAATGTTATGTGCTGGTGTTGGTCCACTGTGTTTTTTGAAAACCAAAGTCACTTCACCCGTAAACCAAGAAATTTTAGAGCACTTCATGCTTCCTTCTGCTGTAAGTAAGTAAAGCAAAAGGAGCCCCTACCAAGTATTGAGTACATTTACAGTAAATGAACATACTTTCCAGAAGGCCGACAATTCATTAATGTTTTTTTTTATTGGTCTTATGAAGAATTCTAATTTGTTGAGATTGTGAATTATTGGGTTTTTATTAAATGTGAGTCAAATCATCACAATCAAAAGAATCAAAGACTTAAACTACTTCAGCCTGTGTGCATTGAATTTATTTAATACACAAGTTTCATAATTTGAGTTGAATTAAATTAATTAAATAAATTAAATTAGAATGTCGTGGAAACGTTATTGAGATGCACCTGTATATCAAGGAAAATTCAAACTCTACCAGATCTTGGAACTGGTGTGATTAACACTGAGGAACACCTTTGGAACGCCTACATTCTTCTCAAGAGAGATCAACAAGGACAGAGTTCCTACATCTGTCATTGAGAATGAGACACCCAGAGCTAGCAAAATGAATGTGACCGAAACTGACGCACTCGTCTGGAACAACCTGTACAAGATACACAGGTCATTCACTGGCATGGAGTGAAGTGACCATAAAGCTAATATAAAAAGGTTTCCCGGCTGTGTGAATATGCACACAGTCATCCAAACTCATCCTGCCACTTCAAGCAGCTTTTTTCCTGGCAGTAACACCCTTGAAAATTAGCTCAGACGTTTGGGATATGTGATGCATTATGACTTTGGAGAGTCTCCTTACACCATGGACAACTCCCAGTCCCATCATGGCAACATCAACCTTTAGAAAAATCTAGGCCATTGAGTGAGATCTGTGAGGGTCTCACCACTTTATCTGCAGGTGCTAGAGCTTAGTGACGAGTAAGCAGTTTTGATTTCTTCCCCTCTAAAACGGCAGCTGCCGTTAAATAGTGAAAGCTAACAAGGCAATCTGTAGCAGAATAGGAGTTATTTTCACACTATTAAAATAATTGTTAAGACAAGACACAAATAATGAAAGTAACATTTTAAAAAAGGCATCTTACGTCACAGATCCTGAGCTGCCACAACTCTCCCGTAATCTGGTGAAACCACCCCTTTACCACCAAGATCAAATACTCTTGAACGTCAGAGCACCTGCTGGAGCTCCAATATCAGGTATGGTGACTGGTCAATAAACAACAGATGTGCAGCAAGTGAAGCTTGCGGTCCAGCTGGAATAGCAGGGGAGCCGTCAGAATTAACAAGTGGGATCGTTACAGTTAATGGATCACTAGTTGACCATAGTGGTTCACTTGGAAAAGGACCCCAGTCATTTGTTAATTAAAGGTTCACTAAAATGTTATGGTCCTTCAATTTTTTTTTCCGACGTCCTACAGCCAGTTAGATTTGTATTACAAAGAGAGTACATGATGCTATAGTTTTTTTAAAAAAAATGTTTTTATTGGAGCAGGCTTATGCCATGCAAGAACATCATCATCAGGATTATATTTATTATTACTGTAAAACGTCAGATGTCCACACAGATGGTACGACACTTCTGGTATGCCAATTAGATGGTCTGTTATTTTTGGTCAGACACATGAGCTGGTATGCCCCAGGAAGAAGGCAATGGAACGAGACGTTGGGCAACATCCCAGGGCAGTTCCCCTACCAGCACCCACTTGCGATATATTAAATGCTTTTCCTATGCTTGTTTTTCTTTAAAAAAATAATTAAATTGCCATTTGTTTTTGCTTTTTTTGACCTTCAATCCTTTTTGGGGGGTATTTTTGCTCCTCCGAATTTAATTTGCTGTATTCTGCTAGTGCAGAAGCTTTTCAGCTTTGAAAAAAATGCTTTGCGCAATCATGAATGTGAAAATGAATGACAATAGACTGGGATATTTATTAAATATATTTGTTATGGATATTTATTGTATGTTTATATTGATTAATTCATAAAGGTACTTTTATATTATTCATTATTTTGGATTAGTTGGACTATATATATATATATATTACACAAGAAGGGTAGCACTCAGCACTCAGTGGGGGTGCATCTCAAGACAATATAATATAACAAACCAGGAGAGCACTCCAAACATCACGTTCAAAAAATACAAAAGGAACAGCAACAGCAGCTTGATACATTTAGACATTGAGATTTTACCAGATTTAACCCTTTAAATGCTTACAACAATTCTTACCCCCTTCAGAATCACTGCAGTTCTTAACCCTTTCAAGACTTTTTGCAAGGTATATAATACAACAAGCAGAAGAGCGAAGGTCCTAGGGGCCATCATATGTGGTTTGTTTATCTTTGGTTTTCAGAGTGAGAAACTTGGGGCATCCTATCAGAAGCACCACATCAATAAAGACTGTTAATAAAGCTGCGTAATTAAATAAGATGCTCAAATTCTTGTGAACTTGGACATTGGACGAAATGATGTTAAGATGCATGGAGCAAAATACAAGCGTAAGATATAGATGTGGCCAAGATTTTCACCCTAAGTGGATTGCAGATAAACTTTTTCTAAATAAAATGCTATATATAACAAATGCTTATGCCAGTCAGTGAATACGGAGATGTAGTGTATGCAGCTGCCCTGCAAACACACCTTCATAAAATTACTACATTGTATAACTCATTCTGTCGCTTTGTGCTACAATGTAACTACATGACCCACCAGTGTGACATGTTAAAAGAGCTAAACTGGCTGTCGCCGGAATCCAGAGGCACCCTTCACCTTTCCAATCTGGTGTCTGAGAAGCAACCGCCCTACCTGAATAGACTGCTTCTCCCAGCAGTTTCCTCATCCTATAACCTCCGATCCAGGACCTGCACATTACTTGCAATACCACAATACAAAAAGAAAGTGGCTGATCCTCATTTTTCCTACAGAGCACCAAAGTTATGGAATAACCTCCCAGACACCATCAAATCTTCCCCCAGTCTAAAGTCACTTAAGAGATCTCTGTTAACATACATTGATACAGAATGCACCTGTAAGCATGTAACATAGTGAATATATTTTCTACATATTTATTTTCTGTGTTAATCTGTATATTTGTGTTTTGTCTAATATCTTGCATTTATTACTTTGTATTTCTGTAACAATTCTATGTTCTTGAACCCAGGACATACTTGAAAACGAGAGAAATCTCAATGTATCCTTCCTGGTAAAATCATTTATAAATAAATAAATATGGCAGTCACAGTAACTATAGCTGGAGGTGGCTCAACCAAGAAATGACCAAGGAGGGTTAATATATAAGGGAACGGCAAATGACCAGTTCTTTATTACATCAGATTTTGTGTAACTTAATACAAACATTGCAGGTATGTATTTACAGGTGTTTATTTTGCTTCACATGCTACATATCTTGATAGATCCTTACATTAATAAAAAAAATCACAATAATTTGCCTTCAGTGTGCTCTTCATATATTACTTTGTTAAGCTGTCCAAGCCAATACCAGGTTTTTATATGAAAAAAAATTGAGTTACATTTTCTCACGAATTGTAATAACATTGTCAAATCTATTCAATATTTTCCGTTAAACCAAGTAACCATAGTGTTGCTTTGTGCGATAATATTTTCATGTAAAACAATACTTGCTTTTGTTAAGTGAATGTAATACTAGATAAAAAAAAATAGTTCTTTCATTGTCCAATCTCAATCATCTCCAGAAAGAAGTACACATTGGCCAAAAATCACATTTGTTTCATTAAATTGCTTAAAGTATTCGTAGAACACCAACCTATTATATAAATGTCATCTCCATCAACTTGTTGCTAGAGGGCCTACACCCCTTTTAACACATATTTTCAACGTTTGCAAAACACACACACAGGGTTATTCAGAGAGAGGTGAAAAGCAGGAGAATGGCTGGAGAATGGAAAATTCTAGGTCAAAATAGCCAAACCAGAAAAATTCTCCCATTTATCTCACTTTCCAAATCGGCTATTTTGATCTAGAATTTTACATTCTCCAGCCATTCTCCTGCTTTTCAACTCTATCTGAATAACCCTGACAGCGTCTTTGTGAAAAATTACTAATTCATATATTATACTACCGTAGATACTCGAGTATAACGCAAGATTTTTGTGAAAAAAATTAACATAAAAAGTGGAGGGTTGCGGTAAATTCGAGACATCTGTAAAAGAATCAGTAAAAAAAATTTGACTTACACGGCTGCGGTCATACGTGCGCACTGACCCACCTCCCGGCATTTCGATGTGGTAGGCCAAAAGCTACGACGCACGTTCAACGGGCTACAAAGAGCAATCCTCCATAGGAGGATCAAGTTTCGTAGCACTGAGTGCACTAACGTCAGAGAGGAAGGAACGTCCACTCTCATGGACATTCCTTCCGCTCTCATGTGCGCTCGTGTGACCCCAGTATCGATTTAATTAGCAGGGGTCGCACAAGCGCAATTGCGAGCGGAAGGAACGTCTGTGAGAGTGGACCTTACTGCCAATCTGACATCCGTGTGGCCACCTCGCTTAGTGCGCTCAGCGTTTCAAAGCTCAATCCGCTTTTGCTCCTCGTGTTATATTCGAGGCTTGAGTTTCTCACAACTCAATAATACATTTCTATCCATCGTGTTATACTCGAGTATCTACGGTAGTGATATAATAAGTTTTACTGATTTTAAAGAAAGCAGAAGAATATGCAGGAACAATGTGTAAATCATTAAAAACTAAAAATTCAATGGTGCAGTGAAACGAACAGTCACAATATACATAGGTATTAGTATTTCACTAATAAATGTAAATGAAAATCAGGCTTATCTGAAAGCCTTGAGGACCAGCAGAAGCCTCATTCAGATGGAATCAGGAAACAGATGGAAAATGAAAGCAGTTGTTTAAGGAATTCCATTGGATGTAGGAATTTAGCACATTTTACACGATCTGCTATAGTAGTGAACCCGCATTAAATATTTTATTACATATTATATAGAAAACAATAATTTACTGTAACACAAGTTATTGGATGTATTTGTTCCTCAACAGTTTGTGTTTCGTGTATGTTGTCTGGCTGTCTTTGAGCTATACCCCAATTTGTGGGGTACGTCTTCCCTTGACATAGTATAATGTTTTTTACATAGGATTTTTGGTAAAGATTATGTGTTATTTTGTGATCTTCTGACACATACTGTATATCCTTTCTTTTTTGATAATTTATACACTAGGGGTTATTCAGAGCGCACTGAATGTTGGCATTTCGGTGCTCTTGTTCCCCGCAGTTCCCTGCACTTCAGGGGAATCAAAGTTCCCCACACTGCGGTGAATTCAGCATTCACCGCAGGGCCCCCGGAGTGCAGGAAATACCCACTGCAAACCCGCCGTAATCCCCCTGAACACCCACCAAAAACTCACTGAAAACCCACCAGAAAAACCATGCTGAACACGCCGGAAAAAGCCGACGAGCCACCGATCACAGTGCAGACCAGCCACTGGAAAAAATCGACAAGCTGACGAACGGGGTAAAAAACCAAAACAAAAAAGCGATACCCTTGAACGTTTCAAAATTGAAACGCTGTTTGCAAGAAAACTACTGAACGAAAATGCCTGGAATTCACATATAAGATCCTATGAATGGTAAGAAAAAAGGTCTGTTTTTAGAAAAAAGAAAAGACACTTTAAAAAAAAAAAAAACACAACATTTTTTTTGCTGAAAATATCCCGAAAAATGCCTAGCAGATCCTAAAAAAAAATCAATAAATAAAGACACATTTTACAGCAGAATAAAATAATAAACGGTTTATTAGATATTGGACTAAAACGAGAATATTTTTAACATTGAAGCCTATGGGATTTGCCTGAATAAACCTGCCGAAAGAAAACACCGTTGCACTTCGGCAACTTTTCTCTGCTGATCGGTGTTCTTTGAACAAATTAACCATTGCTTCTCTATGGGGGATTTCACTGCCTTTGAACAGGCTCTGTACTGGCTGGGAGTTCACCAAATTTTGGAGAACTGCCTGCTCCCTGAATAGCCAAATGGCCCCGAAATGTCACCGTACGGGGAAATTCCCCTTTCGGTGACATTTCAGAGTCAGATCGTCTCTCTCTGAATAACCCCTACTGTATCTTGTAAGACTCCGTTGTTACTGTTCAGGGTTACCCTGACCTCTCCTACTTACATTCTGCATCCATACTGATTTAATCTGGCTGCGCTATCTGATACAAATACTTAATAACTAACACAGTTTACTATTAATATTTTAATGTAACACAAGTTATTAGATGTATTTAAGGGCGTTCCTCAACAGTCATCCCTACTGACGCAATGCATAGCTAGTATACAAATGTAATGATTATCCTGTGTAACTTAATTCATATTTTATGAAGGTCTTAACCCCTTAGTGACCGGGCGGGCGGGTTTACGCAAATCCGTCCTTTAGTGCCCGTTGCTGTTTTTGCGCTGTTAGCGTTCAGGTCAGATTCTCCTCTTACTCGTTTATGCAACCCACACATTTTATACACCGTTTTTCCCGCCATTAAATGGACTTTCTAAAAATACGATTATTTCCATCATATCCTATAATTTACAAAAAAGAAAATGAAATATGATGAAAAAATGATAAAAACTAACTTTTTTGTAATTTAATCCACAAAATCTACAACCCTCAATAAAGATGCCGGCTAAATAGTTTCAAACTTTTGTCCCGAGAATAGAAATACCCAATTTTTACATGTTTTTGCTTTTTAACCCCTTCACTGCTGAGCCAGTTCACCTATGTGCGCTGAGCTCATTATGAAAGTTTTATGCTCATAATTTTTAGATGACAGTCTAGGTCCTATTTAATTAACCCCCCCAGACAAAACTTTTTTTTTTTAAAAAAAAAATATATATATATATAAACGCCAGGGATCCCCGCACTCCGCGTGTAAATGCAGATAAATGCTCCGGTGCTGGACTCTCGCCGATCCAATTATACACAGTGTACCAAGGAGACCGCTCCACGGAGTCTTCAATTCAAAGATATTTTATTGTGAAAAATATTCAACGTTTCAGTCTCTACAGACTTTCGTCAGGAATATACAAAAGCCACAAACACCAACTTTATATAGACAAACATACATATTGATTACACACCTGTATCTGCAAATGTAAATTACGCAGCGCGCGTGCCGTCGAAGCCGGAACTCTGGCAGGGAGCGGTCAGGTGACCGCAACCATAGCAACCAGACGCCGGCTCCCAGAGCAGAAGCAGCGCGGCGAAGGACAAAAATGTAAACAAAAACAGAAAAACTAAAACCAACCCGAAGAAAAAGGTAAAGTACATACATTATTCTAATAACTCAAAAGAATAACACGATAGATAAACCCAAAAGATCAAACCTTAAAGAAGTACAATAAGTGAATAATGCGAGTTAAAAAACGGATTGTAAACAACAGCAGATGTAAAATATATTCATAATCGAATAATTACTTTCAAACCAAAAATGCATGAATAAGAAACCCCTCATGCATAAATTGAACACATATCGCATTAAAGAGCTGTAATACAGCTCTATAAGTTGATCAGTGAGCTTATAACATGAAACATTGTATAAAGAAGGCATAAATATACCTCTTCAGTAAGGTATACTCAAAAGATTTAAAAAAATATATATTAATCGCTAATGCCCTTAATGAAGAACAACAAGGAACACAGAGAATCGAAGCCACTGAAGTTATCTCTATCTTTCTGAAAGAAACGGGCCATAAGAACAAAATTCATTTAATCCCCTAGGGGCTATGGTATTTAAAGTGAAAATCCAATAGGCCTCCCTTCGCAACAATTCACTCGCCCGATCTCCCCCGCGTGGGAGCTCTGGAACGTGGTCAATGAGTCTCACTCTCAAAGTCGAGAGTGCATGACCAAACTCTTTAAAGTGTCGGGCTACGGGTTGGGGACTTTCACCACCACTCAATGCTGGACGACCGATGGTTAGCCATGCGAGTACGGAGATCAGTAGTGGTCTTACCCACATATGCCAAGCCACATGGGCACGTAAGCACATAAATCACAAATCTAGTTGTGCATGTTATCCTAAACTTAATCCTAAAGATGCGACCAGTGTGTGGGTGCTGGAAAGATTTACAAGGGTTTACAAAATTACATGTAGTGCAACCCAAACAACGGAAACACCCTGGACTAGTTACCAACGTGCTCTGATTGCGTGTATATTGGTCTGTGTGGACCAATAAATCTCTCAGATTTCTATTTCTTTTATAGCACATGATTGGGGGTTGTTTAAACTTGCCTTCCAAACTAATGTCACTTTGCAGCATATGCCAGTTACGGCGTATGCAATTATTAATGCGTCTAGATTGAGTGTTATATTTCTGAGGAAACAGAAACCTAGGGGGTGCCAATTCTGGGGAAATAGAGTCACTGGTTTCAAATTTGGATCGTGCATTAGCCAAGGCAGCTGTAAGAGTGGGGCTAGATTATCCCCGCTCAAGAAAGCGAAGTCGCATCGTATCGATCTGTCTCTCTCGTATATCTGGGTTGGAGTTATTACGGAGAACCCTAAGGAACTGGGACACAGGTAGAGAGTCCTTAAGTTTAGGGGGATGGAAACTGTGATTATGCAGGATGGTATTACGATCAGTTGGTTTACGAAAAAGCGAGTAAGCTATATGATGTTCTACCCGAAAGATGTCAAGATCCAGGAACTCTGCCCTTTGGGGATCGCTTCGATATGTGAATCGTATTGTCGTAGGAAGATTATTCAATAAGGACATTTTCTGCTCAAGCTGTAACATGTCTCCGTCCCAGATGATAAGGATATCGTCAATAAATCTATGATAGGCTCTCAACCCATCAGAAAACAAAGGCAGAATGTATTTAACCTCATAGAGATACATGAACGCGTTAGCGTACATGGGTGCCATCGGGGCACCCATTGAAGTCCCCCTCCGCTGTCGATAGAACTTGTCTTCGAATCGAAAATAGTTAAGGCGAAGGGAGAGTCTCAATAATTCAACGATAAAGTCAATGTCCCACGCAACTCCATTGGTAGCATTCTCTAATACCCATCTAGCAGCCTCGACACCGTCTCCGTGGAGCGGTCTCCTTGGTACACTGTATATATATATATATCGTTTTTTATTATTTTTTATATTTCTTTTTACACCAAACCTGGTCATCTGTGGTATCATTAGCTGTGATCAGGCCTTTCCAATGATGTCAAACATGACCCTCTAGCTGCCACGGAACGTGAGATAGGGGGATCGTTTGGATCCCCTTATCTCCACTTGGCAGGTAGGGGGGTTAACTGGCCAACTGACATCCTCACACATATGGTGAGGATGTCAGTGGGTGGGGGGGTGACCCGGAGGCTTGGCTAACATCCAAGATGTCAGCCACCTCCAGGTTTGAATCGCAAATTGGTTAATGTTATACACCGTTGAAAAGAGAAGACTCTCCCCTTTCCAGTGGTGCAATTTTTTTTTCTACTTCAAATGGTTGGGGAGATATAGGGCTCCAAAGGATCCCCCCCTCCCCTTCCTGAATTTTACTGCAGGCGCCGGTGGGCACCTGCCGAAGATGTCATTACGCAGCGTTATGACGTCATCGGGCCTGGAAACGGCAGGGCAGACTTCCAGCCTGCCAGACATGCCGTGGGAGCCGGCGAGGGAGGTAAGTATCGGCAGGAGGGAGGTTAGGAGACCGCTGACGTACCATGTACGTCCGTGGGTCTAATGGAGACCCATGGCCGTGACGTACATGGTACGTCCTCGGTCGGTTAGGTGTTAATATTCAGTAATGATATTTATTAAAGATTGTCACATTTTCTGAACGTTGCATTGGCGTGACAAATATTATTTACACTTAACAGAATAATAGATTTAATTTTCCATGTGGTTTTTCACTCAATCTGAAGGAGGCTCTACAGATATTGTGCACAATGGTACATACAATGATCACACACAACATTAAAACCACCTTGCTAATACCGTTTAGGTCCACCCCTTGCTGCCAAAATAGCTCTGATGCATTGAGCAATGGACTCCACAAGACCTCGGAGTGTGGTATCTGGAACCAAGACACTAGTAGCAGATCCTTTACATTCTGCAAGTTTTGCGCTGAAGACTCCATCGATTGGATTTGTTATTCCAGCACATCCCACAGATGGTCAATCAGGCTGAGATCTGGGGAATTTGGAGATAAAGGCAACTCTTTAAAATCTTAGTCATGAGCTTCAAACCATATCTGAATAGTTTTTGCAGTGAGGCAGGGTGTGTTATCCTACTGAAAGAGGCCACTGCCATCAGGGAACTCCAATGCCATGAAGGGGGATACATGGTTTGTAACAATCACTAGGTAGTTGATAGGCATCAAATGAATTCTGACACATTTCTATCATGGCCAGTATTACATTGTTCTGCTACTTTAGTTATAAGGGTCTATTCACTTAAACGTGAAACTCTGGAGAACTTTCTAGAAGTAAAAATTCTAGCTCAGAAATACTCAAACCAGAAAAATTCTCCCATTTATCTCACTTTCCAAATTGGCTTTTTTGACCTAGAATTTTCACTTCTCCAAACGTTCTCCAGACTTTCACCTATTAGTGAATATACCTGATAGTAACTCTATGTGATCAGACCAGACAGGCTGGCCGTCGCTCACCATGTGCACCAGTGAGCCTTGGGTGCCCATGACCCTGCTGTTGGTTTTATGGTTACATTCCTTGCAACACTACTGGTAGGTGGCAACCACTGTATACCGGTAACACCCCACAAGACTTGCCATTTTGGAGATGCTCTGACCAGTCATCTAGCCATAACTATTTGGTCAGTCCGTGTTAAAGTCACTCAGATCTTTTCGCCTATTTTTTCTGCTTCCAACACATGAAATTCAAGAACTGACTGTTCACTGGCTGCCTAACATAGCCCATCCCTTGACAGGTGCTATTGTAACCGTATAATGTTATTCACATCACCTGGCTGTCAGTAGCTGATCCCCGTAGATATTTAGGTCTCTATTTCAGCCCTGGTGTAAACTTAACCAAGATGGTTGTAAATTTCCAGAGCCATCATGATCCAGGTCTATAGAGTTGCTAAGTTTCCAACAGCTCTGGTCAAGTTTATACCACGGTTGGAATAAAGCTGTTAGTCTTTTAGAGACGTGTAAAATTGCTTGTAACAGTTATCGCTGTTGCTGTTTTTAACAAAATATCCAAAACAAACTATAGTAAGTAAGCTTGCTTTTTAATATGATCTAGTACAGAAAGCGTAGTAAGCCAAGTACTTTATTACTTTCGCAAGATGTCCCCTTGTCCCCGTGGCATCATTCCAAGTTTGATGAAAACTTCTCAGTGTTTATTACCTTCTGAAATGTTTGCTGGATGACTCATGGCAATTCCCCATACATCCCTAATGGAATTGTTTGCTAAATATCCAGGAGTGACTTGCTGTACAAAAGGCTGACTTTATTTTCTTGCAGTGTAAGAAAAACAGGAGGCTGGGGGGCAAAAGTAAGAATGTGAGAACCTAGTCAAAACGGTTAACCAAAGATGGATGAACTGGATTTGCATCCCACCTCTTTACTGTTGCATGGTGTCAATTAAACGCTTATATTCTCTGAGAAAATGCACATGTTCATATGTTTTATTTACCATCGTCTTAGATCAACAAATGGGCATTGGGGAAAAGTTGACTTTTTTTTATTTCTAACTATGGAACGCTGTATATCTCAGTGTTTGCATTCCATGAGCTAAGCAAACCTGGTCATCAGTTTGGTTAGAAAAAATACAACATTTTTTAATTTCCAATGAAGAATATAGAATTCAGGTCAACTCTGATTAAGCTACCATGGAAGGTTTAAATTCACATTCTTCGAACGTCCTTTATACCATGTCTATGATCATTTATATATTTATACAGAACAATCACATGTCAAAAATCTCTTGCCTCTATAAATTGATCTCTTGAGTAGCCAAATAAAACAAAAAAGATTTGTGCTCCAGGTTTTTAAATATATTTCCTTCATCTATGTTAAGTTACTAAAGACTATGGCCCCTATTACGCTCCTGGCGTTAAAACGCGAGCGGAGGGGAGGAATAACTGCGCCCGCAGTTTCCCCCCCTTGCGCCCGCATTTTAACGCCAGATTACAATGCAGGTGCAAAAAATGCTGCCTGCATTGTTAGCGAGCGTTAAAAATCAGGATTCACGCGGCAGCGTTGAGCGCAGCTGCGCGCATCCTCTCAATGGAGTCCATAGGACTCCATTGAGCTCCCCTCTGACGGTCACGTGACCAGCCGGATCCCGCATCGCGAGATCCGGCCGGTCGGCGTATGGATATGCAGGGAAAGACGGAGGGGGCATTCTCCCCCATCTTTTCCTGCTCCCGCAAGCCGGAAGAAGGCGACTGGAGCCGCGGTCCTCACCGCGGGACAGAGGGTAAGTATGGGATCGTTTTTTTCTTTTTTAAGCCGGTGTTAACGGATTCTGCACCAGCGTAATCCATTAACACCAGGTCCTGGCTCTGGTTAATTTTCCGTTGACCAGAGCCAGGCGTTAATCAGCGGTACGTTGTAATCCAGCGCTGATTAACGCTTTGCGCTCCCCATGTTAAGTATAGGGAGCGCAAAGTGCAGTGACCTCGCGCTGAACAGCACAAGGTCCCAAACGCAAATGAGTTTTTAACCCGTTTGCATTTGATTTGTAATATGCGGCAGATACCGCAGCTAACAGTAGCGCTCACACAGGTGAGCGCTACCTTTAGCGTGAAGAATGTAATAGGGGCCTATGTTTACACCAGAGGCCGATTTTAGCAAATGAAGCTAGAAAGAATAATGTACTTAGGGGAGGGGTGGGGGGGCGGGACACCCCGGGTGACTGATTTGGGGGGGTGCCATTGAGTGTGTGTGGCCCCGGCATAATAGCGACAGGCGGCAGGCCGGTTTGTCAGGCCCTGCACGCAAAGGTTTTCAACGAGTCACGTTGGCTGCAGGCCAAGCTTATTTAAATCAGATTGTGGGGGAAGGAAAGCAGACAGTGCACAGGCCTGCAGATGAATCCGCTCAGCCTCACTGTCTGTTGCCTGAACAAAGGTCACAGCCTGCCCAGTCAGTCGCCTGCCGCAGGAGAAGCCAGGAACGTCAACTGTATGTGTGTGTAGGGCTACATCGGGGTGGGGCTGTTGGTCTGCATGGTGCGTCCAGGCTGGCGCTGCCCATGCTGATAGCCTGTGATGAACCCCTCCAAGATTTACCTCTTGCTGGAATAGAAACCTGCCGCCTCTGACTTGACTGCTAATCTGCTCCCCACCCCTCCTTCCTCCCCCACCGCTGATTCCTCGGGGGGGGTGCGAGTGCAGGCATAAGCTCCTGCTTCCTCCTTCCCTGTTGCAGTGCGGGTGTCTGGTGGCCGTGTCACCCGATGGGCTGGAATCCAAGATACCTGTCCTGCCTGGATATGAGAGCAGCACATAAACCCCCTCCTCATTGGGCACCATGTGGCTGCTGCTTCACTGGCTCCCATGGCCGGACTGGCCTACCGGGATGCCGGGAGAAATCCCGGTAGGCTGTTTAATGCTGTTTAATGTTTGGGCCGCTGGGCTGCCTGTAGCTTCATAAATGTTCACTCACGCGCAAGCTGCGCGCTGAGTGAGTGACGCTCTGCCGGTCATTGACAGTGTGGAGGTGGATCTGGTGGGATGTCTCTTCCTCCCACTTGTCTCCGCCTCCTCCTCCCATCAGCCACTTGTTCCCACTCACAGGAAGTTCGGGGCCACACGCTGATTCGTTTGAATGGAGAGGCAGCAGCAGGGCAGACTCCTAGGTGACTTGTGAGAGCAGCTCTCAATCCATTCCTCCCTTCTTCTTCTTCACTCACAGCCCTGCTGCCCCCTCCATGGTAACCAGCACTGCACAGCCCAGGGTGATGACATCATGCAGAATTGCTATTTGCTATGCAGGTGGATAGCTGCCCCCCTCCCCCTGCTGAATTTTGGGAGTGGCTGTGTGGAGCTGGGTAGATGGCAGCATCCTGTGTTATAGCAACCAATTTGTGAACCAGGCTGGCATTCTCTGACTCCTAGAGATACATAGTCAGGTCTCCCCCAAATTTACAGTCAGACCCCATGCCAGGGCACCCCTGGCCATCACCCCCCTAAAATACCCCCTGGCCATCACCCCCTGTAAAATACCCCCTGGCCACCACCCCCCCCCCAGTAAAATACCCCCTGGCCATCCTCCCCCCCAGTAAAATACCCCCAGCCATCACTCCCCCCCCAGTAAAATACCCCAGCCATCACCCCCCCAGTAAAATACCCCCAGCCTTCACCCCCCAGTAAAATATCCCCAGCAATCACACCCCCATTAATAAATTCCCAGCCTTCACTCCCCCAGTAAAATACCCCCAGCTTTGACCCCCCAGTAAAATACCTGCCTTCAATCCCCCCAGTAAATTACCCCCAGCCTTCACTCCCCCCAGTAACATACCCTCAGCCTTCACTCCCCCCAGTAAAATACCCCCAGCCTTCACTCCCCCCCAGTAAAATACCCCCAGCCTTCAAACCCCCCCAGTAAAATATCCCCAGCCTTCACTCCCCCCATTAAAATACCCCCAGCTTTGACCCCCCAGTAAAATATCTGCCTTCAATCCCCCCAGTAAAATACCCCCAGCCTTCAAACCCCCCAGTAAAATACCCCCAGCCTTCAATCCCCCCAGTAAAATACCCCAGCCTTCAATCCCCCCAGTAAAATACCCCAGCCTTCAATCCCCCCAGTAAAATACCCCCAGCCTTCAATCCCCCCAGTAAAATACCCCCAGCCTTCAATCCCCCTGTAAAATACCCCCAGCCTTCAATCCCCCACAGTAAAATACCCCAGCCTTCAAACCCCCCAGTAAAATATCCCCAGCCTTCACCCCCCATTAATATACCCCCAGCCTTCACTCCCCCATTAATATACCCCCAGCCTTCACCCCCCATTAATATACCCCCAGCCTTCACCCCCCCCATTAATATACCCCCAGTCTTCACTCCCCCCATTAATATACCCCCAGACTTCACTCCCCCATTAATATACCCCCAGCCTTCAATCACCCCCAGTAAAATATCCCCAGCCATCACATCCCCCCCAGTACAATATCCCCCCAGTAAAATATCCCCAGCCATCACATCCCCCCGTAAAATACTTCCAGCTTTCTCCCCCCCCAGTAAAATACCTGCCTTCACTCCCCCCCAGTAAAATACACCTGCCTTCACTCCCCCCCGTAAAATACCCCACCATCACTCCCCCACCCACAGTAAAATACCACTGGCCATCAAACACAAACACACAGGTCCAGTCCCCCACAGACAGACATGCACATCCAGCCCCCCTCCACATACCCAGGCCCAACACACACACATAACAGGTGTAGCCAAAGCCCTCAGAATGAATGGAGCTCCCACTTTCCTCAGTTATTACCCTCCCCCAAGTGATCCCATTAACCCTCCAATTCCACATAGTGAGTGCCCACGCCCCTTCATTTCCCCACAAGGAAAGACCTCATCCCTCCCCCAAAATGAGTGGCCCTATTAAGTTAACCCCTTCCACCTACTGTAAGGACCACATAACCCTCTCCCCGAGCCTCAAACAGTGAGGGCCCTAGGCTCTGGCGGCAGACGTCACGCTGTGTGCCCTGTAGCCTAATCAGAGGGGGCCAGCTGCCATCTTGAAGTCTGTAGGGTCACAGCTCCACAGTAATGTGCAGTGAGTATGAGGGTGTCACAGAGCTCCGCAGTAATGTGCAGTGAGTATGAGGGTGTCACAGAGCTCCGCAGTAATGTGCAGTGAGTATGAGGGTGTCACAGAGCTCCGCAGTATTGTGCAGTGAGTATGAGGGTGTCACAGAGCTCCACAGTAATGTGCAGTGAGTATCAGGGTTTCACAGAGCTCCACAGTAATGTGCAGTGAGTATCAGGGTGTCACAGAGCTCCACAGTAATGTGCAGTGAGTATGAGGTGTCAGAGCTCCACAGTAATGTGTAGTCAGTATGAGGGTGTCACAGAGCTCCATAGATGCATGTTCTCCCTAGCAATACACAGGGCCATGCAACCTGCATGACGAATAATTATCTAAACCATGATGGCCCCCATGATGTTAAAACAACTGTTAATTAATGTTCATACACACCACACATTGCTGTGAGTTTAATTGCTGTGCAGCTCTGATACGTATCAATTTCGTTTATACCTATCACAATATGGGGCTGGTCTAATTAGTTTTTTCCAGGGCTGCTTTTTATTCCCAGTCCGGCCCTGCTGGCTCCTGCGGTTCTCCAACCACACACATCCCTGGAGGAGGAATCGAATAGCGGCAGGGGAGGGAGGAGGGGTGTGGAGCAGATCTTCTCACTATCCTTGACCTGTCTGTACTTCATCCATGTGGCCCCAGGGATCGGTTAGCAGGGTCTCTCCCTGATACAGCTGGGGGGGGGGTCTGATCTGCCCAAACACAGAGACTGGGGTAGGGTGCTAAGTTCTAATGCTGCCCCCCCCCCACGTGTGACAGGAAGCTCAAACCTAATGTTCTGGGATAATTGGCCCAATTATATATAACCACTTATTGAATGGCCCAATATATATAACCACTTATTGAATGGCCCAATATATATCACAGTGGTATTAGACAACCCCATAATCACAGATAGCATTTACTTACAATGCTAAAATACAGTTTTACTGCTTCCAAACTGTAGAAATACTGACTGATGCTCCACATAACTCTCACATGATTCCACTTTGCCTCTTGCCTTTTAAAATATATATATATATATGCAGTGCATATTATGCACATGATTAACTACTTTAAATTCCAGCTAGATATGATTTTAAAAATGTTGTGTCATAATGATACAAATCATTAGTCTGTTGTCAGGGTCCATGATCCTTAACTAGAACAATTCAAATTGATCTAAAGCAGATATAACAAGTATAAAATTATGGACACTGGTGATAACATTACCTGCATATGAAGAGATAATGCTTATTTGACTTCAATTATCTGAAGAAGCAGTATATATTTTGTATCTGTGGATATGGCAGGTTCATAATATATCATTATTATATGTATACGTCATGTCCTGCCAGAATGCTATAACAAAAATATACTTGAAACCATTTAAAAGAAAGGGCGGGTGATTTTTTTTTACATTTTAAAGTTTTGGAGGGGGGCCGAATATAGGATCCGCCCCGGGTGCCAAATGATCTAGGTACGCCCCTGCTGGGCGGTTCTTTAAAATAGTTTTGTGTTTTCTTTGGATGTGTATTAACATGCTGTTACTCTATGTCAGACTCATGCCACTTCCTTGCACTTACCTGCACAATTATTCTTTTCAGCTCGACAATAACAATGGACATCCACTACTTTTCTCCTCTATGAACCGTCAGAGAACATCTGTTTACGTAAAAAGGACTTTTAATTTTCTTTCATAGCTCACAGATCTCAGGTTCGTCATCACTAAGGCACACTGTCTCAGATCTTCTCTGTGTCTGATCTGATTTATTATAAATCTAAAATGTGTATGCATTGATTTCACGACTGTAATCTTGCCCATCCAATATAGTACTTGTTTTCTAGTATTTTCAAACTTCACTATGCATTGACGTCATTTGTTTGTCACACAGTCACAATAAAAAATGTCAAATATAAAAAAAAAAATCACATCATTTGATTGGATGATGAAATGAAATGAAATATTTTATCAGTAACAGGGTTTGATAAATGTAATACAATTTGAAAATGGCCTCCTGCCTGGACAGATCTTACAGTGTAATTAATACTGTTTCTCATTATACCTTTCTTAGATCTGATATTGACCTATGTTAATAAAAATAAGTTTTAGCGCCATTATACAAGATTAAAAAAGGCCCATTCTAACAATCAAACTCAGCAGTTTATTACGACAATGTAAAGTGGTGTTTCAACAAGCTGAGAACCTTTTTCAAACCTTGGTTTTTTAACCCCATAAGGACCACTGACATACATAGTACGTCCTGGGGAAATTTCCCCGTAAGGACCAAGGATGTACTTAAGGCCCAATGGTTTTATGGGCCCTGGCCATCACGAAGACGTCATCGCTGGGCGTAATGACGAAATTTTCATTGTGAACTAATCTTTTAATAAAATAAACATTTATAATATAAGGGGACATGCTACACACTCTGAGCACTTTAACTTTTTAAAGTGGTCAGGCTGTGTGGAGTGCCCTCCCTCTCCCCATCCCACTAATGCCATGTGTTAGATAATACTGGGTGAAGTGGAGGAGTTTCCTTCGCCCACACATGTGTCACCAGGCAGCCGAGATTTTGAATTTCTCATCTGCTGGTCGCCAAATTGATTACTGATTATGTTAGCATGCTCTGCGTGCTGACATCATCCTCTCTCACACGTTCGCATAAGGCCGGGTGCACACGAGCGCACCTAGTAGCATGCGTCCGCCTAGAGATCCTCCCCATTGATGCGCTAGGATGCGCGTCGACGGGGCTGCAAGGCGCGATCCTCCATAGGATGATCGCTCTTTACAGCGCTGAGGGGGACCTGCGGGTGTCGAGTGGAAGGAATGTACAATTTCACGGACGTTCCTTCCACTTTGAAGTGCGCTCTTGTGCACCCGGCTTAGCAGGAGTCCTGAGAGAAGCAGTCGATAGATCGGTTCTGCACGTACAACTCCGATCGGTTGTTCTGCACAGGCACTATGGAATTTGTGTAGAAAAAGTACGCAAGTTGAGTGAGATGTGCAATATGATGTTATGTTCCCCCAGCCAGGCCCACTGGTGCTGAGAGCTCTTCTCAGACCTTATGGATTTTAGGGTTAATCTGTTGGCTCTCCGCCCCTGGAGTCTCAGCGTCTGACCAGACCTGGGGTCACATGACCTGCACTACCCTATATAACTGGCTATCAGTGCACTTGTTCCCTGATCCAGTATAGGTCTTCCTTGCTGAGTTCCTGATTTCTGCATTCTGTATTTTGATATCTTGGTTTTTGATTCCTGGCTACGTATCTTTACTATTCTTGTGTTTAACCCCTAGCATTGCATCTTGACTTCCTGGTTTATGACTTCTGGCTTTGCATACTGACTATTCTCTTGCTTGATCCCATTCGTGTTTTGTTTGTGTGGTATTCAGGTTTCTGGTTTATGTTTGTACCACACTAGAGTCTCTGTTGTTTATCTGGTGTGAGTCCTAATCATAGGAATCCAGTTTTGTTGTATGTCCCTGCTGCTTGCAGCTCTACCTCAAGTTCTATATGCGAGTCCTGCCCTGCATGTTACACAATATATTTCTGTCAAGTCTGTTATTCTGGTTCATGTTTTCTGTATGTGTGTAACTAGTGCAGCAGCTCATTGTTCTGGTTAATAGAGACCACCTCAAGGATCTCTTTCTTGTTTCCAATGTTGCTAGATATTTCTTCCTGTCAAGTCTGGTTTAACGCTGTCATTTTGTATATTCCCACCCTGTACTCTGTATAGACAGAAGGCCATCCAAGGACCTTACCCCAGTGCAGGGCTTTCCTCGTGTGTGTATACTGTCTTGACTTGTCTGGTTCTGTTATATCCTGTGTCCAGGGTTCTGGATAATGCAGAGAGACACTTACCTTCCTAAAGGGCTTAAAATACACAGCAGCAAGGACCCCCCTTTGGCTCCTGAGGGGGGCCACCGTGACATATGAGCATCGTCAGCAACGCATGTTGGGTTGGCATGCAAATTGCATAAAATAGCTGCAGGAACCTCTGCATTTCAGAAGCCCTGAGCTGTAGGAGTCCAGCAGTGCGAGCCAAGGGAGAAAAGGTTAGTATTTAACCTAAAATAGAAGATCAATAATTTGGAAGATGAGGTCAGCAGCATCTTCCCAATTGTTCAACAGAGAAAAGGGGGGAGGGGTGAACCATAGTAAAATAAGTAGGGCATAAATGCAGTGTGTAATGAATGAGCTTATGTACAGATGCCGAAAATTGACTTATCCATCCTGTGTCGGCGTGTGCACCTCTTAAGCCCAGATATGTTTCCTAAGGACATAGCATAACTCAAAAACAAATAAATAAGACCTAGTGTAATTCGCAATTCAAAACAAGAAACATATGTGAACTATAAACTCATCTAAGAAATTGATACATTTTTAGGTTCCCTGATAGTGCAAGCAGATTCATTTCTGAAAACTCAATACATTAAGCCATTTGTTATGGTGCGTGGTTCACTGACATAACTACACTAATTCATCTCTATGAAATATTAGAACTGGTAAGTATAAACTCTTGACATAAACATATCATTTTTTTTACAAGCTTTAAATTTGTTTACTTGGAAAATTTCCTGGATACACCTGAGCTGTACTCCAGCTGCCCACCAACTACGTCCTCCATTCTGCTACCTTCACATTCCTTTCCGTTCTTTGCTATAAAAAAAGGGAAATGTTTTGCCCGGCCCTTCTCTTAGAGAACTCAAAAAAATGTGCAATAACATACAGAAAATATAAAAGTGAAAACATCTGCCTCATTGTATCTTCAGTGAAACCCTGCAGCTGCAACTAATGTTAATTTGCACTTTTTGAGTGTCGCGATGAATGTTTAATAGTTGATACAAATTCCAATTATCTGGGTGCATTCACACACACACACAAACAGAAAGCCATAACGTTATTGTTTAATTACTTAGTAGTGTATTTTTGTTCGCCAACCTAATCGAATGGGATCGTGTTATTAATAGACTATGATTTAAAGCTAATTTCCTCTTCTTGGTTGACTTGAAACACGAAGATGTGTTGAAAAAATATAAATATGGTGGGAGGATTTTTCTCATCGGTGTACATTTATTTTCATAATAATTCAAAGCTAGGCGTTTTCATGGGAAGATACACATTAGCACTGCTTTTTTGTATCAATCGTTGCCTATTTTCAGACTGTGTATTCTTTTCCCGGGCATGAATCTACCAAAACCCACTTTTCTCTGAACATTTTGTCTGGATCTTGAGCATTAACATTTCGGAAATTCTACCATTAACAGCATTATACTACTTGACAATGTGCGCATATTTGGTATCACATGAGATATACTGAATGCAGAATAGCACTTAATAGAAAGGGCATACTTGGCAAAGTAAAAGTGGTGAGATTAACTTAAAAAAGGGACTTTGGCACATAAGCTATATGCTACTCATGCTGCTGTCAGTGAAACTTTTATTTTAATCCTGATTTCCTTTAATAGTGATTTTACTTACAAAAAAATGTGCTTTTTACCGGCCATGACTATTGTCCTGAGAATTATTTTACGATATGCCACAGACTTTCAGGATTTAATTGAGGCGCAAATTTCTTCACATTCTAGTTCATCCATACTACCAGGGTTATTCAAAGAGAATCGAAAAGTCACCGCACGTTCGGTGGTTTTTCGTTCTCTTCAGTTCGGTGCGATTTGGCGATCCCATTTCGGCGACCCTGCGGTGTATTCAGCCAGCACTACAGGGCCGTCGTAGTGCAGGGAAAAGCCGCTGAAGGCAAAACGAAACCCGCAAAAACATCTGATTAACCCCGCCGAACACGCCGGAGAAACCCGAGCAGGAGCCGATCACAGCACAGAGCAGCCGCCGGCAAAACCCGACACCGCAGATGAATGGAGTAAAAAAAAAAAAAAAAAACGTACGCTTGAATGTTTGAAAAGTGAAACGCTGTTTGCAAAGAAACTACAGAACGAAAATGTCTGGAATTTACGTATAAGGTCCAATGAATTATAATAAAAAGGGCTGTTACAGAAAAAAGAAAAGACGATTAAAAAAAAAAAAAACTACCTAAAGGATCCTAAAAAAAATCTAGAAATAAAGATACTATTTACTGCAGAATCGAATAATAAACGGTTTATTAGATATTGAATTAAAACGGGAATATGCCGGCGGAATATGCTGGTGCTTTATAAATAAATAATAATAATAATAATAACATTTTTAACACATTGAAGCTTATGGGATTCTCCTGAATAAACCTGTCGAATTAAACAACTGAATGGCAGGGCATTTTGGCAACCTTTCTCAGCTGTTTTGTGTTCTCTGAATAGGCGAAGCATTGCTTCTCTATGGGGATTTCACTGCCCTCGAACAGGCACTGTATGTGCAGGCAATTCGCTAACATTTGGCGAACTGCCTGCTCTCTGGATAGCCTAATGGGCAGGAAAGGTAAGCATACGCTGAATTTCAGCGTTCAGTTACCTTTCGGCCACAATTCGGAGCTCTTTGAATAACCCTGTTCATGTAATCAAAAGGCAAGAGACGTAAACTTCAACTAGTTCTGTTATGGATTTAGATAAAGCCCAATAAGCCACCCTATTTCAACCCTGCTGTTAGGTTAATGGCTCATTCCCTTAGGTTAATGTCTGGAGCCATTGCTGTATGTTAAGCAACTCGTGACACTATTCTGACCTCGACACATGCTTTACTTGCAGCTCCAAATTAGCAGCTCACTTACAGTATGTAATGTCTCCTATACTTGGTATAGGAGTCATTGATAAATGCTCCATATGACAACAGATACAAATGGATAGAACAAAGAATACCAGCTCTCAGCTCTGAAAGAATGGTGTAAAGTGATTCTGCTTTTACAAAATCACTTAACTCTTCAATTTAAGTGTATTAAAAAGGGATTGGTCGGAGTACAGGGAGAGCTCTGGGATCACTACTGTACAGGGATAAGATTCAGGGGGGTTATAATGACTGAAAATCCCTGTAATGTACAGATGCAAGGTGTTACTGTAATTTCCATACATAGGCATTATTCCATTTACAGATATCATTTTTATATTCTATTGGTATTTTCTGGAAGCTGCATTGCTAATAATCTCGGTATATAATCACTATAAATCCCCATAAGCAAAGCAGGAGATCGGACCATTTTATGATGTATCTTTATAACATTTACTGTATCTGATACAAAGGCTATTTCTGCCTGTATGCTAATAATACAGACCCAATGTGAAATTGTGCAATGTAGGGGATATTACATAGAGTATAGAACCTTTCATCCCAGTAAAATTTCTAAAATGGATAAGTTAATATCCAGTGATTTTCCAAAAGGTCGTTGTCAGAAACCAGTGGTGTCTTGAAAAATATTTTTTTAATTAATTAAACAGTAAGAATAATTTGGGCATATTTCCATCTACTGCCAAGTTGATTTACAGCTGCAGCTCGATTTTTGTTTTTTCCCTGCATTGGCTGATGAATGTCCGATATCAGGGTACCATCAGCCGATTTTACACAGTTTTAGCTCTTTGGCATTATATATGCAGGGCTAAAACTTTGGGGGCACCTTCTGCAGCCCAAAAGCAAACTAATTTCATTTGCTTTTGGGATGCAGATCGAGATAACTCAATATCGGGCACCGGATGGTGCCTTTTAAACCCAAGATATCTCGTTCTTGGTATTGAAGGGGTTAGAAAGAGCAAATTCACATTATTGTAATCTTTCAACTAACTCACTCTAAGAAACTTAATACAAAATTGCTATTTTTCCCTCCATCCAAATGAATTTCCAATCCTTTAACTACCTCTGAATAATAGTCATTATTTAAAATTGCTACATTTCCCTACATGTAAGTGCTTCAATTATCAATTTTTTTGATATTACTTTTTTCAGCAAATTGCAGTTGTTACTAAAATGATTAAAGGACATTCAGATAATCTGCAAATAAACTATCAGGGTTTTTCAGAGAGAGCCGAACTGGCCCGATATTGCACCTAACAGTGAATTTCCTCGTATGGTACAATTTCATGGCCATTCGGCTATTCAAAAAGCAGGCAATTCGCCAAATATTGGCGAATTGCCAGTGAAATACAGTCTTCGGCAGCAGTGAAATCCCCATAGAAAAGCAATGGTTAACCTATTCTGAGAACAACGAACCTCAGAGAAATGTCAGAGAAATGCCCTGATGTTCGGTGGTTTCATTCGACAGGAATAATCAGGCGAATCCCATAGGCTTCAATGTTAAAACTATTCCTGTTTTTCTTCAATATCTATTAAACCATTTATTCTTTTAAAAAGCGAATCAGACGACCAAGAACGGTTGTTCCAGCTTCCCGCGTGTGGAGGACGGTGCCATCCCTTTAAATCGGCACATCGCACTTATACAGAGCCAATATTTTATATAGGCTCTGGGCCATGTGAGTGATGTTTTATCTATGTATATATAAAAGTCACGATATATAAACCGAATTGCACTATATTGCTTTTTCTCCTCTCCATATATTATCCATTGATGCGAGGCTCGGAGAAAGGATAAGCACGGTTTACTCAATATAAGTACATTTTCCCTACTTTTCACATATTCACACCGGTTTTGCATTGATTTGCACAAATTTTATTTTGCGTTTAGGATTAACATTGTGGGATAACATTTATTCTTTTAATTAGCAGCAAAAAGTCTCTTTATTTATTATTTTAGAATCTTTTAGGCATTTTTTGGGATTTTTATATATATATACATATATACACAGTATATATAATGTTTTTTTTTCCCTGTAACAGCCCTTTTTATTATTATTCATAGGACCTTATATGTTACTTCCAGACATTTTCGTCCAGTTGTTTCTTTGCAAACAGCGTTTGAAATTTTCAAAAGTTTGTTGGGGGTTTTTTTCCAGCGGGTTTGCAGCAGATCATCGGGATTGTACGGTGGGTTTTCTGCAGCATTTCTAATTCATCAAATTTTTTGTATCGTATCAGTGTAATGTCGGCGATTTTTTTTTTGGATCCTTTCGGCGGCTTTTCCCTGCACTTCCAGGATCTTGCGGTGAATTCAGCATTCATCGCGGGTTCAGGGTATTTGATTCCCAGAAGTGCAGGGAACGAGAGCACCAAAATGTCATTGAATAACCCTTTTAATGTAAATTGTGAAGCGTTGCTGCCATCCAAATGCCAGCTAAGCACTGCTATTACAAAGCAGTGTATTTGTCTCATACGGTAAAGTGTCTGTGTCTGTATCTATCACAGGAGGCTATCTTATCGAGTTTAGTTTTTGGACAGATGGATCTATAAGGATCTACGAGCATTTCATTTAGCAAAGATACTATTAGAATCTGTAATAAATGACCAGGCATCTCTAGCTTTAATCTTAGCGCTGGTTTTGCCTGATTTATTTTAAAGTAAAATCTTTAGAAGATTAATTAAATAAACATCACAAATGATCAGCTTGAAGCAGAGAACATCAGTTTTAAAACCTGCCGCCTGGATTGCTTGTCATAACTGCAAAGTCATTAGTTGGGAAGCTGTACACATACACAAGCTTGCATGCTCTGTAAATTGAATTAATAATAAATTCCTCATAGTGCTTTATCAAGTTATATAAACTCAAAGCTTCATCTGTATCGATGTCGGTGGAATGTTACAATTGATATGTAGTATTGGTATTCTGTAGACGTTCATATCTAATTTCTGGGGTTTCACTATGTGCCAGCCATGTCAATTTTATTTAACCCCATCGCTGCTGATGATCAAGATAGCTCGGGACTTCAAAGGCATCATCAGGTACCGATATCGAGTTATCTCGATTTGCAGCTCTGAAGGACAAAGCAAAGGGAATTTGTTTGCTGCTAACAAATTTAGTTTGCTTTTGGGCTGCAGAAAGTGCCGCCAAAGTTTTAGCCATGTGAGTATAGTGCCCGAGGTGCGAAAAGTGTTTAAAATCAGCTGAAGAATGCCCTGACATATCAGACTTTCAGCAGTTGATGCAAATGGCCTGGTACCTTCATGTAAGGTAAAGCACTACCACCATCAGGAGTGAAGAGCGTGGAATGTCAACTTGAAAGTGATGCAAGCTTTTTCAGACACAATCTGGAACTGTTCCAGCAGGCGAACACCAAAATGCTGAACATTTTTAACATTTTATTTTATTTCACAAAGTGCATATCGTTACATTTTTACGACATTAAAATATAGTTGATACTTAACTGAATAGTCATTCTTTTTGCCTAAATCTTTAGGCACAATGATATACCATTATCCGTTCAGTAGCCTTTCAGCACTTGATATATTTTCTAATATCGGCATAATGATAGTAGAAAGAAAAATTGAATTGAATTGCTAAAGCCAATATTCTATTATTAAGTATAGTCGGGAGTGCCGATAATTGACCCAACATTTTAGCGGGAATCTCGGTAACCCTTAATTCAATGTTCCAAACCGTAAAATGGCAAAATATTGACAAAAATTCAGATAATTTTGGGAATTGAGCTCAATTAAAAGGAGCATCAGGTCAGATAAGGGCGTCATAATGTTTTTATGTGGGTATAATTTGCCAATTATTTGAACTATTCAATGATTTGATTATTATCTGTGTGGGGCACGAGGTAACATATTATTAATATTATTATACTGGCTTGATGGAGTAGAGGTAACATCACTGCTCTATAGCCGTGAAGACCCAGGTTTGATTCCTGGCCAGAGCACCTCTCCAGTCAGCGTCCTTGGCAAGACACCTAACGGTATATACTTGCCTATCGCACACAATATCGGCTGTGGAGTCCAGGGGAAATGTCACTACTCTTCGACCGTGAAGAACCAAGTCAAAATACCATTCAGCATATCCCTCCAATACAACTGTGGAGAAGTCTCGACTTTACATGAAGCGGGTTCAACCTGACCACCAGGGCTACAATCATGGAAAGCCGACTCGATCCCACTCAGAAGATGCCACCAGCGAGAGTCCTTGGGCAAGACACCTAACGACATGTATCCGTCTACCTCACAAAATCCTTAAACTTCTCATAGATTGCAAGTTCCCTTGGTAACAGGGTCCCCCTGAATCAGGCCGTATCAGCCATGTGTGGTATTATGATGTATCAACTCCTTGTACACTGATCTTGTAAAGCGCTGCGGAATTAGTGGCGCTATATAAATAAAGTATACGATTAATAATAATAATTATCAGCATTTATATAGCGTCAACAGTTTCCTCAGCGCTTTACAATAACCAAAGGGAACGAGATACAGATAAACGGACATAGGATGGAAAAAAGAGGTGTAGTGGGCCCGGCTCATAGGAGCTTACAATCTCAATGCTCTATTGTATCCTTCAGCTCCCATAAATAATAGGGATGTGCGTTTCGGGTTTCGGAATTTCGGAATTTTCACGAAATTTCCCGATTCGTGCATTCGGATTCAGACGATTTTCCGAAAATTTTCTGATCCGAATTTTCCGAAAACGAAAAATTTACGAAACGGAATTTTCGAATGGACTAGAAATGTGTAAAATCGAAAATCATTTTCGTTCCATTCGTAATTTCGGCTCCATTCCTGATTTCGGTTCCATTTCAGTAATTTCGGACAACATATTTTTTGGTTATATCGCTGATTCTGTAATTTTGTATCATTCCCATCTCAATGTATCCTTCTTGTAAAACATGAGAAATCTCAATGGCAGAATTATCGTATCGGCAGAATTATCGTGTCGACAGAAATATCGGATCCGAAAAACCATTAGTTTACGTCAAAACGAATAGACACTTTGAAACGAGGAGAACAGACGTTCCGAAAAACACGAAAATTTCCGAAATTACGAAAAAAGTCGATACGAAAAACGAAACGAACCGAAACGGAAATCGGCCGAAACGAGCCAAAACGAAAATTTACAAAATACGAACGAACCGAACCGAAAAAAAAATTGGGCACAAGTCTAATAAATAAATGTTTGTTTATTGCAGCTTTCTTCACACTAAGAGAAGTAGCAATGGTAATACCCAATAAACAGCGACCTTATATCACGTTTACATGCTTTTGAAAATGGCAGAAAATGGCAGAAAATGGCTCCACATCCACTGCAGAATTAAGTTCAAAATCCTTATCCTTACCTACAAAACCCTCACTAACTCAGCGCCCCACTACCTGTCCTCACTAATCACCAAATACACCCCAGCCCGCTCCCTAAGGTCAAACAGTGACCTGCGCCTAGCTTCTCCCTGCATCACCTCTTCCCATGATAGACTGCAGGATTTCTCACGCGCACCACCCACTCTCTGGAACGCTCTCCCTCATACTGTCAGACTTTCCCCTAACTTCTCTTCCTTCAAATGCTCCCTTAAAACATTCCTATTTAGGGAAGCCTACCACCCAACTCACTGACACAACCATCAATCACTCTCACCTTACAGTCCTCTCCTCCTGTTTCCAACCCCAACCCTCCCAGATTGTGAGTTCCTACGGGAATAGGGCCCTCATCTCCTCCTGTACTGTTTGTCAAATGTTGTTCAATGTATTGTAACCCTGTCTATACTGTGTTTATTGTACAGCGCTGCGGAATATGCTGGCGCTTTATAAATAAAGAATAATAATAATAATAATAATAAAGGACGTAGCGATGCAATGATTTTAGAAGAAAAATAACATCTTCTGAAGCCAGTGAAAATAAAAGCAGAATAAACCAGTAAGCAATTTCTTTACAAAACAAGTACAAACTGAAAATGACAGATAAATGCGGGCCTGTACGTCTGACCAGGTTAGAATTGAAATTTTGAATTAGGGAGTAAAGAACAGATTTTATATGTGAATGCGATGAAGTGACACGATTCAAAGCACAGCAGAAATGAATCTGATTTCCACTAAGTAGCTAAATTGAATTAAAGGGATGTAAGTCAACTTGGGCAGCACTTTAAATATACTTCAGTACACTTATTTGATGATGTACAATGTGTTAAGTAACATGGCAATAAGCCACAGAAAATTATTTTCGCGTCGCCAATGTTTTAGTTTAAATGCATATTTTCTTAACCTATACTGTGTAGCTATAATGTGAGTCTTCTGCAGACGAACGCAAACATGAGATGTATTTGACATTGAGCGCTTTAGTAAAGTAAATGGACAAACGCTTGGAAATTCAATTTACTGAATATCTGCCAAACACTGCAAAATACTACATTTATGGATTCCAAATCCAAACAAAAATCTAGGATTAACTGTACTACTGTGAAGAAACAGCACAACGCGGGCATGCTACAAGATATCATGTCTGAGGATGCTTAGCAGCTATAGGAAGGCAGAATGTAAAATATGCTTTGACTATATACAAATTATCCTGGCAGGACCGCTGCTAAAGAAAGCCAGATATGGATCGATATATTCTGTTACAATTATTATATGATGATTAATGATTTAGTATTTGTTCAATGTTACATAGATGTTACAAAAGGAATAAAGGGGCTTGATATGTGCACGGCCAAAATGTTCAGTTTGGCTCGGATTTCGCGAATTTCGGAATCCAAATAGTTCGGATTTGGAAGCATTTGTGAAATTGACAATTTGGATGGATGAGAAAAAGACTTGCATCGGTTCGGAAATTTAGGAGGTGTTTATAATTTTACCCCTACACAGGGCTCTATTACATTCTTTGCGCAAAAATGTGCGCGTACGCAAAAACGCATTAAAACGAGGGGAAAAACCCTTTGTGCTGTCAAATTACAACATTCGCGCACAAAATGCGCGTTAACATCTAACGCGAGTTAACCTGCGCGAGCGAAAGATCGTGCGCGCATCCCATACTTAACATTGTGAGCGCAAATGCGTTTGTGCGCTGCTACGCGGATGGTATTACAATCGATGCTCAACTTTTTACGAACGACGTTTTCTCGCATAATTTTAACGTCTTTGAAAAGCTGGTGGTAACAGCAAATCAGAACGTTCTGGTCGAAACGAAAAACACCAGCACGAAAAAAAATAATACAGTACAGTATAGTTACACATTCTACACATACCCAAACAATAAAATTGAGAGGTTATGCATGTTTTTATTAATGCTGCAGCATATATACGGGAGACAATTGTGGTTCTTAATTCTGATTGCCCACGATTCCTGCGCGCAGCGTTAATTTGCGCACGTTTTTGCGTGTCTTTTTTCCGCGCAATATTTTTTGACGGATGAAAAAATGCGCACGGATCGTAATACCAATGTTAATTTATGCGCGTTAACGTTTAACGCTGCGCGCAAAAAAAATTGCGCCGCGTGTACGAATTTGTGCGGAGAATGTAATAGAGCCCACAGTGTACTAACGTCTGTATTCCCCAATCTACCCCCATACCAGAAGTTAGTTAGGGTTATTTTTGGGAGAAGCATTAGAGTTAGGTTATCTTTTAGGTTTAGGGTTAGAGTTAGAATTAGGTTTAGTATGGTTAGGTTTACTTTTAGGGCTAGGGATGGCGTTTTTGCGTTAGATTCTGGGGCATGCGCTGCTTCAGCACCTTGCCCCATAACCAAGCGCTAGCCTCAGTGATACTCGCAGTTAATTATCCTAACGCTAATTACTGATTGCACATCCTATACTTAACATGGGGCGCGCAAAGTACAGTAAGCTTGGGCAAGCTAGCACAATCATCAATGCACTAATGAATTTTTAACCTGTTTAGCATTAGGGATGTAATATGGGACCCAGGTTTGAATCCCAGCAAAAGCACCTCTCCTTTAAGTGTCCTTGGGCAAGACACCTAACAGTACATACTTGCCTACCACACAATGGGCAATATTACATACTGCCCGCTAAAACGGGGACGCTATGGAGGAAAACCTGCACCTGCAGGTTTCTCCTTAGCATCTCCATTTCAACTCCATATTAAGGGGCAGGCGCTGATTCAGCAGCCTGCCCCATAATGCAGCGCTAAGCCTCAGGATGCTCGAGGCAGTGCTAAGTGCCGCCGCAAGCATCCCTTCCATGGAGTCCATAGGACTCCATTGAGGCTTCGACTGCTGGTCACATTATCTGCAGGATATTGCCTCTCATGAGATCCTGCAGGTCGGCGGAGTGATTTGCGGAGGGAGACTGGGGGAGTTTTTTCCCCCAGTCTCACTCTGCTCCTGGCGGCCAGAAGAGGCGAATCAAGCCGCTGTTCTCACCGTGTGAGGAGAGGTGAGTATGTGATTTTTGGGGGGCTTTGTAGCTGGTGATAACTAATTCTGCAGAAGTGGAATCAGTTAGCACCAGCTCCTAGCTGTGGTTAACTTTTCAGTTAACCGTAGCGGGAAGTAATTGGCTTTAGGACTTTGTAATCAGGGCCGGATTAACATAGGGGCTGATGGAGCAGCAGCTCCAGGCCCATGCCCCAGAATAGGCCGAGAGAAAGGATAACTGTGTCTGCATTGATGGACATTTGGACCAATGTAACTGCAACTCCATAGCAGCTACAGGAGCATGTGAGGTATCACTGGAAAGGCCAGAGCATGGCCTTTCCAATGATGCCAAACATGACTAGGTTTTATGTAACAATAAAAAGCAAAAATAGAAAAAATAAAGATTTATTTTTTCTTTCTAACACAGAATTGTTACATCAAAAACCTAAACTGGGGGGGCGTGGCTGGCTGCCATCAGGAGCAGACGTGTTCTGGTGGAGCTCCGCACGTCTGCTACCCTTCGGGACCTCCAGCTGATTATTACCACAGAGATCTTAGAGTTTGAGGTGCCTAGGGGCTAGCCACCGGAACCGAGCTGTCCGGGACCCGCTTTGTCCCCCTCCCGGACAAGAGACACACCATCTGGGGCCTTCGTTCCCTGCCGAGCGTGGTCTTCTGTCGGCCATCTTGGGGCCTAGATGTCGACTCCTTGCCTGGGGTGTGCGGCTGCTGCGAGCTGTGGAGATGGAGGGCCCCCGACTGCTGTGGCGGCCCGCAGAATGGTGAGGGGTACGGACTGGTGGCGACTGTCTGACTCACCCCTTGCCAGGACCCTGGGATCTGTACTGGAGGACCTTGAGGCCTGTTTGGAGTCGCTGCCCGGGGATGACGATGCACCGCTGACACGCGGTGCGTGGCGCCAACTGATGGCGGTACTGGAGACCAATCGGCGGGTGGAGGCTCCGGTTGGAGATGATTCGGAGGAAGGATCCTCCACCAGCTGTCAGGAAGAAGTTACAGGTGAAGGGGCTGTGATCCCAGAGAGGTGTGGGGGCGAGGAGCTACTACCTGAGGAGACCGGCAGAGTCTTGGAGGACCCAGCGTGGCGCCCCATGCTTCTACTTACACTGCTTGAGACGGAGCCACGGCGGACCTCTGGAGGGTTGTCAGTCAGAGGTTTGAAGCGACTAACCCCGACTTCTGCGGTGCTGCCCGGGACTTTCCTTTTCTGTGCTGGCGGTGATGAGAGTTATGCTGCGACACGGCCGCAGCTGGAGCGGTGGGCCCTGCGGGTGGATGGAGGACCTGCGGGGGCTGCGGCCTTTGACCAAGTTCCGGAGCGATGGATGCCTCGGATTGATGGGCCTGTAAACGCGGCTTTTCCATTTGACACAGGCTGAGGCACTCTGCTCACACACCTTTTCCCTTTTTAATGCAGACCCGTTTATTCTGATGACAACCCCCCATTGTATGCGGACATTTCCCTCCCCCTTATGGCTGAGTATATTTACAAGACTTCTCTGTTTGCCCACACGCTGAGACTTTTCACATTGTAATTTTGTTCTTACCGATGAGACCCCCCAATTGGGGATGATTTTGTTATTTTGAGTCCTCAAGCTGAGACTGTTTGATTTTTGGTTCCCAACCCAAGCTGAGATTTTTTCTTTAGAAAACTTTTGTTTGTCCTTTCGCAAGCTGAGTTTTACCGCTGACATTTCTTTTTGATTCTGATATTTGGCCCTGCGAGTTCTCCCCTCTCCTTCCCTTTCTTTGACTCAGAGACGCTTCGACCACCATTTTATTTTATTTTTTCCCCGCTGTCATTCCCCGGCTGGAGATCCATTTGAGACTTTGTCACGAGGACTTATGTTTCACACTGATGTCACCTTGCTCCTTCATGGGCCTCTGCCATGCCAGCGATGGTGTTTCTTTCTTCCCCCCCTTTTTTTTTTTTTTTTTTTTTTTTTTTTTTAGGCACGTCGGGATGTCCAGAGGCGCGCCACTATGGCACCTACCATGGCTCTGGTTGCCATACTTGGCCCTTGGACACCTGGGCCTCGTGACAATACCCTTCCACGGCCTCCCCCGGGAGCGAGCCGGGAAAGTCACAATACAGGCAGTTGCCGTTCCCTCTCCAAATTTATTTTGTTTTTCACTACCCCCCCCCTTTCTCTTCTTTTCTCCCTCTCCTTACACCATTGCTGGCATGCGGTTGGTGTGGTTCGCGTCCCCTTCCCTTCACTCTTTTTATTTCTTTTCCTAAGTCGTCGTACTGCTGACCCCATTTTGACTAGTGTTTTTGTCTTACTTCATTTATTTTCAACCGCTGATTGTACTGATGACATTCTTTCAAAATAAAAATTTTGAATACAAAAAAAAAAAAAAAAAAAACTAAACTGTCGCACTGCTGCGAAGAGCAATGGGGGGACTTTGGACCCCTGCGTCACTAATCTTTATACCTCACAAGGTCAAGGGAGGTGTCATTGAACAGGTCAGAGTCTGGCCTTTGCATTAATACCGATCGTGACCATGTAAAATCTAAAAGAAAAGACGACAAAAAAGTTTTTTAATTTATTTATTTTTAGTTCCAAAGCGATGGTATTGTCCATTTATCACATAAAAAATGAGCAATACCACTGCCATTACTCACCTTTTAATTTCCAATTCTGTGAGCAAGGTCAGTGTTTTATACATAGTCATATTATTCATAAAACACCATCCTCCAAAACACACGGGAAATATTTAATTTTTTGGGTAAAATTGTATAGTTTCTCAGGAAAATGCAGTAACAAGTTCCAATATAACAAGAATTATAACCACAAAGGTTTGGATAATAAAAATAAAAAAAATGGGAAAAAATAATTTTACACACTTTAAATGATTGAAATCTGAATGAAAATTAAATTAATTACACAGTATCTGGCTGGTTAACTATTCCCGTATCTATTAAATAACCTAAAATATGTTTTCCTTTTGCTAATTTCCAAAAAAGACCACCAAAATATTCAGCTACAGGCCCATTGAGATCTTAATCCGGCCCTGTTTGTAATCCTAACGCTAATTAACTCTTTGTGCTCCTCATGTTAAGCATAGGGAGCGCAAAGTACATTTAGCTCATTTTGAAAAGCGCAAGCTCCGAATCGCTAATGGGTTTTTTAACCCGTTAATGTTCAGAATGTAATATGGTCAGCCCTCACTACGGCCACTTAAGCTAATGTTAAAGCTCACACAGTTGACACCTAATGATATGGATGTGCCTACCTCACAAAAATACTTTTACTTGCCATATAGATTGTAAACTCCTTTGGGATCATGGTCCCCCTGAATCAGGCCATATCATCCATGTGTGGTAGTCAACAAATGTATCAATGTATCAATACCTTGTACACCGATCCTGTAAAGTGCTGCAGAATATGTGGTGCTATATAAATAAAGAATGATAATAATAATGGGGGGCATGCATTAAAGTCACATATCCTGGAGTTCGTTTTCTGCCCAAAGACGTTCGATACACGTTTTCATATGTCTTACAATAGCAATGTGAGCACAAAATCTTCTTTTATTCATATATGCAATATATATATATATTACAAAATATTTAACTTTTGTTTCAAATATAATATAAATTTACTTAATAAAAATGTTCTGGTAGTGAAGTGATTTAAATAGTATTCCAGTAAATATTTAATAGTGATAAGGGTAAACTGAGCTGCTTGGCGGATTTCCTTTACTTTAAGGCCAGGTTAAAGAATATAAACCATTTTTTGGTTTGTTTTCTCACGCCCACCATGATTTTTTTAATTCCCCCCCCCCTCTGCACACCCCCCCCCCACCCACCAGGGGATTTTTGGTTGGAGAGTGCCCCTTCTTTTTGACTCTTTTCTGACACTTTTTGACAGCCCGGCCTGATTTAGACCCCCCCCCCTCCCCCTGTTCTGGACACTCTTTTCTGAACTTTCTTTTGCGTATCTAGGAGGTGATTTGATGTGTCGGTCTGGGCATATGGCTTCAGCCCCCCTTTTTTTTCTTAGGTGTGCGCGATGCTGGGTTGCCCTGGGCGAGCCAATGGAGCGGGTACCATGGCTCTGACCACTTCCTCTGTCCCCAGGTCACCTGGCCCTCTGGCCTCTTCCGTGGCCTCCAGTTCCCCTCTGGGTTATTTGAGTGAGCCGGGAATGCCGCTTTTTCTTGGGCGGTCCCCTACATTTTTTCCCACCCTCCCCTTGTTTTCTTTTCTTTTATCTGCCCAGATGCCTCGTCCGCTGATTGTCTGCAGATCTGCACCCCTTCCTGGTACGGCTATGCCACATCTGTTCAGGTGTCCTTCCCTCTCCACCCTTTTATTTGCGGTCTTTTGATGGCCCTTGCTGTCTGTAACTATTATTTTTCGCTTTGTTGTACTGCCGTCTTATTCTCGAAATTAAACATTTTGAATTAAAAAAAAAAAAGTGTATACACCATGAGCATTTTCCTACAAAAGTGGGATAGTTAGCAACTATGAATAGAGGTTGGACACTTTACATTGATGTAGAATAATATAGTATAAAAAGGCATTCTACTGCAGGACAAATTATATACTGAACTCCTTTAACAGATGGTAAGAAATAGAGGCAAACTGTTTTTCTAAATAATGTGGCCTATTGTTCAGCGGGGTTTTTGTTGTGTAATGCCGGATGATACTTGTACAAGTTTACCAAGCCATTCACATAACCCATTCATTCAATCTTTATTAGCTTATCTTCCAAGAATTAATTATACTGTATTTTTGAATTATTTATAGTAAACAAATTCCACATTCGCAGGAAGTTCCAATGGCTAGATCCATAAAGAAGGTTTCCGTTTAGGCACACAATTCCTCCCTTCTATACAAATGCAAATGCCGCCATTGTACAAACGTGATGCTTCCTGCTAACGAAATAGTAGGCAATTTAGGTCTCCCATTGAAGCAGTGCAAAGGTCACATATATCATGAAATAACACACTTTGGAATCAGTCTGGTACTCAAACATACTATCAACATCAAATCCCCCCAGCTTCCTCTTACGTGTCTTTTCTGACCTTTGGATTGAAAGCTGGCTAGTTTTCTGCATGTGTTACATTTTACATTATAATATAATTAATGGCTATTGCAACAAAACATTATTGACATCATTAAAATTACATAAAATGTTGTGATTGTTTGTTCCTCTTTCTATGCCCATGGGGCCAGAGCTGAGCTTATGGAACTGAAGCTCCGGACCCACTGCAGGCAAGCCCTGGGCAATCCAGGCCACATGCACTGCTGTAAAATGCAGCACCGCTCACTTTCTCCTCAGAAAAGGCTGAAGAAGGTTCACTGCTTTGACCCCATCCCCCGCACACAGTCTCCATATGCAGGAGCTCAGCATGCAGCTCAGGACAAAGCAAGGTAAAAGATAACGTCTGAGAGGGAAGTGGCATCGATTGTATGTGGCAAACTGAAATGGGAATATTCTAAATTAAATTAGTATAATGTAAATACAATGCAGATATAAAGCCAAATGTGTAGGGCTGTCTGGCCAGCTGTATATAGGTATCTTACGTAGTTACATAGGCTGAAAAAAGACGTGCACCTATCGGGTTCAGCCTTTCACACATCAACTACTGCTATTGATCCAAAAGAAGGCAAAAAATCCAGTCTGAAATGCTCGCCAATATGCAACATACTGGGGAAAAAATTCCTTTTTGACCCCAGAATGGCAGTCAGATTTCTCCTTGGATCAAGAAGCTTTTACACACATATTAAATATTATAACCCTTAATATTCTGTGTCTGCAGGAAGTCATCCAGTCGTTTTTTAAAAGTCTGTACAGTCTCTGACCCAACCACCTCAACAGGCAGAGAATTCCACAGCTTTATTGTTCTCACCATAAAATAACCCTTCCTATGCTTTAGGCTGAATTTCCTTTCGTCCAGTCTAAATGGGTGACCTCGTGTACTGTGTATAGTCCTATTAATGTATCTGCTTGATTATATTTACCTGGTGATATATATAGCTATCGTCTTGGCTGTATATACATATCTGCCCATCTGCATATACCCTTTTATATATTTTTTACCCCAAAATATTTAAATGGGCTCTCAAATATATGGCATATAATGTACCAACAGTGGGTGTTCTAATGTCCTCTGGAGTAACCAACTACTAGGAATATCCAGATGGGACAATGCAGTCCTTAGTAGCAAAGTGGCACTTTTTTTAGAGAACAACAAACTTTGGCTGCCTATGCAGTCTTTCTCAAGCCTCAAACATGTTATAAATCTTTAAAGCAGGTGCTTACCTCTAAACCAAAGGTTTGAGAGGAGGAGAAACAAGAAGGAGCTTAGACAAGATATTGTTTTAGGAACTGTCCGAGCATCGAGTTAGAGACCAAGCAGAGGCAATGTGTTACATTATCCAGGAGGAATTGATACAGGACAAATAGGCAAAGTGCTTCCCCGTACTCCTCAGTAACATACAGGGTTATTCAAAGACATCCGAATTGGGGCCGAAAGGTAATCGAACAGTGAAATTCAGCATACGGTTACCTTTCCTGGCTATTCGGCTATTCAGAGAGCAGGCAGTTCGCCAAATGTTGGCGAATTGCCTGCACCTACAGTGGCTGTTCGGTGCCTGTTCGAGCGCAGTGAAACCCCCATAGAGAAGCAATGCTTCGTCGAGAACACAAAACAGCTGAGAAAGGTTGCCGAAATGCCCTGCCATTCGGTGGTCTCATTTGACAGGTTTATTCAGGAGAATCCCATAGGCTTCAATGTTAAAAATATTCCCGTTTTAATACAATATCTAATAAACCGTTGATTATTTTATTCTGCATTAAAAAGTCTCTTTATCTTTAGATTTGTTAGGATCTTTTAAGCATTTTTCAGGATTTGTTTGCAAAACAAATTTCCTTTTTTTAAATCGTTTTTTTCTTTTTTCTGTAACAGCCCTTTTTATTATCATTCATTGGATCTTATATGTAAATTTCAGACATTTTCGTTCTGTAGTTTCTTTGCAAACAGCGTTTCACTTTTCAAACATTTAAGCGTACTGTTTTCTTTTTTTCACTCCATTCGTCTGCGGTGTCGGGTTTTTTCGGCGGCTGCTCTGCGCTCTGACCGGCTCCTGCTCGGGTTTCTCCGGCGTGTTCGGCAGGGTTAATCCAGATGTTTTTGCGGGTTTCGGTGTGCATTCGCCAGGTTTTGCAGTGAGTGTTCAGCAGGTTTGCGGTGGCTTTTCCCTGCACTACAACGGTCCTGTGGTGCTTGCTGAATACACCGCAGGGTCGCTGAAATGGGATCGCCAAATTTGTGATACGCTCATATACACTGCATTTTTCCGTGCATTTTATTGCTGTGGAGCTCTGTGATGTGCTCATATGCACCGCACATTACTGTGACTTTTATTGCTGTGATGTTTAAGCAGACTGCCCAGGGCAAAGCCTGGGGGCATGCACAAATACATAGAAACATGAGAATAACCCTGCAGTCAGTGCACACCACGTCACATACATACACTTTACAGGTGGGTGGAAGGGAATCAGGACGTGCCAACGTATCCACAGGTTTGGGGGGGCGCGCAAATCTTGCCTTTCCCCTGGCGCTGACAACCCACGCTATGCCACTGGGTACAGGCCAGTGAATACACAAGTGTACAAGGGCTACACATGCACACATGCAAAGCATAACTCTGTCTCACATTGAGTGGATTAGTGGTGACACAGACACTTTAAAAGTACTATAATAATATTGACATTAGTTTTCGTTCATGTAAATTAGTTAGATATCTAAATTCTTCAGAAACAAAGCATTAACCCTTTCGCTGCTGAGGCTTTTCACACCTCTGTGCTGAGGTCATTTTTCCCGGTTTTGCTCATCATGTTTAAACGTGTTTTGAAGGCTTATTTTAGTATATTACCCAGACATATTATATATCGTTCTTTCCGTCAGACTCGGTAGATTCATAATATGTCATTATTATATCTATACGTTATGTCATGTCTGTATATTATAACAAAAAATGCAATAAAATATGTATTTTCAATAATTTACAACGTGTAAAGTGTTTTTTTTCACATTTTAACATGCGAGCAATTGCGGTTATATTTTGTATGGGTGCGCTTGTTAAAAAAATTAGAGATGGGGTCTCGTTACATTTTTTTTGGGGAAAATTACGCGATTTTTAACAAACGCACCGCATACAAAAATCGTTAGTGCAGCATCATTGTTCACATTATAATTGAAATGGGAACAATATTGCTACACTAACGAACAAAAAAAAAGAAAAAAAATTTTTTTTTTTTTTTATAATTTATTTTTTAAATATATTTTTATTTTTAATTTTAATTTTTATATTTTTTAAAAAACTTTTTTCACATTCGAGTTTGGTATCGTTGGAACGGCCATGCTCTGGCCGATCCAACGATACCAAACTTTAACCCCTAGCTGCCACGGATCGGGAGATAGGGAGTTCCAATGAACTCCCTATCTCCACCGTTGGTGGCAGTTAGGGGTTAACTCTAGGACTGGCGTCATCGTGCTATGCACGATGATGCCAGTCCTCAGGGGGAGTTCCCGGAGGCTTGGCCGACATACAAGATGTCGGCCAGCTCCGGGAAAGGATCACGAACCGGCGCTTTTCAGCGCCGATTCGCGATCCAGCTCCCCAGGGGTTAATGCCAGGCACCATTTGGAAGGGCAGGCTGTGCCCTTCCAAATGGTGCCTGGGTTAACCCCCGCAACGCCGCCGATCGGGAGGGAGAGAGGTCTGAAGGACCTCCCCCCCTCCCTTTCAGGCGCCTCCTCCGCACATGCGGGGGGGGGGGGCGCCTGAATTAGGTGTCATCGCGCTGCCGCGATGACACCTAATTTCAGCGGCTGCGGTTCCGAATGCTGGGCTGACATCGAGGATGTCAGCCCGCACCGGGGGGGCCAGCGATCGGCCGGAACCCGGCCGAACGCTGGCCCCAAAGGGAGGACGCGCTCAGCGCGTCCTCCGCATACCAGCAGCCATGCGGAGGACGCTCTGAGCACGTCCTCCGCATTGAAGTGGTTAAATGTAGTTGTAATGTAGTTTTTATTTGGAATTACTCAAAGAAAGAGTACGAAGAACCAAAAAGTAATCTTTACAAGGTCTCTGAATCAACTCCATAGCTGATACACGCCGCAAAAACAAACAAAACGACTTTTACAAATACAACTCTATAAATTGACACTTTTTCTTTTTTTGAGAAAAGATTTTACCAGGAAGGATACATTGAGATTTCTCTCGTTTTCAAGTATGTCCTGGGTGGCGAGTATTTACCGTTAGGCGTCTTCCCCAAGGACACTTACTGGAGAGGTGCTCTTGCCGGGATCGAACCTGTGTCTCCACAGTTATAGAGCAGTGATGTTACCTCTACTCCACCTAGCCGGTACACTTAATAGGTATTTGTTCAATTATAATTAGACAATTCTCTCTCTGATGACACCAAGGTAAGGAGTTATTGTACTGCCCTTAATCAGTCTAAGTGTAATGCATTTAGAGGAAAATTCTCACACAAAAACAGCTGACATGTATACTGAAATGAAAGAAATCTACCTTTTGTGTGCATTTTTTTTCTTCTTGTGTGTCCAAAAATGCGGTGAGACAGAATCTGTTTCCTATTTTGTTTTGGCTCTGGATACGCATACAATATAATTTCCATGGGGATATCAAGTCTAGGATTCTTGTGAGAAATATCCTCACGTTTGTTAACTTATTCCTCTGATTTTACTTTTGTTGTCAAACTCTTTCTTAGAGTATGCGAACAAACATAAATTATATCTAGTTGTACAACCAGAGGAAAGTAATTTCATAATAGAAAAAACGATATATAATATATAGATATGAGACAGAAGAAACAGCTTGGGGGGGCAACACAAGAATAAATAATAATGACAATGGTGATGGTGATAAATGGTGGCAGTAAAATGATAATGGTGTTTGTAGAATAAAAAAAGTCATAGCACAGTAGTGGCAGTGACATAAATTAAAACATTACCCAGGACCCAAATTCTGCCTGGAGTGTCTTACACATAATCATGACAATCTGGTCAACAGAAACAGGTAGAGAGTGTAGAAGCTGACAAAAGAATGGGTGCGAGAGGTGCAGGATGAGATGTAAAAATCAGAACATGAACTATATAGTGAAATTCTATTAATTTGATTGTAAACTAAGTTATTATGCACAGTATTAGCACTGCAAAATACATATTAAAAAAAATTGTGTCAGGTTTTTAATTTTATATCTAATATTTTGTCTATTACATTGAAATCCTTTCAAAATTCTTTGTAAAAACATAATACACCAAAAACAAAACCTGGGCTGGATTCTGAGCCTACGTAAACTTGAATAGAGTGTTTGTAAACTTTGCAACTTTACAAACTTTAATGGATCTGTTAAGTTTACACCAGGCTGGGACTCTAACCATTGGTAAAATACACAGGGTGCTATTCCACAGTTGGTGCTAATGTAGCCTTTTTTGATATGTAAGTAAGTTTAACGTCTGGCATCGATATTCCAATCCTGACACTGTGCTATTGCGAAATCAGTTGGCGCCTTGCAGCTTGCACGACCTCACTGTACTTAGCGTCTTCTATACTCAACGGGCTCTATTACATTCTCCGCGCAAATTCGTACGCACAGCGCAATTTTTTTGCGCGCAGCGTTAAATGTTAACGCGCGTAAATTAATGCAGGTATTACTATCCGAGCACATTTTTTCAGCCGTCAAAAAATATTGTGTGTAAAAAAGACAAGCAAAAACGCGCGCGCATTAACGTTGCGCTCAGAAATCGGTGAGCAGACTGTTTTTTCACGCGATTCAGCCAATCAGTATTAAGAACCACAATTGTCTCCCATTCAGTTTTTGCGCCTGTCAAAATCAATCTGTGTATATATGCTGCAGCAATAATAAAAACATGCACAACCTCTCTATTTTATTGTTTGGGTATGTGTAGAATGTGTAACTATACTTTGCTGTATTTTTTTTTCGTGCTGGTGTTTTTCGTTTCGGCCAGAACGTTCAGATTTGCCGTTACCACCAGCTTTTAAAAGATGTTAAAATTATGCGCGCAAACATCGTTCGTAAAAAGTTGCGTATCGATTGTAATACCATCCGCGTACCAGTGAACGAACGCATTTGCACTCACAATGTTAAGTATGGGATGCGCGCACGAACTTGCGTTCGTGCATGGTTCGCACAGGGTCACTCACGTTAGACATTAACGCGCATCGTATGCGCGAACGTCGTAATACAACGTTCAGCGCAAAGGGTTTTGCCCCTCGCGTTAATGTGTTTTTGCGCACGCGCACATTTTTGCGCGAAGCTTCTAATAGTGCCCTACATGGGGGGAGCAATCAATTTTTAGCTTCTCGACAAGTAAGGTATTACAAAGTTACTGTCAGGAAAAGACAGCAAAAAATGTAATAACTCCTAAAAGCTGGTGCTAATTCCAAACTTGGTCAACCTGGCCAAGTGCAAGATCCTGAGCCTATAAAAAGGAATGCAGCACAGCCCATGTCTTAAGGGCCCCATTCCATAGTTAACTCTCACAATGGATGTCGCCAGATATGTCAGAATCATTGCAGCTGCCTACCTGCTTGTACGTCCCAAATTCAGTGACATTGTGTCAGATGCCAGCAGGAGCTAGAAAGGGCACAGGGAATCCCATGGGCACCTCAAGTCCAAAGGAGACAGCCCACTGTGGAGGATGTGAGTGATGACAAGTGCCTTGTGCGTTACAGGCTCAGCCGTGGCCAGATCTGCAGACTCTATCAAGAGCTGCAGAACCATCTAGAGTCCAGGTCTGGGTCACGAATATCTGTGCCAGGGATGACCAAGTTGCTCTGCTGCCTCACATCCCTAGCCCCTGGTACTTTTCAGCATCCTTTGTCTGAGATAGACGGTGTCAGTCAGAGTGCCTTTTTGAAGATGCTCCACCGTTTCCTCAAAGCTAAGTGGGGCAATGCCACCGATACATTGGATACCCTACCACCTCTGAGGGATGGCATACAGTATAAATAGGGGTTTTATGACAATGGAGGGTTTCCTAATCTTCTGGGGGCAATCGATTGCACCCACATAGAGATCAATTGATCAATGATTTATATCATATATAAATCTTAAGCACTTCCATTCCATAAATGTGCAAATAGTTTGTGATGCCAATATGCACATCCTGAATCTTTTTGCAACATTTCCAGGTGTGGTGAGATAGTAAACTTCTTGTCACCCCAAATCTTTGCGTGGGGTTGCAACTCCTGAAAGACTCTGGATGAATACTCACATTCTCGAGTCCAGGTTGAGTCTCCGTTTAAAGTGAATGGCATCGCATCATATAACATTAAATCCTGGTTTCCCGAGTACCTCTTGCTGCTTTTTCAATTGTCGTCTCCTGCTGGCTCATCCATTTCCAAGTGTTTTCTCCCTCAGGCGACCTTTTGATATTTTTCTTTTTCTGGCAGCTTTGGGGAGGCTTCCGGCTTTATGATTTTCATGTCAAAGTTTTCAGTGTTGATGTGGAGGAGGCATACGGAGCCATTGGTGACAAAAACGGCTAAAGTGTTTTTCTGTGTGGCGCTTAATTGATTGGTGTCTCTTGAGCATTCAAGGTCTACCCCCCCACCCCACAAGGAGTGTTTCAACCTACTGTTTCCCACGTTCTGTCACAACAGGCTCTGACACATTGCAATTTTGTTAATGCAGTTTTGTTCTTATTTGTTCTTTGATGTTATTTGTTTGTTCTGTTGCCTTGGGTTCGCATCTATGAACAGTTCTGGGACATTCAGATTTTTCCAGAGGTCCACACCTCAGGACTCTGGGAGACTTTTGGAGACAGTTGGCGCTGCTCTTTGCTTATTTCATCATCTTGTTAATGGGCAATCCTCGCTTTCATGTCTTCTCTCTAAATGTTAAAGGCCTCATTGTTTCCCATAAACGTCACGCTTTGTTTAGGGATATACACAACGCCAAACCGGCGATAGCCTGTTTACAAGAAACAGATATCTGAACCTGTCGAGCGCCTCCAATGCAATCAGCTATATATGCAGTTACCTACCATTCCAAAGCTCCAAACAAATCTAAACGTGTTACTATTTTATTTTACAGGGACTGGAATTTTACGTGCTCATCTCAGTATGCAGATTCTATGGGTAGGCTATTAATCCTAGTGGGCTCAATGAATGACCTGCCTATAACCATCACTATCTTATACCTCCCAAACTATAACCCTGTTCATTTCCTTAACCTCCCTGGCGGTATTCCCGAGTGTGACTCGGGGTTAAATTTCACTACCGTGAACAGTAACCCTGAGCCACACTCGGGCTGGATGTTTATTCACCTTCTCCTGGCTCCCTCACTGTCCCCCGCAGTGTGATCGCGGCGAGCGGCTTCCTGGAAGGCTCCCTGCGAGTCACACGGTGCAGGGTGGGCGGGACCAGGCAGCAAACTTATAAACAATTCATGAAATACTGTAATCCAAAGTGCAATGTTTATGAACGGCCACTGGGTGGCAGTAAAGGATAAGAAATAGACCCTTGTTTTCAGACAGATTTCAGTGTTTTTTGTTTTTATGTTATTGAATATCATTTATTTGCATAATTTTGGATAATTATTTTTGGGATAATAAATTATTATTTCGTGTTTCAAACTTTATCGGACTCAGTGTATTTACTATTTTTTTATTTTTTTATTTATTTATAAAGGATTTTACCAGTAAGAACTCTTGATTGCACGGATTTCAGTGCGTGATTCCTAATTATTACAGGCTAACTATGTACAAAAACACGTTTCCTTTAAAAAAAATTGAGACGCTTTTAGACACGAAATTTTTAAAAAATTAGACCGCCAAGGAGGTTAAGAAAGTGTATAGGCGAGTTTAGTCCATGTCCCACAGTATGCTTTTCCTTTGTGGTGATTTTAATTGTACGCCTGACCTTACAGTTGACACTCTCCCGGGACATACCTACTCTCAACACCATAAACTACCGCTTCTAATCACCAACTCAAGGCCTTTATGCATGATTTTGACCTGTTTGTTGCGTGGCGACTGCTAAACCCTACTGCCAGAGACTATCCTTACTTTTCGAATGTCTGCTCCTCCTCCTATAGTAGAAATGATCTATGCCTAATTCATAAATCCACGTTTCCTCGTTTATTAGATGCCCACTATCATCTGGTCTGATCATGCCCCTATTACATTCACCTTTGCTGCTACTTTGCCAGCTCAAGATATGGGCAGTTGGCTCTTATCGACTCTCTCCTTGTAGATAGGGAGTATGAGGAAAGTACTTTGGCGCTGATTAACGAGTATTTTCAAATAAATCTGAGAAACAACATAGCTGTGTCTATGACTTGGCTAGCCCATAAGATTATCTTCCGGGGATATTTTATCCAACAAGGGGCAAGGCGTAAAAGGCTCTTTACCTCTCAACAGACGGCTCTGATTCCGCAATTAACTACGTTGGAAGCCCAACACAAATTGAGACTGGCGCTCACTGGAAAGATTTGGAACACCCTTAATTTACAAACCACTGAGCACACTTCGCACCGTCTGAATTATAACCATTACACCCAGGGGAATAAGACTGGTAAACTATTAGCATCCAAGCTAAAAGCAAGGTGCCTACAGACAAAAATGTCAAGCCTTACTGGTTCTATCAACATGCGGATTCACAAACAGTCCACATTGTCGCCGAATTTGCAAAGTATTATACATCTCTACATAATTTGGGATCTGAGCCGGGCAGACCCTCTCCTAAAGGGGAAGAGATTTCAAGTCTTTTGCAGGCGGCACATCTTTCTACCTTGTCGTATCTGCAACAAACTGATCTGCTAATCTCATTTACAGATGAGGAGGAGGTGCTTTAAGCTATTGAGGCTCTCCTGAAAAATAAAGCGCTGGGGCCTCAGGGTCTTCCAAATCTTTATTACCAAAAATTTAGCACCCTCCTCATTCTGACCCTAACTAGATTCTTTAACAACATTAAGGAGACGGGTTAGAGTTCCTCCAAAATCTTGCAAGCTACTATTGTCCTTTATCCCAAAACCTGGTAAATCCCGTACAGGCTGTGCAAATTTCAGCCCCATTTCATTGCAGAATGTGGATACAAAACTGTACACCAAATTGTTGGCTTTGAGAATGGCTCCTTTGGCTTTATCTTGGCTGAGCAAACAGGCTTTGTCCTGGGCAGACAGCCAAGCGATAACACTTGCCGGGACTTGGCGCGCAGGGATAACATGTCTGGCCTCTTGTTGGCATTGGATGCTGAGAAAGCTTTCGATCGTCTCCACTAGGGTTACGTGCAAATAGTGCTGGAGGCGTTCGGCTTCCCTACGTCATTCAATCATAGTATTATGACATTATATTCCGCGCCGCCTGACATTCTTTCCCCTCCTCTCTCTCTCCCCTCCCCCTTTTTCTCTCTCACTTTCTCCCCACACTTTCTCTTCCCCCTTCTCCATTTCTCTCCCCCCTCTCTCCCACGCTCCCTTTTTCTCTCCTTCTTTGTTGCTCCCCTTTGGCTCTGCAAAGTGAGTGGTGATGACCGCGCATGCACAGTGACGGCTTGTCATTGCCAGCAACCATTTTTCTAATCATCATTCTAATGATTCATGCTTACAGTCAAGACTGTATCAGTATCAAATTGCTGAGATGTAGTCATAAAAATGCAATCTTACTATGTGTCAGTATTGCAGTGCTGCTGCACTCTTACACCTTAGCTTGATTACGATATTGCTTATAATGATACGTGCCCTCATTTCTTACATCTCTGGCAACAATTTTGAATTCTATAACATGATGATAACTTCAATGAATAACGGGCATAAGCCACCCCACCCTCAAGTAATATTTTAATTCCTTAACCCTAATATTCTGAATAGGACTGGTGTAAACCCCTTCGCCTGTAATCAGAGGATTTCTGGAAAACAAATTGGCAGTACACATTCATTTTAAATATGCCTGAAAATTATATAAGCACATTTTCAATCTGCATACATTATTTGAGAGTTGCCATCTTGTGGCCAAAAAGTGTTACTACAGCTCCACAATACAGATTGGGTTCTGTTTTTACTTGGGGGAAAAAAACAGATTCCAAGTGGTTTAAACAGTTTTGCTACCTTGGCTGAAACTTTAGGGGCACATTTCTGGAGTTCATTTGCAAATATATATATATATACAGTAGATTGCAATACACAAAATCCCTTGCATTGCTTCAGAATTAAACCACATTGAGTGTACTTGATATAGGGCCACCAGTAGGTGCTTTGATGATCGAGTATGCTCGATCTTGGTACTGAAAAGGTTAAATGACAATGTAGACCTATTGCAACAACTATTTCATGGCATAACGGAGAACGATAATTTCCAAATACAACATTCAATTAAATATTTTTTTTATAAGTATGGAATTAACGATGTCACTGAATGTAAACTTGTTAGGGCTTTATGAATGTTGAACTAACAATGATAATACTTATATATTTTTTTTAAGTAGAAGCTGAACAGAAACTCCTCACGTGCTGATGTCTATACAATGCAGAAGGACTGCTGAAAAGAATTGAGAATGTGTCATTTCTTCGGCATACGATGACATAGTGTCTGTGTCTCTGAATACTCCTTTTTCTGCCGTTTTAGTGCCTCATCGACTGTTCACAGAAGGGCTGTTTGAGCTGAAATATCCATTGCATGGATGAAGTGATTGGACCTGTTTGCACTTAAAATAAAAATCAATAAGAAGGAATTAGAAAAACATTGCTTATGCTGCCTTAAGCTCTCCTGCTACATCGAGCGTTGTAATCAATCAACCATCGGGTCTCAGATCACTAATAAATAAACATATGGAACATATTCTGGCTGAAGCTCTTTAAACACGCAGTAGCTATATTACTCTCCTTGCTGATATTTATGAAAGTTGGAAACAGACTACTGTGTCAAATGAAAACCATTATCCTACGTGTAATCTAGAGAGCATCCTGTTTCTGTGAGGTTCGCACCTGTGAGCAATTTGTCCATGGAACTTTTTACATCCCATTTTTTTTAGATTATAAAAATGGGGAGGGATTTTGACCTTGTCCCATAATTGAATTAATGTAATTTTTTAGCATGTATCACAATAATAGTTTCATTGTAGTACCTAGTTAGCAGTTTAATTACCAGTTTAGAGTATCGATCAGGTAAATATATTGCATTACCGACCGGCACAGATCAGGCTTCAAGGGAATAGAAAGAATGTGTTTCTATGTCCCAAATGGCAAAAGATGGCAACTAGAATTGTTCTTTACAGAGGTTAATGGCAATGGCCATCCATAGCAAAGCCAACCTAGTGTGACCATTCCAAGCCAACTTCCGTGAAGCTGACATCATCCTCAACCAAGTTGCCGGCATGATACAACTTCTATTGCTCAGTTCTCTTTGTAGATGAAAATAACTTTAGTGGCATCTAGACATGTGCACAATGCAAAATTTAGTTTTGGCATATTTCATATCCAAAATTTTTGTATTTTGAAATTTTCCAAAATTGCCAAATTGGTATCAATCTGATATTTTCGAATAAATTTCAAAAATGTTCCAGATATGTCCATGTACATACATTTTAAGGCCTTATCCCCCTTCTATACCTCCCTCTATACCAGGGGTCATTAACCTTGGCTCCCTGATGTTTTGGAAACTACATTTCCCATGTGGCTCAGTCAGCCTAATGGATAACTGAGCCGCATGGAAAATGTAGTTCACAAAACATCAGGGAGCCAAGGTTGCTGACCCCTGCTCTATACCTATAACCACCTCAAAACACCTCTCTATACCGCCTCCACCCCCCCCCCTTTTTAATACGCCCTCTACATCCCCAAATGTTAGATAGGGTGAAGGATAGTATTAGGCTTAGGGTCACTTCTAGGGTTGGGTTATTGTTAGGGTTAGGGTCACTGTTAGGCTTACTGCTATTTTTTTTCAGTTAGGCAAGTGATTCCTTATTGATGTGAAATTTTTAAGATCAATTCAATAAAATTATATCATTTTTGGCCAATTTGAAATATTGACATTTCGGGAGCATCGAAGTTGCAAAAATGCCAAATGCCGATATCTCATCCAAAAATGTTATTGTGAGACAGCAAATGCACATGCATAGTGACAAGCAATATATCATGCAATTGGCACCTTAATTTCAAATCTATGGTAAAGCTAGCGCACTGAATACGTTATGAGCTGGTGTACCATCATTCTTAACCAGATTTGTTTTGAGTGAAAATGACAGGTAGCTGCCATTTTATTTTTCATTCACCTCTCACAATTAATATGTCATTTCTACTTCTTCGTAGCTTCTTTCTGTATTGTGTACAGTATTCATTGTATGCCTCAGTCAGAAATAGGAAATTCAATTGCCGTAGATACTGCGCATACTCCTGTAAAAGACTCAATCTCCGACCTACCCAATACCCGTCCTCATCTCACGCTGCATTAACATCATTCTCATCACTGCAGTCCTCCACTTCTGTTTCTCACTCCTCCACTTACCTAGACTGTAAATTCCCATGGGAATAGGGCTCCCAATTCCTCCTGTATCTGTTGGTGAAATATTGACTTGCATTCTTAGCGTATTGTAGAAATGACTTGTCTTTACCCATTGTACCTTTGTACAACGCTCTGGAATGTGCTGGCGTTTAACGAATATTAATAATAATAGCATGTTATCTGGTCATTAAGGCATGCTGAATGCAGGGCAAGTGGAAATGTACTCCTTTAAAGTGGCAACATTTAATAACAATCATGAGGAGGTAGAGGCACAACGCTCAAACCAGCGCTACCACAAGGTGAATCAGGTGTTGGTCTGGAGCAATGGCCTGACAAGAGCACTGGGAGCATTGATTAACATGAGAGCGTGTGGGAATATGTTTCTATATAATACCGTGGATGGTCTGATTTATCACGACAGGATGCTGCTCAGAAAGCTGCTTGATGCCTTCAAAAGGAGGGCAATGAACTGAAGAATCACTGGTATTTCTGAGATTTCCCCCAAAAATTCCTCTTGTAACCACACTTGCGATTGTGCTGGGATCTGATGACCAACTTCTCTTGACCACTGGAAACAGAGGGTCTTATTCTGGCTTGGCTGGTAATAGAGAGACTCTACTAAAAAAATGCAGTGTCAGCCATTATCCCTTAGTGACTCCCAATAACCAACTCTCCATGCGAGCATAATGACTGGAGGTGCGCAAGAAGGAAATGGTATTCATTCCTGTCGTCTCTAGGAGGCCAGGTAAGGAATTGCTAATTAGCGCTCACAGATCTGAGCTTTCTGGAGCAGAGCGTTGACTCTACACTCAGAGAGCTGAATTAACCCCCCCTTGGAACCCCCTGGAGTTAAGAACATAATCAGGTCACTGTGACCATTCAATTTACAATGAATGGTTACAGTGCCTGGAGTGTCCCTTTACTGGTTACTGAATCAATATATTAATAATACTAGTATTTAATCCATTTTACAACAAATAATTAAGCAAACTTTGGTAGAACTCATTGACCAATTATAAAATGAGTTAATATTGTTTTTCTATAATTAATGAGACTTTCCCTACTTGTCCCTAACAGCTGATATGAGCCTTAATATGTGCCAGAAAACGGTTTTCTTTTTGGAGACCATTTCATCACAGTAGGAGGTGACCGTATTTTATCACATTCATTTTTCGAAACTGTTAGAGTAAAATGGAATATTATGTACATAATTCTGAGAAACAAAAATGTTTTTGTATGTTTTTTTTTTGTGTAATCCTTTTCACCGCCAACAACGTCTGTGAAATTTATTCTACAAGGCTCCTCTTCTACAACCAGAGTTTCTAGTAAATCCTATAACTGCTTTAGGAGAAAGTCTGAGTAATGGCAATGTCTTCACTTACAAAGTATCCCTCCATGGTAGATCATTCCAGCATTTTGTTTAATTGTAAAACATCAGTCCCAGCTCAAATCAACACAAACAAACTGACTGCTTGGTTCCTAAAAGGTTCCTACCCCTTTCCCACACATGTGCGTTTTGTTGGAAAAAAATGATCATAATATTTCTTTAACCCCTTCACTACCAATTAATTTTCCAAAAAAAACCAATGTCAGAAACCAGTGTTTTTAAAAAAATATATTTTTAATAAATTGTACAGTAATATCTATTACTGTAACAAACTATTTGGACAGTAGATGGCGCCATCTACTGCCAAATTGAGTTACAGAGGTTATACAGCAGACTTATTTTCTTCTATTTCTCCTCCATCGGCTGCTGACAGCTGCTGAAAGCCAGGTATTTCAGAGCTTTCAGCTGCCAATTGAACAGTTTTAGCTCTTTGGGCATTATGCCCACAGGGCTAAAACTTTGGGGGCACCTTCTGCAGCTCAGAAGCAAACGAAATTCAATTGCAGCAAACTAATCATTTGCTTTTGGGCTGCAGATTAGCATATCGAGATATCTCAATATCGGGGCACCAGATGGTGCCTTTTGAAGCCCGAGATATCTCAATCTCGTTAGTGAAAGAGGTTAATATATGGGATGTGTACTTACACTTGAATGGAGAGAAAAACAGCAATTTTGCACAATGTTTTGTTAGTGAAAGATAGTAGTGTAACCGGAATCACAAGGTTCACTTCAGGACGGCGCCGGACCGGACACAAGCAAGGATTGTCTGAACACGAGTCTCTTCAGGAAAGGCAAACTTTATTGTGTCGTCACACAATTGCTCACACAGGATTGAATCGCAAAGAGTGAGCCCCGTCTCCCCCCCGACAAGGGGTTTTATACCCCAAATACATAATTAGGTACATCCCAATTAGCCCACCTCCCGATGACACTTTATTCCACCCCACGTGGGTTAATACCTCCCATTGTTAGTACAAAGGAATTCCATACATTGACCGTAAATTGGCAAACTTCATGTTAGTCTGACAGTTTGTGATTTGCTGCTGCACTCAATCCGGGCCGTGCCCACCTCCCTAAAGGCTATGTTTATTTGTTACAGATAAAGCATGGTCTGGTTTCTACGCTCTCTTTGTCTCTCTGCAGGCCTCAGTGACCTTCAAGTATCCATTTGTCATCCTGTCTCTCCGTGCCAAGAGCTGGCCGGATTTTCCCTTCGCTTAATTGCTTCTCTGTTAATCTACCACATTCCTAAAATTCTATGTAAGCTTCATTCTAGTGTCTATTGAATCTACCTAGTTATTTGTAAGTGAACCAATATTCTGAACAAGATGGTCTCTTGGCTCATAATAGCGACCATCTTCCAGCCTGATTCCACTTCAGTAGAAGGTTTGCAATAATGTAGATTTGTTCAGTTTAAATTTTTTGCGTATACATTTATCCTTTACTGAAATACTGCTTGGACGAAAGGTTCTAAACTCTAGATGGTGTTCTTTATCTTGCAGAATTACAAACAGGCTCCACAATATTACCACACAAGCAGAAATGTGCTTTGTGAGTAGATAATGATATCACTGTCTGAGAAAGATGTATTGTACCTTTTACTTTGCTTTTATGTTCATTTTTATATTGTAATAAATGCTTTTTATGGAGATCCGCTGGTCTCTGGCCTGATTTGAAAAGGCAATTCTGGAATCTAATGAGTGTGATGAGTGGTGAGCCAAAAAGTCACCAAAGACGTGTACACAGGAGAGCGCCTGTATACCAGGCTCCCAATCACGTGAGTGAACCCATCTACAATTGTATATCATGCATCAAATTTAAATGATCTACGCTATATAAAATGTATCTTTTACATGTACTGAGGAGAAAGATTCCTGATACAAAAAATTCCGGAGTAAAACTTAAATACAAACTTGACACAAACTTAAAACTTGACACAGAATTATAACTATCTCTCTGCAAACCAAGAAACTCTATTTAGGGATACAGCGTGGCAACATCCCTATTCTTCAAGAACGATAAGTATCAGTGTGACTGTGAAAAATGTTGAGGGTACACTTACAGAGAGAATACACATGCATTGGGTACACACTGAATAAGCTGTCAGGGTTATTCAGAGAAAGGTGAAAACCATGAGAATTGGCAGAAGAAAACAATCTAGACCAAATAGCCAATTTGGAAAGTGAGATAAATGGGAGAATGTTTCTGGTTTGGCTATTTTGACCTCGAATTTTCACTTCTCCAGTCATTCTCCTGTGTATAAAAAAGGATTTTTATCCACACTAGAGCTCCGCTGTACCATATTTACATTTGAAGTTTTGTGCATGTACCACATGTTTGTGTCAGCTGCTATAAAGAAACGTACACATTTATATTAATCAAATATTAACCAACTAGCGCCATATCAGTATCCCCCCCTTTTCTATTCCATTTTTTTTCACCTGCAGTAAAAAAGTCTCTTTATTTATTAAATTAGAAAAAAATGTTAAAAAATTATTTTAAAATAACGAGGCTTTTTTCCCCATAGGTTTCAATATAAAAATATTCCCTGTTTCTATTAAATATTTATTCAACTGTTTATTTTTTTTCACTTCCAACAAAACGCCCCTTTATTTATTTTTTAGGATTTTATAAGTGTATATCGGGATTTTTTTGGTGAAATTTTATGTCAGTGAAATGTCCTGATTTTCAGTGGTTCAGTTCACCATGGTGTCGTTTGGTGCAGTTCGACGGCAGCGAAATTCCCCATAGAGAAGTAATAGTTAATCTATTCAGAGGACTCCGAGCGAACACCACCAAAATGTCAGTGAAATGCCCTGATTTTCATCGGTTCAGTTCGCCATGGTGCCGTTCGGTGCAGTTCAACGGCAGTGAAATTCCCCATAGAGAAGTAATGGTTAATCTATTCAGAGAACGCCGAGCGAACACCACGAAAATGTCAGTGAAACGCCCTGATTTTGAATGGTTCAGTTCGCCGGTGCAGTTTAGCGCTTGAATACATACAGTATTTAATAAAAATTATAAATATTTTTTGCATTGAAAAATACGGGAAAAAAGCCTTGCTGCTTAAAAATAAATTAGGAAACCTTAAAATTAACCCAAAAAATCCCTCAAAAAAAATCCTAAAATATAAATAAATAAATGAAGAGACTTTTTGCTGCAAGTGAAAAAATAAACAATTGAATAAATATTTAATAAAGATGGGGAATATTTTTTACATTGAAACCTTGGGATTTGCCTGTATAAACCTGTCGAACTGAACCACCAAAAATCAGGGCATTTCACTGACATTTCGGTGGCATTCGTTCAGTGTTCGCAGAATAGATTGACGCAATTGGATCCATGTAGTCCATGTTTATTTAGTAATAATGTGTCAGGGGCCATTAGTAAAATCTGTGTTGCATTTTAATTTATTAATTAACAAAAAGTTATTTTAACCCCTTAACGTGCTGTCCTGGTGGCAGGCGGGTCTAAATGCCAGGTGGCGTAGCACACCCTGTGGCTTTTTGGCAACTCCTACGGCCCATCTCCCTTCCCTGCGGCTGATCATTGTCTTTGATGAACGCAATCGGTTACAGGGAAGGCAGGCTGTAGGAGTTTTCAGAATGTTGAGGGCGTGCTATGCCGCCTGAAATGTTTAAGCTCGCCTGCCTCGTCAGACCCCCAGCGGTAAGGGGTTTATTTTACATTATAACAAATTATTTTTATTGGTCTTCTTTGGTTCACAAGAAAAAAGATAAAAACTGGTTGATGTTCTTACATTACTGGAACACTCTAGCCACCTTGACCACTTAAATCAATTTAACTGGTCATGGTGGCTAGAGGTTGCCCAATTTTCCTCTCCCAGCTGCTCCTGGCCACACTTCGATTCGGAGGTTGCATGTCCAATTGTAATTTTGTCAGCACTGGCGTGCGCAGCTCGTTACATTAGGGCAGGGCTCAAAATTTCAAGTCCCAAACTACTAGCCAGGCCTTAAGAGTTACTCGCCACTAGTTGCCCCACCTAACCCCTTATCCTGCCCTGCCTCTGCATTTCTACTCGCCCTCATGTAATTTCCACTCGCCAAATGCGAGCAGGCGAGTGGAAATTTTGAGGCCTGCATTAGGGTGTGCACTCATAGAACATTTATTAACTGAAAACTAAAGTTTAGAAGACTTTGGAAAAACACACACATTTTTCATTCAAAATAATGAGCCTGTAACCACAGATACAGGCAGTTTTAATGTTATTTATCATGAACCAGATAAGAGACATCTAAGATGTCAATGTAGGAGGTGAAAGAAGGACCTCTTCATCTTCGTCTTAGGCACACCAGACACACCTACCGGCATAACCAATGTTTATGCCGAGATACAGTCATTATTCATGTAATAGTAATCATGAAACAGATAAGGAACATCCAAAATATCTATGTAGGGGGTCAAAGATGAACCCTTCACCCAACATTAGGCACACCCTGTGCGCACGCCTATGTTTGTCAGTAAAATGCAGGTCATGAACTCGAAATGTAGTTTAAGGAGGAGTCATGTATACACCAATCACCAAGGGCATCAGCTTTTAAGCAGCAGGAAGCATCTAGACAGTCTGGCCAGTAGACCACCATGGGAGTTCATGTCAAAGAAAAAAAAATAGAAATGTATCATTCTACCCATCCCACCCAATAAATAAATTAATAAATTCTGTGTTTTTCGTCTGGGGCTAATATTTGATAATATAGTTAGCATTAAAGTGTTCATTTAACCACTCACTGAACATGGTCTGCACAGTCGAGGAGTTGAAGCTGAAAGTAACACGGTTCCGTCGATGTGTAAACATGTCTACATTTTCATTCACTTCAAATCTGTAAGGCTGATGGAAACAATTTACTTAGGTCTTGAGCAATGATTGAGGAGGTTGCTCTAAAACACACCATGACGTGTTGTGTTCAGGAAACAATGCCCTATACAGCTGTCCAGGTCTAATGTGCTAAATGTCATCATGGAAACATTACCACATGTATTTATATAAGTTGGGAAATATTCTTTACCATACAGTAGGTCCAAAACATAGCCTACAGTGTCTAGAATATTGGATCCCCCCCTCCCACAATAGTGATGGATTTGAGGAGATTAAAACCAGAAGCCAATAAAGTGTGAGAAAACATATTTTAAAAAATTCATCACTGTGTATGTGAAATGTACGATGTATGAGGTAAGCTTGCATTCTTCTACTTTGTTTTGGATATTTAGGGTAAACAGACAATCCGGGCTGTTGACATTTTGTTCTTGGATGGTGTGAATACTGAATTTCCATGCTGCTCAGCCGTTGGCCCTGAGTAATGTTTTAAATCTTCACCGTTTGTAGGCAAGATGATTGGAATAGTGGTTGGCTGCAGAAATAAGATTCACACTCAACAAACCAAAGCCAAACGCTAATTCTCTTATTTTACTTATATTTTACAAAAACAACTTTTGTGCTGAATGTGTGCATATCTCTCTTACACGGGTTAAGACATTCATATTTCTGAACGCAGAGTTTAAGAGCGTTTAGTTCCAGTTTTCACCATGTATTGGTTTACGTGGAGTAATAGAAACAAATTAATGAATATAAAATATCTACTGAAAACAGGAAAACTGTATTCCAATTAATTTAAATTATTCACAATAGGAAAAGGCCTGATCCCACTGCGGGGGTTAGGTTGGCTTTGTTAATTTGTGTCACTGATACTTGATTTAATACAGTAATCTCCCAGGCATCAACGTTTTAACCTCATTATCTTTTCACATGAAATAATAGCTTATAAACCCAAGGGAATACATCTTCAAAGTGTTGAGACGTAAGAACATTTTTAAACTCAAAAAGCTAGTATGGTCTTTATTTCAGCTAAACACTGAATATCTATGTTACCAATTATAATAAATGTTAAATATCTTTAAAAATGAAATAATTTGCATTCCAAAAAAATAAGTGGAGTCACAGAGTTCGTTAGATGCTGTGGCTAATGTACAGATCTGTGTCCAGAATCTGAAATTTTGTATTAGATGCTTCATTCTGTGCATCATTTTTGGGCCATTCTTGTGTCATTCTTTGTAGGTGTCACGTCCTCGGTCCCTGGGGCCCTCTGACACCTGGCAGCGCCGTCCTTGCTGCTCGCTGGCTGGGTGCTGAGTGATATGCCGGCCCAGGGTGAACACATGACTGCCCAGGAGGCGGGGCGAGGCATGATGACGCGGAGCCGCCGAGTTTAAAAGCCAGTATGCCACACTTGCTCATTGCCCTACTTGCTTGTTGCCCTGACGTGCAGTTTACTTCCCCAGCGCTTTGTGATAAGATTTATGGATAATACTGACACTGTTTTGCCTGAGAACCAAGCTCCACATACTGACCCTGCATTGTCTGAGAACCACGCTCCATACACTGACCCTGCTTTGTCTGAGAAACACGCTCCATACACTGACCCTGCATTGTCTGAGAACCACGCTCCATACACTGACCCTGCTTTGTCTGAGAAACACGCTCCATACACTGACCCTGCATTGTCTGAGAACCACGCTCCATACACTGACCCTGCTTTGTCTGAGAAACACGCTCCATATATTGACCCTGCATTGTCTGAGAACCACGCTCCATATACTGACCCTGCTTTGTCTGAGAAACACGCTCCATACACTGACCCTGCTTTGTCTGAGAACCACGCTCCATACACTGACCCTGCTTTGTCTGAGAACCACTCTCCATACACTGACCCTGCTTTGTCTGAGAACCACTCTCCATACACTGACCCTGCTTTGTCTGAGAACCACGCTCCATACACTGACCCTGCTTTGTCTGAGAACTACTCTCCATACACTGACCCTGCTTTGTCTGAGAACCACGCTCCATATACTGACCCTGCTTTGTCTGAGAAACACGCTCCATACACTGACCCTGCTTTGTCTGAGAACCACGCTCCATACACTGACCCTGCTTTGTCTGAGAACCACTCTCCATACACTGACCCTGCTTTGTCTGAGAACCACGCTCCATACACTGACCCTGCTTTGTCTGAGAACCACGCTCCATACACTGACCCTGCTTTGTCTGAGAACTACTCTCCATACACTGACCCTGCTTTGTCTGAGAACTACTCTCCATACACTGACCCTGCTTTGTCTGAGAACCACTCTCCATACACTGACCCTGCTTTGTCTGAGAACCACACTCCATACACTGACCCTGCTTTGTCTGAGAACTACTCTCCATACACTGACCCTGCTTTGTCTGAGAACCACGCTCCATACACTGACCCTGCTTTGTCTGAGAACCACGCTCCATACACTGACCCTGCTTTGTCTGAGAACCACTCTCCATATACTGACCCTGCTTTGTCTGAGAACCACTCTCCATACACTGACCCTGCTTTGTCTGAGAACCACGCTCCATACACTGACCCTGCTTTGTCTGAGAACCACGCTCCATACACTGACCCTGCTTTGTCTGAGAACCACTCTCCATATACTGACCCTGCTTTGTCTGAGAACCACTCTCCATACACTGACCCTGCTTTGTCTGAGAACCACGCTCCATACACTGACCCTGCTTTGTCCGAGAACCACGCTCCATACACTGACCCTGCTTTGTCTGAGAACCACTCTCCATATACTGACCCTGCTTTGTCTGAGAACCACTCTCCATATACTGACCCTGCATTGTCTGAGAAACACGCACCATATACTGACCCTGCTTTGTCTGAGAACCACTCTCCATACACTGACCCTGCTTTGTCTGAGAACCACTCTCCATATACTGACCCTGCTTTGTCTGAGAACCACTCTCCATACACTGACCCTGCTTTGTCTGAGAACCACTCTCCATATACTGACCCTGCATTGTCTGAGAAACACGCACCATATACTGACCCTGCTTTGTCTGAGAACCACTCTCCATATACTGACCCTGCTTTGTCTGAGAACCACTCTCCATACACTGTATACAGGGACCAAGATCGTGTTATCAGGGGGGATCTGTGGCAGTAGGTTTTAATAGTTTAATACACAGAGGTTCTGAAAATCGAAAACAGTCGCATATATCGGACGCTTCCGATATATCAAACAGGTCCGATCGTGAAATATCAGAAGTTCCAAATCGTTTGATTACTATTATTTTTGAATCCGAAATTTTTGGATTCTGAAATATTCAGAAGCAAACCAAACTGTATTTTTTGCCTGTGCACATGTGTAGTTCTGCCCTCCCTCTAGCGGTTGTAATGCAGCAGTAAAGTTTGTTGAGCTTTTTGTTACAGTGAGGGTGGTGACTGTTCCTTGTAGCTTCTATACAGTAATACAGGGTGACAGGAGTGAGATCTCTTAGTAAAGTCAATTTCTCCCTAAGGAAGTGCAATAATGTTCAAAAAAATGATATACAAATGGGGTTTTAGTGTAAATGCTAATTTGCCTTTTTCATTGTATTAAAATTTAGAGAAAATTTGAGAATGAGATGCGTGAGATAACAGACGTATCTCTGTGCATTAATGAAAAAAAGAAGTACCAACGGATGGAGCTACTTCCACAACTGAGAACACTTATGCGGGAGACCAGTGATTGAACAATATGAGAATAAGATAAATTGAAAATCTCCCTTATTAGCTAAAATTTATCTTTTAATTGGATATTTAATAACATACAAATATGAACACAAGAAAACTGAAAAAGTAAGAACAATCATCCAACTGGATGAACAGAGGTTTGTCAGCAAGGTAGTGGCCCACTGCCAGTCATATTCAAGGGGATTGTGTTCTTATTGATGTTAGCGTCTGAATGAGAAATAAACACATTCAATGCTGTGGGCGATATTTATCAAAATAAATTATTATATATATCATTGTCCACCATCCACAAACACAACAAAGATTCCTCTCTAGACCATGCACTAGTTCAAAAGAATATATGGTGTCAAAGCCGTGTAATTACACGTCACCTTCTCAAGGGACCGATATTATGCACGAGGCTGACCACAAAAATAATTTCCCAAGCTTGGGCCAATACAAAAATTCAGACCACCACAATATTTTGTTGATATAAGCCTTGCAGGCTCAACTATATTAGTTTCGTAAAAAAGAAAAAACCTATTTTGCCATATTGACATTAGGTAGGCTCAACGCGCATTTCTCTGCCGCTCTACCGGCAGTTTCCTCAGGAGCTGCTGAGGAAACTGCCGGTAGAGCGTCAGAGAAACGCGCAGAATATGGCAGAATATGACTGGCAGTGGGCCACTACCTTGCTGACAAACCTCTGTTCATCCAGTTGGATGATTGTTCTTGTGTGCATATTTGTATGTTATTAAATATCCAATTAAAAGTTAAATTTTAACTAATAAGAGAGATTTTTTCCTCTATTTGGGGGTTTCAATGTATCTCTGTGCTTCCCCTCAAAACCCTTTCACCCATTTACATTTAAACCAAAGTAGTGTCTAGCAGAAATTCTATTTATTATCAATACTAAATACAGCTAAAATTAAATAATTTCTAATCGCAGTATTGTTTCACCAATACTCAGGGGAAGACTGACCAGTCGGGCAAATTGGACCTCGTTCGAGGGCCCGAGCCTAGCCGGGGCCTTGCCTGCTGGTAGTCGGCCCTACTTCGCGATCGCCCTGCTGCAGATCCGGGCCAGCGCCCCGACCTGGAGTTTCCCCAGGCTCCGCTGGCCGCTGTCACTGGGATCCATCACGATGCGCGCTTGCTCTGGGCGCAACGTGATCATGGAAGACTTCGGCTCACGGTGGCTGTCCAATAGAGAGTGAGGGGAGCAGGGATAACACCGCCCCCTCAGCATGGATAGCCACCGCTCGCCAGAAATGAAGAGAATGAGAATGCAAACTAGGTACTGGGGGGCCTGGGGGTTATTAATTCATACTGAAGGCCCTGGGGGTTATTAATTCATACTGAAGGCCCTGGGGGTTATTAATTCATACTGAAGGCCCTGGGGGTTATTAATTCATACTGGGGGCCTGGGGTTATTAATTCATACTGGGGGCCTGGGGGTTATTAATTCATACTGGGGGCCTGGGGGTTATTAATTCACACTGGGGGCCTGGGGTTATTAATTCACACTGGGGGCCTGGGGTTATTAATTCACACTGAGGGCCTGAGGATTATTAATTCATACGGCGGGGCCTGGGGTTATTAATTCACACTGGAGGCCTGAGGATTATTAATTCATACGGCGGGGCCTGGGGGTTATTAATTCATACTGAAGGCCCTGGGGGTTATTAATTGACACTAAGGGCCTGGGGTTATTAATTCATACTGGGGGCCTGAGGATTATTAATTCATACGGCGGGGCCTGGGGGTTATTAATTCATACTGAAGGCCCTGGGGGTTATTAATTCATACTGAAGGCCCTGGGGGTTATTAATTCATACTGGGGGCCTGGGGTTATTAATTCATACTGGGGGCCTGGGTTATTAATTCATACGGCGGAGCCTGGGGTTATTAATTCACACTGGGGGCCTGGGTTATTAATTCATACTGGGGGCCTGGGGTATTAATTCATACTGGGGGCCTGGTGTTATTAATTCATACTGGGGGCCTGGGTTATTAATTCACACTGGAGGCCTGAGGATTATTAATTCATACGGGGGGGCCTGGGGGTTATTAATTCATACTGAAGGCCCTGGGGGTTATTAATTGACACTAAGGGCCTGGGTTATTAATTCATACTGGGGGCCTGAGGATTATTAATTCATACGGCGGGGCCTGGGGGTTATTAATTCATACTGAAGGCCCTGGGGGTTATTAATTCATACTGAAGGCCCTGGGGGTTATTAATTCATACTGGGGGCCTGGGGTTATTAATTCATACTGGGGGCCTGGGTTATTAATTCATACGGCGGAGCCTGGGGTTATTAATTCACACTGGGGGCCTGGGGTTATTAATTCATACTGGGGGCCTGGGGTTATTAATTCATACTGGGGGCCTGGGGGTTATTAATTCACACTGGGGGCCTGGGTTATTAATTCACACTGGGGGCCTGGGGTTATTAATTCATACGGCGGGGCCTGGGGGTTATTAATTCATACTGAAGGCCCTGGGGGTTATTAATTCATACTGAAGGCCCTGGGGGTTATTAATTCATACGGCGGAGCCTGGGGTTATTAATTCACACTGGAGGCCTGAGGATTATTAATTCATACGGCGGGGCCTGGGGGTTATTAATTCATACTGAAGGCCCTGGGGGTTATTAATTGACACTAAGGGCCTGGGGTTATTAATTCATACGGCGGAGCCTGGGGGTTATTAATTCACACTGGGGGCCTGGGGTTATTAATTCACACTGGGGGCCTGAGGATTATTAATTCATACGGCGGAGCCTGGGGTTATTAATTCATACATGATGGGAATGGGGGTTATTAATTCATACATAGGGGGGCCTGGGGGTTATTAATTTATACTGGGGGCCTGGGGGTTATTGAGGGCAATTCATACATTGGGGGCCTGAGGGCTTTTAATTAATACATGGGGGGCTGGGGGTTATTATATATGGGGGACCTGGGTAAGTATTATATATGTGGTGACCTGGGGAGTATTATATATTTGGGTACCTGGGTATGTATTATATATTTGAGGACCTGGGGAGTATTATATATGTGGCGACCTGGGGAGTATTATATATTTGGGTACCTGGGTATGTATTATATATTTGAGGACCTGGGGAGTATTATATATGTGGCGACCTGGGGAGTATTATAGAGGGTCCTCTCTCCTGCTGTTCTGTGTATGTATATATGTTCGGTCTCTCCCATTGTACAGCACTACGGAACTTGTTGGCGCTTTATAAATGCTCGTAACTGTAATTAATTGAATTTTTTTATATATATATTTTAATGACATGGCGCTTGTCTGCCTTATGTGAGCTAATATGAAGAGTTGGGTCATGGATGGAGCCTGGGTGGGCTTGCTTTATTTGGTCAGGGGGCTCTGAGTCTTGTCAGTCCGCCCCTGCCAATAGCTACACAATTATATTCAGAACATAATTGCATAGGTGTAAGGTAGATCCTGTCAGTACTTTATAAGCCAATATTGATAGATGTTGAACATTCTGGCAGAAAACTATTCAGGAAAACAAACGGTGTAATAAAAGCTTGATCAATACATATTTAAATTTACATATTTTAATGGTCAATAAAATATAAAATTATCCAGAGTTGAGAGAGAGAAGCAAAGAAGGACGAATATGCAGATTGTAGATTTACATAATATACATGTACTTCTCACTCAGTATCTTTGTTTAACTCAATGCCCTGGTGCACTTTTGACCAAATGTACAGTGGCAAGAAAAAGTATGTGAACCCTTTGGGATTACGTGGAGTTTTGCATGAATTGCTCATAAAATGTGCTCTGATCTTCATCTAAGTCACAACAATTTGAATAACACACAGGGTTATTCAGAGAGCGTGAAAAGCAGGAGAATGACTGGAGAATGAAAAATTCTAGGTCAAAATAGCCGATTTGGAAAGTGAGATGAAAGGGAGAATTTTTCTGGTTTGGCTATTTTGACCTAGAATTTTTCATTCTCCAGTCATTCTCCAGTCATTCTCCTGCTTTTCACGCTCTCTGAATAACCCTGACAGTCTGCTTAAAATAATACAACACAAACATTATAGGTTTTCATGTTTTTATTGAACAGAACATGTAAACATTCACAGTGCAGGGTGGATAAAGTATGTGAACCTTTGGACTTAATAACTGGTTGACCCTCCTTTGGCAGCAATAACCTCAACCAAACGTTTCCTGTAGTTGCAGATCAGACCTGCACAACGATCTGGAGTAATTTTGGACCACTCCTCTTCACAAAACGGTTTCAGTGTAGCAATATTCTTGGGATGTCTGGTGTGAATCGCTCTCTTAAGGTCATGCCACAGCATTTCAATCGGGTTGAGGTCAGGACTCTAACTGGGCCACTCCAGAAGGCGTATTTTGTTTTGTTGAAGACATTCTTTTGTTGAATTACTTGTATGCTTTGGGTCATTGTCCTGTTGCATCACCCATCTTCTGCGGAGCTTCAGTTGGCGGACAGATGGTCTTACGTTTTCCTGCAAAATGTCTTGATAAACTCTGGAATTCATTTTTCCATCAATGACAACAATCCGTCCTGGCCCTGAGGCAGCAAAGCAGCCCCAAACCATGATGCTCCCTCCGCCATGTTTTACAGTGGGGATGAGGTTTTGATGTTGGTGTGCTGTGCCTTTTTTTCTCCACACATAGTGTTGTGTGTTTTTTCCAAACAACTCAATTTTGGTTTTATCTGTCCACAGAATATTTTGCCAGTAGTGCTGTGGAACATCCAGGTGCTCTTTTGCAAACTTCAATCGTGCTGCAATATTCTTTTTGGACAGCAATGGCTTCCTCCGTGGTGTCCTCCCATGTACTCCATTCTTGTCTAATGTTTTCCTTATTGTAGATGTGTCAACAAAAATGTTAGCATGTGCCAGAGATTTCTGTAAGTCTTTAGCTGACACTCTAGGATTCTTCTTTACCTCATTAAGCATTCTGCGCTGTGCTCTTGCAGTCATCTTTACAGGACAATCACGCCTAGGGAGAGTAGCAACAATGCTGAACTTTCTCCATTTGTAGACAGTCTGTCTTACCGTGGACACATGAACATCAAGGCTTTTGGAGATACTTTTGTAACCCTTTCCAGCTTCATGCAAGTCAACAATTCTTGATCGTAGGTCTTCTGAGAGCTCTTTTCTGCAAGGCATGGTTCACATCAGGCAGTGCTTCTTGAAACCAGTAAACCCAAAACTGGTGTGTGTTTTAAAGGGCAGGACAGCTTTCAGCAACACATCCAATAATATCACACTGATTGGACTCAAGGTTGGCTCACTCCTGGCTCCAATTAGCTCTTGGAGAAGTCATTAGGCTAGGGGTTCACATACTTTTTCCACCCTGCACTGTGAAGGTTTACATGTTCTGTTCAATAAACACATGAAAACATATAATGTTTGTGTTGTATTATTTTAAGCAGACTGTGTTTTTCAAATTCTTGTGACTTAGATGAAGATCAGAGCACATTTTATGACCAATTCATGCAAAACTCCACGTAATCCCAAAGGGTTCACATACTTTTCTTGCCACTGTATATACAACTTGAAAAAGAGTGCTCTGGAGACGTAACTATACACATAAACTGCATAATGACATTTCACCCCTAATAACTGGGCTTGAGAAAACATATAGTGTAATAATATTTTCTGTAACATACACAGTAATTTTTTTTTTTAAGCAATGACATTTTATTAAAAAAAAAAAAAATTGTTGATGCCATTTTGTTACAAGCTAAACCAATGAGAATAAACAAAAACAACGGCAGTGTCAAAGGCAATTTTTCAGAAAGAAAAAAAAAGTGAAATTATCATACTTTGATTAAATGAGAATTTCTTCATTAAATAAATACATAATTGATATCCAGATTACGAGTATTTTAATATAAATCCTTAATAGTGTGCAAACAGCAATGCTGCAGGATGACAAACTACAGGAAATAAATACATTATAGCAAAATCTTATGCCAAAATTCCAGCAAGAGAATTTCTGGTTATAAAAATCAGCAACCAATTAGCCTCCTGCCATACTGACATTTCACTTTATTCATCCACTTACAATAACATTCAAAGGCATGAAAAAAAGGCTTAACTGGCAATAAAGGATAAATGTATAGGCATGAGATTGTTGCCCGTAACTGTCTTCCTCAACCCCAATCCCTCTAGACTGTTAGCTCCTATGAGCAGGGTCCTCTACACCTCTTGTTTCCATCATATGTCCGTTTATATGTATCTCGTTCCCTTTGGTTATTGTAAAGTGCTGCGGAAACTCTTGGTGCTATATAATATATAAATATATATATATATAAATATAAAAATGTCCAGAAGAGGAAGAGCACTCAGTCTCGATGAGTTCGTAATGCCCAGGTGCTACCCGCAGTGGAATGGATAAGCAACAGAGAGATGGGAGCACTCTGGTGTTACCTTGACAAAGGCTCTGAGGAGCCGAAACGTTGGTCCTTTTTAATGATTCTTTAATAAACTATTTTTGTTTAATACCAAGACCCAGAGTGCTCCCATCTCTCTGTTGCTGTATATATATATGTCGTTGGTCGTTGTTTTATGCACAGGTAAAGCCTATAGAGTGCCAGATTTGTTGGATTATATAGGCAACAGTATGCTGGACGTTAAGTAGAATAAGCTTCCCTTTATCCTCCTATACCTTCAGTAAACATAAAAGCTCCACCACCAGTTCTATAATTGGCAACAATATGTAGTTTGCATGATGTGTAGAAGTCCTGATCTAGCATCAGATAGGTAATGCAACTGATTTGGCATACATTATAGAGCTCAAAGAACATGTTTATAAAACTCAATTAGAGTGTATCAAAACACTTCATTGTGCACGGATAGTCTCATTCATGTCGGTGCCTCCATCAATATTTTTCAAGACTGTTGACCCCAAATCCAGTTCTACACCTAGGATTTATTTATTTATAAAGGATTTTACCAGGAAGGATACATTGAGATTTCTCTCGTTTTAAAGTATGTCCTGGGTTCAAGAACATTGAATTGTTACAGTTACAGAAATACAAAGTAATAGAATGCAAGATATTAAAAAAAACAGCCCAAATATTCAGATTAACAGAAAATAAATAGTCACTGTGTTACATGTTAACATACCTCAATGCAGAATGCACCTGTAAATAGAGATCTCTTAAGGGACTTTAGGATGTCCCTATAGCACTGACCATGATAAGACAGAAATATTAAATATTTTGTTGACCATCAGGGTTACCATTTACATATATTTAACTCCTTTAAATGACCAGTAAAAAGAAGTGAAAAGCAGTAAGACACCCAGAGGGGATTATTTCATCTTCCTTCTTACCAGGAACACACGGTGCTCCTTATCCGCATCTCGTGCTATGAAAATCTGAAATGGTTGAAAAGACTCAACATATCCTGAATGTCTGCCACACACCCAGTGGAGCTGTTGGTCTGTCCCAATGTCTGTTTGTTCTTGAATGGACCTCCAAGTACACTGACAGGCGTAGGCCCTCGTCCCCTTCTTTTTATCATCTTCCATTGCAATTTGATAAACTCCGGCATGATGTTCCTGAAGAAAAGGTAGTCACAGGACTGATCCGATTTGTAGTCATCGTACATCAGAATGTTAAAATCACTAAAAGGTGCAGCGTAGCCGGTTACAAGCTCTACAAGATATTATGCTGATACCAGAGGGAATGTCGCTTCCACAGATGTACACTGGACAACATTTTTTACTGCTGGTTTGAGGGGAACCTTTGGAATACTGTTTACTTGCTAGTTTTACATTTTGCTTCTGCTTTTCTTCATTGCTGTGCACATTACACATACACATTAATTTAAGAGGTCCTATCACTTGTTTAATGCATAATCAGGGCATGGATTTATCAAAATGCGAACTAAGGCTAATGTCAGACGAACGCAGTCTGAGCGCACTCTGCGTACGTGCATAACGGATAGACGTACTGATGGAAGATACTGTAGACAATCCGTTTTTCTTGACGAATGTAGAAAAAAAAGGGAACTATGGGAAATAAAATTAATATGAAAAATTATAAAAATTTGAAGAAGGATATGAAAAGCCATTTTGTGCGTCAAGGTGCTGGACGTCGCAAATGCGCTGTGTCTGACATCTCCTCACTCACACAGAACGCTACACGGATGGGGCGCACTCTCCTTGTCCGTGGTAGCGGTTTTATGTTCTTGCCTAACCTGCGTCCATTTGCCACGTGCGTTGTGCGTGCGCAGTTCGGTGCATATGTACTTCGTGCGTGGGTCTCTATTGATCATGATTCGATGCTATGACGGACGTTAAACTGTGCGGCAACACGGACATGATCACTGCGCTCGTCTGACATTGAAATCTTTATCAAGTTTTAGGCCAAAGTTAAAGTCTATTTGTAAAGTCAGATATACAGAAAATGCAGAGGCATGAGATTGTTGCCTGTAACTGTTTATCTTTACCCCTACTCATTATCTTTACCCCTATACATGAGATGCTAACAGAAAAAAATAAATACGTCCTAGAAAACAGAAATCTGTTAGGGTTTCTCAAGATCAAGATAATATCTGATCGAATGGAAATCTGATTGCATCACGATCCGGTCAATGTGAATGTAGACTACGTCTTGAAATCAGAGGATTACACAATAGCATCATGTGCATCAGTGACCTAGCGGTGTATGTTTTATCTCCTGTCGGTATGGAGGATGCAGAGTTGTGACATGTCTTTCCTGGTTATAGGATTTTTTCCACAGAATTTAGTAAAGTCATCTTATAAATGAAATAATGCAGCCAGCACTCACATAAAAATGCGAATACTCATTTGTCATATGACCCCGTGTACATCACAAGGAGAAAATAGTGGTCCAGCACACCTCTTTTTAAAGGGACATTCTACTCATCCTGACCGCTTTATTGATTTAACGTTCTCCACCCACTCAGCATCCTGGATATGGCAGAATCACTGGGTGAAGTGGAGGAGTATCCTCCACCCCACACAGCATCACCAGCAGCCAGGATTTCGACTTTCCCGACTGCTGGACACCAGACAAGTCAATAGTAACGTCAGCACACAGAGAGCGTGCCGATGTCACCCTCTCTGAGACCAATCTTGGTAGTGAGCGGCCACCGAGAGGCAGCTGATGGATTGGATCTGCGCATGCACGCACCTCTGATATATCGTTCTGCGCAGGCGATACGGAACTTGCGCAAGTCCCAAAGCAGAGGGCAATTTGCGTTTCCTACGGTACACAAGTTGTGTAGGAGCACAAACTGCACAGAAAAGCTTCAGGGACTTGCGAGTTTGGCAGTACTTGAGCCAAAGAGGAGGAGAAGCACAAGGTGAAAAGGTATGGTATGGTATGGTATGTCGGCACTTGTTGCCTTTTAGGAAGTTGGCCGTCGGGATGCTATCATTTGGGAACCTGGTTGTTGGGATTTTGACCCAAACCCCTATTCCATACCTGTAGATCAGGGGTCAGCAACTTCAGCCCTCCAGATGTTTTTGAATTATTTCAGCAAAGCAAATGAGTAGATGAGCATCACGGGAGATGTTGTTCCAAAACATCTGGAGGCCAAGGTTGCTGGTCACTGCAGAAGTGGGTTGGCAGTCTGAGCCCGGTTGATGTGCTAGGTATTTAAGATTCCATAATAACCCTAACAGCACTGACAAGCACTGCTATTGATCTTTGCTCTGGAATCCATAGAACGTCATGGAATGTAAATTGTAGGCCAGGGATCTCAAACTCTGTTCTCCCACATGTTGATGGTCTGGAAATCCCAGAGCTCATTGACTGAAATAGATAAGAGAATCACGTAAGCTGTATTTCAGAAACGACAGGAGGAGGGGGCAGAGTTTGAGATCCTTCCTGTAAACTAACTCAAGATTGCATACATTGGAAAGAGAACAAAGGACTACTTGACCTCAGGGTCTTTCTGAAAGTGGAGATAGGAAGCAGCAGAATGCACTCTCTTCTTCACCAAGGATCAGAGATAATTCTGCTTTTGTATATTCCACCTGTAAAGAATATCTTCTATTTTGGCTGCATTCCAACTTATTTAACTTTCTAGACTATATTCAAGGTATCTCCACAAAAGAACTGAAGTGAAAATATCAATACTTATTTTTAGAATTAATAAAGTCTTCTTAATTCGTTTACGCTCCATTTAGTATAATATACCATTTTCTGGGCTCAAATACTAAAAGGCATTTCATGAACCACATAAGAAGGAAAGGTTTTAACATTTACCATTGGATTTGAGCCAAGTCTCACATCCTTTGTTGCTACTTTGTAAAGCACATTATACCATGAGCACAATGAAATGTGTGAAGACCTTCCAAGAGAATATTAAATCTTTTACATTAGCTCTCATTAGGTTATTGAAGCTCAGTCAACCACAAGTCTACTTAGCTATAAGAACAATCATCATCACTGACTTATGCCAACATGGCTACCTTTTACTTTAAAGCTGTAAGGCTAAAACCCAACCCCAGAACATACGAGAGCAAGATTTATTTCTGTCGTATGTATGCTCCAATGTTCAATGTTCCAGCCTCTTCCGGTTTTGTGTGTTGCACATTCAAGACAAGCTACATTAAGGAGATTGTGGTATGCTTCAGTCATATGCTGTAGGCCTGCAGGGGCTTTTATTTTCCATTGTAGGGAGATTTACTGGAGCTCTGTGATACACCCATATACACCACATATTGATGCGAGTTTTATTGCTGCGCAGTGTGATATACACCAAATATTACTGGGAGTTTTATTGCTGTAAACCTCTAATTTACACTGATACACACTGCACATTACTGTGAATTTTATTGCTGTGGAGCTCTGTGATATGTTCATACACTGCACATTACTGTGGAGCTCTGTGATATTCTCATACGCACCACACATTGCTCGGAGTTAGATTGCTGTGGAGCTCTGGGATACGTTCATACACAGCGCACATTATTGTGAGTTTTATTGCTGTGGAGCTCTGTGAGATACACATAGTGCACATTACATTAAAAATGGGATGGACTGAGGAGGTCATAGTGAACCTGGAAAAAATGGTACACTGTCTGGAGTCAACATTGTGGACCTGGAGAGGACCAATGCATGTTGGCGGGAGGGGGACATAATGTTTTTGCCTGGGGTGGGGGGCCCGTCATGGTTCCTGCACCTGGGCCCTGAGGTTTCTAGTTACGCCTCTGGACAATGATTTTGACATTGTAACTATGTTATACACTGTTCTCTGTAAAAATGGAAGATGTATGTTTGGCACACCTTACCGTATGTGCCAAGTAGTAATATCTTTTGCTCTGACAGTGTACTGAAAATAAAGAATTGGAAAAAATTGACTTATCTTTCACACTGAAAGAAAAACATTGTAAGACTTTGTAATATAATATATAGATCCCTGGATGCTTCTTACAACCTTATTCTTTTTTTATTCTGCACTAAATCCTTGTGCTAAGGTGAGAAATTAGGGGCCCGACTCATTGGAGCCATTATTTGCAGTACACTAGCCACTATCTATTAGTTTCTCGCTATATTTGGACTGAGCTGCTGTAGTAGCAGCTTGGGTTATATTTGGGAACCACTGATTGATACCGTCAATGGCACCGCATTGTTGGTCAGCCCTCTGTACCTTGGAACCAAATGTATTCATGCTATGCAAAAGCAAAATCAATTAGCACCAGAATACCAGCTCGTGTGGAGAACTGAGAGCTACCAGGGAGTTACTCGGTCTTCTCCAGCTAGCCACAAATTAACATATGCTATACAAGGTACAGGAGCCATAAATTTACAGTGAGCAGCCACAAATTCTAACCAGCAAAACAACACAATGCTTGCGGATTGGTTGGAATAGTGGCTCAAGTATTATAGTTGCTGCAGCTGCAAACATCATTGGCTTGAGCGGTTACTTTATCATCTTGGTTGGAATAGGGCTCTAGGTTTGAATGTAATTAATTTAAAATAACCTGGGCTCATCCCCATTCCTCCTGAATGCCTCAAGGTTAGGATTAACTATATACAAGACTTGATTCGCTAAAAGCCAAGTGGCTGTCAAGTGTGGACAAAAGCAATTTGGCTGTAAGACGCACTTGTCAGCAACAGTTTGGCTTCTTTTATAAAGAAATATAGGCTAAATCAAGAGCCTATCCATTTCCTTAATGTTATTAGCCGAGTCAATGCTGACAAGTACAACTCTGCACACTTATGTAGGTCCGAACTAGACACTGGGCACAATGGCAAGCTGCAATGACCATGGAAACTGGCAAAGTCCCTAAACTCCAACCAAACTCTGTCCAAACACTCCATAATTTGCAAACAAAACCTCAAGAGGTAAAGACTCCCTCGTCACTACTAAGAGCTCGTTAGGGACCATTATAGGATATTATTTTGCTTGTTGGATGTAATTACATTTGGCCTTACTGTTGGTGACTATGGCTATACAGAACCAATCATTTAGGGGGTTATTTTTAGAGAAAGCATTTTACCAGGAAGGATACATTGAGATTTCTCTCATTTTCAAGTATGTCCTGGGTGGCGAGTGTGTACCGTTAGGTGTCTTGCTCAAGGAAACTTACTGGAGAGGTGCTCATGCTGGGATCAAACCCATGTCTCCACAGGCTCTCTCCACGCAGAGCAGTGATGTTACCTCTACTCAACCCAGCTGGTCACAATGTGCCAATGTTTGCCAGTATTGCACACTGATAAATGCCGGCAATTCGCAAAAGTAAAATTCAAAGAGCGACAGGAGAGGCTGCAGAGTTTCTTCTGTTACTATTTGGAAGCTTCTCTTGTTGCTATTTGGATTTATAAGTCTGTGAAATGCCGGCGCTTGTCAGCAATATTTGCCAGTGTTTAGAACACCTGTGCTTTCTTAATAACCCCTTTAGCAAAAACGAACAGGATCCTTAGGGTTAATATCTAGGCAGAATCTTATTAAAAGACTTTTCTTTTAATTAAATATAATATTAACTGTACATAGGAACGTCATATTAGGAGGAGGATTTTTTTTAAAGAACTTTCATACTGGAAAAGAGAAGTGATGTTCTCTGTTTTCCACCTAATGTAAGAAGTTAAGCAATGGGTTTGTATGGGATGAGTATTTTGGGGAAAACAAAACACTGCTGAGCATCCTATGCCAATGTCCCACAAGACACTTTAAAAACAAGATAATGTTGCAGATGGATTCTAGGGCATTTGCCAAGTTACTTTTCCAAAACCCATATTTTAGTGGGAGAAGGTTTCACCACAAATCACACTTTCTCTTGAAACCTTTCCCATGTCACCACAGAGCTTACTCGCACAGACATATATACGCGGTGATTTACTCTGCACAGATCCAGCAGCGTGTGCTAAGCATTGGAGATTTAACTGGAAACACATTTCAGATTAAGAAATCCAAGGAGGTTGGGTGATTGCCAAGAGATGGTCAGTAATGTTCCAGGGGACACACAATCACGGAGTAAGTGCTGATGTAGAATATTTGCATCGATGCTGGAGTTCATAAAAGAAACAGAATACGATACAGATTTAAATTTTAATGGATTTTAATTAAACCCATAGTAAAAATATATAAACAGAGGCCAAAGGAAATTATATTTAAAAATTGTTGCAAAAATAAAATTACAGTACGCAAATTAGATGTTGAGGATAAAAAGAGCTGCGCAAAACAAATTATTATACGAACAACACTTCGCCATAAGTGCAAATAACGGGAAATTAAAGAGGTCAGTGACGTGATGAAACTCACACTTTATTTTTTTTATATGCAAGTAACTATTTATGAAAAGGCGTTACACTCATGGAATTCTATTTGAATCCAATCCATAGATATTTAAAAATTAAACTTAAGAAGAAATAAAAACACACACACGTTACGCACTGCAAACAAAGGTGCTTGATGAGATTTATGCAATGCTAGAAGCACCACTCACAAGAGCTGTAGCCCTATGTATTGGCTCCGTTTTGACCCCATTGTGCCAACTACGGGATGACACACCCATTTCGGTGGTAGTGGTCAACTGGTTCCTCGAACGTATACGAAAAGAAAAGAGAACTCTCAGAGTCCTAAGTCCTTAACAAGGAAAAATAGAAATAAAATCTCTCATCAATTCTGGAGCCAACAAAGGACCTGGCTGCTTTTTGTGCACCCTTAGTCACCCTTAGGGGGGTAGTGTCCAGCCCGCTATGTTCTCCTGGTAGTCCATGTAATCTCTGTCAATGGACTTATCTATTACTTGCTTGCCAAAGGTTGCATGAAAATTGATTTGGCAAACATCATGCAGTTTATTTTAACACTACATTAAATACCCTCATACAGAGCTGGAGTACTATTGGCCCTATTCCATCTTTGTTCGTAAAAAGGAGCCGTTAAGGGAAAGTATCATCGTCAACCAATAACCTTTAGAGCAGTGTTTCCTAAACCTGTCCTCAGGACCTGCTGACAGGCCAGGTTTGACAGATATTTGAAGCACGGCACAGGTGATATGGTTTGCTGCTCAGTGATTGCAGGATTCAGTCTGCATTTTCCCAAGGTGATCCATAAAACCTGCCCTTTTAGAGGGTCCTGAGTACAGGTTTGGGAAACACTGCTTTAGAGGCTCCCTGCTACTGTCTCTATTCCAACTTTGTCCGTATTAAGGAGCTGTTAAGGGAAAGTATCATTATCAACCAATAACCTTTAGGCTGGGTTCACACCTCAGCGTTATTCATATGCGTGGAATACGCACGTTTTTGGCGCACGTATCGCGCAAGCGTGAAAAACACGTGAACGCGCATTGCAGCGCATTCACGCTGCAGTCTATGGCTGTGAACGCACTGCAATACGCCCCAAAGAAGCTCCCGAACTTCTTTGGGCGGATGGCGTTTTACAGCGCGTTCCTACGTGCTGTAAAACGCCCAGGTGTGAACGAGCCCCATAGGAAATCATGGGATTTCCGTGTTTAGGCGTTTTACAGCGCACAGGAACGTGCTGTAAAACACCCAGGTGTGAACGGGGCCTTAGAGGCTCCCTGCTACCCTCCGACAGTGGCACGTTAATAGTGGTCCAAATCTAAATACTTGGGAGCTACCAAATGTACTGGCTCCATGAGTCCACTGGAGAACACAGAACGGTTTGTCCCCAGTGTCCACTGCATGCTGGTCTTTTCCCATCGTTCTCTTTGCGTCTTGCTTAGCTAATTTACGTATGTCTGTTCCACCCATTTTACAACCATTGGTGGTTTATAAATAATTGGAACTGGAATAAGAGCCATTCTAATTAATACTTCAAGGCAGATGTGCCATTTTTTTCTTACTAAGCAAAATGAAGAGGTAAAACAATCATGTAGGAGCAATGAATTCAATTCTCCAAGATCTTCTGACATCCGTAGCAAGTTTGTATCCCGAGGCACAGTATACACAGACAAGGCAGGCTCCTAGACTGGTAAATCAGGGGTCACTGACAAACCATGAGCTCATGTCACAAAGTTGGATCAGTATAGAAAGAGCGATTGTTTCGCATCCACAAAAGAAATTTTAAAAAAGGAAAAACATATGGAACACATAGGTTGTTATAAGAATATACTGCCAACCAGGGGCCGTTCATATTGTTTATGAAGCTTTGGACAGAGAAAACAGATGAGCACAGCCAGCCTGCGGTCAATTCATATTTGTTATGAAGCATGAGACAGGGAAAAGGGATGAATTTCACAGCTAAGGTTACAAAAAACCAAAACCAAAGTAATCTAAATGGACACATTATTTCCTCTTTACAACACTTGACATGCATAGCAGAAAGATAACTCCCATCATGGCAAGCTAATCAGATCAAATGGTTTTATTTGGGTCATGCAAACATATTCCACAGAATTGAACAATAGTCAAAACAAAAGCAAAGAAGTAATTAAATAAAACAAGTTTGACAAACTGATACAAAAGGAAAGTCGTTCGTGTGAGTTTGCAATCTATGTGGAGTGACGGGAATATCTGAGAGGTGTGGGTGAAATGGAAGGGGTGAAATTGGAAAGAAAAAAATAGAAACTGACTGGATGGAAGGAATTACTGCGTCGGCTGATAAGCGGTTCTTAAGGTAGGACATTAAGGATTGGAGGCTTGGGGAGAATCTAATGTGGCGAGGGTGTGAGTGCCGTATCTAGGAAGCAGGCTCAGATTAGTTCTGTAGGGAAGAGTATGGAGAGATGAAAGTCTCAGCGCACCAGCAGATCAATTTGACTGATGGAACATGTATACTAATATGGATGTGGATGCACAGCTACGGAGATGTTTAGATGGAAACTGAATTCATTTCAGAGAGAAAGAGGAACAAGTGGAAAAAACAGGAGGATGGGATGTGAGAAATACCGAGTAGTGAGGCAAATCTAGAGAAATTGTGAATAAACATGCAGAAGTTTACCTACCTTTCATTAATTAGTTTATCTCCTCAGAAAAACAACATTGTAACTCGATCTAGAAGCCCTTTATTCAGAGAGCCAGGGAATTATGTTGCATATACCTAAACAAATCGTGAAGTCATGTGACAGAGACCTCCAGGCATATTCGTCTCTTCTGTAATAATGTTATTTTTCTAATGTGCAAACGTATACAAAAACTGACATTTGCCACGATATCTGGAATTAATTAGGTTTGCAAGCTTGCCTATAGCCAACTAATTGAAAGTGCCAGCATTGATGGACATGATCTACAGTACTGAACACGCACAGTAAGACTGGGGTACCTCAAGGCTCTGTTCTGGGTCCCCTACTCTTCTCGATCTATACCGCCTCTCTTAGCAACCTCATCTCTTCCCATGGTTTCCAATATCATCTCTATGCTGAGGATACCCAAATCTACCTTTCTTCTCCTGATCTCTCCCCTCCAGTGTTGGACCGTGTTACTGCCTGCCTGTAAGCTATCTTTTATTGGATGACCTGCCGTTTCCTAAAGCTTAACCTCTGGTGAGACCTCACTGGTGAGACCTCACTTGGAGTACTGTGTGCAGTACTGGAGACCGTATCTCCAGAAGGATATAGACATCTTAGAGAGAGTTCAGAGAAGGGCTACTAAAATGGTGTACGGCTTGAAGGAGAAAAGTTACCAGGAAAGGCTTAATGATCTTAACATGTACAGCTTGGAAAAAAGACGAGACAGAGGAGATATGATAGAAACATTTAAATACGTAAAGGGAATCCACAAGGTAGAGGAAGGGAATATATTTAAAAGGAAACAAAGTAGCAAAACAAGAGGACATAGTCTTAGATTAGAGGGGCAAAGGTTTAAAAGTAACATCAGAAAGCATTATTTTACTGAGAGGGTGGTGGATACATGGAACAGCCTTCCAGTTGAAGTGGTAGAGGCCAAAACAGTAATTGAATTTAAGCAAGCATGGGATAGGCATAAGACTATCCTAAACAAAAGATAAATCCAGGTAAAGTATCCATGTAATTGGGCAGACTAGATGGGCCGACAGGTTCTTATCTGCTGACATTTTTCTATGTTTCTCTCTAAAACTAAACTTCTTGACTTCCCTCCCTCTAAAACAAACATTCCTGCACCCATTTCCCTTCAGGTGAATGGTGCCACTGTTACTTCTACATCACAGGCTTGTTGCCTCGGTGTCTTCTTAAAACTCTGATCTCCCCTTCACTCCTCACAATCAGTCGCTAACCAAATCCTGCTACTTCTACCTAAAAAACATTGCACTCGTCCACCCCTCTCCTAAGCAGGACTCTGCTAATATGCTCGTCCAAGCTATCATTATCTCCCGCCTTGAATATTGCAACCTCCTTCTCTCTGGCTTTAAGAGATCTCAGATTCTCCCTCGTCAGTCTTATGAATGCCTGTGGCAGGCTCATCCACCTCACCTCCCACACCTCTCCCCCTTTGTCAATCTCTACACTGGCTTCTTGTTCCCTTTAGAATCCAATTCAAAATATTGGTGTTCACACACAAAGCTCTTCATAACTGCACCCCTACCTACATCTTCTCCCTTATTAACAGGTACACCCCGTCCCGACCACTTCACTCGGCCAATGATCTGATGTTAGCGCCTCCTCGTACCCACACCCCTAACTCTCGCCTCCAGGAGTTCTCCCAAGCTGCCCCCCTTTATATGGAATTCTCTCCCACGCAACATAAGACTCTACCCCATGCCTCCGGTCCTTCAAGAAGTCTCTGAAAACACATTACTTTAGAGAAACCCAACGGCTCACTCCATAATCCCCAACTGTATATTTCTTACATCACCTTCCCACCCACATCGCTTTACTTCCGGTTCTTTATTTACCCTCACCTAGTGTGCCACCCCTCTCCTCTTAGATTATAAGCTCTCAAGCAGGGTTCTCTCTCCTACTGTTCTGTGTGTGTAACATGTATGTATATTTGTTATACTGTCTCACCCATTTTACAGGGTGAGACAGTATAGGGTTACGGAACTTCTTAGCTCTTTATAGAAACTTGTAACTGTAATTGACCACCAAGCAGACTAATGGACATATATCAGAGCAAGTGATCAGGAGACAAAGATTCCAGAATAATGGAATGCTGAAAAGCCATGATGGTACATGAATTAAATCCGCTTATATGTGCTTTATGGAGGCAAGATCAATTAAGAAGAAACAATCATTGCTTGAAAGGACATTTACTAGGACTACAGGGGTTTGGATTTATACATTTTTTATTTTCTACGGCTATTTATTGCTCCTGATGAAGTCTATATGATCAGACAAAATGTTTTGAGCACTGTGCATTAGCATCTTTCAATATAGAAAAGCTGTTAAAATTTAATCCCCGAGTTCTTCTTCCTTTTCCTCTACGGGAACGGCCTACTTCTGCCCTACATTGGGAATGACATGGGAGAGGAGGAAAGAGAGAAAGAGAGCAGTTCCTATTTGGGAGGATCTCGAGAGTGGTGAACGTTTACATTTATTATCCTGCGCACTTTTATCCTTTTTAAGGCCCGCGTCAGACAAACGCAGTGATGATGTCCGTGTTGCCGCACAGATTAACGTCCTTCGTAGCATAGAATCATGAGCAAGAGACCCACACACAAAGTACGTCCGCACCGAACTGCGCATGCACAACGCACGTGGCAAACGGACGCAAGTTAGGCAAGAATGTAAAACCGCTAGACAGACGCGCAGAATGAGCCACGTCTGCGTAGCGTTCTGTGAGAGTGATGGCGAGATGTCAGACTCAGCACATTTGCGACGTCCAGCACCTTGACGCACACAATGGCTTTTCATATCCTTTTCACATTTTATCATTTTTCATATTAATTTTATTTCCCATAGTTCCCATTTTTTTCTACGTCCATCAAGAAAAACGGATCGTGTGGTGTCTACAGTATCTTCCGTCAGTACGTCTGTCAGTTAAGCACGCACGCAGAGTGCACTCTGACTGCGTTCGTCTGACTCTAGCCTTAAGGTCACCTGTTGTGTCAAATTCAGACTATTTTGATTCCTTCTTAATATTTTTTGGATTCCCCTCAGCCCGTCTTTGTTACAACTGCATTGTATGGGAGTGCATCAGGACTAAAGGAGGGAAAATGCTTTGCTTTGAAAAGAAGTTTCCCACTGTATTATAGTATTTTTTTTTATCATTGTGTGAGTCTACATGAACGGTGTGATCTGGTAACAGATTTTCCTCCAGCTGATTACATGTTGAAGGCAGCTCCTTCCTTGTGCTCACTCCCTGATGGAATAACATGCTTCCAGGAAACATCGCTAAATGATGTAATGTCACTGACGAATGTGTGCAGTATGTCAATTAAGTAAACATCCATTTGTGCAATTGTGAGTTGTTTATTTTTTGTACGAACAGTATGTTTCCTGTGCATGTCCTTCGTGGTTTTCTATTAAACTTTAGAGTGGCCTTTGGTTATCAGGTCTGATGAATGTTTTGGGGTATCAGTGGATGTATGAGTCTTGGTGGTTCTACAGTGAAACGAGAGCTCTGTGTTTGTTCTATCAGCCGACTGAACCTCACACAATCTCAGCAGCACATATAAGGGGTTATTCAGTAAGTTCAGAACTTGCCACCGAATTGCACCGTACTGTGCAATTTCATAGAGGTTTGTCTATTCAAACTGTTAATTCGCCAAATACTGGCGAATTGACGGCAAAATACGGTGCAGTTCGACGATCTTCGCGGCACCGAAATTGTCTCAGAGAAGTAATGGTTAATCTATTCTGACAATGCCGAACTGCACCAAAAGGTCAGTGAAAAAGCCGATTTTTGAAGATTGACAGGTGTAAACAGGCAAATCCCATAGATTCAATGTAAAAAAAAATATTTATTCAACCGTTTATTCTTTTCATTTTCAGCAGTCTAGTTATCTATTGGAATATTTAGATTCCCAATTTTTTTTAAAAGCTTTTTTTTTATTCTGGAATAGACAGTTTTATTTTTTAAAGGTTCTTTTTTTTATATTATTCACACACATTTTCATTGGTTTAAACACCTTTAAGAAGAATAGCAGAGTTGCGCCCCCCCCCCCTGCAGTTCGGTGGCGTTCGGAACATTCGGGGACTGTAAATAGTGAATTCAGCAAAATGGAATCGCGGAAGCATACCGAACGAGAAAGCACTGAAATGTCGGTGCTTTCCTAATAACCCCTATAGTGTTTATTTATTGCTTTCATTGTTGTGATCATAGGATCACAGAAAGAATTGATTTAAGTTAAAAGAAAGAGAAATGTAATAATGAGCTTCAGTGGCTTGTAATAAAAAAATGTAATTATGCCAAGGAAGGCCCACATGTAAATATTTGTCTTTTGAAAATAACATCTTACCTCCTTCACCCTTTATGTAGTGAAATCACTACAGTACATGGATCAAATCAAAAGTGGTCAAACAGATCTAAACATAAATACCCTATATACACTGTGTTTATTACGTGAATGCTTCTACGGTTTTGGTTTGCTCATTACTTATGGAATTTAGAATACTGTCAAACGGTTTCCAAACAACAAGAAAGCATTATGGAAGTACTGCTTCTGTTTTCCAGTGCTTACAATGGTTTAGAAAAGTGTATTTACATTCATCTCAAATGTTTTTCCATTTGGTTGAGTTCAAGGTCCATAAAAGGTCAAGGAAATGCTTCTGTACAGATCAGGTTATTTGTGTATAAGGCCGGCATTGCACACGGTAACCTTGTACTAAAAAAGAAATAATAACATTCCCCAAACTGTATCCCACTAGTGAAAGTATAGAATCGTCCAAGATGTCATTGAATGATGTATTTCCAATGTTGTTAGCCAATGGTTAGAAGATGAATACCGCTCAGCTGACATACATCACAATACATGACCATGAAAATTCTTTTCACAAAGTTAACAGGTTTTTTGCTAATTTGCTTCCAGAAAAATGCAGCGAAATCTGAAAGCTACAGCTATTTTTTTATTTTATTAACTACACATAAAAAAATAAATATTGGAGACCTGATTCTTGTGTACCGTAGTTGCTAGAGTATAGCGCAACCCGACTATATATCGTGATAGATACAGATTTATTATGTAAATGAGAGAATACTCAAGACTCGAATATAACGCGAGGAACAAAATTTTACTGTACCGGTAAACAATTTAAATCCTTCCAGGTTCTCTTAACACAGCCAGGCTCCCCCTCAGGTCAGGGTGTTCTGCTCTAGAACGATTGCAGTGGTTACCAAGTATGAAGCCACCAGTCTTCTTTACTAGTGATTAGATGGCCGGCAGAGGCGAATGACTGGTTTAAACCGAGCGTGCCCTCTAGCCATGGTGGATCCCACCTCTTCCTCTTCCGGGAGTTCCTGAAGTGTTTGCAAGCATCAGGGAGCCCGCATTCACTTCAGCGACACAACCGGAACTTGCGGGAGACTTGGGATCCAGAGCAAGGCAAGTTTTTTTTTTTTACATGCAATGCAGAGGTCTCGAATATAACACGACCCCTCCAATTTTAAGGTAAATTTTTTTCACCAAAATCTAGCGGTATACTCGAGTACCTTTTTTGCAATTGTCCACAGGTGCTGTGCCGATAGTACAGTTCGAACAATAGGCAACATCCAATACAAAATGAAAATCATACAAAAACACCAATAAAGAGGAAAAGGGAGGAGACAATAAAAAAGGGGGAGGGAGGTGGGGAACCATGCTACTTATGGAGAGTAACTATTCTCGGTTACAATGTTGTATCATAATTCAACCTATTGTTCCAAATCTTGTAAAAGGAGGTCCTGCCATTGTGTACCATGGCAGGCAGCTTATCCTTAGACATGTTTTCACTGATACTTCGGCAAGTTCGATTCGCTGACCCTGCATTGAATTCAGCAATCACTGCAGGGTCCCCGAAGTGCAACGAATCGGCTGCTGAACGCTGCCGCAAACCTGTCGGCTGCTGCAGAAAAAAGCAGACAAGCCGCCGGACAGGTTTCCAGAAAGAAAAAGAAGGCGATTGAAAGTATCAAAATTGAAACACTGTTTGCAAATAAAAAACCTGCTGGACGAAAATATCTGGAATTAACATGTAAGGTGCCATGAATGATAATAAAAAGGTCTATTACAGAAAAAGAAAAAACGCTATGTAAGAGGGGGGATTTTTTAGAACTGCTTGTTTTCTGAATAGCCGAATCGCCACGAAAGTGCACTGTATGGGGAAATTCACTGTACGGTGCAATTTTGGGGCCATATATCGGCTGTCTCTGAATAACCCCTTTTATATTATAGCACCTGGCTGATTGGGACAGCTCGAAAACAGATGACGTGTGTCTGACTTGGAAAGATTACAGTATACAAAAGGTACACAGTGTCAGTACAGCAGAAACATTCATATTGTCATAATTTAGTTATGGAGATTGCATGCTGTCTTGGCCCTTAAGATGTTTCAGAACTACATCTCCCATGATACTCAGTCACTCATTAGGAAGGTGAGGGTATAATCTCGCCATTTTATTAAATTTGGTTCCACCTTGAGAGGTTGCCTTGTCATAGCAGGTGAGCTTACCGCTTTCATGACCATTCAAGTCAACGAAAAGAAAACCCACTGTTTTGCTGACTGATAAATCCGTGCACTGACATCACTGCCAAGAGCCAACTGTGCTGAAACAGCCCTCAGCAAGCTCCGCCCACAGAGAGGTAAGTAAAAGCTGAGATATTTCAAAAGGGTGAGGAATCAGTCACCTTTAAGATCACTATCCCACAAATATACCGTACTATATCATTTTTATAAACCTGTCAATTCCCACCTTTACAAATGAAATACGTCTGCTGCAATGTGGTCTATTTTAAATTCATGATCAAGTCATTTTGTAGCTTATAAATTTCCATACAAAAACAAAAAATAAAATAATAAGAACCAAGAAGAGATAATCCGAATATGGTAATTCTAATATGTAGATTTTAAAGTTAATTCCAAACCTATCAAGAGACCAGGAGGATATAGATCAAATGGTTCCGGAGGTAAAATTACTTTAAGACTGATAAAAAAAATTCCTAATGTTAACAATTATTGTGTTCATTCTTTTATGAAGCCGTGTCAGACCACAATTACAAGGGCCAACCTAAATCTTTACTTGTAGACAATGCACTGTGCCTGTCCATAAAGCCGCCACCTGTGCTTCATAAACTGATTTATGCAAAATCTTTAATTATACGCTTCCTGTAAGTAACTATATTGAATGTTCATTTCTATTACCATCTAGATAATATATTACCCTTGCATTGGTGGCCTGTTGTGATAACACAAATATGTTTACGCATGTTACACCGTCAGAACTCTATTGAATTATCGGGTTTTATGTAATGTTATGTTGCTGTTTCTTCACACTCTCCCTAAAAACACCCCAATACTTCATTTACAAAGTCTGGAAAAGGATTCCTACAATTATTTTCATAATCGATTATTTTTTTTGATTGATTCATCGGATAAAAATCAAAACACTATTTTTTGTTTACTTAAAAAGAACATTGTATAAAAATCAGCCCTTTTTTTCATAAGCAATTTGAGTGATTTTCGCACGCGGGGTACGCGAGCACCTCTTCAGAGTGATTAATAGATGCTATATGTGCAGCTCAAGCCCCCTGTCTGTTTTCCCTCCGAACAAACGCTGTTACAGGTACTCAGATATGTCAGCACACAAAGCGGGGTGAGAAGGGAGGTGTACAACAATGCAGCCTGACCACTTTAATAAGCTACAGTGGTCAGGGTGCGTAGCGTGTCCCTTTAAAGTGATTTTATAAACAAACTGACCAGGAGGTGGGCCTGGAGGTGGATGGGAGGGAATTGGGGCAAAGGATCAGGCCAGATTGGGAGTGGGTTTGAGCGAGACCAGAGGCCCTATTCCAACCCTGATGTAAACTTAACATCTCCATAGACGTTAATGGCTCTGAGAAGTTTACAAGGTTGGAACAGGGCCCCTGACCTGAGTGTGGGAAAGAATTTGGGCGAAGAGACTGGACCAAAGGGAGGGATGGCAGCACCCGACCAGAGAGTGGGAGGTACGAAGGGTGGGGTGGTGGCACAGGACTCCAGCTCCAAGTAAGGTTAAAACACAAGCAGTACAGCTCCACCGCCCAGTAGCCGTACCTCAGGGTCTGTGCTATAGCCCTGCTACTGTTGTAAACTAAATAAAAACAAACGGATTATGTCTGACATAACCCTAGACCTAAAATCATGCACAGTAAAGCAGCAGCACACCTTAGCCAATCAGTTCCGAATTAGAGTCTAAGGTAGTGTTTCCCAAACCTGTCCTCAGGACCCTCTGCCTCGCCAGGTTTGCCAGATATCTGAAGCACAGCACAGGTGATAGGATTTGCTGCTCAGTAATTGCAGGATTCAGTCTGCATTTCCCCAAGGTGATCCTTAAAATCTGGCCTGGTTGAGGGTCCAGAGGACAGCTTTGGGAATCACTGGTCTAAGGTTATTAACGTTTTACTCTAAACAGTGTGTACTGTACTCGGGCCCATTAAATCGATGATGAGAATAGTTGTCAACTATTTTCATTACTGATTAGTTGGTTCAGTCCTAATTTATAGGACAGAACACAAGATGGTGCAAGTGGGCTAAAATAAAAAAGGTATCGACTTTTTTATGACGCTCTCACATGAGAAACTGTATATTAAAAAAAAATTATACAATTATAAAATTATATATATAAAAAAAAAAAATACAGCTAATTGTGATCATCCGAGATGGTAGGTACTTTAGAAAGCCCCTAAACAGGGCCTGTCATTAATTTACCTTAAAGGGACACTACCACTTACATAAACTGTATCTAGATTACTAGTGCACTACAGAAAAAAACACTTTATAAAACATGCTGCTGGTTTTTCTTTGAAGTAATTGCTTGTAAAAAGGAAAAATAAAATTAGTATTTTTATCTCCAGGTTCCAGTTTCTGGATTTTTCCCATGATGCAACATTTACCAAAAACTTTGCTATGTGGTTCTTGTTTATTTAATCTACAATATTTACCAGTTAAATAGGTGGGGGAGGGAATGGTCAGATATGGCAGCAGGGGGTGTATTGTTCTCCAGATATCAGTTGACGAAGATGGGGATCTTAAAAGACTTCTAATCTACCCCTTGGTTATGTCCTTTGAATACATTCCACACAATACAATGACGTAAATTAGCTGCTGACCCATAATCCTTTCTATGGCCAAAACCACACAGTGAGGAGCAAGTGGTGTAAAGATACTGTGGTTGGGGGGGGGGGGGGCGGCAGTTTACAACACAAAAGATTACAATATGCAACATATCAAACAAAATAAGGACATTTCATTTTTTGGTGGTAGTGGCCCTTTAAATGGCAATAGAGCAAACCAGTCATTCTGCATACACGCAAGTTAAATTTACGCTATTGTCAACGTGCAGGTTTTTGTAAAATAAATATGTATTGCTGTAAATCAAACTCCATACCAGGGGTCAGCAAACTTGACCGTCCAGATGTTTTGGAACTACATCTCCCAAGATGCCCAACTCCTAATTAGGCTGGCAGAGTCTCATTGTGAATGTAGTTCCAAAATTTCTGGAGGGCCGTGTTTGCTGAACCCTGCTCTGCACCACAACTGCAACGTATGAAATAACATTTGGACACCTGTATGTACAAAAAAAGGTTTTATTTATTTTCAGATTTTCAACAGGAAATTTAATTTTCCATGAGCTGGGGAAAATTAATTTTTAAAGCCATTTCACTGTAATTCAAGGAACCTTTTGGTGAAAGACAGAATTTATCAACAGGTAAAAAAAACCCAAAAAAACACATATCTGCACAATTGTCACATTCTGTTCTGATTGTGGAAAACAAAATAACGTTGAATTTCCTATGTGTGAGGCCCTTGGTCCTTTAATACATATTTTTTGAAGCCCAAGCGTCCATCGAGTCGAACGGGGAAGGAATCTTTTCCCAGCATTCATTTCAAATTGCTTGAGAACGTAAACCAAAGTGTAGAGTGAGAGTTTAAAGCGGACGTCCTCTGAGATCTATTGCATGAAGAGGATACTGAACGCCATCACCACGCAGCAAACAGCAACATATGGACTTTTTCGTTCACCTTGGGCAGAAAGAGATTGTGAAAATGAATAATGAAGTTTAAAATCATAAGGTTGTGGTGTTTGAAAAACATTAAAACTCATGGAGCACACATTCACCAAAAACTCAAGAAAGATTAATGCACAAAGGAATTAGTTAATTGCTCTGTAAGAATATTTTCTATCTCAAGCTTCGTCCTCTATAGATTTAGGTTTTATTTCATAAAATATATTAGATCGGAAAAGAGGTCCGCTTGCAATCTTCATGGGTCAAACCTATTTTGTGTTTCTACGGTCCTACCCATAATACAACGTGCGGTATATGCTGGTGCTCTATAAATAGCTGTAAACATAGTGTGTAATTTAATACAGATATTATACAATACACATTTCTCATGTTGTTACTGGATGTCATTTACTTCGATCTCGTACTGACTAACAAGCTGGATGTGCTGGCAGGTCGATGTGGAGCTCCCTCATCCATCACAGAGACTGAAGGGAAGGGCCAACCATTAGAGACTGGTGTGAGTTGCAGATCACTGAGGTGTGTGTGTGTGTGTGTTTTTTTTGTGTGTGTGCGCATGTGCTTTTGTGTGTGTGTGCGTTTCTTTGTGTGTGTGCGCGCGCACGTGTGTGTTTTTGTGTGTGCGCGTGTGCTTGTGTTTAGCAAAGGGGTCAGCAACCTTGGCCTTCCAGATATTTTGGAACACGATTTCCCTTGGTGCTCAGCCATTCTAATGAATGGCAGAGCATTATGGGAGATGTAGTTCCAAAACATCTGGATGGCTAAGGTTGCTGAGCTCTGTATTAGGATGTACTGAAGATCAATTGGAATAGTTCTATTCTATTTCCTATCACAAATCCACTGAGATCTGATGTGCAAACCAGTGAATTATAGAGTTCGCCGTTATCGCTTTTCATGTTTAAGTGTGTCAAGGCCTTTTTTCTCTACATGCACATTTTTTTCCTGGTACAAAATACAGACAAATTTAAATTATTTGCTTCAATGTATTATTTCAACCTAATCTAAAATTCTTGGCAAAGAAAGTGACAAAATTATAAAAAGAAATAAGTCATTTAAAACCAGAATTTATAATATTGTGATATGGAGATTGAAGATTAATCACTAACCCCTACACTGCCATGATCGAATATACTAAAAGGTGTCTAACACAAAGTAAACTGAATGTGAACATATTTTGAAGCAATGCAAAGGAATTTCATTTACAACAAAGAGAATTCATTTGCAAACGGGCTCCAGAATATTCCCCCTAATTCTCGGCACCGTGCGCATGTCATTCAGTGAACATTTTAGGGTTAAATTTATTGCTTCAAGAAAAGCCGGATCCCCAGCTGTATTATGATGCACGTAGTTGCACCTTTTGGCTAGCAGGGGAAGCTCCTGCCTGTTCATTTAAAACCAACAAAGACAGTAAGCTTATTTGTCTGCGATGGGAAGTTGTTTTCCATGATTCCACTGGGTCCAGAGAGTGGTTTTATAGAAAACAACTTGGTAGTGAAGTGTTTAAAGGGATACTCTTTTGAAAGGTAGAGTCAGGGACGTCGCTACGTCGGGGCGGGGGGTGCGGCCCGCACCAGGTGACACCAGCCTTTAGGGTGACACCGTTACCCTAAGGGCGGGTATCTCACCCTCCGCCGCGTGTTCGCTCGCTGCGAGCGTCCGAAGCTGTGCAGCTTCGGCGCTCGCCTGGGGGAAACACGTCATCAGCCAATCGCGGCTGGTCACGTGGCTCCCCCAGGCGAGCGCCCAAGCTGCACGCCGCCGGACGCACAGAGGGAGCGAACACGCGGCGGAGGTGAACTGGGGCATATCCATGAGCTGCTGGGGCAGTATATCCATGAGCTGCTGGGGCAGTATATCCATGAGCTGCTGGGGCAGTATATCCATGAGCTGCTGGGGCAGTATATCCATGAGCTGCTGGGGCAGTATATCCATGAGCTGCTGGGGCAGTATATCCATGAGCTGCTGGGGCAGTATATCCATGAGCTGCTGGGGCAGTATATCCATGAACTGCTGGGGCAGTATATCCATGAGCTGCTGGGGCAGTATATCCATGAGCTGCTGGGGCAATATATCCATGAGCTGCTGGGGCAATATCCATGAGCTGGGGCAATATCCACAAGCTGCTGGGGGCAGTATATCCATGAGCTGGGACAGTATATCCATGAGCTGGGGCCATTATCCATGAGCTGGGGCCATTATCCATGAGCTGGGGCCATTATCCATGAGCTGGGGCCATTATCCATGTGCTGGGGCCATTATCCATGTGTTGGGGCCATTATCCATGAGCTGGGGCCATTATGCATGTGCTGGGGCAGTATCCATGAGCTGGCGCATTATCCATGAGCTGGCGCATTATCCATGAGCTGGGGCATATCCATGAGCTGGGGCAAAATCCATGAGAGGAGCTGGGGCAGTATATCCATGAGAGGAGCTGGGGCAGTATATCCATGAGAGGAGAGCTGGGGCAGTATATCCATGAGAGGAGCTGGGGCAGTATATCCATGAGAGGAGCTGGGGCAGTATATCCATGAGAGGAGCTGGGGCAGTATATCCATGAGAGGAGCTGGGGCAGTATATTCATGAGAGGAGCTGGGGCAGTATATCCATGAGAGGAGCTGGGGCAATATCCATGAGAGCTGCTGGGGCAATATCCATGAGAGCTGCTGGGGCAATATCCATGAGAGCTGCTGGGGCATATCCATGAGAGCTGGGGCATATCCATGTGTGCTGGGGGCAGTATCCATGAAAGCTGGGGCAATATCCATGTGTGAGCTGGTCTGGGCCAATATATCCATGTGTGAGCTGGGGCAATATATAGCCATGGGTGAGCTGCTGGGGGCAATATATAACTGTGAACTGGGGCAATATATCCATATGTGAGCTGGGGGCAATATATATCCATGGGTGAGCTGCTGGGGGCAATATATATCCATGTGTGCTTTCACTGCCTTCGAACAGGCACCGTACTTGCTGGCAGTTGGCAAAAATTTGTGTGAGCATATGAGAGAGCTCCACAGCAATAAACCTCACAGTAATGTGCGCTGTGTGTATGAGCATTCAGTGTTATATGGGAGTACTGATTTAGGAGTAAGAGTAGTTAAAAAAAAAATCCGTAAAACTCGGGGGGGGGGGGTGACACCATAAGTTACCGCACCGGGTGACACCAACCCTAGTGACGCCACTGGGTAGAGTTTCCCCCTTTTTTTACCATTAAGCAATTGGGCAGAGGCTGCTGCCATACTCTGCCAAATTACTATTATTTTTAATTTTTGGGGAGGGGGAATTTCAAGAATTTCCAAAATCCTGGCGACACTGGGTGGGGTGGGGTGGAGGAAACTCTTCCACTTCACGCAGCGGTTTCTGCCAGAACAGGGCAGCGGGGGGGGGGGGGTGAACACTCCTTACATCACCTGACCACTTTAGAAATATAACCTTTATGCAATAAGCAATAAGAGAGTCGAGTCAATCTTACCAATTCTTGCACACTTCCAAAAGATCCCAAGCAATCTACAAATAAATAGAAAAGGTTTATGCATGATGCTCGTTTATTTGTCAGGACAACGGTATGAAATATTATGTCTGAACGCTGACACTATATGAACAGCTATTTGGATAAACATGTAAATGAAGAATAGGAAGTTAAAGTGAGCAGGAAATAAAAAGGGCTCAATCGCACGACCTGATGTTACGCAATGATATTTAGCTGGCAATGTCAACTTGCAAACACAGGCATTGGCTGGGGCAATCAGTCCTGGGAACAGTTGGCTTATTTTTTGGAAGTAAAGAATGCTCCATTAGAGATTATTCGAGCTGACTCAGACGAGCAGAACTCAACTATGACAGCCAACAAGCACTACTGTAACGTCCCATCCAAACCTCAGCCGAGACCAGCAAATGTCGTTTTAATAGAGCGCAGTTATTTGTATACACTGTAGCTAAATGGAACACACACACGTACACACACGTACACACACACGAGCTGCTTTTCCTCCGTAACAGATCTGTATTGACTGGTTAAAAAACCCAACCCTTTGAGAAAAAGGACGCCATGCAAATATACCATCTAGAATTAACAGCCATCAGGAACAAAGGCATTAACAAGGCAAGAAAAAAAAGTGCACATATATCACATAAGGGTCTATTCAGATAAAGGTGAAACTCAGGAGAATGACTGGAGAAGTGAAAATTCTAGGTCAAAATAGCCAAACCAGAAAAATTCTCCCATTTACCTCACTTTCCAAATCGGCTATTTGGTCTAGATTGTTCTCTTCTCCTGCCAATTCTCCTGAGTTTCGCCTTTCTCTGAATAACCCTGATAGATATTTACAAATAAGCTATCAACAATTGAACGAAATAAGTGGGAGAGAGAATAGGGACAACGCAGCATTCTTTCCGCTTTAGAGATGTGGCCCACGTACTCGCACACCTACACTCCACATTTTGCTCTATCGAGAAAATTACTAACATATAAAGTAAACCAGCTCCTATAATAAATGTGGAAAGTTTTTAAAGGGCCACAACCACCAAAAAATGAAACGTTCTTATTGTGTTTATTTTGTGTTGCTGATATCTTACATGTGCTTTGTTTTTCTCTTGTATGTTTAGGGAACAAAACATTTTACTCTACATGTGTCACTGGGGGCATCCATTGTGTGATCTGTTGTGTTGTAACACCCCTCCCCCACAGTATTTTTACCTCACTTGGTCCTCACTATGTGGCTTTTTATTATTATTATTTATTTATAAAGCGCCAGCATATTCCGCAGCGCTGTACAATAGGCACAGTATAGACAGGGTTACAATACATTGAACAACATTTGACAAACAGTACAGGAGGAGATGAGGGCCCTATTCCCGTAGGAACTCACAATCTAGGAGGGTTGGAAACAGGAGGAGAGGACTGTAAGGTGAGAGTGATTGATGGTTGTGTCAGTGAGTTGGGTGGTAGGCTTCCCTAAATAGGAACGTTTTAAGGGAGCGTTTGAAGGAAGAGAAGTTAGGGGAAAGTCTGACAGTACGAGGGAGAGCGTTCCAGAGAACTGGGGCAGTATATCCATCTCATGGATATACTGCCCCAGCTCCTCTCATGGATATACTGCCCCAGCTCCTCTCATGGATATACTGCCCTAGCTCCTCTCATGGATTTTGCCCCAGCTCATGGATATGCCCCAGCTCATGGATAATGGCCGCAGCTCATGGATATACTGCCCCAGCAGCTCATGGATATACTGCCCCAGCAGCTCATGGATATACTGCCCCAGCAGCTCATGGATATACTGCCCCAGCTGCTCATGGATATACTGCCTCAGCTCATGGATACTGCCCCCAGCTCATGGATATATGCCCCAGCAGATGGATATGCCCCAGCAGATGGATATGCCCCGGCAGCTCATGGATATGCCCCAGCTCACCTCCGCCGCGTGTTCACTCCCTCTGAGCGTCCGGCGGCGTGCAGCTTGGGCGCTCGCCTGGGGGAGCCACGTGACCAGCCGCGATTGGCCGGTGACGTGTTTCCCCCAGGCGAGCGCCGAAGCTGCACGGCTTTGGCCGTATAACTGAGTATATGGTCAATCACTGACTCAAATCATTGTATTGTGTGGGATATATTCAAAGGACATCACCAGGGGGTAGATTAGAAGTCTTTTAAGCTCCCTGTCATATCTCATTCAGCCATGAGAACAATAGCCTCCTGCCGTCGAATGTAAACACCCCCCCCCCCCATAACTGTTAAATAATGTACATGAAATAAACAAGTGCCACAAAACAAAGCTTTGCATCATGGGAAGAATACACAAGAGATAAAAACCTTATTTTATTTTTCCTTTTTACATGCAATTACTTCAAATAAAAAAAATAAACGGCATGTGTTTTATAAAGTGGTTTTATGTGTGACGCAGAAGTAATCTAGTTACAGCTCATGTAAGTGTTAGTGTCCCTTTACAAGAAAACATAAAAATTATAAAATGCTTGCCAAGGAAGTGTCACGGATTTGAAAAATAATGTCTTTTATTGAATGTTGCTACTTTGGTGGAAATGAACTGCAAAAAGGCATATCATGCTATGTTTGAAGGGCTCAGAGGTGTATTTATGTAACACTCTCCATGACTGTCATGCCCAAGCTGCTAAAACTGTGGGGACTGAGGGGGCGGAGCTGACTGCCGACAGGGAAGGTCGCATTCTGCTGAGCTCCTCGAGGTTTCCCTCAACTTTTGCTAATTCTTGCGACCTACCTTCGGCTGCTGTGCTCACAGGGGAGAGGACTGGGGGAGGGGGACCCCCGATATGTGCCTGGTCTCTTCTGTGCTCTTTCGGAGTTGTTTGGGGCACTTTGCGGTCTCCGGCCTGTTTTCGAGGCCTACTTTGGGCGGCCATCTTTGAGCCTTTGTTGCAGTGCTAAGGGGACCCGTATCCTCCCTTCCTTGCCGCGGTGGGGCACTGATGGAGCGCCTAGATGGGTGCCTGGCTTGGTTACTGGAGGAAGGGGAGCGACCACTTACGCGTGGGGATGTCCGGCGCCTTGTGGCTGAGATGCGACTCGGCCGGGATGCAGCTACTACATCTGGAGAGGTGACTGGGAGCCCCTTGTGTGGGTGTGATGCGCTTACCTGATCCTTCGAACAGAGAGAAGAGGTATGGAGACTGGGGAGTGACGGCCCTGAAGTTGCGTTGCAGCGGACCGAGTGCGGTGATCCGGCCGGGTCGCTTCATGTACCGGCGGTGCCTAGCTTGCCTTCGGTCTGTGGGCTGTCTGGAGGGAGCTGTCTGGATGGACTCTGGGTCCGAGGAGGGCCCTGCGGCACTCGAGTCATCGGATAGCTCTCCCTGCGCGATGATGCCGCCGGCCCAGCTGCTTCTTGTGACTCGGCAGAGTAAGACGTCTCCTGGTGCGACTGGGGCTGACTGGAAGCTGTGCAGATGGCGAGACCTACTCCCCCCGGATGTCCTTGGAGAGGTCCTGGGTCATAATCCACACTTCGACTTGCTGCCCCAGCCGACTTCGTTGTTGCTCCTGGATGATGGACGCGGGGACAGCGTGTCTCTTATTTTTCCCCTGGACACTGGCTGAACTGGATGGCCCCACTGCTGGATTCCTGGATGCTGATTTCTCCTGCATGGCTGTTTCCCCTTTTTCCCCCTCAGAAGTGTTCCCCCCCCGATGTCTTCCCCTGCTGATACTCCCACCACTCCCCCCCCACACACAGTTTTGAGGACTCTTGCCGATTTCCCCCCCCCCTCTGGGCTCTCTTTAGCGGAGTCTACTTCATCTGACCAGGACGTGGTTTGGCATGACGGTCCGGGCATCTAACCACTTTTTTTTTTTACCTTGTTTTTCTTTTTGGGTGCGGGACGATAGGTTGCCCTGGGTGAGCCATTGGGACGGATACCATGGCTCTGACCGCTCCCTCTGGCCCAGGACACCTGGCCCTTCCATGGCCTCCAGTCTCCTTGCGGGGTTGCTGGAGCGCGCCAGGAATGCCAGTTTTTTCCGGGCTGTCCCCCCACCTTACTACTTCTACCCCCCCTTTTTTTTTTGTGGTTGCCCCACCCCATACCTGTTTAATGACGAGACCACCTCCCTGGTCACCTGTATCGGAGTGCCCTTCCCTCTTTTATTTTTTGTTATCCCAGATGAACCTTGCTGGCTTTACTCGTTATTATTTGTATTTACGTCTGATTTACTGCTGACCTATTTCAAAATAAAATTTTGAATTAAAAAAAAAAAAAAAAAAAACTGTGGGGGCACATTCTGGAGTCTATTTGCAAACAAATATCCTTTGCAATAAATGACAATCCTTTGCATCCCTTCAGAATTAGACCACGCCGAGTATAGTCAATATCAAGGCACCAGCAGGTGATTTGGAAGATCAAGCATACTCTATCCTGGTAGTAAAGGGGCTAAACGGTTAGCATGATGTACAACTAAAGAACAAGTGAGGGAATAGAAAACAGTGGGCGGCTGTGCAAAAGGTCGAATGGGATAGCAGCCAGGGGACAGATTGAAAGCAATAAAAAGTAGCACTTCAATCCGCTTCAACTCCATGTCACCAGTCATTAGCTTAGTATTGCCAAAAACATGTCACAAGCCTATATTGTCCTTCATAAACCAAAACTGGTACCAAGCACCCCTGGCAAAATAGTTGCATTTATGGAGGATGGGCAATGTTTCGGTCACAAACAGGGTTATTCAAAGAGAATCGAAAAGTCACCGCACGTTCGGTGACTTTCATTCTCTTCAATTTCGGTGCGCTTTGCTGATCCCGTTTAGGCCACCCTGCGGTGTATTCAGCAAGCACCACAGGGTCGTCGTAGTGCAGGGAAAAGCCACCGCAAACCCGACGAACACTCACCGCAAACCCGGCAAACGTTCACCGAAACCCGCAAAAACATGCCGAAGAAACCCGAGTAGCCTCCGATCACCGCGCAGAGCAGCCGCCGGAAAAACCCAACACCGCAGACGAGTGGAGTGTGAAAAAAAAAACAGTTTGCTTGAATGTTTGAAAAGTGAAACGCGGTTTGCAAAGAAACTACAGAACGAAAAGGTCTTAAAATTTACCTATAAGATCCAATGAATGATAATAAAAAGGACCGTTACAGAAAAAAGAAAAAATGATTTATAAAATTTTTTTTTTAAAAAAAAATCCTGAAAAATGCCTAAAAGATCCTAAAAAAAAATCTATACATAGACTTTTTACTGCAGAATATTATAATCAACGGTTTATTAGATATTGGATTAAAACGGGAATATTTTTAACATTGAGGCCTATGGGATTTGCCTGAATAAACCTGTCGAATGAAACCACCGAACAGCAGGGCAATTCGGCAACTTTTCACTGACCTTTTTGTTCTCTGTTCTCTTTTTGTTCTCTTTGTTTCACTGCCCTCGAACAGGCAACGAACAGGCAGCGTATGTGCAGGCGAACTGCCTGCTCTCTGAATAGCCGAATGGCCAGGAAAGGTAACCGTACGCTGAATTTCACTGTTCGGTTACCTTTCGCCAGCAATTCGGATCTCTTTGGATAACCCTGATAGAGCTTTCTCAAGAGTGTGAAGCATATGACCAAAACGTTGTGTGTCCTCAACTATTTATCCTGGTGCGGTGTTGGTATATGAAGACCTAGTCAGTGGTTGCTCCTATGAGCACCATTTTGCTATTGACTTGTGTACAATTGTTGCTTTGGTGAGTAACTCGATTGTCCTCCATGTCAGTTTTTTTTTCCATAGCAATAATACACTGATAAATGTGGATAAATTAAACCAGACACCAAATTTAATCGAATAAATAAATAATTTGTCTGAAGTACATCGCAAAATTCCATCTCGTAAAGATATTTTCCACATTACATGAATTTTAAGCGCAATAAAAATGCAATTTTCTACCAACAGGATTACAATCAATTCGGCTTGTCAGCAAGACCATTGTTTTACATCTGTGCACTTTTCCTTCACAACAATCTCAGCATGTTTTTAATGAAGGAAGAAAAAAATAGCAATGTGTGCATTTATGCTGACTTACCCGGTTTTATTTTTGTCGAGGAGGTTGGGAAACATTGCTCGGATATAAGCGCAGGTACATATCAACAGGAGGATTACAGTCAACAGACTCTGGAAATTAAAAATGGCAGACTGAAAAAGAACAAAGACATGATTAGGCTTTAGGAACAACAATATACGATATGTTAATTATTACGGTCAGAGGCAACAAGACATGTTAAAGTATTATTTTGGGTAAAATGTGTGGGAAACCTGGAGAAGAGCTCCATACTGTAACAGGAAAGGAGAACACCGAATACTTGTACAGCAAATTTACATTAGTGATGTTGTCGAGGTCTTTTTTTAAACCTCTTAATTCTGCTTTTAACCCCTTGGTGACCGGGCGGTTTTACACAAATCCGTCCTTTAGTGACCGCTGCTGTTTTTACGTTTCTGCGCTGTTAGTGTTTAGGACAAATTTTCCTCTTACTCGTTTATGCAACCTACACATATTTTACACTGTTTTTCTCGTCATTAAATGGACTTTATAAAGATACCATTTTTTTCATCATTTCATATAATTTACTATAAAAAACATTGTGAAATATGACAAAAAAATTGAAAAAACACCACTTTTTCGAACTTTGACCCCCAAAATTTCTTATGTATCAACAACCGTCAAAAAAAGTTAATTCCTTAGTAGTTTCTAAATTTAGTTCTGAGTTTAGCAATACCCAATGTTTACATATTCCTCGCTTTTTTCCTTATTTTATGCAACAATAAGTGCAAGTAGCACTTTGCCATTTCCAAAGAGTTTATTTTCAAAACTAGTGCTAGTGACATTGTAACACTGATATCTGTCACTAATTCCTGAATAACCATCCACATATACATATTTTTTTAAAGTACACAAATCAAGGTATTAAACTTGGGGTATTTTGACTCTTTCCATGCAAACCATTTTACCACAAATCTATGCCAAAGTTTGAGAAAAAAAAAAGTTTTGGTGATTTTTTTTTTGAACGCAATTTAAGAATACATGTACTGTGAACTTTAAGGTTTACTGCCAAAGAGCACCCCAAAATATGTTCAGCAACATCTTCTGAGTAAATTGATACCACCCATGTATAGGTATGTCGGTTCATTTGGGGGCTATTAGGCCTTATTTGGGGGGTGTGCATTTCAGTTTTCCAACTTGGAATTTTCACATTTCGTCATCATGCACCCATGTCCTATTTGGGACATTTTTGAAGCCGGCCAAAGTAATTTACCCCATCAAACCATATATTTTTAGAAAGGGCACACCCTAGGGTGCTTCAAAGAGTTGTATTTTAACACTTTCCATGCACTAGCTCTATGTCAAACTTTCAGGTAGTCACTTTTTGTGTTATTTTTTCACACACAATGTACTTTAGGCATGAATCGTCAAATCCAGTTATGGGTTACTGCCAAAAAACACCCCAAAATATGTTCAGCAACATCTTCTGAGTAAATTGATACCACCCATATATAGATTTGTTCTGTTGTTTTTGGGGTGCTGCGCCAATCTTTTGACATGTGCTTGTCAATTTTCTAAATTTGACATACAGTATCTTCTTTGCTTATCTTCTTTTTAGGGGTCTTTTTACATACCCCAGTTTTATGAACGTGCATATATTTGGTAAGCTAACACCCCAAAGTATTGTAAATGGAGTGTTTTTATGCCATGGATGCAACCGTTTGCTCCAAACAAATTGGATACTGTTTGGTGGTCATTTTTCATTTTCACACCCACATCAGTTTTGGACTGTGATTTAGGAGACACGGTTGTTTGTTACTGCATGAAAACTCTCCAGGTTGTTTTCTGCAAGGTCTCCTGAGTACACCCATGCCCCCCATGCATAGGTTTGCCAGGATTTTGGGAAGGTTCAAATACAATTTTTATGACTTTGTCATTGGAGTTGAAATTGAGATTATTTCTTCAGCTAGGCCTAGCTTTGGTTTTGGGTCTACCGCATACCCCAGTTTGAATTATTGCCAGAAAATTGTTTATATTTGTTATGTTGACACCCCAAGGTATTGCATATGGAGTGCTTTGATGCCATGGATGCAACGGTTTTAGCCCAAAACATTTGAGAAGGTGTGTGGTGTAATTTTTCAATTTTCAGATTTTTACGCCCACATTAGATTTGGACTGTGATTTAGGAGACACTGTTGTTTGTTGCTGCATGAAAACTGTCCAGGTTGTTTTCTGCAAGGTCTCCTGAGTACACCCATGCCCCCCATGCATAGGTGTGCAAAGATTTTGGAAAAATGCAGCACCAATTGTAGAACATAAAAATGTACGAATAAAATGTAAAAGTCTGGTGCAGTAAAAGAATAAAAAAACTTAACTGAACTAACTAACTGGAGTGTGAGAAAAAATAGAAAGGAAAAAAAAAAAATCACAGATCACGCACAGTGTGATATAGCTTGAACCAGTCCCCAAGACACAGACCGGGTTGTCCAGGGCATTCTGGGCAGTAAAAGATTGTGTCTCTCCTCTGCCCCCTCTTGAAACACACCCTGCATCTTTTTTGGGGTTTCTGTTTGCCCTCAGTAGGGGTGATTTTATAAATAAAATGTGTAGCCCCAACTCTGTCCCCCATCACCGCCCGGGGAGCATGTGCATCCTGGTACAAAAACCCCAAAATGACCTGGAGCTGAAACTGTAAAAAGGACAGCGTCACTCCGGGGTTTGCCTTTTTGCAGAGCAAAAAGGCATTGTGGGTTGCAATTTTCATCAGGTAAATTGCAACCTTTTTGTACCAGGCCCTTGACTTCCGCATAATCTGGTAGGGCTGGAGCAGCTGATCTGCCAGATCAACCCCACCCATATGCCGGTTATAGGCTTTGATGCACACTGGCTTCCTGATGCGCTCAGCTCTGCCACGTACAGAGACCTCCACAGACCTCTCAGTGTGGATGGTGGATAGAAGGTATACATCCTTCTTGTCTCTGTACTTGACCGCCAACAGCTCCTCTTGGCGCAGAGCTGAGGTCTCCCCCCTTTTTAGCCGGGTGCGGACAAGCTGTGCTGGGAAACCTACGCGGTTCTTGCGAACAGTACCGCATGCTGCTGTATCAAAACAATACAGCAGCTTGAACAAAGGGACACTCGTATAAAAATTATCAAGATACAAGTGGTACCCTTTGTTCATCAGGGGAAAAAGTAGGTCCCACACAATCTTGCCACTGGTTCCCATGTGTTCTGGGCAACCTGGAGGGTCAAGGCTACTATCCTTTCCCTCGTACACCCGGAAGGCCTGAGTATACCCACTCTCGCTGTCACAGAGCTTATACACCTTCACTCCATACCTGGAGCGTTTGGAAGGAATATACTGCTTGAATCCCAGCCTTCCCTTGTATTTCATTAGGGATTCATCCACGCAGATATTCCTTCCAGGTGTATAAGCCTCTGCAAACCTGGCGGCGAAGTGGGTAATCAGGGGGCGGATTTTATACAGCCTGTCAAACTGGGGATGCTCTCTAGGAGGGCACAGGCTGTTGTCACTGAAGTGCATGAAACGCAAAATGTTTTCATACCTTCTACGTGACATTGATTGGGGGTAAATGGGGGTAGAGCAGATGGGGCTACTGCTCCAGTAGGAGCGAATTGAGGGCTTCTTTATGATGCCCATCAGCATAGTAAGTGCCCAGAATTTCAGAAATTCTGGCACATCTAGCGGGGTCCATTGCTGCCTTGCCAAGTAGGAGTCTGGCTTCGCAGCACAATGCTGATGGGCATACAGATTTGATTGGGCCACGATGTGGCCCAACAAATCATCCCCCATAAACACCTGCAAAAACTGTGTGGCGGTAAATCCTGCAACATCAATATTGATGCCAGGATTTGCCGTGAAAGGAGGGATATCTGGCCTCTGGCGATGAGGCACTACCCACTCCTCAGCTGGAGCTGTGCGTCTCCTGCTGGCAGGTGGTGACCCAGGATCTGCATCAGAAACATCACTAGATACATCAGCCAGCGTAGATGATGTATCTAGCGACGTCTCTGAGCAGTTAGTGGGGTCGAAATCAGGGTCTGAGTCTGACGCAGATGCCTCAGATTCTGACGCCAGGATGGCATATGCCTCCTCGGCGCTGTACACCCTCTCAGACATTATATATAATAGATTATAAAATTTTATAATTATTATATATATATATATAAGCGGATTATTGGTTCTTAGAAGAACCGTTGGGTTTCACAAGAAAATACAAATAAACACCTAAATCTCTCTAAATCACTCTAAACCTGCCTCAATTCTTCTAAATCTCCCTAAATTCTCTCTAAATCTGCCTAAATTTTTCTAATCTCACTAAATCTACCTAAAATCTCTAACCTGTCAAATCTGATCTCTCTCTCTCGCTCACCAAAACACAAGTGAGGAGAGGGAGGGAGAATCACAGAGGTCAGAGCCAATATTTACAAAATATTGACCTGACCTGACAAATTAGAAATTTTATTTTGACTTTTTCTAACTTCTGATTGGATGTTGCTAGCCTGCCTCTGATGAGGCAGGCTAGGAACATCCCACTCAGCCCCAAGATGACCCTGCCCTTAGAAGGGCAGCGCCATCTTGGCTGTCAGTTTATTTTATAACTTTTTATTTAACTTTTTTCTTTTTTTTACACTTTTTTTTTACTCTGCTGGGTGCCTTGATCCCTCGAGGCACCCAGCAGAGCACCTGATCACTCATGTGATCTTTTTTGTACTGAGTGCCACGATACCTCGTGGCACTCAGTACTTCCTGCCGCTACCGGAAGTGATCGCTCGGGGGGAGCGATCACTGAGCGGACCGGCGGCAGGTAAGCATATTGCAGGGATGCCTCGATGTCGAGGCATCCCTGCAATATACACAGAGCAGCTGGAAGCGATACCGATCGCTTCCAGCGCTTTCTAGAAGTGCCGGGCACCTCTCCGGTAAAACCGGATGTTGATCGCTCCCGGGGAGCGATCACAAGGTGCCCCGGCACTTCTGTCCGCCATTGCACGGATGCCTGGACTCCCAGGCATCCTGCAATGGCATTTGAGCTGCTGGAAGCGATCCGATCGCTTCCAGCGCTCTCTACAAGTGCCGGGCACCTCTCCGGTAAAATCGGATGTTGATCGCTCCCGGGGAGCGATCACAAGGTGCCCCGGCACTTGTAACCGCCATTGCATGGATGCCTGGACTCCCAGGCATCCTGCAATGGCATTTGAGCTGCTGGAAGCGATCCAATCGCTTCCAGCGCTCAAAACACCGCAGGACGTACCATGTACGTCAGCGGGTCTAAAAGAGACCCGCTGCCATGACGTACATGGTACGTCCAAGGTCCCTAAGGGGTTAAAAAGGGACACAGTTTTAGGCTGGCCGTCCCCTGGCACCAGTCGGGCGATCGACTTGGTCACCCGACTACGGACAACGACATCGGCCTGTCAGGGATGTCTACTGGAAGCATCTGTGGACGCCCCAAATCGGCCGATGGACAGGCCGCTGGTGAAGAGGAAAAAAAAAATCAAAACAACACCCCCCCTGCTGCGGGATGAAAATAAAAGCGGTCTTTGATGCCGAAACTCGTTTCAGCATCAAAGGACTGCCCCTGTCCAGCGCACTCGGCTCCTAGTGAAGAAAGGGAGAAGAAAAAAAAAACACAAACGTGCCAGACTGCAGGGGAGGGGGTTACACCCCCTCTCCCTGCTGCCGAAACATTTTCAGCACCAGGGAGGGGGGGTTAATCCTCCCCCTGCAGCCTGACAAGTTTTTCCCCCCACTAAACGTAACCTAAAAGTTCACCTTAAAAATCCAGAAAAATACCTTGAAAATCCTGCAATAATCAATAAATAAAAAGGCTTTTGCTGCGGATTAAAAAAAATAAACGGTTGAATAAAAAATAAATGAGAATATTTTTTCCATTGAATCCTATGGGCTTCGTGAACAGTGGTTTTCCTATACAATCTATTTTTCACATTTCCCCTGCACACGCTGGTTATACTATACAATGTATCGTTTACATGTTCCCCCGACGCACTGAAGTTTAACCATACAATTAATCTTTTTCATGTAAACTTGGACCAGATCGTCCGATTTCATCTGACCGAGTCCCATGAAAATTGTAAGGATCGCTAATCTGTTGTAATCGCATAAAATCGTCTGTCTATGGGCTGATGCAGTGGAAGAGGGATGATTCACCTGCATGTGTTTGGGTCGGTTGGACGACTTCAGACGATATCGGACCATCGCACAATTAACGGTGCCAGTGGACGGCCAGTCCTAAAAGTGGTCATGCCCTCCGAAGCTGATTGTCTAGAAACACTGGAGTGGAGGGGTTTCCTCCGCACATGTGTCACCAGGCAGCAGGGATTTTTAGTTTCCTGGCTTCTGGGTCCCAACTCTATCACTGATGATGTCAGCAAGCTCTGTGTGCCGACATAATCCTCTATCAGGCTGCCCCAAATAGCGAGCGTCATGAGACAAGCAGTCAATGGATTGGTTCTGCACATACAGCTCCAATCCTTTACTCTGCGCAAGTGCCACAGAACTTACATACATAAAATACACAAGCTACGAGTGATGCACAATTTGCGTATCCCAAGTGATGCAGTTAGGCCTGCAAATTTCATGGATAGCTGCAAGGACATGCGCATTTCAGAAACCCTGAGCCAATGGGAATGAGTAGCACATGTCAAGGGAGAATAGGTATTTACAGTTAAAGAAATAAAGACAAAATAATTGAGCAGCAGCAGCATCCACCCAATTTTTTTTAAGAGCAGTAAGAAGGGGGTCCATTAAAGTGTTCCTTTAAATACATTCGAAAAGTGACAGGAGTTCATGACCTTACAATTAATCCTGGGTCAGGGACATGGTGGAGAGGGACTTTTTTTGTCAATCCGGAATTCGAGTAGCTCCTGGTATTCCATGATGATTTTCTACAGTCATTTGCAAATAACAGATACAACTGGAAGTAACCAAACCTCCTCAATTATGTTAACAGTTCCTCCACTCCAGTCTACCTGGAACAATTCTCCTAATCGTTGCCATGTCCCATAACGTGACATCTTTCAGTTAGACAAAAGTATACTGGCATGGCAAGAGTACCAGATCAACCATTTTTTCCTGGACACACAGTACTATTCAGTTTCCCAGAGTACTTTGGTTATAGGAAGCAGGGGCCACTTTTCTTGGGTTGCCTAGTAGGCTATTGGCAAGCGGGGACACTTTAACAGAGTGCCTGTATGCCTAATGGATAGCAGGGAGTACTTTGCCTTGTGCCTGGGCTTCTATTTCCAGCAGGGGCCACTTTCTTGGAGCACTTATTAGCAGGCAAGGGTCACCTGAGAATCTCAACCCTGGTCCACAAGTATTATTAAGAGACCAGGTTTGCCAGATATCTGAAGCACAGCACAGATTATCGGAATTGCTGCTCAGTGATTGCAGGATTCAGTCTGCGTCTCCCCAAGGTGATCTGCAAAATCTGGTCTGTTAGGAGTACTTGAGGACCAGGATTAGGAAACACTGCTTTAGAGGATCCTCGGTGGGTCCTGGTATTTTCAGCTGGTTCCTAGGAGCTAGATTCAAAAACACTTGTAAAGTTACCAAAGCCATTTCACCCCTTTGCACCACGGAAGTGTGCAATTCCATTGTGTAGTAGGTGGGTCTAAACACCCTCTTTGCTCGCATTGTACACCTCCCAGCCAGTCATTGGCTGCTGCGGGACTGCCTAAACTCAGGCTGTTCCCTCGCAGCCAATGACGTGTGCAGCGGGTCGGCAAGGAGGAGGGCCGGAGGAATTGTTGGAGGCCTGCCTGCCACCCCCCAGGCAGCAAGGTTTACGGAGTAGGTGTGTTTTCTGGAGCTCTGGTTAACTTTACAGCAGGATTGAAATACAGTCCTAGATTTTGACAATGAGTTTAGCTTTCAGTTTGGAGTGTTACTATGCATATAAATCCCGCCATATTATTTATTTTACATAGAACATGCTACTAAAAGAACACAAACACTGATATCTATAAAAGCAGGCCAGTTTTGTGAGTGACAGAGATTACATTTTCCATCAGGACTGGTGGTCAGATCGAGCGCTCCGACAAAGCAGCAGGAGTCTATTTCCTCATATTGAGCTAATCAGCTAACCCCTCTCTGGTCTATTTCTCCAGAAGAAGGTGGATAATTAATAGCTGCTGTATCCCAAACACTGACCTAAATATTAAGGGGGGAGTTGTGACCTAAAAACAAGAAAATCTCAAAATCAAGGGCAACTAACAATAATTAATAAATATATATACACACACACACACACACACACACACACACACACACAGGTATATATATATATATATACACACAAATATATATACACACAAGTCCGAATATCCAGCACTCAAGCTATGGCATTAGCGATATCCCATGCTGTGGTGCAGTACAAATCCCAATAGAATATGTAGATATGCAGAAGATGGGAGCACTCACGGTCTTGTATAAAAAATAACAAAGTTTATTGGTTCCACATTAAAAAATCTCCAACGTTTCGGCTCACTCACAAGCCTTAATCATTCTTATCCATGATTAAGGCTCGTGAGTGAGCCGAAACGGAGATTTTTTTAATGTGGAACCAATAAACTTTGTTACTTAATAAGGCAGCATATGGAAAATGTCAGGTTTTATCCAGTAAATGATGACTTTATGGAGACTGGCCATATCAATGTTTGGCGCATACTGACCAAAGTGGATATTTCTTTGCTTTTTTTCTTATATATACAGTTGTGTTCAAAATTATTCAACCCCCAATGCTGTAAAGGCTTTTAGGGAATTTAGTGTACATTTGTAATTGTATTCAGAATGAAATCCTACAAGGACTTTTTAAAGAACCATATGCAACTAAAATGACATCAATTGGTTTTGTAATACAGTAGTAAATGTTTCTTTTGTGAATTCTTCATTGACACAATTATTCAACCCCTTAAAGACTACCACTCTGAAGAACAGAGGTTCATTCAAGTGTTTTCAATCAGGTATTGAAAACACCTGTGGATGTCACGGAGCAGCAATAAAGCATAATAAGCACCAATTAGGCAGCTTTAAAATGACTGTGATACTCAGCTCCTTCTAGACATTTACTGGTGTGGTTACAAACATGGTGAAGTCAAGAGAATGGTCCAGGAAGACAAGAGAAGAGGTGATTACTCTTCACAGGAAGGGCAATGGCTATAAGAAGATTGCAAAGATGTTAAACATACCAAGAGAGACCATAGGAAGCATCATTCGCAAATTCAAGGAAAAGGGCACTGTTGAAACGCTACCTGGTCGTGGCAGAAAGAAGATGCTGACTTCGACTGCTGTGCGCTACCTGAAGCGTAGAGTGGAGAAAAGTCCCCGTGTGACTGCTGAGGAACTGAGAAAAGATTTGTCAGATGTGGGTACTGAAGTTTCAGCTCAGACAATACGGCGCACACTGCGTAATGAAGGCCTCCATGCCAGAACTCCCAGGCGCACCCCCTTGCTGTCTCCAAAGAATAAGAAGAGTCGACTGCAGTATGCCAAAAGTCATGTGGACAAACCACAGAAGTTTTGGGATAGTGTTCTGTGGACTGATGAAACAAAATTAGAACTGTTTGGCCCATGGATCAACGCTATGTTTGGAGGAGGAAGAACAAGGCCTATGAAGAAAAGAACACCTTGTCTACTGTGAAGCATGGCGGGGGGGGGGTCAATCATGCTTTGGGGCGGTTTTGCTTCTGCAGGTACACGGAAGCTTCAGCGTGTGCAAGGTACCATGAATTCTCTTCAGTACCAGGAGATATTGGATGACAATGTGATGCAGTCCGTCACAAACCTGAGGCTTGGGATACGTTGGACCTTTCAACAGGACAATGATCCCAAGCATACCTCCAAGTCCACTAGAGCATGGTTGCAGATTAAAAGCTGGAACATTTTGGAGTGGCCATCGCAGTCACCTGACTTAAATCCGATTGAGAACCTCTGGTGGGACTTAAAGAAAGCAGTTGCAGTGCGCAAGCCTAAGAATGTGACTGAACTGGAGGCTTTTGTCCATGACGAATGGGCGAAGATACCCGTAGATCGCTGCAAGACACTTGTGTCAAGCTATGCTTCACGTTTAAAAGCTGTTAGTACAACATCCTTTTGCAGTTATAAGATTGAATGTCACTTGGGGTTGAATAAAACTGATAATAATGTAAGCACAGAAAAGACATTTGTGGTTATTTCATTATAAATGTTATGTTATATTTGTCTGACCTACACGTGCCTCTTTGATTTAATTGTAAGCAAGATGACTGAATGATCAAAATCAATGTCAAACTGGCCAAAACACTCAATTTCAGTGGGGGTTGAATAATTTTGAACACAACTGTATATAAAGAAAAAAATAAAAAAGCAAAGAAATATCCACTTTGTGCTGCCATATATGCTGCCTTATTAAGCAGAATAACAATTAAAATGGAAAATTAAAGAGACAGTAAAAAGGTTGAGATAAAGGGAAAGTCTAGTTAATTGGTCATGTTGATTTGATGGTCGTCTCCTGCCACAGTTGTCTCAGTGGGCTGTGACAGCCTTTCAAAGTGGAAGGCTTTGCTCCTCCCAGGTGGTCAGTCAGCTTATGCAGCGACAGCCTTCCCGGTGTTTACGCTACTCAAAATGCAGAAAGCAGCAGAGCTAACCAAGTAAAAAACAAAACAATAATATTAAGTAAAAGGGTTGAGACACGTTTTCAGCATAGGGTGTTCCTTTAAAAGTGGATAGGAGGCTTCTATAGTTACATAGTAATATAGGTTTAAAAAAGACCAATGTCCGTCAACTTCAAACTTCCACATATCCCTAAATAAGGATTTATACGTGACATATTCACAATCCAAATTATCTTTTTTCTTCTGCTCTGCAACAGAAATACGTAGCAATCCAACAGAACTATAACGGGAAAGAGATCACTTTCATTTTGACTTTGTTTGACCTCCCCTCTTGCTGCACTGGCTGCTAGAAACTGAAATTTAACCATTTGATATGTTCTGAAGACAAAACACAAGGTCTCCCTCAGGCACCAGTTGCAAGGATGTCAAAGCAATCGATACCCCCCGCTCTGCAATCACAGGCCTCTTTTCTGGGTCTGGTCTTATCCTGATTAAACAGAATTATACCTTTGGTTGCATCTTTGTGTCGGAACAGGAGCTGCGGATTCACAGCATCAACATTAAACTAAAGGCCAAGGGCAACGAGACGCGATGCTCACCAGCAGAGAGAGGTTTAAATCAATTGTATTAATGACTTACAAGCCGAGCTGCAGAAACACGCAGAATATGTCACCATTTACGGTTTAAAAAGTGTATCCTTGAGGAAACCTTCACCGGTTTTTCAGCAATCTCTTCCAAAGCCTGTACACCGAGTCATTGCAGCATGCTGACCAGCGCAAGCCTACATCACTTTACATTATGCTGCAACTCTTTCATAAGCCGAGATTCCTAATTGCTCTATGGGTAATGGGTAATTCCGTCATTAGCGAGATAAATTTCTACCAAATATACAAGCCAGCAAGAAAACAGATGCCGTGCAAAACTCTATATATTCACATCTGTGGAGGATAGTCCAATAACAACACACCTTTCATTTTCTTCACCCTATCCCAAAGTGCATATTCTAGATTGTAAACCCACAGGACGAGTCACGGAGTAGTGCAGCCAACATAAATCAGCAGGTAGGGTGCTCAGATATTGAACTTCCACCAGCGGACACGGATAGCACAAAGAGCAGCCGGCACTGCCAAGGTAATGCAGGAAGAGGGAATATGGCTTGTGTGGCATAAATCATAATAAAACAAAGCCAATGTGGCATGATGTAGGTATAATAAAATAAAGGCAATGTGGTGTGATGTGGGCATAATAAAATGGAGACAGCTGAAATATGATATAGATATATATATATATATATATAGGGGGGCAGCGGGGAGATGGTGCCAATATGAAACCGTATGCATAATAAATGTGATTGATAGTGTGCGTACACAATTTTAGAAACTTGTACACATGACTAAGTAACTTGAATCATATTTACATCTTTAAAATGTTTTGATATATATATATTTTATATTACACACACACAGAACTGCATTTAATAATAGTAATTCTTGGAGCACCATAACCATTTAACTCCTTCACTACCAAATGATTTTCACCAAAAAAATTGTCAGAAGCCAGTGTTTTTTGTAAAATAATCTTTAATTATACAGCAAGAAATAGTTTACTGTAAATAACCTATTTGGCCAGTACATGTCCCCATCTACTGCCAAATGAGTTACAGCTCGATTCCCCCCCCCCTGCATCGGCTGCTGAAAGCCCGAAATGTCAGAGCAGAAAGGGTTAAACATATAGACATTCAGGTTATGCCGTTTACAACCTTTTTCATCTTTCTCAAGAAGTTTCTGTGTAGCTCAGAGCCCCTCTTGACCCCCTCTTCTTGTAACATCATGGTTCACATTCATATTACCCGTACAGTTATTTCTGGATGCATAGCATCCTCATACAGTGCAACAATAGCATCCTCATACAGTGCAACAATAGCTTCTGGCAGCTTGGGCATGGCAGAGATTGACTGTGGCCCATTTGGTGTCAGGATGAATTAAAAGTGGTCCTTTCTACTCTGCCACATGGACAAAGGAAGCCTCCATGCATTACAACTGCTACAATGACCCAAGTGTTTTTGGTACAGACACGCACTGGAACGGTGTGAATAATAAACTCCTGGGTGGTAATAACACATTGCCAGGTTATAACGGCCAGGGATTTTTCCATCTAAAACTCACTGGAGCCATGTGATATAAGGAATAGTGTAAATGAGACCCACTTGATGATCCTAGGCATTTTTTATGTAGCTAAGACCATGTGCATAAATCAGAACCACTTAAAAGGGACAAACAGCGTAAACGTTCTTCAAAACAATTCTAAAAATGCCATCAGTGTTCTCTTGGTAATTCACCTTCATGCAGGAGTCATAATTTAATATCCTGGGGTAAACACTGGTCATTACACACTAGCATGCCACATCTTCACCCAAAAGGTCTACGTATGGGATTTAGTAAACCAATTGTTATGGCTGTCACCTGTGAGGAGCATGTGTGATTAATCTCAAGGAGTCGGCTGTCTGAGTTTGGGTTTCAACTTGAGGAGAAGCAGTCGGCCAGTGTGTGCCCAATAGTAAAACCTGGGAGACAAGGACACCATAGCATGGGGTTCCTGAGCTTATTGTCCTTGTCATAGGATCACGGAGACAGGATGGTGCAGACTCTAGAATTGGTTTGAAGATCTGTATCTAGTTTTTTCACCACACAAAATAATTGCGTTATTTATAGATCGCAGCAGGTCAGTCTGTATCAACGCCATCAGTTATGTAACAATGTAAAATGACTCGAATTCTCCGCCTGAAACATTGATCCACAAAGTATTATTCTCACGTTTTAATGGCGAGCTAGAACTATTTATTTTAGTTAAAAAAAGAGTTAAATCCAGCAGGATCTGAGCCTGAGACACATTTACTGTAAGATTTCCTCAGAAAAAGGATAAAAGGGATAAAATGTAATGGATACTGGGCTTAATAGCAAAACTCTTGAGTGCGATATAAACGTACTTTGCAAAAGTTCATGAATTAAGGAGGTCCTTGGTCTCTTTTGTGGCTCTGCCATATAAAACCCTAAAGGGGTTATTCATGATCCACAGTGGCTGATTTAGGTCAGCAAACCTTGAGAGTCAATTACGGTGAATTGACCATTTAGGTAATTTCCACTGTAGTTCGTCGTACGGTTCACTATAGTTTCTGTTGAGGTTATGGATTTTACGGTTTTCATTGTTGCTTCAGAATCCAATGCAGATCAGCACGTTAAAATTACCATCATGTACTCAGCAGTGTTACAATGACGGAGATTATGCATTTTATGGAAGAACAAAAGCAATGAGCCGTGTGTGCGAAACGCGCATTTGGGAGACATTATTTCTTAGGTCTTCTGACCAGGATCCAAATCTGCTTTCCACCATTATAAAGAAGAGATCTGGTGGTGAGGATGACCCTGCAGCTCCACAGATATAGAGGAGACATGCTGGTCAAATGTTCTGATTACAATTCGGACCCGATTCTCCATGGTTCTAGCACACAGATGTTACCACTAGGCTATGAAGACAATATCGTGTGGTCGGCCATTATGTATCGTTCTGTGTCTTGAGCAAAGACACACACTGGAGAAGAGCTCTAACCAGAATTCAAACTTGTGTCTTCAAGATTGTAGAGATAACCTACTCTGTTCATGATTAACATTGATATTTTGGCAATTCACACCCCTTGGCCACTTTGAGAGGGCAATAATCTAGTCAACACAATTCCTTTCCTCCTTCATTTCGATAAAAGTGCCAGTATTTCCCTGGATTGATTGATCTTCATAAAGACATTCTTCTCTCAGTGAGCAGGACAGGCATTTACACTATTTTGGTTCCAGAAAATCAGCATCACCGTGAGAGCAGACATGATGAATACTCTACCCCCCAATACAAACATACAGCGTACCCCTCTATGTCTGAGGTATATCATGAACTACAAGTACAGGTAACATTTTTCCATGTTAAGAAGAATACGTTGACATCTATTGAAAGTAGAAATGCCTGGCTCTACACTATAGAATACGTATTTGGTTGTTTTTATCTGGCTCTTGTGTGAACAGTAATTTTTTTAGTTTAATAATAAAAAAAAAACCACACAAAAAAACTTTGCCTTCACCTATGTGAGTTCATACGATTTCCTTTTCACTATCTTTCCTATGCATTGTCTCCTGCCGTTGTTGAATCTTCCTTAGCCAAAATAGCCAAAATTCAGATTTGCAACAATTATTACTGTTATTTGCAAGGACAGTGATCTTCGATGCCATAATGATGCTTTGTGAATAGCTCTTAAGGCTAATGTCAGACGAACGCAGTCTGAGCGCACTCGGACCACATGGTCAGTTTTTTTTGACGGATGTAGAAAAAAAAAAGGAAATATGGGAAACAAAATTAATTAAAATTAAAAGCCAGGAACAGTCAGCCAGACCAAAAAAACCATCTGCGCGTCAACGTGATGGACGTCGCAAATTTCGCTGCGTGTGATGTCACGTCATCACGCACACAGGCTGCTACGCGGACTCGGCACACTCTGGGCGTCCGTCATAGCGTTTTTACGGCGAAGCCTAAATGGCATCCGTTGCCACCAGCGTGTGCACTTCGGTGCATACGTACTTCGTGTGTTGGTCTCTATTGATCACAAATCAATGCTACGACGGATGTTAAACTGTGCGGTGACATGGACGTGATGACTGCGTTCGTCTGACACTAGCCTAAAATGTTGATTTGTTTCCCTAATTCTTCAAAAAATTCTTATTTATTATTTTTTATTTTTTTTTAATAGTTTAAGACTAACTTTTAAATACATGAAAATGTATTCCAAATTTCCTTCACTTCACAGGTTAGTCGTGTATTGAACACTAAACGTTTATTAACCTCCCTGGCGGTGTTCCCGAGTGGGTCTCGGGGTTAAATTTCACCTCTGAGAGCGGTAACCCCGAGACACACTCGGGTTGTATACATTACCTCTCCGTGCGCTCCCTCGCTGATCTCTGCAGTTTTCCCCGACAATCGCAGCGTTTTACTTCCTGGATTCCTTCTCGTGAGGAGGAAACCAGGAAGTAATGAGGTCGCCAGCAGCTGGGGACATCGAGGGAGCGCAGGGAGAGGTAATGTATCCAGCGGCATCCCGACTGTTGCTCGGGGTTATCGCTTCCAACATTTAACCCCGAGCCACACTGGGGATGCCGCTGGGGGAGGGGGGGGGAATAAAAAAATAAATAAAATTAGTCCGTTTTCAACTCAGAATTTGCTGAAGAAATAGACCGCCAGGGAGGTTAATTGAAAGAAGTATCTTATTCATGGCTAGCAGCGTCTGCTCAATGTACGCGGTGGAGACATAATGGGTTTTATCCATCTTCTGGTTCTCTAAAACAATCTAAGTGATACGCACACTATCTTCAGTTTCCTACAACGCTGTTCTTCGAGCTCCTTTGCTCCGCTCTTGGGATCTTCTTCCACTTGAGATTTGAAGGTTTACACTCAGGAAGTACCCACGTTCTTATCCTGGAAAGAGTCATTTCAAAGCAACAGTCCTTGGTGACAGGAGACATTCTGCAAATCAATGCTGCGTCTTTCCCAAAGGAAGTCGGATGCTTACATAAAAGACTTTTGGAAAGAAATGATAACCACGCGTACAACGAGACCTCCCTCGTAACCGTCGACTCTCCCTGTCTCCTACAGGATTTTTCTCAGGTCTCTAAAAACGCATTATTTTAGAGAAGCCCATCAGCTGACTCAATGCACCTTTCTTGATCTCCCACACAGCCCCCATTACGTCACATAATCAACTATGTTTATACATTCTATGGGTTACTCTTGAAAGAAAATACGCAATTTTAACAACAAATGAAAACACCAAATTTTTCACTTTTATTTTGCCACATTGCGTTTTATGAATAATATGACTATGTATAAAACACTGACCTTGCTTGCGGCGTGGGAAATAAGGAGTAAGGGCAGTGTTATTGCTCATTTTATTTATGACTTACCTGTCCAATGACACCTCACTTGACCTTGTTCAATGTAAAAATCAGAGACGCAGGGTGCAATACACCCCCCCCCCGTGCCCTTCGCAGAATTGCACATATTTAGGTTTTTGATGGGACACTTCGTAATAATGCTTTGTGCCATCGCCTTCACACTTGCTGGCATCATGGAAGATGAAAAGGTGCGTTAGTGCAGCCTCATTGTTCAATTTTTAATTGAAAAGTGTACAATAGTGCTGCATTATAACAAAAAAAACAACACATTTTTCTATATTTTTTTTTCTATTTTTAAACATAACCTGGTCATGTGTGGTATCATTGGATAGGCCATACTTTCCAAGGATACCATGCATGACCCTCTAATTTCTATGGTTGCAGAAACACAGGGGGCCCAAAAGACCCCTGTATCTCTTCCATAAGGAATTCCCAACCCGGCGGGGGGGGGGGAGAGAGTTCTCTTTGACGTCACGACGGCCGTTCACCACATATCCGGTTGTCCCTTTGGGAATTGCTTCGTTTTTAATTTTAGATATCCATTTTTATACAGGTTCTGGTTTTCTGGACTTTTTAATGTGTAATGGACATTTTTTTTCATTTAAGTCTCGGCCGCATGCGCAAGAGTATGGAGGTGGTGATAGTCTATGTGCCCCTCGCATACGCATAAGCTGAATAAGGGACTTTATGGACATCATTTCTTTGCGTCGAGAGAAAAACACGTGGATGGAACCCGGAAGCGGGAATTGATGACCCGCGGTAATTTGGATTTAAACTAGGGATGCACCGATACCACTTTTTTAAGACCGAGTACGAGTACCGATACTTTTTAAAAGTACTCACCGATACCGAGTACCGATACTTTTATTTAATGTCATGTGACGCTTTCTAATAGGAACAGACCTCATATAAAAATTTATATGAGATTGACCGCAGCTCACATGGATTTGCCCCCAGGTCTCATGGATTTGCCCCCAGGTCTGATGAATTTGCCCCCCAGGTCTCATGGATTTGCCCCCCAGGTCTCATGGATTTGCCCCCCAGGTCTCATGGATTTGCCCCCCAGGTCTCATGGATTATGCCCCCCAGGTCTCATGGATTTGCCCCCAGCTCACATGGATTGGCCCCCAGGTCTCATGGATTGGCCCCCAGGTCTCATGGATTGGCCCCCAGGTCTCATGGATTGGCCCCCAGGTCTCATGGATTGGCCCCCAGGTCTCATGGATTATGCCCCAGCTCTGATGGATATGGCCTCCAGGTCTCATGGATTGGCCCCCAGCTCTCATGGATTGCCCCCAGCTCTCATGGATTGGCCCCCAGCTCTCATGGATTGGCCCCCAGCTCTCATGGATTGCCCCCAGCTCTCATGGATTGGCCCCCAGCTCTCATGGATTGGCCCCCAGCTCTCATGGATTGGCCCCCAGCTCTCATGGATTGGCCCCCAGCTCTCATGGATTGGCCCCCAGCTCTCATGGATTTGCCACCAGGTCTCATGGATTTGCCCCCAGGTCTCATGGATTTGCCCCCAGGTCTCATGGATTTGCCCCCAGGTCTCATGGATTTGCCCCCAGCTCGAACGCTGGGGAAGCTGGCCGTGTGCATGTAAAGCACGCGGCCAGCGTTCCCCCTCCGGCGCGCCGCGATACTCACGCATCCTGAAGGTCCGGTCGCTGGGCAGTGATGCGATCACGTGGCCGCCGGGCACATCTGTGACGCGGCCTCCAGCCGAGAGGCCGCGTCACAGGAGCACCCAGTGGCCGCGGGAACGCATCACTGCCCAGCGACCGGACCTTCAGGATGGGTGAGTATCGCGGCGCGCTGGAGGGGAACGCTGGCCGCGTGCTTTTCATGCACGCGGCCAGCTTCCCCAGCCCCGCGGATACCGGCAAGCCGGCCCAGCGCCGGCTTCCGGTATCGGCGGGATGTATCGGGCCGTTTGCACGAGTAACAAGTACTCGTGAAAACGGCAATATCGGCCCCGATACCGATACTAGTATCGGTGCATCCCTAATTTAAACCCGTCCATTGTGAGGACATTCTTATCCTTGAGAAAGTTGTGTATACAATGAAATGAGTCGGATGTCTGTCTGCGTTATTTTTTATCTGTAATAAACCCCTATATTTACACTACTGCATTGTGGAGAAGTGTGGTGATTCGCACGCTACTCAATGCCGGAATCAACGCGGTCAGCGATTCGCATGCCTTGTGGATTTGCCCATCGAATACGGAAGATTTATCTTAGGAGCGGTAACCTCTATGACATTTGATTCGGATATGCCTGTTTTTTTCTGAATTCCAGTGAGTGCGATTCATGGGGGGGGCCACTATGGGGTTTATTATTCAAGATATTTTATGCTATGATGCTCTTATTTATATTATTTGTCTAGACACACTCCTATCTATATATTTTTTCTACTTGCATCCGGTTGTCCCAAGGAGGAGACCACCCTTCCAGAGTTGTCTAGATACGTATTTTGTTTTATGATATCACCAGCGTGTTTGCATGTTATTTGTTTTATATATTTTACAGTTTTAGCTCTTTGGGCATAGTGCCCACAGGGATAAAACTTTGCTTTTGGGCTGCAGAAGGTGCCCCCAAACTAAATTCATTTCCAGCAAAGAAAATTTCCTTTGCTTTTGCGCTGCAGATCGAGATATCTGGGCACTGGGGATGGTGCCTTTGAAGCCTGAGAAATCTCGATCTCAGTAGTGAAGGGGTTAAACATATAGACATATTCAGGTTGGGCAGTTTACAACCGCTCATCTTTCTCAAGAAGTTTCTGTGTAGCTCAGAGCCCCTCTTGCCCCCCTCTTCTTGTAACATCATGGTTCACATCCAAATTACCCGTACAGTTATTTCCGGATGCATAGCATCCTCATACAGTGCAACAAATATGTTTTGTACTAAAACATGGTCACGTTTGGTACCATTGGAAAGGCCAGATTCTAGCCTTTCCAATGATATTGTTTGTGACCTATAGGCCACAAGGTACAAGAGCTATAGGGTTCCAAATACTCCATCTCTTGTACAGGGAATTCAGCAAAATATCATCTCCGATAACTAGTTGATCCCTACCAAAAATTTACAATGAATCTAGTATTAAACAATAGCAGATAAATCATTTATCTATAGTTTTATTTATTTATAAAGTATTTTACCAGGATGGATACATCTTGGTTTCAATTATGTATTAGAAGGATGATTATACAAAATAAAACTTTGATATTGTGCAGTGCCCTGGCAGTTCTAAAGCCAACAATGCAAAGGGGTTTGTATGTATTAACATAACGTTGGCGTGTACTAAATCACACTATGGAAGGAATGCCAAAGCAATCAATAAACAGTCAGGTCCAGAAATATTGGGACATCGACACAATTCTAACATCTTTGGCTCTATACACCACCACAATGGAGTTGGAGTGAAACAAACACAATCAGGGTTATTCAGAGAGCGTGAAAAGCAGGAGAATGACTGGAGAATGGCTGGAGAATAAAAAATTCTAGGTCAAAATAGCCGATTTGGAAAGTGAGATGAAAGGGAGAATTTTTCTGGTCTGACTATTTTGACCTAGAATTTTTCATTCTCCAGTCATTCTCCTGCTTTTCACGCTCTCTGAATAACCCTGATAGTGCTTTAACTGCCGACTGTCATCTTTAATTTGAGGGTGTGTACATCCAACTCAGGTGAACGGTGTAGGACTTACAGCAGTTTGCAGATGTGGCTCCCACTTGTTAAGGGACCAAAGGTAATGGGACAATTGGCTTCTCATCTGTTTCATGGCCAGGTGTGTGATATTCCCTCATTACCCCAATTACAATGTGCAGATAAAAGGCCCAGAGCTCATTTCAAGTGTGCTATTTGCATTTGGAATCTGTTGCTGTCAACTCTCAAGATGAGATCCAAAGAGCTGTCACTATCCGTGAAGCAAGCCATCATTAGGCTGAACAAAACAAACCCATCAGAGAGATAGCAAGAATATTAGGTGTGACCAAAACAACTGTTAGGAACATTCTCAAAAAGAAGGAACGCACCGGTGAGCTCAGCAACACCAAAAGACCCGGGAGACCACGGAAAACAACTGTGGTGGATGACCGAAGAATTCTTTCCCTGGTGAAGAAAACACCCTTCACAACAGTTGGCCAGATCGAGAACACTCTCCAGGAGGTAGGTGTATGTGTGTCAAAGTCAACAATCAAGAGAAGACTTCACCAGAGTGAATACAGAGGGTTCACCACAAGATGTAAACCATTGGTGAGCCTCAAAAACAGGAAGGCCAGATTAGAGCTTGCCAAACAACACCTAACAAAGCCTTCACAGTTCTGGAACAAGATCCTATAGACAGATGAGACCAAGATCAACTTGTACCAGAGTGATGGGAAGAGAAGAGTATGGAGAAGGAAAGGAACTGCTCATGATCCTAAGCATACCACCTCATCAGTGAAGCATGGTGGTGGTGGTGGTGGTGGTGGTGGTAGTGTCATGGCGTGGGCATGTATGGCTGCCAATGGAACTGGTTCGCTTGTATTTATTGATGATGTGATTGCTGACAAAAGCAGCAGGATGAATTCTGAAGTGTTTCCGGCAATATTAGCTGCTCACATATGTCACTGTTCACGGATCCCACCACGCAGTCCTTAAAGCCCAACACTCCACAGAGCCAAAAAGCTACAAACAGGATAGCCGTCGAAAAATCCCTAACTGTCTGGTCCTTAAAAATTGGCCAGGTATATATGTACTATCTAGACAGAAAGGGTTAATCAAAGACAATGTCGTAATACAAAACCAGGTCAGCAACACAGGGGTAGTCAGACGAGCCAGAATCAGGAATACAGAGTATAGAATAGTGAAATGGAATAGCCGGTCGATATCAGTGCAGTAGCGTAGTACAAGGAAAATAGTCTAGGGCAATGGAAGGTAGAATGGTCAGAAAACAAGAAGAGGTCAATAACAGGTTATATCACGAGAGAATTCAGGTACAGGGAGCTCAGGTATGGATAACCACGATCTGGCACTGTTTAGAAGGAACTGTGGGTTTTTAAAAGGCCTTCCCCAAACCGCACCCCCCTCTCAAGCCGCGCCTCATGCAGCCACCTCCCTGCCTGTCTCTATTTAATATTTAAACCTGGCGTTGGTCAGCGAGCAGCATCAGACATGCTGCCTTCAAGCATACCGGAGAGGCTGGAAGCCCCCAACGTTACAACATTCAGCCAAATGCTGCAGAACTCATTGGACGGCGCTTCATAGTGCAGATGGACAATGACCCAAAGCATACTGCAAAAGCAACCAAAGAGTTTTTGAAGGGACAGAAGTGGAATGTTATGCAATGGCCAAGTCAATCACCTGACCTGAATCCCATTGAGCATGCATTTCTCTTGCTGAAGACAAAACTGAAGGGAAAATGCCCCAAGAACAAGTAGGAACTGAAGACAGTTGCAGTAGAGGCCTGGCAGAGCATCACCAGGGATGAAACCCAGCGTCTGGTGATGTCTATGCGTTCCAGACTTCAGGCGGTGATTGACTGCAAAGGATTTGCAACCAAGTACTAAGAAGGGAAAGTTTGATTTGATTATTATTCTGTCCCATTACCTTTGGTCCCTTAACAAGTGGGAGGCACAGTGGGAGGTCTGGGAGGACATCCATACCCATACCATGAAGTGCTATAGAAGAATAGGTTTTGAAACACAAGTCCTCTGCAATTATATTGGAGGAGAGCAAAAGAGGAGCATTAGCCATGGAAGGGATAGTTCCTGTATAAAACTAAACCCATTGAGTCTAATATTGACAAGCAGAGAGGTTTTGTTCACTTTTATGGACCTTCTATGTAATCTGTCAGAGTGTCTTGCCCTCGGTTAAGTTGTCTTTTGTTTAGGTGTGTCGCACCATCTGTTCAAACACATTTTTGTGATTTACTATAGTGATTTGGTGTTGCAAACATAAAATCACAAACACAACATGGATTTCATTGCTGCCATGTCTGTCTCGAGATTTAAAGAGGTTATGGAATCTCTTTATTTCACCCTTGGTCCCATCCAAATGTATCTGTGCAGAGGTCCACAAAGACCATAATCTAACCAGCAAGAAGAGCAGCACAGTCTTAAATATCTAGATTTGAATGTTATCATGCAGGCGTAGGACTAATCCACAAAGAGCCAATGCCTGCCGACAAAAGCTGGAAATTCTCCGCGCAGCAATATCAGTGATTTATGCAGGTATTTGCAACAATGGCCTTTACTGCATACACCTCTTGTGTTTTTGCAGAAACTTGTAAAGTCCTAAACTGTGTTTAGAAATACAGCATAAAAGTTTTAACATACAATTAGAAATACTTGTAACTGTTTTTTTAAGCGACAACAAGTTCCGTAGCGCTGAACAATGGGAGAGACAGAATAACAAGTATACATACACATTGCACACAGAACAGTAGGAGAGAGGACCCTGCTCGAGAGCTTATAATCTAAAAGGAGAGGGGTGACACATTAGGTGAGCATGAATAGCAGAGTATGTGAGAGCGTGTGGGAAGAGGGAGCAAGAAATGTACAGTGGGGGATCATGGAGTGAGCTGATAGGCTTCTCTAAAGTAATGTGTTTTCACAGACTTCTTGAAGGACTGGAGAGAGTCTAATGTTGCGGGGGAGGGAGTTCCATAAAAAGGGGGCAGTTCAGGAGAAGTCCTGAAGATGAGAGTTAGCATCAGATCATTGGCAGAGTGAAGTGGTCAGGCAGGATATAACTGCTAATAAGGGAGGAGATGGAGAGCTTTGTAGGTGGGCACCAGTATTTTGAATTGGATTCTAAAGGAAACAGGAAGCCAGTGTAGAGATTGACAGCGGGGTGAGGTGCGAGAGGTGCAGGAGGTGAGGTGAATTAGCAAACAAAAAAAGAAAAATCAGTCTCTACTAAAGGGACCTTGTCATACTCATGGTCAAGGTGCCATCACCACTCTAGGTTCATCTGGATCAGTCTCACGGTTGACCCATCCAGTGCGTTGCCCAATCCAGCCTCACATCCTCAAACAGGACCACTTCCCAAGTGATACCAATGAAAAAGCTTCATTGACAACATCTTGTGGTCCCTTTCTGGCTAACCAACAATATATGGAGGCCAGCTCTACCTTATTAAACATCGATCGGCATATCAGCCCTTCTAACTACTCAGAAATAAAATCCTGGTTTGCTGTACTGGATTTGGTACGAATTATGTACCAAAATTTGTGACTAAAAATGTACAGAACACGTCTACTCCAAGCTTACCATTAAACTAGCGAGTCAGTCAGGGAGTCTTCTTTGAGTACATAACCAACACAGAATCAATGGAAGCCAGGAGAGGATTGAACCCAGGAGGGCCGACCCACATAAAGGAATGTTAGCTTACAAAGACCCCATTATGGTAATTCAAGTTTTCAAAACAAATGTATTAATTTTGTAAACAAAGGCTTCAAACATGAGCTTGTGACTCCATTAAGAAGCCTTGTCAACCCGAAAGACTGGGAATAACCACACACACAAACACAAAAAAAAAATATTCTCTGAGAAAATTCTTCAGCCACAATCTAAAGTACACGCTGAAGAGGCAAGACTGGAACATATTAATAAAAAACATTTCCAAATTTTAATGAAAAAGGTGTATTTCATCAACTCCCCACAACGGCTTAACTGCAAATAAAGCCAAGTGGCACAGCATTTATAGAAGCTCTTATTATTGTATATTAAATAAAAGATTAAAATATGAAAAAAGAAGTGCGCATCACATAAAAAAAACAAAACAAAATATAAATCAGACCCTCCGGCAGCCCAAGCCAGGTTTCACAATAAATCGCTTCGGCGGCCACCTCAGCAGGATTACCGAGCGGCTCTATAAACACCGAAAGCCACAGAGAACGTGGCATTGACGGGGATTATTGTTAAAATATGGATCGCGGAAAGTTCCTCTGCACTTTAAAGTCGGAATAGGACCAGAAGCAATAAAGGAAGAGAGAATTTCTGTTTTTCTGCATTCCCAATGCAGGTCAAGAACAGATGTCCGAGCCTGCATTGTGAATCCTGTCATCGTGGTCAATTAGGTCAATGAAAGATGACATGAAATAAGTGCTATTCATAGTATGCAGGGCTATCAACATAGGAACAGGTTTAAAATGGACATAAACCATTGCCAAAAGGAGAACATAAAATGTGCGAGAAAACAGCTCAGGGGAAGCCGGACCATGTTAACACAATTTTAAAAGGTCTACAGGTCAGGGTTTATGCATTTAACAACATTTCCAAACCTCTGTTGAGGAACAGGCTGGAAAAAGGAGAAGGTTTCTCAAAAATCGATGCATTTGTAACAAACAGGACGTGAGGGGATGAGCCGTACCATGAGATATTAAAGGTTAGAATTAAACCTTTTACCTTTAAAAACGCTCTAAGTGAACGTCATTCTGATTTTACACAGAGCGTCTTTCATGGTTTCTGCAGCGCTCATTTATTTTCTGGGGATTTATGAAAAAAAAATCTTTAAATAAAAAGTTTCCCATTTTCATCCTGCTCTTTAGGTTTGTGTCAGATGAGCAAGCCCGCACTTACCGGCGGCCGTCGTAGCCGCGTGATGCAGCGACAGGCGCCGGTCACACACTTGTGCGCACGCACGAACATGCGCGCCCAGCAAGCGGCCGTCTAGGGAACGAATCCGTTGATGCGCTAGAAAGCGTGTCAACGGAGCTGCAAAGCGCGATCCTCCATAGGAGGATCACGATTTGCACAGCTGATGGCAGTCAGCGGCAGCGGAGAGTGGAAGGAATGTCCGTTCTCACAGACGTTCCTTCTGCTCTGCAGTGCGCTCGTCTGACACCAGCCTTAACCTTCGCATTCAAGACTATCGTCGTAATAGTTACATGGCGCCCAATGAAGAAAAGGAAAAAAATACCTGGATTGTGGGTACTTTTAGAAAATGCATAGTTCACAAAAACCCAGAAGTAGTGTAGGGGGTAAATGGCCATACATTTCAACGTTAACATAAACTGGACAGGTTTTCAGCAAAATCCTAAATTATTTATTGGAAAGCTGTCACATGACATTAAATAAAATTATCGGTGTCGTTGAGTCCCTAAAGAAAAGTATCGGTACTTGTACTCGTTCTTAAAAAAGTGGCATCGGTGCAACCCTAATTTTCATAAATTGATTAATTGAAAGAATAAATCGGCCAACTAATTGATACGTTTGATAAAAGAAAAACATATGCACGTTGCATATTTTTCACACACATACACAAACTAAACGAGCACCTGGTCACAGTGATGGATTGATGCGGTGTACACAATTTAAGCAATGTCTTCTTTCTCCCCAAACTAACGCTGCTACAAGCGCTCAGATAGACATGATGTCAGCACAAAATCAGGGTGAGGAGGAGGGGCACTGAACGCAGCCTGACCACTTTAGCTTATTAGAGTGTCCCTTTACAATAATTTCATGAACAAAGGGAGTGCCAGGAGGGTCTGGAGGTGGAAGGGAGCGAGTCTGGGCAAGGGACTTTACCTCGAGTGTGAGAGGGAGTGGGTTGGGGTAAAAGACTGGACCTGAATGTGGGAAGAAGTTTGTGGGAAGCGACTGGACCAAAAGGAGAGAATGGCAGCTCCAGACCAAAGAGGGGGAAGCAGGCAGGTTGAGGTGGTGGCACAGGATGAAGCAGAATCTGAGGTTATAACCTTTAACTCAGTCTGACTCTAAACAGTGTGTGCTGTACACAAAAATCGATTAAATCCACTGCCAATTAATCAATATTGATTAATGAGAATAGTTGACAACCATTTTCATTAAAATGCTCTACTCGACTTTCTATAGCGGAAGTGTGCTGGCTATGTAATAGGGCTCCCTGATGCACTGCAGGACACTGATTGGTTTAAGGCAGGAATCTCAAACTTCAGCCCCCCAAAATATTATTGCTCAACTACAACTTCCAAGATTCCTCATCCAAATAGATCAAAGATTTAAGGGAAATGTTAGCCATGGACATATGGGGGGCCCAGAGTTGATCCCTGGTTCAGGGACATAAATCATCTTGGCATGCATACCCGTTACACTGAGCCACAACTGGTGGTGTGTGTTGCTTCAGACAGGAATGATAGCAAAAACTTTACAATTGCTGTTTGGGGGGGAAATTTTTGGTATTGAAATATGAGTCAGCTAGTTGATTAACAGTGAATGGCACAAAATCTGCCAGTGACTGACAGCCAATACAGCACAACGACCGAGCAGGTGCTGTGTTGTAGGACGGCTCTCGGGTCGGCGCTCATTAGGAGGTTCAAACCCTGCTTTAGCGGCTGGTGCATTGGCAGAATAACTGGATTCCATTTGTGGTCTAGGACATGCAAAACAGAGGACGTGGGAGAGTACACTACTGGAACATCCAAATAGATCGGAAGTGATCTCTGACACCTAAAGATCAAAATGTATTATCCTTGGGCTTTGCAGCTACCCCCCCCCCCCCCCGCCGTAACAGTAATTGAATTTAAGCAGGCATGGGATAGGCATAAGGCTATCCTAAACAAAAGATAAATCCAGGTAAAGTATCCATGTAATTGGGCAGACTAGATGGGCCGAAAGGTTCTTATCTGCCAACATTTTCTATGTTTCTATCCTCAGGCACAGCGGTAGTTATAATCCCGCCGAAAATGGCAAAGAAAAACCCAGGTACCTCAGAACCATGCAACCATGCCTAATGCACAGCTCCTTTATAGGTGTCCAGGTCTAATCAAAGGTTAAAAAATAACTGTATTTGCCATTGTCAAACAGAAAATACAGAATTGATAGCTTTAGCCAAGGATTTTTGGCTTGCACAAAGCAAGAAAGGGTCATGGCGTCTTTCTGACCAAGCAGGATTATGTAGGAGTATGTATTTAAGAATGAATATTGTGTGGCCAGGAGGATGGAAGTGATTGATTAGTTCTACATGCGAGAGTGAGTGACTTCTTACGCATGTTTGTCTTCCCGGCTAATAAAACGTGACGGACTGTATACCAGTGTGTGAAAACTTTTGCCCGGCTCCAAACATTTGACCCTGGCTACTGGACTCCAGGGAAATTTGTCAAGCCCTGCTGGAAATGTCTACTTTTTAAACTACTTCACCCTCGGTGAGATGTGCGGTCATCTGCCATTCATTAGGGTATTCACAGAGGATTGAGGAAATCTCAAAATTAGGAAAAAAAGGAAATAATATTGTCATACAGGATCCTAAGCAGATATCAGCGAACATGTGTATTCATTAAAATGTAAAAAAATAACCGTGTACAGCGCAATCCAATAAACCCAGCAGGCATTTATAATATGATGGGGTAACTGTACACAGATGTCGAAATGACTGGACAACGCAGGCACCGCAATTACTGAGCACATCCTTCATACATTAAAACACTCTTTCACAAATATCCCAGTTAAATTATGCAAGGCTGCTTCCATTTTATTTAAACAAATTAGCCACTGCCGTCATATACTAGAAACGGAGGTCCATGGGAAGTTTAAAGAGGGAAAAGCAATGGTTTACTTTATTACATGATTGATAACTTTAATTCTGGTGCTGTTATACCATAAAAGGGCTGCGTGCCAAACTCTTATGTCATCGTTCAATTTGCATGGTAATCTGAAAACACAGGCAAGCCATATAAATAGGGGTCATAATCTAAGGCTGGGAGATATCTGCTGTTTCGATCAATTTAATTCATGGAAAAGAAAAAAAAAAAAAAAGAAAGAAAAATCGAAGACTCTGGATTTTTAACCGACTGACGCCAAGTCCGAGCATCAGCAGAGCAGAGGCGATAGGTTCGGGGCAGCGCCTGCTAAAACGATCGGCTTTGCCGATGCACGAACGGTGCAGCCGTCAATTAACAATATCCAGAGTTCTCGAATTTTCCAGGAGTAAAATCGCAATCGACATCAACGTCGATTAAATTGGGTGAAAATGCGGATATCTCCCAGGCCTACCTAATCCAACCCTGCCGTTAACCTTACAGCATGGCATTTGCAGCAGATTACTTTAAATTAGGGCTGGGCCTTGATTTAAATCATGGTCCACTTCAAATATACTCTTGCGAAAATCGGGGACTCAGGATTTTTTAGTTGACACACCGTCCTTTCGAGCATTGGCAAGGCAGAGCCAACATGTTCAGTAAAGCCCTACTTTGCATTAAAGTCTCTTGTACTTTGTATAGGAGCAGTTAATAATGACCCCACAAGAGAACAACAAGCTGTTATGGTAGCTAACTCTTATCTCAACTGGTATTCTATAAGGAATACAGAATCTCAGCGCTGTTGGTTTGATGAATTTGCTTTTGCAAAAACCCTTAAAACACTGAAAAATAATTGACCTAGAAAAATTCGATACTTATCCCTGATCCCACATAGCAGAGGAGAGCACAATCTGTTCCTCTGGCCGAATGCAGCTGCGGACAAATAGTTCCCAGTGTCCTTCTGCGGCCTGAGTGAGACCCTGTACACGTGAGGCAGGACACAATTGACTTCATGGACTCTTATGAACTCCAGGAGATGATACCATTGGTAGTGCTGGAATTTACCAGAGGATCACAAATATTCCTACTTGAGTTGCTAATACAGGGGCTGGGTCACAATAGAGTCGGTAACGGAGACATTGAGGGTTATAGGCATGCACCGATATTTTCCCTTAGCAGCTCCCTGTTCCCAACATGAGAGGAATAGGCAGGAGTAAAGTCAAGAGGGAGCTCGAGGGAATGCAGTTTCTCCACTATTTTTGCAGAGGGAACTCCGTTCCCAATGGTCCCCTACAATATAAAGCTTGTATTCAGGTGTTAAATCATATTTTTCCCTGTTAAATCCTATATTTATTGTGCCTGATCATATATTTTTGTTAAAATCCACATAAATACATAAATATATCAGATTTGAGTCTGTGATTGTGTCAAGTACAAGATAAGTGCTAATTGAGGGAACAAAATCTAGGTATGTTCCCACACATAGAAACATAGAAAAATGTCGGCAGATAAGAACCTTTCGGCCCATCTAGTCTGCCCAATTACATGGATACTTTACCTGGATTTATCTTTTGTTTAGGATAGCCTTATGCCTATCCCATGCTTGCTTAAATTCAGTTACTGTTTTGGCCTCTACCACTTCTACTGGAAGACTGTTCAATGTATCCACCACCCTCTCAGTAAAATAATGCTTCCTGATGTTACTTTTAAACCTTTGCCCCTCTAATCTAAGACTATGTCCTCTTGTTTTGCTACTTTGTTTCCTTTTAAATATACTCCCTTCCTCTACCTTGTGGATTCCCTTTACGTATTTAAATGTTTCTATCATATCTCCTCTGTCTCGTCTTTTTTCCAAGCTGTACATGTTAAGATCATTAAGCCTTTCTTGGTAACTTTTCTCCTTCAAGCCGTACACCATTTTAGTAGTCCTTCTCTGAACTCTCTCTAAGATGTCTATATCCTTCTGGAGATACGGTCTCCAGTACACTTTTTTTTAGGACGACCCCTGGGAATAGGGCACGGTAATATGGCTAGATAAAGCACTTAATAGAACACAGTAAGGTATTTACATACAAATTGAGTGCAGTATTCACAGCCTGGTGCCGAACCCCTGGAAAAGCATTGGACCAGCAAAATCAAGTGACTGGCCACAATTACACGGAGAATTAGCATTCCCCTGGGTTTCATGGTTTTTGTACTTCGTGCACATTTATATAGAACATGTGCATAGTCTAAACCAAAAGAGGATTTGTGCATTATTTATGTGTTTTGCAAAAAGATACACTCACATGTGTAACAGCCTTTTTGAGGTTTCAGTCACACAAGTGAATGTACTTTAAGTACAATGCCTCGGTGTGTGCGCACACGTACTGATGCATAGGTGTAATTGCGTATTCTCTTCATGGTTCAGCCCTCCAAGTGGAGGGATTAACTCCTTTATTAAGGGCAGACTTCACCCGTGGGGGGTGGCTTTACGCTGGCGAGGCGGAAAGGTATACCATGCCGACAGGTGCCGACGTACGCTGCAGATTGCAGCCTGCCCCGCAGCCATGGGCTACAGGGGGACGGCCTGAGTTCAGGCCGTCACCCCGCAGCCAATAACATGCGTCTCGCGCAGGCTGTGGGGAGAGGCTGAGGCAGCCCCATTGAAACCAGTGGAGCGTACCTGTACGCCCTGCGACTTCAAAGCCCTCCCGCCGCCAGGACAGCATAGCACGTCCTGGGGCGGCAAGGGGATATAAACTCTGTCCAGAAGGTCAGAGCAGCAGGTGTTGATCTCTTAATGAATGGAGACCCATAAGTGGGACTCTTTTTGTAACCCGTTCCCTCCGCTGGCTCTCAATACGTTCAGAATGGAAGGCATTGGATCAGCTGGAAGCTCTCCCCTTGGCCATGTTATTAACGGATCTCATAGGAAGCCAGCAGCATGTCATGTCTGAAGGAACTCCGTGCGAGCGCAATGCAGGGAAAAAAGGTAAGCTTATATACTATCTGAACAGTTAAAACGGGAGAAGAGCACAGGGTTAATTTGTAACCCGTTTCCCACCTCTAATATTCCTTTAAATTCAGTTCTAAATATATAGTACACTTTCAAGTAATATTCAAAATGGATAAGTGTGACTGCAACGCTTTATGAAAGATTACAATTCGAATAATTGTACGGTGTAGGATGGGTGACCAGCACAGGTTCACACCAGGCACTTGTTGGAATTGTGCTGTTATGAATGAGGAAAGTGTTGCTGCAGAGAAAGACAGCGGATCTCAGGATAAAACGGATGGATTACATATTACTTCACATGCTGTGTTTTGTCCTGAATTACCTTGGGATTCCGCACTTCCACTCTTTCTCAGCACAGTCATGTTGCATGTGAAGAATCCTAATGATTCTATAGTTTAATGTCAAATGGATTAAAGAAATGTTTTTTGGAGGATAAAACATATGTACACCTTAAATTAATAAATGTGATCTTAACTCTGCATGGACAGTTCTTTAATTAATTATTCAAGAATTTTATTGTTTCTAACCTTTTCAAGGCACGTACTGCGAAAGATACCCCCTTTCTTCAAACACTTCTAAGCAAACACCCCTAAATGCACACCCCCAGCAAAATGTGTGCCTCATTAGCATAAAAGGGATACTGTAGGGTTAAAATAGGAAGGGGTAGGAAGTGGAGAGGCTAAAAATTAACCCCTCTTAAAACCCTGTTTTAACCGTTCGGTTTCCTTTAAAAACTCATCTTTATCTGGCGCTGATCTCCCTCTTATCCCTGCAGATATTGACATCCTTCCAGCTCAGCATGTCATGTGACCGTAGAGGGGATGCACACTCCAGCCAATCCAGTGGCTCTCAAAGCAGGAAGGCTTTGAAACCATTGGATAAGGCGTCTTCCCAAAGGTCCCCAAGCCCAGCAAACCTGAGCGGAGGTTTTGGGAAAGACTAAGCGCCTGCATTTGGATGACTGAATTAGCTCAGAGAGAGCAGGGAGCTCACAGCAGTGTGAACACTAAAGGGTCTATTCAAAGAAGGTGAAACTCAGGAGAATGAGTGGAGAATTGAAAATTCTAGGTCAAAATAGCCAAACCAGAAAACTTCTGCCATTTATCTCACCTTCTCAATCGGCTATTTGGTCTAGATTGTTCTCTTCTGCCAGTTTTCCTGTTTTTCACCTTTCTCTGAATAACCCTGTAGGATAAGAATGTGTGCTCTCACTGTGTAAAGTGTCCCTTTAATTCGAATTCCAGTAAACATATCCACTCTAGTCAATTAGGCATCTGCATAATATGGAGGACAGGCTGTGCTATACGCGTCCATCAAAACACATGCTCTTCTGGTCAGAATATTCAATAATTTACAATACTCTATGGCTAAATAAGAACATGATACATGTAGATTCCAACCTTAATGTTTCTTTGCAACATACCTATATTCCAAATAGACAATTCAAGGCAAAATAATATAGAATCATAAATAAAGTGGTCAAATGCCAGCCTTAAAACCGAAACATGATATGTGACCCGGGGTTAGGTTGCAGCACTAGCTACTGACATCTGGTAAATATTTCACTCTCTGTCATTTCTGCCCCCTCATCCTTCCTTTGTTTCCTGCTTTCGTGACATCTCAAACACCAATAAAAGGTAAACAGGCATTTAAGTAGTAAAATGGGTATGGTTAAAAGTCGCTGTTGCATTACTGTCCATTTTCACAAAGCAGTATTTCTTCCCCTTGCTGGGATGAAATGAGTTTGCAGGCCTCCCCAGTGCAAGTAGTTTGAGAAGAATACTGCCAGATGATGCCAATGCTACGATATACAATATATCAGGGAACTCTTTAGAAGCCAAGCTATAAGTCTATCAGGAACATTTGATTAAAAGCATTTTTATAACACTGTAACCCAATGTAAATACCAGAATACAACATAACACAGAACAGAGTTTGAGCAGATTCTTTGAAACAAAAAAAATAATCATGTGACGCAATGAGCAACTGTCTCCATGAAATGATAGGAAATAGATTTCCTACATATTTATTTTCTGTGTTAATCTGGGTTTTGTTTTTTAATATCTTGCATTTCTGTAATAAATCAATGTTCTTGAACCCAGGGCATACTTTAAAACGAGAGAAATCTCAATGTATCCTTCCTGGTAAAATATTTTATAAATAAATAATTATAGAATAGATAAGTGGTATATTTTACCTCTCTATGTAAGCATGAATGTTATACAAGGTGACTTGTCAAATCCAGGTGCCAAAGAATCATAGGCTCCTAGAACTTTACTTCTAGTTACTGCATACAGCAATGCAGAGGATGGGTCCCTCTTTTCCTTAACCCTTTCACTGCTGAGCCATTTCACCGCTGTGTGCTGAGCTCATTTTTACCGCTTTCGCTCATCATGTTTAAACGCGATTTGAAGCCACGTTTTATTATATGGCCCAGACATATTATAGATCGTTCTTTCCGGCAGACTCTACAGATTCAGAATATATCATTTTTATATGTATACGTTATGTCCTGCCTGTATATTAGAACAAAAAACACAATAAAATTTGAATTTTTAAATCATCTGCAGCGTGTAAAGTGGGTTTTTTTCTTCACATTTTATCACGAGCGTTTGAGATTATATTTTCTATGGGGTGCGCTAGTACAAAAATTAGAAATGGGGACTTGTTAAATTTTTTTTGGGGAAAGTATGTGATTTTTAGCAAACACAGCCAGTAGAAAAAAAAAATCATTAGTGCAGCATCATTGTTCACATTATAATTGAAATGTGAACAATATTGCTGCATTAATAAAAACACACAAAATTTTTTTTTTTATAAATTTTTATTTTACTTTGTACATGGCCATGTTGGGTATCAGGCCTTTCGAATGACACCCTCCATGACTCCCCATCTGCCACGGTTCTGGAGATATTGTGGTTCAAAGGAACCCCCTATCTCCACCAGGGGATTTCCTTGAGAAATCCCTGGGCAGCTAGGGATTCCCCGGCTATCTGACGTCATCACTCTATGCACGATGATGTCGGGCAGCGAGGGGGGACCCGGTGGTGGAGCCGCCATCCAAGATGGGGGGACCCGGTGGTGGAGCCGCCATCCAAGATGGCGGCCCCCACCGGAGCTAGGCCGCACTTCGGCACCGCAAGGCGCTGAAGTGCGACCCAGTGCTTGAGGGGTTAAAGCCAGGAGAGACTCTCCCCTTTTAAGCGGTGCCTGGCTTTTGGCGCTGTGCCTTCCCAATCGGGAGGGAGAGGGATCCGAACATATCCCCCACTCCCTTCCAGGCTATCTCCTGGGATTGCGCGATGACGTCATTGACGTCGGGAGGGTCTTAACTTCAGCGTCTGAGGATGCTAAAGACAGACCGCCGCGGGACCCCGGACAGAGAGGTGAGTATCTCCGCCGGGGGTCCCGCAAAGCTGATGACGTGTGGGGCACGTAATCAGCATGTAACGTGCGTCAATAAGGACGTGTCCCACACGTCCTCAGCAGTGAAAGGGTTAAAAGTGAAAGTGCTAAAATATAAAAAAAAAAAAAAAATGCCGAGTATCCACAACAGCCATCAATGGCACCATTCTGGCAAGATGCCTCCTGCTGCAAGAACCAACACTTGTCATTCTCTTGATGTGTACAGAGGCCTGGACAAAAGATTTAAATTTAACCAAATTTGGTCAAAATCAACGACAGCTGTACTATTTTAAGGGACTGTCACAGTCCTCAGGACCAGCACGGGGAAAAAAAGGAGCATAACCCTCATTATACCATCACCAGATAATTAACTTAAGTTATTCATAATGGCTAGAGTATCCCTTTGAAGAGAATATGTTGTTTATATATATTTCTAGCGCTTTTGAACACTACCGGAATATCCCTTTAAGAATGGAGAAATGCTCTCTTAACAAGGGATACTCCATTAACCCCCCCAGACTCGGCCCTTTTCAGCGGTATTTTTTTTTTTTGTTAACCGTAGCCGTTTGGGAGGGTGGATGTCCAAAGGACTCTCGCCTTTCAGCTTCACCCTGCAAGCGCAGGAGGCGGCTGAAAGTGATGTCACTGCAACGGTTGGGGTCCATAAAAACATTGGGAAGACTTCAGAGAAGTCATTCCAGCGTGGGAGCTGTCAGAGATGTGAGTATAGGGAGGGAAGACCATGGACGTACATAGTATGTCCTTGGTCCTTAAGGGGAATGTATGTCAGTAGTCTTTAAAGGGTTAATGTGACCTTTAACCTGTACAACTCGATTGAAAAACAAACTGACGTTTTCATAGTCGCATCCTACAGCAAAAGCCATGCTCCGCAGAGAAGCTTCCAAAGCATCAGAGGGATCTCATTGTTAAAAGGTATCAGTCAGGGCAAGTTACAAAAGAATTTCCGAGGCATTAGATAAACCATGGAACACAATGAAGACGGTCATCATCAAGCAGAGAAAATATGGCGCAACAGTGACATTACCAAGAACTGGACATTCCTCCAAATGTGGTGAAAAGACCAGAAGAAAACTGGTCAGGGAGGCTGCCAAGAGGCCTACAGCAACATTAAAGGAGCTGCAGGAATATCTGGCAAGTACTGGCTGTGTGGGACATGTGACAACAATCTACCGAATTCTTCATATGTTGGGGCTATGGAGTAGAGTGGCAAAAGACGGAAGCCTTTTCTTACGAAGAAAAACAACCAAGCTTGGCTAAATTTTACAAAAACCACATCTGAAGTTTCCCAAACACATGTGGGAAAGGTGTTATGGTCTGATGAAACCAAGGTTGAACTTTTTGACCATAAATCCAAAAGATATGTTTGGCGCAAAACAACACTGCACATCACCAAAAGAGCACCATACCCACAGTGAAGCATGGTGGTGGCTGGTTTTCTTCAGCTGGAACTGGGGCCTTAGTCAAGGTAGAGGGAATTATGAACAGTTCCAAATACCAGACAATATTGACCCAAAACCTTCAGGCTTCTGCTAGAAAGCTGTACATGACGAGGAACTTCATCTTTCACAGCATGACAATGCCCCAAAGCATACATCCAAATCAACAAAGGAATACCAGAAGAAGATTAACGTTTTGGAATGGCCCAGACCTGAATCCGATGGAAAATCTGTGGGGTGATCTGAAGAGGGCTGTGCGCAAGAGATGTCCTCACAATCTGACAGATTTGGAGTGTTTTAGCAAAGATGAGTGGGCAAATATTGCCAAGTCAAGATGTGCCATGCGGATAGACTCAAACCCAAAAAGACTGAGTGCTGGAATAAAATCAAAAGGTGCTTCAACAAAGTATTAGTTTAAGGGTGTGCACACTTATGCAACCAGATTATTTTAGTTTTTTATTTCCCTTCACCTAAGATTTCAGTTTGTTTTTCAATGGAGCTGCACAGTTTATACGTCACATTAAAAAGGTAGAAGATGTTCTGAAATGATTTATTTCATCACAGAAACCTGACATTTTAACAGGGGTGTGTAGACTTTTCTGTCCACAGTATGAAGCTGGCTCTTAACAATTCTTCCTGGCTCATCTATGGATATAAAATTTGTCAAGTCCAGCTATATTCATGCCTTTTGTGAGAGTGCTGAGCTCTGTCAACAAACACTGCACATCACAGATATATGAAAAGATATAGCACTAAGCGAAAGCAAGATACCAAGCATAACTGCACCATGCCAGCACTGAAGCAGTGAGCGGAGACTTGTTTATGTTTGGAGTATAACATCTAGTAATTAAATCTACATTACAACTGCCCCTAATTTCAATTAAATCGGTCTTTAAAAACTAAACAATGTTGGGAGAAGCAGACAACTGGCACCAGAATGTGACACCTAAACTAAGCTTTTAAAATAACCTTCTCTGAGTAGAATTCCACATGTTCTGTAGTTTATCAGGTCCATTCTACAGACACTGACCCACTGCAGAGATAAATGCTTCAATTTGCAAATAACCAAGTAAATGCAACCAACCTTGCTGATGAGCTTACCAGAACTGATACCAGACATATACAACTAAAGCAATAATAAATTGTGATACAGAAACCACTCTGGATACTTGGTTGCAGCCAAACAACACGATCCACTGGGACAGTGGTTACTAACCGCAGTCCTCAAGTACCCCTAACAGGTCAGGTTTTCCAGATATCTGAAGCACATCAACTATGTCCGCCCGTATTGACATGCCTACCGGCGTCTGTCGCAGCATTGTGACGCTTCAATGGGGCCGGCCATATGCTGCAGCGCACGCACGAATTGCACATGCTACAGCAGGCGTGCTAAGGACGTTCAATGCTGCGACCGACGCCGGTAGACATGTCAGTACAGTCGCACGTAGTGCGCTCGTCTGAGCCCGGCCTTAAGGGTACTTGAGGACCGCAGTTGGGAACCACTGCTCTATGGTATAAACAGTCGCAGACTTGAAGTTGTACAAATGAGAGGTCTTTATATTCCAGCATAAAGAAATGCCACACTTGGCTTAAATCACTATTGCAACAAAATCCTAGCTCAATTAGAGCACTTACTATACATACAGCGATCCTGACTATCCAGGTAACATTTTATTTATTGAGAAAGGATTTTACCAGGAAGGATACATTGAGATTTCTCTCGTTTTCAAGTATGTCTTGGGTGGCGCGTATGTACAGTTAGGTGTTTTGCCCAAGGACACTTACTGGAGAGGTGCTCGTCGGGATCGAACCCATGACTCCACAGGCTCTCTCCATGCAGAGCAGTGATGTTACCTCTACTCATATAACATAATGTAAGAAACATGATGAAAATCACAGCTTTTCCTAGAAGGGTTACTGCTCCCTGCCCTGCTCTCAGCAGTCTGATTTAACACTTCTCTCTAGTAGGCAGCAGCCTGAGAATTTACCTGTTGCTTAATTAAATAATTGCCAACAAGTGTGCGAGAGGATAGAGGCCATGCAGGATTCTGGGTCCCAAATACCTTCCCTAAATTACTCTACCAGACATTCTGTTACCCAAACAAAGCACTCCGATTTAAACATTTTGTGACAGTCTTTTGCTTTGTGAATCTACAATAGACTTTTGTATATTATATGAAGATCAGAGATGATTTATAGAGACCGGGTTAAACAAGTGGGACATCTCCCTGATGACTAGATGAAACCTCAGAACGCTGTCAAAATTATATTATGAAGACAAAAGGGGGTTATTCAGGTACCGCCGATGTTAACAGAAGTTACAACTTGTCACGGAACGGACATGAGAGCTCTTTTCAGCGAGCCACAGGACTAAAGACTGAACGCTTTTTAAAGACCATTTTTCCTGTTTTGGTTTTGCGTGTGAGCCTATGGACCTCTTATTTTATTGCTAGATGTGGTTTTATTGGTGTAAAGTAATAAAAATGTACCCTGTATGATGTGACTGTAAAAGTATGAAAGAAACCGTTTGTATGTGTTTTTCACCGTCGCCATTTTGCTCATCCCAGCATGGTCTCACAGGACAAAGGATCTCAGGCCCCAAGATGGAGGATGCAGCGGGCCAGAGGATTGGAGGCTTTTCCAAGACCTCATCTGCCTAATCCCCTGGACAATGGGAGAGCCTGAAAGAGGATACAGCAAACCACCTGATTTGAGACTTTTCCAAGACCTCATCTGCCTAATCCCCTGGACAATGGGGGAGTCTGAAAGGGCAAAATAGAGGATACAGCAAGCCAGCTGATTGGAGGCTTTTCCAAGACCTCATCTGCCTAATCCCCTGGACAATGGGGGAGCTTGAAAGGGACCTGATAGGGAACAGGAGGCTGGGAAAGGAGCCAATCAGTGCTGGTTGTGTGGGTGGGGGAGTTGGTAATCTGTTTGTGTGAAGTTGTATAAATGACCCTGTTGAAACCCATAAAATTCAGTTCACTGTTTTAAAGCATACAGCCACGTCTGGTGTCTTCATTTCAGAGCTACAATCACTATTGCAGGAGACACTCAGCGGTCTCCTGCATCACCACTCAACCCAGGAACGGAATCCCCAAGGCAACACCGCACCATCTCTCCAGACGCCGGACCGACGCCATTTCATCCTCCAGGCCGCTCGAGACGCCGAGTGCCGTGCCACTATTTATGTATATCATGCTTGTAACACCAGTCCGTCGTTCTGCAGCTGTTCCTCTTTCCATGTTTTTGTTTTTGATCCCAAATGGGAAGTGTTTGGTGCGTGTATAAATAAAAGCCACCATCTTTGCCTCTCCTTCGCTGAAAAGCAGCTGGAGGGGCTTGGAGCTGCTCAGTAGAGCGGCCTTTTGGTTACAATTGTTAGGTACCCACTCTAAAGAGGTGCCTTGAAGTGGCGAGTGGGCTTACGTTGCAATGGCCATTGAAACAAACAAAAACCTAATTTTTGTTGTACATGGAACACATAGAAACGAGCGCAGATGACACTCTTTTTCCTTGTTATGTTTTATACATTGAGATTTCTCTCGTTTTCAAGTATGTCCTGGGTGGCGAGTATGTACAGTTAGGTGTTTTGCCCAAGGACACTTACTGGAGAGGTGCTCGTCGGGATCAAACCCATGACTCCACAGGCTCTCTCCATGCAGAGCAGTGATGTTACCTCTACTCATAACAAAATCCTTATCCTTACCTACAAAAGCCTCACTAACTCAGCTCCCCACTAATCACCAAATACACCCCAGCCCGCTCCCTAAGGTCAAACAGTGACCTGCGCCTAGCTTCTCCCCGCATCACCTCTTCCCATGATAGACTGCAGGATTTCTCACGCGCAGCCCCCACTCTCTGGAACGCTCTCCCTCGTACTGTCAGACTTTCCCCTAACTTCTCTTCCTTCAAACGCTCCCTGAAAACATTCCTATTTAGGGAAGCCTACCACCCAACTCACTGACGCAACCATCAATCACTCTCACCTTACAGTCCTCTCCTCCTGTTTCCAACCCCAACCCTCCCAGATTGTGAGTTCCTACGGGAATAGGGCCCTCATCTCCTCCTGTACTGTTTGTCAAATGTTGTTCAATGTATTGTAACCCTGTCTATACTGTGCTTATTGTACAGCGCTGCGGAATATGCTGGCGCTTTATAAATAAAGAATAATAATAATAATAATAATAATGTAAGAAACATGATGAAAATCACAGCTTTTCCTAGAAGGGTTACTGCTCCCTGCCCTGCTCTCAGCAGTCTGATTTAACACTTCTCTCTAGGAGCCAGCAGCCTGAGAATTTACCTGTTGCTTAATTAAATAATTGCCAACAAGTGTGCGAGAGGATAGAGGCCATGCAGGATTCTGGGTCCCAAATACCTTCCCTAAATTACTCTACCAGACATTCTGTTACCCAAACAAAGCACTCCGATTTAAACATTTTGTGACAGTCTTTTGTTTTGTGAATCTACAATAGACTTTTGTATATTATATGAAAATCAGAGATGATTTTTTAGAGACCGGGTTAAACAAGTGGGACATCTCCCTGATGACTAGATGAAACCTCAGAACGCTGTCAAAATTATATTATGAAGACAAAAGGGGGTTATTCAGGTACCGCCGATGTTAACAGAAGTTACAACTTGTCACGGAACGGACATGAGAGCTCTTTTCAGCGAGCCACAGGACTAAAGACTGAACGGTTTTTAAAGACCATTTTTCCTGTTTTGGTTTTGCGTGTGAGCCTATGGACCTCTTATTTTATTGCTAGATGTGGTTTTATTGGTGTAAAGTAATAAAAATGTACCCTGTATGATGTGACTGTAAAAGTATGAAAGAAAACGTTTGTATGTGTTTTTCCCCGTCGCCATTTTGCTCATCCCAGCATGGTCTCACAGGACAAAGGATCTCAGGCCCCAAGATGGAGGATGCAGCGGGCCAGAGGATTGGAGGCTTTTCCAAAACCTCATCTGCCTAATCCCCTGGACAATGGGGGAGCCTGAAAGAGGATACAGCAAACCAGCTGATTTGAGACTTTTCCAAGACCTCATTTGCCTAATCCCCTGGACAATGGGGGAGTCTGAAAGGGCAAGATAGAGGATACAGCAAGCCATCTGATTGGAGGTTTTTCCAAGACCTCATCTGCCTAATCCCCTGGACAATGGGGGAGCTTGAAAGGGACCTGATAGGGAACAGGAGGCTGGGAAAGGAGCCAATCAGTGCTGGTTGTGTGGGTGGGGGAGTTGGTAATCTGTTTGTGTGAAGTTGTATAAATGACCCTGTTGAAACCCATAAAATTCAGTTCACTGTTTTAAAGCATACAGCCACGTCTGGGGTCTTCATTTCAGAGCTACAATCACTATTGCAGGAGACACTCAGCGGTCTCCTGCATCACCACTCAACCCAGGAACGGAATACCCAAGGCAACACCGCACCATCTCTCCAGACGCCGGACCGACGCCATTTCATCCTCCAGGCCGCTCGAGACGCCGAGTGCCGTGCCACTCGGTAGTCGGGCTGGACGCCATCAAAGGGGGGGCAGATAGAGCAGGACCGCAGGCGGACTTCCATCCCGTCACACAACTCGAAAGCCGCCGAAATTTCACATAAATCTAAAGAGCGGCAGAAGAAGCTGCTCCTGTCACTATGGATTTAACGTATGTGAAACGCCGGATTTTCAAAGATATATCACCGGCGATTTACACTGGTTTAGCAACTGGTTTATGTTAAACATACAGAGATACCTGAATAAACCCCATAGCGTGCGCATGCTAGAAGAGTGACAATTACAGAGAAGGGAGACAATTTTTCACAGATCACTCTATAAATACGAATTTTTCCAAACACTTTTCAAAAGATTAATAAAACCATCCTCTTTATTTTAATATATAATAATTTCTCTTGCATATTGCTTGAAATTCTTCATAGAGTCCGCTGAGATTTCCAAGCAGTGCACATTCTCAGGATATCCTCGCATGTGTGCAACTGAAATAAATTAGCACATTTATGCATTCAGGTGCAGGCGATACAGGATATCCTGAAGACAAGCTCAGCTGTCGGCCCATGTGAATTGAAGCCAGAAATTCTTAATCCGTTTAATAGAAGCCATGAATCCTATACCCACAGAGCTGTTAACATTAACGAAGGGGCTGATAGGTAGAATGACTCAACTAATTAAATGCTAGCAATAGAGGTGTGCACGGCTGAAAAATTTGTTTAGTTTCAAAATAATTTCTTTTGGCATCTCGGATCACTAAAAAAAAACCATTGTAATTTGGGATTGATTTGACAGCGAGTCGAATTTCGGATTACTAAATGAAAAACAAATAAAATCCGGCTCTTAAAAGGCAAGCTAGGGTTAAATATTGAGCGGTCTATTGGCCTCTGGTGCTGGCAACAGATTCAGCACCACAGGCCAATTTGGAGGGGCAGGGTGCTTTGTGATACAGCCAAACGAAACTGATTTATTTCATACTGTCGTTTGTACTTTTTAGGGATGCACCGATACCACTTTTTTAAGACCAAGTACGAGTACCGATACTTTTGTTCAAGTACTCACCGATACCAAGTACCGATACTTTTATTTTATGTCACGTGACGCTTTCCAATAAGAACAGACCTCATATAAAGCCCCCAGTTCTCATGGATATTGCCCCCCCAGCTCATGGATAATTGCCCCCCAGATCATGGAAATGCCCCCCCAGCTCATGGATAATTGCCACCCAGCTCATGGATATCCTGCCCCCCCAGCTCATGGATAATTGCCCCCCAGCTCATGGATATCCTGCCCCCCAGCTCATGGATATCCTGCCCCCCAGCTCATGGATATCCTGCCCCCCCAGCTCATGGATAATTGCCCCCCAGCTCATGGATAATTGCCCCCCAGCTCATGGATATGCCCCCTGCTCATGGATAATTGCCCCCCAGCTCATGGATAATTGCCCCCCAGCTCATGGATAATTGCCCCCCAGCTCATGGATATGCCCCCTGCTCATGGATAATTGTCCCCCAGCTCATGGATATGCCCCCTGCTCATGGATATGCCCCCAGCACATGGATATGCCCCCCAGCTCATGGATATGCCCCCCAGCTCATGGATATGCCCCCTGCTCATGGATATGCCCCCTGCTCATGGATATGCCCCCTGCTCATGGATATGCCCCCCCAGCTCATGGATAATGCCGCCGCCCCCCCACTCTCCGCTCATACTTACCTTCCTTCAGCGACGCCGGGAAAGTCTTCGCGCGCGCTCCTTGGAGGGTCCCCAGCCGCGACCACGTGGGACCATGTGATCGTGGCTGGGGTCCTTCCAACGAGCGCACGCGCGGAAACTTTCCCGGCGTCGCTGAAGGAAGGTAAGTATGAGCGGAGAGCAGCTGCAGGGCCTGTCCGAATGCTCTATCTGCATTCGGACAGGCCCTGCAGCTGCTCACTTTGTTTATACTTACCTTCCTTCAGCGACGCCGGGAAAGTTCCCGCGCGTGCGCTCGTTGGAAGGACCCCAGCCGCGATCACAGGGTCCCACGTGGTCGCGGCTGGGGACCTTCCAAGGAGCGCGCGCGCGAAGACTTTCCCGGCGTCGCTGAAGGAAGGTAAGTATAAACACAGGGCGGAGAGCAGCTGCAGGGCCTGTCCGAATGCCGATAGAGCATTCGGACAGCCGCCGCAGCCCCTCGGATACCGGCAAGCCGGCTCAATGACGGCTTCCGGTATCGGAAAAAAATATCGGGGGTACTGCACGAGTACCAAGTACTCCTGCAGTACCCGGTATCGGCACCGATATCGATACTAGTATCGGTATCGGTGCATCCCTAGTACTTTTATTGTAATTTGGGATCGATTTGATAGTCGAATTTCGGATCATTAAATAAAAATAAATTTTAAAAAAAACCAAGCAAATCCTGCTCAGAAATCATTCTTTGGTGAACCAGTATAACAAATCAATTTTGTCATATACCGTTTCGTTTTCATTTCAATTCGGATGAAATCAATTCATTATATCGGAAGTACCTCCGAAATACGAATTTTCAAATGAATGGAGATTCGTTACAAAATAAATGCACGCCTCTAGTTAGCAACTCCTAATTCCAGCTGAGCAACAAACCTTTGTTGTGGCTTGGCTGTTACAGGTGCCTGGTGGACATTTGTGCTTCCTAAACAGCAACACCCTGCTATTACAGCAAGTTAGGGACCAAAGCACATATGTATGGCGAGAACAACCATGAAGAGAAGGAAGGTGCATGACCCTTGATGTAGATACTGGAGTATACCGCTAGATTTTGGTGACAAAAATTTACCTTAAAATTGGAGGGGTCGCGTTATATTCGAGACATCTGCATTGCATGCAAAAAAAAATAATAAAAATTAAAAAAAAACGAGATAAAAAAAAAAAAAAACTTGCCTTGCTCTGGATCCCAAGTCTCCCAGAAGTTCCGGGAGTCTCGCTGAAGTGAATGTGGGCTCCCTGATGCTTGCAAACACTTCAGGAACGCCTGGATTCGGGTGAGATCGGTTCCATCACGGCCAGAGGGCACGCTCGGTTTAAGCCAATCTTTCACCTCGCTCGCCTCTGCCAGCCATCTAAATCGCCAGTCAAGACGGGTGGCCGGCGGCTTCATACTTCGTAACAACTGTAATCATGCACCCTGGCCTGAGAGGTAGCCTGACTGTGTTAAGAGAACCTGGAAGGATCTTAATTGTTTGCCGGTACAGTAAAATTTTGCTCCTCGTGCTATAGTCGAGTCTCTCATGTCCATAATCAATCTCTATCCATTGCGTTCTACTCGAGTATCTAGTCACCACACATAAGGCTTGCAGAGCATCATGGGACATGTATTTCAGGAACATCTGGGGTGCCAAGGTTCTCCATTGCTCTATGCTGTCCTGTGGACTCCAGGGGAGGATAACAGCAACAGTGTCACTGCCGGTAACCATAAGCAGCTCCCAAATATTACAAATGGAGCCACTAATACAGAGGGGCCCAAAAATGTATACACACTTCAACAGTTGTTATATATACACACACCTTTTTTTAAACCCTTGTTGAATTATGGCAGCAATGTGTAGTATTATGTTTCCTGTAAAGATATCAGTAGTTGCACCATTGTTGAGTTCATCATGTGACAGTCAGGGGAAAGTCAAAGAAAATGGCGGCAGCATTCTTGACTTTCGTGCAACACAAGACCATTTAGAAGTGGTTTGTGAATTTGAAAATGTGTGTAAAGTTCAACGACAATGGCGACGTGAGTTTGGAACAGAACCACCTACACAACTGACAATTTCAATTCGTGATAAGTTCGAAATTGATTATTGGGTACCAGAAAATTCTCTAAACCGTCAATTTACCGGGGCTCGATGTCCGGTGTGGACCAACATCCAATTTTTTAATTGGTCATTCTTTTTTGAAGGCACAGCCACTAATCCAGTACCTTGACATGCTTTGCACATCCATTTTACCGGCCATTTGTGAGCTTTATGCAGATGAGCAATTTTACTTCCAAATTTTACGTTGGATAGGACGCAAAGGGTGCTGTTGAATTCCCTTCAAGTTTCCAGGACAGAACACCCCTCGATTTCTATCTGTGGTGAACACTAAACAATGTGGTATACCATAGAAAACCACCAACGCTGGCTGCACTACGGGAAGACATTGAAACATCATGCAGAGCAATTCCTGTGGACAATCTAGTCAATGGTTTTCAAGCAGTAGAGCTCCGAAATCAAAAGTGTCTGGATGCTAATGGTGACCTGTTTGAGCACCTCATGTGATTGCCCAATTCAGACATGACTTACAGCTGCCCGCTGATGTTTATATAAATCTAGTAATAAAAAATATATGCATAAAAATGTTATGTTGAAGTGTGTGTTAATTTTTTTGGCCCCTCTGTATACCAGCTGGCTCACAATCGAGCCAGCAATAGGGACCACATTTTTGTATTCGTGGCTCATTATGACGGGTTCAGCCAGAAATGTTGTCTGTATATGTCAAAAACATGCTTTTGTTAAATTACTTGTTCATCACAGTTACAAGTACTTATAGAGCGCCAGCAGATTCCGTAGCGCTTTACAATGGGGAAACACAGCCACGTGACATAATAAATAATAAAACATAAGGAGCAGGCGGCCCTGCCCGTAGGATAATTGTCCTGCAAATGCAACACTTAATACAAGTGCTCAGCCAGACATCCCGTGAGTTTACAATCTAAGGGACTAAGGCAAGTGAAACAAAAGGGAACAAGGGGAGCGTGGAGATAATTACCAGAGAGAATATAGCAGACACTGCATAATGATAGACCAAGAGCTTGGGCATGATAAGGTTAAACCGAGTGAGGATTGAAGCAGCTGAGAAAAGGAGGCTATATAATTAGGCTGGGTGGGAAGGCTGGGTGGGAAAGCAAAGGGAAAAAAGGTGGCGAGGAGTGACGGATAAAAGAAAGAGCTTAGAGGGTAGCCATTTGTTCATGCAAAGTCTTTACAACAGGGAGGAGCAGAGCAGACTAAAAATCAGCACATGAATAAACTATCAAAAAAGGGGAAAAAAAATATATATAAAAAACACATGGGGGGGTAGCGCTCGACCTAAACTAAGGCGTGTGTATATATAATATATATATATCCACATATCCACTGCAACTGGTCATCATGCCTAGCTCCTAGCTGATGAGGGTCCAACAAACCCGAAACAGCGCTGTCCTAGGAGTGGCTTTGACCAGTTGCATAAACCTTATCTCTGCTACAAAGCCACAGTGTGGCATAGCATTGATTTTAGGGTTCTGTGTAATAGAAACATAGAAAAATGTCGGCAGATAAGAACCTTTCGGCCCATCTAGTCTGCCCAATTACATGGATACTTAACCTGGATTTATCTTTTGTTTAGGATAGCCTTATGCCTATCCCATGCTTGCTTAAATTCAATTACTGTTTTGGCCTCTACCACTTCTACTGGAAGACTGTTCCATGTATCCACCACCCTCTCAGTAAAATAATGCTTCCTGATGTTACTTTTAAACCTTTGCCCCTCTAATCTAAGACTATGTCCTCTTGTTTTGCTACTTTGTTTCCTTTTAAATATACTCCCTTCCTCTACCTTGTGGATTCCCTTTACGTATTTAAATGTTTCTATCATATCTCCTCTGTCTCGTCTTTTTTCCAAGCTGTACATGTTAAGATCATTAAGCCTTTCCTGGTAACTTTTCTCCTTCAAGCCGTACACCATTTTAGTAGCTCTTCTCTGAACTCTCTCTAAGATGTCTATATCCTTCTGGAGATACGGTCTCCAGTACTGCACACAGTACTCCAAGTGAGGTCTCACCAGTGCTCTGTACAGTGGCATGAGCACTTCCCTTTTCCTACTGCTAATACCTCTCCCTACACAACCAAGCATTCTGCTAGCATTTCCTGCTGCTCTATTACATTGACTACTTACCCTTAGATCCTCTGAAATAATGACCCCTAAATCCCTTTCCTCAGATGTTGAGGTTAGGACTGTATCAAATATTCAATATTCAGCCCTTGGGTTTTTACGTCCCAGGTGCATTATCTTGCACTTATCCACATTAAAACTCAATTGCCACAACTCCGACCATTTTTTTAGTTTACCTAAATCATTTGTCATTTGGCTGATCCCTCCAGGAACGTCAACCCTGTTGCAAATCTTTGTGTCATCAGCAAAAAGACATACTTTTCCATTAATACCTTCTGCAATATCACTAATAAAAATATTAAAGAGAATGGGTCCAAGTACTGACCCCTGAGGTACCCCACTGGTAACAAGACCTTGCGCCGAATAAACTCCATTTACCACAACCCTCTGTTGTCTGTCACTCAGCCACTGCCTAATCCATTCAACAATATTGGAATCCAAGCTCAAAGATTGCAATTTATTGATAAGCCTTCTATGCGGAACAGTATCAAAAGCCTTACTGAAATCTAAATAAGCAATGTCTACTGCACCACCTGTGTCTATTATTTTTGTTACCCAATCAAAAAAAATCAATAAGATTAGTTTGGCATGATCTCCCTGAGGTAAACCCATGTTGTTTCTGATCCTGTAATCTATGTGTTTTTAGATGTTCAACAATCCTTTCCTTTAACATGGTTTCCATTAATTTCCCCACTAATAACAGACCCCGGATGCATAAAAGTGAGACAGATGTCATAGGATGCATCTCCTACCCAGAATTCCTTGCTGCATATGGGGAATGTGGCACAGGAGCTCTGGGATGCAATTCATCGAATTGCTGTGATGTGCAAGTGGCTTCTGCAATAATAAACACATACCGTATTTTTCGCTCCATAAGACGCACCTAGTTTTTAGAGGAGGAAAACAGGAAAAAAAATATTCTGAATCAAATAGTGTAATAATGGATACTGCCCCAGCTCCTCTCGTGGATATAGTGCCCCAGTTCCTCTCGTGGATATAGTGCCCCAGCTCCTCTCGTGGATATAGTGCCCCAGCTCCTCTCGTGGACATAGTGCCCCAGCTACTCTCGTGGATACTGCCCCCAGGCCCCAACTCACCTCCTGCCGCCGCCGCGTTTTCGGCTCCCTCTGAGCGTCCGGCGGCATGGAGCTTGGGCACTTGCCTGGGGGAGCCATGTGACCAGCCGCGATCTCCCGAGAACTCGGCTGGTGACGTGGTTCCCCCAGGCGAGCGCCGAAGCTCCATAGCTTCGGACGCTCGCAGGGAGCGAACACTGCAACACACACACTTTTCCCCCCAACTTTTTTCGGGGGAAAAAGTGCGTCTTATGGAGCGAAAAATACGAATATATATATATATATAATATATATATATATATATTATATATATATATACACACACACACACACACTAGCGGCAGTAACAATATGGCAAAATAATTATATACTGCATACACTGCTCCTTGATCTGTTCTATTACGTGCTAAACATCAACCTGAAGTGGTATATTGTAAAAATAGAAATCCATGAAATTGAGTGAATCGTTTCAACTACTAAAATCTAAAATGATTATTCCATCACACAGTGCAACTGCAGACACTGACTCCTGTAGCTATCCCTTCTAAGGGACTGAAAATCAAAGCAAAAATAAACAGTGCATAAAACCTATGCACCCAAATCTTTATTAACCCCTTAACACCAGGCGAGTGGTGCCCAGCAGGAGGTGGTTAACACCAGCGCTGCCAGGTGCTGTGGCGGGGCTCTCCTTTGGCCCGCCCACGTAGCTGACGCCTGCGGTCCGGACATGGCTGCAGAGAGAAAGCTTGCTTTCAATCCATCCCGCGGCAGCCAATGATGCTGCACACGCCAGCTGGTGGGCAGGGTGGCCCATTGAAGTCGACAGGGTTTACTAGGGATAGACCGATATCCCTTTTTAGGCACCGATAAGATTATTGGCAGCCTTTCCGGCTGATAACCGATATTCTGTACATTTAAACTTTTGAAGAAAAAAAAAAAAAAACAATTTCTACACAAATCTGTCGTCAACTGAACATGTTTAATAAAAATCTGAACATTACAACACTGGAGAAAAATAAAGTGCTTGCAAAATAACCTAAATAGCTTTCCAGAACACAGAAGAAAAAAAAAGGCAAAAAAAACCTCTATAAAACATCACAACTAAATGACACTACTAAAAAGCTAAACAATATTTTGGGTTAAAGAATCACAGAATGAGCATATCACAGAGCTCCACAGCAGTAAAACTATCAGGGTTATCCAAAGAGATTCGAATTGCTTGAGAAAGGTAACCGAACGCTGAAAATCAGCGTTCGGTTACCTTTCCTGGCCATTCGGCTATCCAGAGAGCAGGCAATTCGCCAAATCCTGTCGAATTGCCTGCACATACGGTGCCTGTTCGGTCCCTGTTCGAGGGCAGTGAAATCCCCATGAAAAAGCACTGCTTCGGCTATTCAGAGAACACAAACCAGCAGTGAAAGGTTCCCGAAATGCTCTGCCATTCGTGGTTTAATTCGGCAAATTTATTGAGGAGAATCCCATAGACTTCAATGTTAAAAATATTCCTGTTTTAATTCAATATCTAATAAACCGTTCATTATAAAATTCTGCAGCAAAAAGTCTCTTTAAGCATTTTTCTGAATTTTTAAAAAAAAAATGTAAAAGTCCGATTTTTTTTTTTTTTTTTTTTCAGTTTGCTTATTTTTTTTGTAACAGCCCTCTTTATTATCATTCCCTGGACCTCCTGTGAAAATTTCAGACATTTTCGCTCAGTAGTTTCTTTGCAAACAGCGTTTCATTTTCCCAGATTCATACAAATGGTTTTTCTAATTTATTCACTGCCTCCTCTACGTCACAGCTGCTTCAGCTCTGTGTGATTCGGCTCCTGTTCGGCTTTTTCAAAGGTTAATCCAGATGTTTTTGCTTGTTTTCAGCGTGCATTCGGTTAGTTTTCGTCAGGTGTGCGGCAGCTTTTCCCTGCAATTCGGGGACCCTGTGGTGTTTGCTGAATACACCGCAGGGTCACCGAAAGGCAATCGGCAAAAGGAACCGAATTGAAGAGAACGAAAAGTCACCGAACGTGCGGTGACTTTTCGAATCTCTTTGGATAACCCTGTATCACTCATGCACAGCGCACATTACTGTAAGTTTTACTGCCGTGCAACTCTGTGATACAGCAATGTGCGGTGTGTATGAGTGTGAGTTTTATTGCTGTGGAGCTCTGATACGCCCATTACACACCGAATATTGTTGTGAGTTTTATTGTTGTGGCGCTCTGATACATTATTGTGCGCTGTGTATGAGCGTATCACAAAGCAGCATCAATGTTCATTTTATATATGTGTATAAGAAATATATATATATATATATATATATAGCTGCATTAAAATAATAAAATAAAATTGTACTTATCTTATTTTACACAAACATTGGTTAGGCATGGTATCATTGGAAAGGCCATGCACTGGTCTTTCCAATGAGACCTCCCATGACGCTCTTGCCTCTATGGTTACGGAGATCTAGGGATCCAAAAGGTCCCACATATCTCCACATAGGAAATCCCCTGCCCATCTGAGGTCATTGAGGTGTCATAGGACGTCAGTGGGCTGGGATATGTCCCGCAGACAGGGCTGACATAGATGTCAGCTGTCTGCGATAGAGGTCTGCAATCGGCGCCGTATAGGCGCGAGCCACGGATCTTTGCCGATGGGCTGCAGACGCTCTACGCAACTTAGCGGAGTAGCGTCTGCCCAGCCGGTACAGAGTACTAGCAGGAAAATCCATGTTATCGGTATATTGGTAATGGTGCATGCCGATACCGATAACAGGGAAAAACCTGAATATCAGGCCCGATAATTGGTTGACCCCTAGGGTGCCCTGCAACCTCAAGGACCACCCGCCGTGGGGATGGCATAGGGATACTCTGTTGAAAAATAGAGTTCGCTTTTTTTGTCCTTAAATAATTGAAAAGATTCTAGAAATCTAATGTGGAGCACAAACCCCACACAATGAAATATACCGTCACTATGTACCAATATGGTGGTTTCTCCAAAACCAATACAGGATCAAGTCCAAGAGTAACAAGAATGATGGTACAGTGCACTCAATAGATTGTAGATAAACTACACCTTGTATAGTAGTGGTCAATTTTCTCTGTATCCGCTCGTGGTATATGGAAAGGAGAAATCATAAAGAAATGATTACTCATTACTTAACGTATTGCACAAACTACTAGTGGTACGATATTATCACACTCACATATACAGAGCCAATACTGGCTCCAGTGTTATCCTCTCTATGGGTATTTGTCTTCTTGCTCAAGGGTACCCATCAACCCTCAGCCTAGGGTCAGATGAACGCATTTTCCACGTCTGTCAAAAAGTGCGTTGAGGTGTCCGAGCGCATTTTTTCACGGAATTGCGACAGCGGTCATACGACGCGCGATTTCGGCCGTAATTTTTTACGGATCCAAACCAGGAAACTTTGGGTGTCTGGACGTTATGTTGACCGGACATGAGCAGCGTCTGACGTCTCCTAATCACACACACACACACCGCTACGCTCTCTACGTCAGCACTAGCTGTCACGAAAAACACGCGCCACGACGAAGGACACAGGGTTAAGCAACTCACTATCTGTCTATCCTAGACCCAAATAATGACTACGCAGACAACAATCTCCCTCGCACGCTTGCCTAACTGTCCCAGCAACACCTACTCTCGCGACACGCATGCAAGCATGATGAAATGGTCACAGGATTGCAACGCAGTATCCGTTTACTCCCGACCCGAGGTACCAACTACGTTTCCCACAATCCATGTACCCGCTTTCCTTACACTATTCGTCACACTGCCACCACAGACCAGGGCTTTCCCAGGATGCCTACCTGAACCCGAGCAGGTCTGCTACTCTGATAACGCAGCCCACAATAGGAGAACAGTACAGCCACTGCACCCCAACTCAACTCAACGTTTGGTAGACCCCAATTTACACAAAGGCAAATCTCTATGATAATCCAGTCCTTCAGTTAGCATGGATCGAATATCAGAAAGAAACAGAGCTTAATAAATGTTAGATTTTATTTATGATATACCAAATTATGTACAGTATATCACAGTGCATTTAGGGTTACAGAAAAAATATGGATGTAATAGTCATTAAAATTACACACAAACAGCAAATAAAAGAAACAGGATTAAAAACACAGACCCTTACTCACGTCAGTAAGCTAACAGGACCATCCGTGTCCCCCTGGGGCTGGAGATTTGAAGAACTGGCACAGTTTCTCACGTTCTTAGGTGACCCCACAGAAAAAAGCCCCGAGCCCATGCTTAGCTCAGGTATATATAGGCTGCCTTGTCCCCCTGGGGACAGCCCCCTAGCTGCTACACCCTGAGCACTACATTTTCCAGAATTCCTCCTCCTGGGCACGCTCAGTGCACTTCTTCATTAATTATAATTCCCAGGTACATCAATCATCTCCAAAGACCACCCCTAGTGATCAAAGGATGTGATTGCTTCTTGGATCTACTTGACCACTTACAAGTGCTGCCGCTAGGTCTGGGCTGTGCCTTTTCCACTTGCCCAAGGTGTGAAGTGCTTGCAGGAGACCAAGGAAACTCCATTAGACCAACTGGGGTAATTTCCCCTCCTTATCATACAGATCAAAGAAGACTCATTTCCCTGGTATTCTGCAAAAACCTGGGATATCCTTTCACCAGGGCTCAGTGATAAACATCTTAATTACTTTCTTGGAAACTCAGGCATTACTACCCCTGTGCAAAATGGCCACTGGTATCCATAGATAGCCATAGAGTTATATATGTACGCATAGATATACAGATAGATAGACACAGAAAGATATGTGTATCTACCTGTGACACTAGCGGTTCGACGTAATTGCAAAAATGCGTTCGTTTGCCGCTTGCGTTGCGTGGCCAAACTTTCGTGCGGCCGTACTTCGTGTGTGGGCCTGCGTTGGACGTCATTTGCGGCTACCACTGCCGTAATAAAGTGCAGCTAAACGCATGTTCGCACTGCGTTCGTCTGACCCCAGCCTCAGAGATTCATCTGGTCAGATCCTTATATGTAAAATATAAAAGCGGAAACTTCCCAATACAGTTTTGCAGTAGGGAAGTTTACGGTTTTATATTTTACATATAAAAGGATCTGACCAGATGAATCTCTGAGGGTTGATGGGTACCCGTGAACAATAAGACAAATACCCATAAAGAGGACAACACTAGAGCCAGTATAGGCTCTGTATATGTGTTATAATAATCGTACCACTAGTAGTTTACTCATTACTTAACGTATTGCACAATCAATTCTCTATGATTTTTCATTTCCATTACCACTAGCGGATACAGAGATGATTAGCCACTACTACACGAGGTGTAGTTTATCTACAATCCATTACTGTGCTGTACCATCATTCTTGTTACAATTGAAAAGATGCTTCTGCCTAATTATTATTATTTTCTAATTTTAGAGGATTTTGCTCACCTTTTGTACCTCGACGCCCAGAGCTCCTCTTCTTTTGGCTCAGGGACTCCTGAACCCAGACGTTCCTGAAGCTTATCTGCGTAATTTGCATTCCTACATTCTTTACGTATGAAAGTTCTGTAGTGCCTGCGAAGAAATATGGATTGGAGCTGCACACATGCGCAGATCTGCTCCATCGGCTGCCTCCTTGCACCTACAGAAGCACTGTGTGCACTCAGTGTGCTAGTGTGACGGCAGCCACAAGTCCATGGACATACACTGTACGTCACGGTCCTTTAACCACCCTCCCTATACTTGCCTCTCTGGCTGGGGTCCTGCGGCGGTCTGACGTCGAGTTAGACAAATGCTTTTAAAAACTGAGGTCATCGTGCCCAACTCACTGTTCTAAAGCGGTGGCATTATGTGCTTTTACTTGTTATGCAAACAATGCCACTGCACTAACTCAACTTCTCATTTTCCACGCTGAGACCAAATGTGAAAGTTATGGAGCAAAGCGTTATTTACACATTGGTCCACCTAAAACAAAAGCTGCTTCACTGCTGCGAGGAGAAAGGGGGTCCTTTGGACCTCTATTTCCATTCTTTACATCCCACAAAGTCATGTTAGGTGCCTTGGACCGGTCAGAGTCTGGCCTTTCTAAATGATACCAAACAAGACCATGTAAACTGTCATGTAAACCCCCCCACCCCAAAAAAAATTATTTAATTTGTTCCAAAGCAATGGTATTGTCCATTTGACACTTATAAAATTTGCATTAACACTGCAGTTACTCTCCTTGTTTAACTCACCATGAGCAAGGTCAGTGTTTTATACAGACTTATACTATTCATAAAACACAATGCGGCAAAATATAAGCGAAAAATTTAGTTTTTTTTTAAATTTGTTAAAATTGCAAATTTTCACAGAAAAATGCAGTAACAGATTCCCATTTCTAATTTTTGTTTTCAACAAGAATACCCCATAGTATATATAACCACAAAGGTTTGGATGATAAAATTTGAAAGAAATGATTTTACACGCGGTAAAATAATTGAAATCTGAACAGAAATCTACATTTTTTTGTTATAGCATTCTGACAGGACATGACGTATACATATAATATTATGAATCTGCTGAAAATAAGGATATATAATATGTCTGGGTCTTATAATAAAACATGACTTCAAATTTCATTTAAACATGAGGAGTACAAATCGGTCAAAATGAGCTCAGTACCGAGGGGTGAAATGTCTCGGCTGCGAAAGGGTTAAACTGGAAGGATTTGAGGGATGCCCCTCTCCACCTCCCTATAGCCCTAAATCGGATGAAATTGCTGGAAAGAGGAGCAAGTTTCCTTCCTGATGTCACCCTCTCTGAGACCAGTTACAAGTTTTTATAAAGCGCTAACAAGTTGCATCTATTAATATTTTGGCTGTTTTTTTTTATTTATTTATGAAGGATATTACCAGGAAGGATACATTGAGATTTCTCTCGTTTTCAAGTATGTCCTGGGTTCATGAACATTGTTACAGAAATTCAAAGTAGTAAAATGCAACATATTAACACAAAACAAATATACAGATTAACAGAAAATAAATATGTAGGAAATATAGTCACTATGTTACATGTTTACAGGTGCATTCCTTATTGAGGTATGTTAATAGGGAGCGCTTAAGGGACTTTAGACGGGGGGGAAGATTTAATGGCGTCTGGGAGGTTATTCCATACTTGTGGTGCTCTGTAGGAAAATGAGGATTGAGCCACTTTCTTTTTGTGTTGTGGTATTGCAAGTAAGATGCCGGTCCTGGATCGGAGGTTATAGGATGAGGGAACTGCTGAGGGAAGCAGCCTATTCAGGTAGGGTGGTAGCTTCCCAGAAAAAGCTCTTAAACACCAGGTTGGAAAGGTGAAGAGTGCGTCTAGATTCCAGCGACGGCCAGTTTAGTTCTTTTAACATGTCACAATGGTGGGTCATGTATTTACATTGTAGCACAACGCGACAGAATGAGTTATACAATGTAGTAAGTTTCTGAAGGTGTGTTTGCGGGCCGCTGCATACACTACATCTCTGTATTCAATAGGTGGCATAAGCATTTGTTGTACAATCTGCTTTCTTACAGCAGGGTTCAGGCAGGATTTGTTTCTGTACAGGGCACCTAGTTTGGGGTAAAGTTTAGATGAGAGTTTTTCGATGTGGGGGCCAAAAGATAGATTTGGGTCTAACCACATACCTAGATATTTGAGAGAAGTGACTGTGGTCAACGTGCCATTTGATTTTGTCCTGACACATAGATGGGGTGTTTGCAATTTGTGTAGTTTAAGTGCTGTTCCAAAGAGTATTGTAACAGTTTTGTCAGCATTTAGAAAAAGTTATCTTTGATCCACTTTTCTCCCTCTGTGAATTGGTCTTGCAGCACGGCCTCCAGCTGTGGGAGATCTGGTTTGCTGCTATAGATTACATTGTCGTCTGCGTACATGTGTACAGATGAGGCTTGACGTTGGGCAGATCATTTATGAATATTGTGAATAGCAGGGGGCCGAGTATTGAGCCATGGGGTACACCGCACGTGACTGGGAGGGAAGTGCTATCAGAAATGGACACATATTGCGACCGATCAGACACATATGATTGGAACCAGGTTAGCGTGCGATCACCAATACCAGAGGTTTTAAGTTTTTGTAATAAGATGCCATGGTCTACGGTGTCAAAGGCCTTGGCAAAATCAAGGAAGATGGCTCCAGTTAGGTTTCCTTGTTCCATGCCAGCCTGGATATCATTGGAAACATTTAAAAGGGCAGTTGTGGTTGAATGATTTGGACAGAAGCCGGATTGATCAGGGGGTTAAATAGTTCAAACACTGATAGTAATTGCGTAATTGAGTGTAAACACATTTTTCCAGAACTTCTGACATTACAGGAAGCAATGATATTGGACGGTAGTTGGATACCAAAGTATTGTCTCCACTTTTATGGTAACATAGGCAACACTTTTACAGTCTTCCAGAGTTTGGGTATATATCCAGTCGCCAGTGATTCATTGATTAGGGCTGCGACAGGTTTTGCAATTGCCGGCGCGCTGATTTTCAGCAGCATTGATGGTATTTGATCAGGTCCAGACTGGTGTTTCATTTTTTGGTTACAGAGAAGTTACGTAATGGCACTGACAGGCACCGGTCTTGATAAATGTATGCTCTGCTTTGTTAAACCATGCTCTCATATGGCCGCCCCACCCCCTCACCATGTTGTCAAAATACCTGGTTTATACAGACCACAATCTCTAATTCTGCAACCTCTTTATTCAATAGCCCGGCCACAAGTTAACATCTCCCTCTGCCACAGCACTTGCTTCTGCTGTCCCGAAATTTGTAGCTTACTTTCCAGCTGCTTCCACTTTGCAAATCACCCTAATTAACCCAAGGTTCTAACCCTTCCCATGATATGTTACTCTGTATATTTGTGGCTTTTAATTTGCATTTTATTACTTTGTATTTCTGTAACGACTGTAACAATTCAATGTTCTTGAACCCAGGACATACTTGAAAACAAGAGAAATCTCAATGTATCCTTCCTGGTAAAATCCTTTGCAAATAAATATATAAGTTCCGTAGTGCTGTATAATAAGAGACAGAATAACAAATATACATACAGGATCAACACACAGAACAGTAGGAGGACCCTGCTCAAGAGCTTGCAATCTAAGAGGATAGGGGTGACACACTAGGTGAGGGTTAATAGAGAATGTGAAATAGCGGGGTACAGGTGGGCTGGGTGGGAAGATGCATTAAGAAATGAACAGAGGGGGATTATGGAGTGAGATGATAGGCTTCTCTAAAGTAATGTGTTTTCTGAGACTTATTGGACTGGAGAGAGGAGAAGAGTCTATTGTTGCGAGGGAGGGAGTCCAAAGAAACAAGGCAGCTCAGGAGAAGTCCTGAAGGCGGGAGTTTGGGGTGCTGGGTACGTGAAGCTGATAGCATCAGATCGTTGGCGAGCTTTGTGAGCAGCTCTGATCCATCATTCTGTGCAGACACTACAGAACTCACATACACAAAGTGTGCAAGTCCTGAGCGATATCCAATTTATGGATCCTGCAGTTTGCAATCTTTATAAATCATGCAAAGTGCATAGAGAGGCTGCAGGGACTTCCAGATTCGGAAGCCCCTTAACTGAAAAGGAGCGGTGCACTGCGGAGGGAATTGGGAGTAAAATTACCTGAAATATAAAAATAGAGAGAAAAAGTAAGTTGGCAGATGCTGCTTATTAAGTGCTACACGTGAGGCTCTATATTTAATAGATAACCTTTTACAGCCTTTCCTAAATATCCTAATGGTAATGGCTTTCACTGTTTCACTAGCCACAGACTTCAGGACAGATGACACTGTCTGATTATGTGGAAAACACGTAAATAAACCCATTAACATACCAGCAAGCAGTAAAATCACCAGGTGAGTGTCTTGTCTAAATGGCAACGGCTTTCATTAAACACACAGCCACCTGGGAACTCTGCTGCAGTCACACAGACCGCCTGAATACAGCACAAAGCCCCTGTGCGGGGTTATAAACCACAACCAGTAACCATCACGGAAAAACCAAACAGCAGCTTGTAGTGCCGCTGTATAAGATTACACTGTCAGCAAAACTCACCATCTTGCTGTGCTCGCAGCCACATCACACTTCCTGGACCGTCGCACTCGTTGACGTCACATCCGTCAGTTCCTGGTTGGGAGATTGGTATTACCCGCTCTTGTTCTGACAGCAACCTGATCCGCGAAATCTGCCCCTTGTTACTAGGTGTTGTGACGTCAGTGACTCGTTCTAGATTTTCCCATTGGATGATAGAGCACAGCTCTCGGCCGTAGCCTCTGGTTGCAGGGGGAAGCCGGGTGTTGGGAGCCAGTTGCGTTTGGCAGGCGAGGTAGGCCCTGTTGTGTGACGGGAAACGAATGTGGAAATAAAAACTGGCGTTTCAGCTCAATGTACATGTAATACGCGAAAATGAATGTTTAGATTTGATGTTGTTGGAGCTGGGGTCGGTTCTGCACGGGGACAGGTGACATTTGGCTGGCTGAGGGTGATGGGAAGCCATGTCCAGTATAGCCAGAGGGGGATGGTATAAAAATACAACTTACTGATGTGCTCAGCCCTGAATATATAGAGTGTAAGAGGAGAGCGTGTTGGATGCTGTGTACAATTTTTCTATGTTTCTACAATGTAACAAGCTTTATAAACACTGCCACGTGTTTACTAACAAACAATGCATTCACATTGAAAAGCCTCCAGGGTGTCCTTTAACTTCCTCAATCATTATGGGACACAGTCTCTGGAAAGACCAAGGGGTATAACGTCCCCCCAGCCCCCACCAAGGGGTATAACGTCCCCCCAGCCCCCTTTTTGTGACTCCCAGTTTATGATTGTGTTTTTTTTTTCAAGCTCTATTGATTCAGTTTAACAACAATTGATGTTGTTGCAGGAACTACTGTGGCGTAACAAGCGTGCGCTACAGGGAATTCCCTGCCCAGGAACATTCCTAAAAAGCACCCGCATGTTTACCTGTAGCGTCCCTATGTTAGCACAATATTCCGGGGCAGGTGCTAGTTGAGCATCTTGCCCCGGAACGCAGCGCTGACCACTGGGATACTCACGGTAGCGCTTCCGCGCCGCCATGGGTAGCACCTCCTGGTGTCAGGCCACACCAGGAGCTTGAACTAGGTCAAGCTCCTGGTGTGGCCTGCTGATTTTTGGTATACACTATTGGTGAACTGCGGATCCCAGACAGTGGAGCAACCTGCCACTGACCCGGCATTTGGTGAGTCCCCCTGTGTTAGCCACACTGTATTTGATCTCCTTGAGTCAGTAAGACTCCATGGAGGGTTGCGCTTCCGGGAGACGAGTCCTGTACGATCTCGCTTTCGTGAGATCACGCAGTGCTTTGGAGGGAGACTCCCTCTGCTCCTCGCGACAAGAGCAAAATCAGGCCACTAGTCTCTCCGCGGAATGAGAGGTGAGTATGGAATTTAATGGGTGGGGGAGGGGTTAGGGGGTGCTCCATGATTCTACAAATGCGGAATCGTGTAGCACCAGCTTTTAAAGCTGGGGTCAGACGAGCACACTGATTGTGCATAGTAACGGATGCACTTTATAACGATGGCATTGTGGTTACATTGTATCAGTTAGTTTTGACTGTTTGATGTTGAGAAAAATAAAAAAACCTGTATGCGGGGGTTTCTCTACATAGGTCTAGCTTTTTCACGTCAATGCCATTTTGGCGTCCATTGCAACATGTGTTGGGTGAAAAGTGTGCTTCGTGTGTTGTTCTCTAGTGACTCCTTTGAAAACAATGACGGACAGCAAACAGTGCGGTCAGACGGACACGAAAAGTGCGCTCGTCTGACCCCCAGCCTTAGGTGGACCTAAAATATGGCTGTCCGCATCCCTGCAGTTATTAGCACTAGGAAATACCTTACTTCTAGAAAAGGTAATAGACCTTTGCGCTCCCATGTCAAATATAGGCAGTGCAACATACAGGAAGCTAGCGCAAAAATGATGTGCTAACGGGGGTAGCATCAGGAATGTACTATAGATGGCATGCGTTAAACACACTTCTCCTGGTGCAACGTCAGCCCCAACTATGGAATAGCGCCCTCTGTGTTTTGCAGAGTTCTTGCTGGACATGTATCAGTATCTCACAATCCATCTCTACCATGTAAAGCTAGGGAACATGTATAACCATAACATCTCCTTTTAGACCGTGAATTGTTATACCTCAGAGAGCCAGGAAATATTTATTCATTTGCATAAAGTCTTAAAGGGATACTATAGGGTTACATTAGGAGTTGGGTGACCAGAGGATTAAACATTAACCCCATCTCCCATTTCAACTGTTGTAGTGACTTCTTTTTTTTTTTTTTGACCCTTCCATCAGAATCCAGCTGTGGTCTTGCATTCCTCGAGATGTCCTCCAACGGGCCCTGTCCAATATAGAAGAGCCCCAACTCCATCACAGCACGTGTCGAAGAGCCCCGCCCCTAACATACATGCTCTAACCCCAGTCAAGCGCGAGGACCCCGGGCTGCCACTCAAAATCCCTGTTATCGGTATATCGGCAATGAAACATGCCGATAACGGGAAAAAACCTGAGTATCGGCCCCGATTATCAGTAGTACCGATAATCGGTCGACCCCCCCCCCCAATGTGCAGCGTGTATGAGCGTATCACAGAGCTCCAAAGTAAAACTCACAAATAAGTATAAAATAAATTAATATATATATATATATATATAATTACAGGCAAGCCCCCAGCCCCAGGCAGGCGAGTGTGCCCCCCCCAGATTCAAGGACCCGGTTGCGGTGGCACCCTCTGCACACCTGGTAGTTACGCCCCTGGTGGGGACGTTACACAATGTAGGTGGAGACTTCTACATAGCGCATTACTTTTTTTGACCTGAATGCCAGGTTTCAGCAGAATTGTTAAAGTGCTCATGTACTGGCTAAATTCGCAGGAGATGGATATCACATTGGTCTTCCTGATGACTTGTTAGGACAAAGATCTGCTATCTGGTCTTTGAGTGAGCCCAGGGCTGTCCTGTAGGGTAGTAAAAACTTTCTGAAACAATGTTTATTTGCTTTAGATAAAATGTGTCTTGCACGTGATAAACCATGGATATGTTAAGAATTATCGGATTCTTTAATGTTTTTAATTTTATACAATGAACTCTTCCCTATTCGGCATTTGAAGTAGTTTTAAATAACTACGAGGTTCTTCTTTCAATAAACACCTGTTTTTTTTATAATTTATGAACTACTTTTTGTGTATTTGTTTTGTTTCTTATGAGAAATTAAGGGCCCTATTCCAAGGTTGGCAATAAGTTAACTTCTCAAGAAGTTGTGATTTTATCACTTGGATTCACTATTCCACTCATGGTGCAAGCTGGGATTCCGCCTCGAGTATAGCGAGCGCTTCCTTGCGTATCCCTACTGTAAATTAACTTCCCCTATACTTTGTATAGGGGGCGTTAATTTGCACATCAGAATGGAAGTGCAAGCTACTTGGAGGTGTTTGCATTTCCATTCGGGAGATGGTATTGCTCATTTACCATCTCATAAAAGCTGGTGTTAAGGGATTTTTCTTATGTAAGCATGATGTGTATTTCTTCTGCTGCATTAAGTTTTCTTGGCTGACCACTGTGTCTCCGGTCCTCAACCTTGCCTGTTTCTTTGTGCTTCTTCAAAATAGCTTGAGCAGCACATCTTGAAAGCCCAGTCTGCCTTGAAGTCTTTGCTTAGGAGAGACCTTGCTGATGCAGTATAACTCGTGTCTTGTTGTTATTATTATTATTATTATTATTTATAAAGCGCCAGCATATTCCGCAGCGCTGTACAATAGGCACAGTATAGACAGGGTTACAATACAATACAATGAACAACATTTGACAAACAGTACAGGAGGAGATAAGGCCCTATTCTCGTAGGAACTCACAATCTAGGAGGGTTGGGGTTGGAAACAGGAGGAGAGGACTGCAAGATGAGAGTGATTGATGGTTGCGTCAGTGAATTGGGTGGTAGGCTTCCCTAAATAGGAACGTTTTAAGGGAGCGTTTGAAGGAAGAGAAGTTAGGGGAAAGTCTGACAGTACGAGGGAGAGCGTTCCAGAGAGTGGGGGCTGCGCGTGTGAAGTCCTGCAGTCTATCATGGGAAGAGGTAATGCGGGGAGAAGCAAGGCGCAGGTCGCTGTTTGACCTTAGGGAGCGGGCTGGGGTGTATTTGGTGATTAGTGAGGACAGGTAGTGGGGAGCTGAGTTAGTGAGGGTTTTGTAGGTAAGGATAAGGATTTTGAACTTAATTCTGCAGTGGATGGGGAGCCAGTGAAGGGACTCGCAGAGGGGAGCGGCAGAGACAGAGCGGCGGGTGAGGTGGATTAGCCTGGCAGAGGCGTTCAGGATGGATTGTAGGGGGGAGAGGCGGGACAGAGGGAGGCCAGATAAGAGATTATTGCAATAGTCAAATCGGGAGATTACCAGGGCGTGTATGAATTGTTTTGTGGTTACAGCGGTAAGAAATGGCTGAATTCTGGAAATATTACGCAGTTGGTATCGGCAGGAGGAGGAAAGAGACTTGATGTGGGGGGATGAAGGAAAGAGAAGAGTCAACTGTAACTTGTTCTTGTACTCCGTCTTGCCATGGTGTATGACCTGTGTCGTGACACTGTTTTACACAACCTCACATTAGCAGCAGCGTTTGGCTGTTCCTTTCCCGGTTTTAAAGCTTTCTATACAGCTGTTTGTTTCCGTTAATGACTGTCACGACCCCTACGCGCGCTGCTGCGAAAGTCGCTCGGTTACGCCACCCACTATCTGTCTCTACACACTTCTCTCTCGCAACAGGGGCACATAGCGCAATATAATGATCCCAGGATTGCAACGCAGTACAAGTCTTCTCTTGAAGCGGGTAATGACTACGTCTCCCACAATCCCTGGCCTCACTTTCCTATTCTATTAGTTACGCTGGCACCAGTCCTCATGGACACTACGCGCGTCGCAGCTGGAGACGCAGGGCTAAGCAACCGCACTGCCTACCCTAGACTCAGACAGTGACTGCATACCCCATAATCCATGCCGTCCTCGACGACCGCAACTCACAATTTCTTATCTACCCGAGCTTAAAACAATAAGCAATTACTCCAATCTCTTAGTTAGCGTGGATCTCCTCAGCCAGAAGCAGAACTTAAATAGATTAGGTTTATTTATGATATAGAACAAAGATTATATATATATATATATATATATCACAGTTCATTTGTTACAGGAAAAATTATAGCTAGAATAAATCAATTAATTACACACTACACAGCAAATAAAAGAAAAGGGTTAACCACAGAGCATTACCTACGACAAACTAATCCGTAAGCTAGCATCGGTACCTCCTGGAAATAGAAGCATGGACAGATCAGTCATCTTTCGACTGTACCCAAAGTGATCAGCCCTGAGCCATGCTTGATTCAGACTATATATAGGGCTGTAGTTTTTCTAAGTTCAGCCTCCTAGCTGGCAGAGCCTTTGCCTACAATCCCCAGAATTCCCCTCTCCGGAGCATGCTCAGTACGCTTTGTCGTTAATCTTTAATTGCCCAAAGGTGTCCTTCTTCCCCCTAGACCCCCCTTAGGGATCCAGGATGTGCTTCCGGTCTTTGAAGATAGGGCCTAAATCTTGAGGCCGGGCTGGGGAGAAAGCTAACCATTTTAAGCTAGGGTCAGACGAACGGGATTTCTACGGACGACGTTAGTACGGAAGACGCAGTAGTGGCCACACAGTCCGTTTATTCGCTGACGTATATTTTGACGGATGTAGGAGGGAAAATAAATTAAAAAGCAAAACCATTTTATCCGTGAAAAATGCTGGACGTATAAATGCAGTCCGTCTGACCACGTTCCATTACTCACACACACAGCTATGCAGACGTTGCGGACGCAGCACACTTTGTGCGGCCGTTCTAGGGGTTGTACGTTCTTGCCTGCCTTGCGCCGTGGGCCGCGGCCATTGTGCATCCGCAGTTCAGTGTGGCCGTACTTCGTGTGTCGGGCTCCGATGGGCTTTCTGTCATGCTATCATGGACGTACTTTTAGGCGCAATCACGGACGTGAACACTACGCTCGTCTGACCCCAGCCTTAGCACTCACCCTCAATAGCTGTGGACACAGGGATACGCTTCCCAAATGGTCAGACACAAATATGAATATGACTCTATATGGAGGAGATAGGTATAAACAGGCACATAGACACATATACACAGGCAGACCCTTATATAGATAGAAATACAGATCTAATCTGCCACAATGACTGTGTGTCAACCTACATATGAAATTGATGATCATTTGCACCTGTGTGTTAGAACTGAGTGGTTAATCATACACCTAATAATGATCCTACAAAATCCTGCATTTAGTGATGCACCCACCGAAATGAAAATTTGGAACTGAAAATGACTTTTTTATAAAACATGAATGTGTGAATAACGTGGGTGCTTTTCGTCCAAAATTAGTCTTTTAGTACATCAATGATTGGTATATGAACTTTAATAATGCAGCCGAAGACGAGAGCAGGAAAAACTTCACTAAAACCGCTATAGTAAATGTGCAAAAAAGGAGGGGTTTCGTCCGGCGCAAAAGATTAAATAGAGAACATTTTCAAAATCTAGAAGTGCAGGTGCCAAATCCTGTATAAACACAGATATACATATATGGTTATTTATTATCTCACAAAATCCTCCTTCCAACAGGACCTCGAGGATCTCAAAAATAAAACAAACTCCAATAGTGACTTTTTACCCTAAATTTTTTTTGTAGAATTGTAATAATATTAGACTTAATTTGAAATTAAAATCAAGCTCCAGGTTTAGCCGGGCCTGCAGGGCACCATGCGAGCTCCAGACCCAGGTTTCGATAATTTCGGAGACTGAAATTTCTGTGCATCCCTACCTGCATGTGTACTAAGATTGCAAGTGTAAGAATTCACACCTGCCTAAAACCTTTGAACAGTAATGTATGTGTGAAGCCCTCTGATGTCACGGGGATCTCCTATTTCATGCCAGCTTCAATGTCCGCTCATACCCTTCCTGTCGCCCTGCCTATTTAACTTGTATGCAGAGCACATCATGAGAAAGGTGGGGCTAGATGACGCAAAAGTTGGAATTAAGATTGCCGGGAGAAATATCAACCACCTCAGATACGCAGATGATACCACAGTAATGGCAGAAAGTGAGGAAGAACTAAAGAGCCTCTTGATGCGGGTGAAGAAGGAGAGCGCAAAACAAAAGTTGGCTTGAAACTCAACATTAAGAAAACCAAGATCATGGCATCTGGCCTTCTCAATTCCTGGCAAATAGATAGGGAATAAATGGAGGTAGTGACAGGTTTTATTTTCCTGGGCTCCAAAATCACCGCAGATGGGGACTGCAGCCAAGAAATTAAAGACGCTTGCTCCTGGGGAGGAAAGCTGTGGAAAATCTAGACAGCATACTAAAAAGCAGAGACCTCACCCTGCCAACAAAAGTGCGTGTAGTCAAGGCTATGGTTTTCCCAGTTGCAATGTATGGCTGTGAAAGTTGGACCATAAGTAAGGCTGAGCGCCAAAGAATTGAGCCCTTTGAACTATGGTGCTGGAGAAGACTTCTGCGAGTCTCTTGGACTGCAAGGCGATCAAACCGGTCAGTCCTAGAGGAGATTAACCCTGACTGCTCTTTAGAAGGCCAGACCCTGAAGATGAAACTCATAGATTTTGGTCACCTAAATGAGAAGGAAGGACTCACTGGAGAAGAGCCAAATGTTGGGAAAGATTGAGGGCAAAAGAAGGGGACACGACAGAGAATGAGGTGGCTGGATGGAGTCAATGGAGCAGTAAGCTTGAGCTTAAATGGACTTCTGAAGATGGTAGATGACAGGAAGGCCTGGAGGAATGTTGCCCATGGGGTCCCAACGGTTCAGACACGACTTCGCAACGAACAACAACAAGAGTTTATTCGGCGCAAGGTCTTGTTACCAGTGGGGTACCTCAGGGGTCAGTACTTGGACCCATTCTCTTTAATATTTTTATTAGTGATATTGCAGAAGGTATTAATGGAAAAGTATGTATTTTTGCTGATGACACAAAGATTTGCAACAGGGTTGACGTTCCTTTTTGGGATCAGCCAAATGACAAATGATTTAGGTAAACTAAAAAAATGGACGGAGCTGTGGCAATTGAGTTTTAATGTGGATAAGTGCAAGATAATGCAACTGGGGTGTAAAAACCCAAGGGCTGAATATAGAATATTTGATACAGTCCTAACCACAACATCTGAGGAAAGGGATTTAGGGGTTATTATTGCAGAGGATCTAAAGGTAAGTAGTCAATGTAATAGAGCAGCAGGAAATGCTAGCAGAATGCTTGGTTGTGTAGGGAGAGGTATTAGCAGTAGGAAAAGGGAAGTGCTCATGCCACTGTACAGAGCACTGGTGAGACCTCACTTGGAGTACTGTGTGCAGTACTGGAGACCGTATCTCCAGAAGGATATAGACATCTTAGAGAGAGTTCAGAGAAGGGCTACTAAAATGGTGTACGGCTTGAAGGAGAAAAGTTACCAGGAAAGGCTTAATGATCTTAACATGTACAGCTTGGAAAAAAGACGAGACAGAGGAGATATGATAGAAACATTTAAATACGTAAAGGGAATCCACAAGGTAGAGGAAGGGAGTAAATTTAAAAGGAAACAAAGTAGCAAAACAAGAGGACATAGTCTTAGATTAGAGGGGCAAAGGTTTAAAAGTAACATCAGGAAGCATTATTTTACTGAGAGGGTGGTGGATACATGGAACAGTCTTCCAGTAGAAGTGGTAGAGGCCAAAACAGTGATTGAATTTAAGCAAGCATGGGATAGGCATAAGGCTATCCTAAACAAAAGATAATTCCAGGTAAAGTATCCATGTAATTGGGCAGACTAGATGGGCCGAAAGGTTCTTATCTGCCGACATTTTTCTATGTTTCTATAAACCTTCCTGTGCTGTTTATGTCCTGTTGCTCCTTGTATTGTATTATAGATTTGGCTTGTTTGACCTTATTTTCTGTGCACCCAACTTCGGCCTTTTTTTTTACTTGTTCTGTGTATCCCTGAACTTGACTCTGTTTCTTGTTATTTCTGGCTTCTATACCTCTAACCCCGTCTTGTCTCTGTTTTTGCCTTCTTTTTGAGTTAGAAGATGCTAACCCAGCCACTCCAAAAGACTGCACCTGTCTTACTACTCTGCCCTTAGGGTCTCACTTCTGTGATGGTTCTTCGTCACTGTAACCAGGGGTCAAGTCCTGGGAAAAAAAAGTGAGGGAACTCACCCACGAATTCCACAACCCCCATTACCTTAAGAAAAATATATATATATATATATAATCACGAGTATAGCCGGACGAGCCGGTGATACCATTTTTATTGGGTTAACTTTACATTTAAAAGACAAACTTTCAAGAGTGTAAACTGGAAACTATACTGATCAGTGACAGGTATCACTACGTACAGGTATACTCGTGATTGTGGCAACTGGACTAACGCATTTTATATATAATATATATCTATCCAGGCACAGACCCCCAGAATAACATACACAGCACTGAGCCCCCAGAATAATATACACAGCACTGAGCCCCCAGAATAATATACACAGCACTGAGCCCCAAGAATAATATACACAGCACTGAGCTCCCAGAATAATATACACAGCACTGAGCCCCCAGAATAATATACACAGCACTGAGCCCCCAGAATAATATACACAGCACTGAGCCCCCAGAATAATATACACAGCACTGAGCCCCCAGAATAATATACACAGCACTGAGCCCCCAGAATAATATACACAGCACTGAGCCCCCAGAATAATATACACAGCACTGAGCCTCCAGGATAATATACACAGCACTGAGCCTCCAGTATAATATACACAGCACTGAGCCCCAACAATAACATAACATGCACAGCACAGAGCCCCCATAATAATATACACAGCACTGAACCCCAAGAATAATATGCACAGCACTGGTTATATGGATATATTTTCCCCAGTTCACATGGATATAATTGCCCTCAGCTCATATGGGTATATATTGCCCCCAGCTCTCATGGATATAATTGCCCCCAGCTCTCATGGATAATGCCCCCAGGTCTCATGGATATGCCCCCAGGTCTCATGGATAATGCCCCCAGGTCTCATGGATAATGCCCCCAGGTCTCATGGATAATGCCCCCAGGTCTCATGGATAATGCCCCCAGGTCTCATGGATAATGCCCCCAGGTCTCATGGATAATGCCCCCAGGTCTCATGGATAATGCCCCCAGCTCTCATGGATAATGCCCCAGCTCTCATGGATAATGCCCCAACTCTCATGGATACTGCCCCCTGGTCTCATGGATATGCCCCTGGTCTCATGGATACTGCCCCTGGTCTCATGGATACTGCCCCTGGTCTCATGGATATGCCCCTGGTCTCATGGATACTGCCCCTGGTCTCACGGATACTGCCCCTGGTCTCATGGATACTGCCCCTGGTCTCACGGATACTGCCCCTGGTCTCACGGATACTGCCCCTGGTCTCACGGATACTGCCCCTGGTCTCACGGATACTGCCCCTGGTCTCATGGATACTGCCCCTGGTCTCATGGATACTGCCCCTGGTCTCATGGATACTGCCCCTGGTCTCATGGATACTGCCCCTGGTCTCATGGATACTGCCCCTGGTCTCATGGATAGTGCCCCTGGTCTCATGGATAGTGCCCCTGGTCACATGGATACTGCCCCTGGTCACATGGATACTGCCCCTGGTCACATGGATAGTGCCCCTGGTCTCATGGATAGTGCCCCTGGTCTCATGGATAGTGCCCCTGGTCTCATGGATAGTGCCCCTGGTCTCATGGATAGTGCCCCTGGTTTCATGGATAGTGCCCCTGGTCTCATGGATAGTGCCCCCGGTCTCATGGATAGTGCCCCCGGTCTCATGGATAGTGCCCCCGGTCTCATGGATACTGCCCCGGTCTCATGGATACTGCCCCCAGCCCAACTCACCTCTGCTGCTGCTGCCGCACATTGCCGGCGGCCACGTGTTTCCTGCTTCAGCGGCCGCTGACAGGAAGTGCAGCCGCTCGCCTGGGATCTATGAAACAGCCAGGCGAGCGGCTCCACTTCCGGTCACCGGCCGTTATAATAGGAAGCACGCGGCCGCCGGCAATGTGCGGCGGCCGCCTGCTAAGCGTTCGGGCTCGGGCCACAGCGGGAACGCTGCGTTCCCGCTGTGGGAGAAGTGCGGGCACGCCGTTCCCGCGCGTTCCCGCTCGACTCGAGCCCTGACTGTAACAATTGCTTCTCAGCAGACGAGGATTGACATGTAGATACACATACACGAGAGATTACAATCGAATTGTATTTGTTATTCTTCGGTCTCTCCCGTTGTACAGCGCTACGGAACTTGTTGGAGCTTTGGAAATGCTTGTAACTGTAATAATTGATGAAAGGGATAATCTAGTTGTGTTTACAGTATGTTTTAATAAATCCTCACTAGTAAAGGAAGCATTTTAGCAACTGAAATTATTGGTCTACCTACATACAATTAAATATATTTTTTCCGTAGTAGACTTCTGCTCTTTTTCTTTTTTGGGTGAGCAGAGGGGGGTATTGAGGGAGAGTCAGCTTTTTGTGTTTTGTATGTTATGTGACTGCTTAGCTGAAGGAGCAAAAGATGAGGTTTGAATTCACTGGAGAGAGAGATGAAGACAGGAGGCTCTGTTAAATGCAAATTAAATGTAAGCTGTTTTAATGTGTAGCTAGAAAGATAAAAAAAAATAACTATTCGGTCTTCTCAAATATTTAAAGAGAATATTTATTTAGTTTTAGCCTTTTTATTTTTTCGAACACCGTGTTTTGTTTCCCAATCGTGACCAGGCGGTTTTACCATTGTCAGTCTGAAAGCGCCCACTGCTGTTTTTACATTTCTGCACTGTTTGTGTTTAGGCCTAATTTTTCTCTTAGGCTAGGGTCAAACGAACGCATTTTTTCGCAGCGAACATCAAAAAGTGCGTCCGAACGCATTGACGTGTTTTTTCACGGAAAGCGCTTAAACGGTCATACGATGCGCATTTTTGTGTGTGATTTTTTACGGATCCAAACCAGGAAACTTTGGGTGTCTGGACGTTATGTTGGCCGGACATGAGCAGCATCTGATGTCTCCTAATCACGCACACTCGCCACTATGCGGGCGCAGTGCACTCTGTACGTCAGTACTAGCGGTTCAGCATTCTCGAAAAAATGCGTTCATTTTCCACTTGCGTTGCACGGCCGGACTTTCATGCGGCCGGACTTCGTATATTGGCCGTCATTGCGCATCATTTGCTGCTACTGCGGCCGTGATTAAGTGCGCCTAAACGCACGTTAAAAAGTGCGCTAATCTGACCCCAGCCTTACTCGTTTATGCAACCCACGCATATTATATACCGTTTTTCCCGTCATTATATGGACTTTTGAAAGTTACCATTTTTAAATCATATCTTCTAATTTACTATAAAAAAATTATGAAATATGATGAAAAAATGGAAAACACACTTTTTCAAACTTTAATCCCCAAAATCTACAACTGCCAAAAAAAGACCCCGGCTAAATAGTTTCCAAATTTCGTCCTGAAACTAGAAATATCCAATTTTTACATGTTTTTACTTTTTAACCCCTTCACTGCTGAACCATTTCACCTCTGTGCTGAGCTCATTTTGACCGTTTTATGTGCATCATGTTTAAACCAGATTTGAAGTCCTATTTTATTACACCTCCAGACAATTTTCTTTTTAAAAATCCCTTTTTTATTTTTCATGATCAGGCCTTTCCAATGATACCAAACATGACCCTCTAGCTGCCACGGATAGGGAGTTAAAGGGGATGCAGATGATCCCCTAGCTCCAGTTGGCAACTGGGGGTTAACTGTCCAACTGAAAAAAATTACCCTTAAGGACCAAGGACGTACGTCATGGTCCTTTAACCCCCCCCCTCCCTCCATATACTCGCCTCTCTGGCCGGGGACCCATGTTGGACTGGCTTCCTTGAAGCCTGCCCAGTGGTTTTATGGCCCCCGGCCGTCACAATGACGCCAAGCCTCTGGATCACCCCTCACCCAGTGACGTCATCACCATATGTGCGATGGCGTCAGTTGGACAGTTAACCCCCAGTTGCCAACTGGAGCTAGGGGATCATCTGCATCCCCTTTAACTCCCTATCCGTGGCAGCTAGAGGGTCATGTTTGGTATCATTGGAAAGGCCTGATCATGAAAAATAAAAAAGGGATTTTTAAAAAGAAAATTGTCTGGAGGTGTAATAAAATAGGACTTCAAATCTGGTTTAAACATGATGCACATAAAACGGTCAAAATGAGCTCAGCACAGAGGTGAAATGGTTCAGCAGTGAAGGGGTTAAAAAGTAAAAACATGTAAAAATTGGATATTTCTAGTTTCAGGACGAAATTTGGAAACTATTTAGCCGGGGTCTTTTTTTGGCAGTTGTAGATTTTGGGGATTAAAGTGGGATGACGTCAGTGGGTGAGGGGTGATCCAGAGGCTTGGCTGGCATCCACGATGTTGGCCACCTCCTGGGAGTGAATCACGATCCGGCGCCTGAGGTGTTAAAGCGAGGCACCGCTGGAATGAGCCCTCTCCAGCAGTGCCTCTCTTCTTTTCCTATCTGCAGCAATTCGGGAGTGAGAGGGCTCCAAAGGAGCCCCCCTCCCCTTTCACATTCTTCCCAGCAGGCACAGAGGGGCACCCAGCAATGACGTCATTGTGACGGCCGGGGCCCATAAAACCACTGGGCAGGCTTCAAGGAAGCCAGTCCAACATGGGTCCCCGGCCAGAGAGGCGAGTATATGGAGGGAGGGGGGGGGGGTTAAAGGACCATGACGTACGTCCTTGGTCCTTAAGGGTAATTTTTCCCAGGACGTACTAATTGCAAATCCATGTGTGAGCTGGGGCAAATCCATGTGTGAGCTGGGGGGCATATCCATGTGTGAGCTGGGGCAAATCCATGTGTGAGCTGGGGCAAATCCATGTGTGAGCTGGGGCAAATCCATGTGTGAGCTGGGGCAAATCCATGTGTGAGCTGGGGCAAATCCATGTGTGAGCTGGGGCAAATCCATGTGTGAGCTGGGGCAAATCCATGTGTGAGCTGGGGCAAATCCATCCGTGAGCTGGGGGGCATATCCATGTGTGAGCTGGGGCAATATCCATGAGCTGGGGGGCATATCCATGTGAGAGCTGGGGGGCATATCCATGTGTGAGCTGGGGGCATATCCATGTGTGAGCTGGGGGGCATATCCATGTGTGAGCTGGGGGCATATCCATGTGTGAGCTGGGGGGCATATCCATGTGTGAGCTGGGGGCATATCCATGTGTGATCTGGGGGCAGTATCCATGAGCTGGGGCGTATCCATGAACTGGGGCAAATCCATGTGTGAGCTGGGGCAAATCCATGTGTGAGCTGGGGCAATATCCATGAGCTGGGGGCATATCCATGTGTGAGCTGGGGCAATATCCATGTGTGAGCTGGGGGGCATATCCATGAGCTGGGGGGCATATCCATGTGTGAGCTGGGGGGCATATCCATGTGTGAGCTGGGGGCATATCCACGTGTGAGCTGGGGGGCATATCCACGTGTGAGCTGGGGGCATATCCACGTGTGAGCTGGGGCAAATCCACGTGTGAGCTGGGGCAAATCCATCCGTGAGCTGGGGCAAATCCATCCGTGAGCTGGGGGGCATATCCATGTGTGAGCTGGGGCAATATCCATGAGCTGGGGGGCATATCCATGTGAGAGCTGGGGCAATATCCATGTGTGAGCTGGGGGGCATATCCATGTGTGAGCTGGGGCATATCCATGAGCTGGGGGGCATATCCATGTGTGAGCTGGGGCATATCCATGTGTGAGCTGGGGGCAGTATCTATGAGCTGGGGCAAATCCATGTGTTAGCTGGGGCAAATCCATGTGTTAGCTGGGGCAAATCCATGTGTTAGCTGGGGCAAATCCATGTGTGAGCTGGGGCAAATCCATGTGTGAGCTGGGGCAAATCCATGTGTGAGCTGGGGCAAATCCATGTGTGAGCTGGGGCATATCCATGTGTGAGCTGGGGCAAATCCATGAGCTGGGGCAGTATGAATATATATATATATCGGGGGGGATATACATGTGAGCTGGGGGCATTTTTATATGGTCTGTTCTTATTGGAAAGCGTCACGTGACGATTAAAGAAAAGTATCGGTACTCGGTATCGGTGAGTACTTTTAAAAAGTATCGGTACTCGTACTCGGTCTTAAAAAAGTGGTATCGGTGCATCCCTAGATAAATGCATTTTGCTTTTTCATTTACCATATTGGGTTTGACCAAAGCATGTAGCAGTCAGAATGCACGCGTGAGTCTTTTTATTATTATTTTTTATTAATATGAATTGGTTCTGCTGCGTCTGTAGAGCTGAAAGTAACTTTATTAAAGAAAATGTGGAATATTTGCTTCTTAAAAAGCAAATTATTTATTTTTAAGCCAGGAAGTTGGAATAGTAAACAGATAAGAAATCGCATGAATTGTATTACTTTGATCCTAGATGATTGCTCTCATTTGAGTGTATTGCTAAATCACTAGATGACATATTTTAAACTCGCTGTGCAGACCCCTCAGCTCTTAAAGTGGCTGACGCAAGTAAAAGCAACATGCAGAAGGACTAATGTCTACTCACGTTTCTGAGAGCAGCGCACGCAATGACTGCAGCTGTAAAATGTCTGCTGTAAAAACGGAGAACATCTGTTTAAAGATGTTTAACATACCCCTGAGAACACTACTGTGAGGCGTTCTTGAAGAGGACCACTCCAAGGCTGATAAACCACCGCTTTAATGCATTATAGAAGCATTGCGTTTTAAATGCTCTGTATTAAAAACATATATCTACCTTTTGACTGCCGTGCTGCTGCTGCAGTCTGATCCTATTTGTGGATATCCATTATCCAGGAACTGTCAGATCTCCCATACGTATTATTGGCAGTATTGATGAACATGTGAGCGTGCATGACATTACAACCCTGGGGTCATTAATTATTAAGTCATTGAGAAAGAATGTGTCACAATAGAAATGTGTTTAGTATCAGATCATAACCTGTGGCTCATTGTTCAGTCAAAAAAATATGCAGGTCTATTCAAAGAAAGGTGAACTCGGGAGAATTGGCAGGAGAAAAGAACCATCTAGACCAAATGGCCAATTTGGAAAGTGAAATAAATGGGAAAAGTTTTCTGGTTTGGCTATTTTGAGCTCAAATTTTCACTTCTCCAGTCATTCTCCTGAGTTTCACCTTTCTTTGAAAAGACCTGATGATGTTCTTATGAGCGTGCATGGGGAGATGGTGGGAAGATCACCATGTTAAAGGGACACTGCTCATCCTGACCACTTTATAATTTTAAAGTGGTCAGGATCAGGGTTATCCAAAGAGATCCGAATTGCTTGAGAAAGGTAACCGAACGCTGAAAATCAGTGTTCGGTTACCTTCCCTGGCCATTCGGCTATCCAGAGAGCAGGCAATTCGCCAAATCCTGGCGAATTGCCTGCACATACGGTGCCTGTTCGGTGCCTGTTCGAGGGCAGTGAAATCCCCATAGAGAAGCACTGCTTCGGCTATTCAGAGAACTCAAACCAGCAGTGAAAGGTTCCCGAAATGCCCTGCCATTCGGTGGTTTAATTCGGCAAATTTATTCAGGAGAATCCCATAGGCTTCAATGTTAAAAATATTCCCGTTTTAATTCAATATCTAATAAACCGTTCATTATAAAATTCTGCAGCAAAGAGTCTCTTTATTTATAGATTTTTTAGGATCTTTTAAGCATTTTTCAGATTTTTTAATTTTTTTTTTAAAAGTCCGATTACTTATTTTTTTCTGTAACAGCCCTCTTTATTATCATTCCCTGGACCTCCTGTGAAAATTTCAGACATTTTCGCTCAGTAGTTTCTTTGCAAACAGCGTTTCATTTTCCCAGATTCATACAAATGGTTTTGCTAATTTATTCACTGCCTCCTCTACGTCACAGCTGCTTCGGCTCTGTGTGATTCGGCTCCTGTTCGGCTCATGTTCGGCTTTTTCGAAGGTTAATCCAGATGTTTTTGCTTGTTTTCAGCGTGCATTCGGTTAGTTTTCGTCGGGTTTGCGGCAGCTTTTCCCTGCAATTCGGGGACCCTGTGGTGTTTGCTGAATACACCGCAGGGTCACCGAAATGCAATCGGCAAAAGGAACCGAATTGAAGAGAACGAAAAGTCACCGAACGTGCGGTGACTTTTCGAATCTCTTTGGATAACCCTGGATGTGTGACGTGCCCCCATCCCAGCTCCCTCGATCTGGTGAACTCATGGGGTGAAGTGGAGCAGTTTCCTCCACCCATTGTCACCAGCAGCTGGGATTTTTTACTTTTGTGGCTGCCGGTCACTAGTGACGCCGGCACGCAGAGTCCCATTGCGGTGTACAATTTGCAGTTCCTACACTACACAAGTTGTAAAGGAGCGCAAATTGCTTGGAAAAGATACAATGATTTCCAGGTTCAGGAGTCTGAGCTGAAGAGGAGGAGCAGCATGTGGCGCGGGACAAAAATGGGTAAATTCTTCTGAAATTAAAATTAATAAATTTGGCAGAGACTGCCGGCAGCCTCTGTCCAATTATTTAAGGGCAAAAAATGGGAATTGTTTTTAGTTGAGTATCCCTTTAAGAAATACTTTTATTGGGTCATGCCAAAAATTAATCTGCATAAGAAAAGTTAGCTTATTAGATTCAATTAGTTTTATTCTAAGCCAAGTGTAAACTTGTGTAACTTTGACCAATGTTTACTGGATCGCTGATAAAAAAAAAAGTTATTATTTTACTGGAAGCCTTAATCAGTCTATTTTATTATTATTATTGTCATCATTTATATAGCACCAGCAATTTCCGCAGCGCTTTACAATAACCGAAGGGACCGAGATGCACATAAACAGATATAGAATGGAAACGAGGTGTAGAGGGCCCTGCTCATAGGAGCTTACAATCTAGAGGTATTGGGGTTGAGGAAGACGAGGGGAATTTTACTGGATAGCAGGATCATTAGTGCCTGTGAAAGGGCAATAACTGGAAATGGCCGCCATCTTGTATACCGGCAGCCAACTTGCATGGTTTTTATTCCGAGAAATACTAACTACCTCTTTTAAACAGTTTGCATAGACTCTAACATTCTAGAGATTTCTGTTGTAGCAATTAAAATGTAGAATCCTAGTTAGTTTAAACAGAGGTGCCAAGAAAGCCTATTTAAGCAGGCAAGGTCACCCAGGGCCCGAACCTGGATAGCGAACAGAACAAAGGATTCTGTCTCTGCAGTTGCGTTCTTATCAATGTAGGAGTATCATCTTGACTGTGAGAAGGTACCAGATTCCATGCCTCCCTTCAAAATCAAGTTTTGTGTCCAAATTGTTTATTAAAAGTATAATTGCAATGTTGTCGTTGTCTTGGAGATGGAGGGAGGGGGCATGCTCTCAGGGGATGTACCCAGGTTGTACCTTTTTGATTTCTAATGTAGAAGATTGTGTATTTGCCCCAAGACAGGCACTTGAGATTTTGGATTCAGTCCTGCTCAAGTCTGGTACCACACCTTTCCTGCAGTTAACTCGTGTCCGGAGCTTCATTGTCCGCACTATGTCAACCTTTCCCGAATAAATCAACAGATTAACCGTTAAACCAGTGGTTTGGGAATGGTGGGGCAATAGACGCAGCTTCAATCCTATGAGTAGGTGAGCAGAAGGATAAATTGTGTCAGGGATGTGGTACGCTAATCTGAAGAGATGGATTTTGAAGGCCCGAGGATCAGGGGAGAGTTTGATAGGACGAGGCAAGTCATTCCACAGGACTGGAGCTGCCCTCGAGAAGTCTCGGAGGCTAGAATTGACTGTGCAGGTGACAGGCAGAAAGCGTCACACTGCAGGTTATTTGTGTGGTCACAGTGCCCTGAATGTCCTGTCCCCTCTCCACAAGGTACTTATATTGCTGATTGAGCCCTCAGTGCCAGGGCTTAGCTCCTCCCAAAAGTTCAAATCCACAGGCACTGATGTGAGCGTCAAACATCAGGACCCAGAAGTTGGAGTCAAGTTGGGACTTGTGTCCCTCCAATGGCTCGCAATGAATGCCAATGGCTTGGCTCGACACGTGTTTGCAAGACGTCATCAGCTTGTAACATTGAGAGGATTGGTGAGGCTGAGCAGCACCACATTCAACATGAGTGTGCGTTCTGTGTGATGACATCTAACTATATCTGAAAGCTCACATACAGCGATTGTTCTGTGAAACCGCAGCCAAGGATTGGTGTAGTGCATGCGCGCATAGCTGAGGATAGGTGCCGCGCAGGTGCACGCAGCACCAATCTATTGGTCTGTGCATGCACTGCGGGAACTTTGCTACAAACGTGTGCATGTTCTGAGTGTTGGGCAAATTGTGTTACATATGACATGCAGTTTGCGTATGTTGGCAAAATTACATTAGAGGCTGCAGGGACTTCTGCCTTTTGGAAGCCCTGAGCTGAAGGAGAAAAGGTGAGTATTTTCTCCTAATCTAAAAAAAATAATAATTAAAAAAAATAGCTGTCAGCAACAACTGCACAATTATTTAATGGGGGGAAAAGGAGGGAAGGGGGTGTAATTTATTTTTAATGGAAAACCTTTAATGTACAAGTGAATATTACCAAAATTTCTCAGTACGTTTCCAGATTAATGATCTTGCGCTATATGCTTTACAGATGTGTTAAAAATGATTTCTTATTGTCGTCTCTTAAGTAAAGGAATTGATTTTATTATATTCTTCATATGCAGCTATGGTAATGTGTATAATGGAACAACTTGGTTACACAGATAAGATAATGTGTTAAAACTAGTGCTGAACCAATTTATTAAAGTTTTCAGAGCAAAACTTGTTTTTCTCATATTTTGTTTACTTTTTTAGGAGGTGAAAATGTCCCTTTTCATTTGGTTTAATTAAAAACCAATTAAGATGTAATCAAAGCCAATATTTATATTCCTGTCATGAAAAATAAAGTGGCTTTCTGGGGGAAGAACATGATCTTCTTGTGGTCTTTTGTCCGTAACGTTCATACGTTTGATTTTGATCACACCATGCTTTAGAATCCACTGGTGTCTTTTCAGAGTTCTGCTTGAAACCAACATGTATCGTCTCTAATCCCACAGTCAGTAATCACCAAACATGCATAATGCATGACAAATGCTGTCTCGGGAGAATTAATTAATGTGATCTCGCACAATCAACAGCAGATGACTGTTTGACAAACAAGAGTCTGAAGTCAAGAAAGACTGAAGTCATTTTTTTTTCTGGTTTGCATCCTCATTTCTTACATAGGCGTTACAGTAATGTGTAACTATCAGATACTACAAGCAGGAAGACCTCACTTTCCTGTATACATACAATAAACTCCTACTTTTGGCATATTACGGAGGTAAGTGCAGGAATAACACAAAATCTTTTACACTGATGAAATACATTGATGCAAGGGACAGGTTACTCCAGCAGGAAAGCATTTCATCCAAGCAAGGACTTTACTACCCCATCCTTGAGTTTATATAGCCCCTGCAACAACCTGCAGTGTTTAGTGCTAGTGTTCAATCCTAAAATAAACATGATGTATGTTTTTACATATACAGTCAGGTCCAGAAATATTGGGACATCAACACCATTCTAACATCTTTGGCTCTATACACCACCACAATGGAGTTGGAATGAAACAAACACAATGTGCTTTAACTGCAGACTGTCAGCTTTAATTTGAGGGTATGTACATCCAACTCAGGTGAATGGTGTAGGATTTACAGCAGTTTGCCGATGTGCGTCCCACTTGTTAAGGGACCAAAAGTAATGGGACAGAATAATAATCATAAATCAAACTTTCCCTTCTTAATTCTTGGTTGCAAATCCTTTGCAGTCAATCACAGCCTGAGGTCTGGAACGCATAGACATCACCAGACGCTGGGTTTCATCCCTGGTGAGGCTCTGCCAGGCCTCTACTGCAACTGTCTTCAGTTCCTGCTTGTTCTTGGGTCATTTTCCCTTCAGTTTTGTCTTCGGAAAGTGAAATGCATGCTCGATGGGATTCAGTTCAGGTGATTGACTTGGCTATTGCTTAACATTCCACTTCTGTCCCTTCTAAAACTCTTTGGTTGTGTAGCGCTGGTTTAAATCCTGCCGCTGTAGTTACTTGTTTCTGGCCACCAGGGGGAGAGTTCCTGAAAATGCGTCCTATGACTACAGTTCTATGCCTTCATTGGAAGGATCATACTCCGAGGAGATGTCTGTTCCAGTTCTGAGTGAAAGACCTGAACCTGTATCGGTAATACTTCCGATTTGAAGAAGAGCTGATTGAGCCAGAGCCAAAACGTTCTGTCCGACCCCCTCAAAGACTCACCTACGACTCACCAGGACATAGCACTGAAGAGCAAGAAGAGTTTGCACAAGGTGCAACAAGAGTGGTAATGTAATTAATTTAATTTGTAAATAAGTATCTGACAATGTAAAAAAGGATGAGAAATAAGTATGCGGACAGTAGCCAAAAAATAGGAGGGTTAGTGCAATACCAATTTAGAAGTAATGAGATTTGCCAATAAGCAAGACGAGCAGCCAACATACAGGTAGTACAAGCTACCCAGAGAGACAAGAAATCGCTATAATAAGTGTGGTAACAACCACATACACATAACAGTGGAAGCTTGCTATACCTCGGTGGTTTAAGCCACCTACATAACCAAGATCACAGGTATGCTAAATGAACGCCAAATAAAACCCATAGGGCAAGGTCCACAAGGAAGTTACAGAAATAGAACTGTTAAAAACAAGAGAGAATGCATATCTCGACCGGTTTCGCCCGACCAGGGCTTAATCAAGAGATAAAATGCCCGCCCCATTGATCCCTATAAATACCTCCAAGATTTTGATTGAAAATGCAATCATGCGGCCAGCTGAGAAGCAACCCAATTAGACGTGATTGTAAGGTACCAGCACGTGAGTAGTCACGTGACATCAGGAGACCAATGACTGGTCGATTGCTGGTATCCCAGCAACCAAAGACGCGACAAGAAGTTAGTTGGTTACAAAGATCCAGGTCCCGATAGAGACTTCCTAATACGTAAGGACCATGTGACATCAAGGGACCAATCAGACATCAATTAGTGGTGTCAAGACAACAAAAGACGCGCTGGCACCGTGGAATAACCATCGCCGTCATAACTGAATAGCGACATCCATAAGAGTGATATAATTCATAACATATTCCTGGTTATATAAAAAGGAGACACCCAGGGGATGACACAAGTACAAAATAGCTGGGTGCATATACAATGACGGCAGAAAGGGCTGAGTTGAATGGGGGGCATGCACAAAATACCAAGGTAGTCCAAAAGGTAACTTACCCCAGCCCATAACCCTAAAAATTAACAGAGTGGTCTACAAAATAATTCAATTGCGGAAGTACCTGGCACCTATAATATCAAAAGTGTATAAAAACCCTTTAATAATATAAAGAGGGGTTGTTAAAGGAGAAGAAGCCACATGTGCCAAATTATGAAAAATATTGAAAAATAGAGGAAAATAGGGGAAAAAATGGATAAAACATCAAAGAAAGAAAACTTATTCTTTCTTTGATGTTTTATCCCATTTTTTTCCCTATTTTCCTCTATTTTTCAATATTTTTCATAATTTGGCACATGTGGCTTCTTCTCCTTTAACAACCCCTCTTTATATTATTAAAGGGTTTTTATACACTTTTGATATTATAGGTGCCAGGTACTTCCGCAATTGAATTATTTTGTAGACCACTCTGTTAATTTTTAGGGTTATGGGCTGGGGTAAGTTACCTTTTGGACTACCTTGGTATTTTGTGCATGCCCCCCATTCAACTCAGCCCTTTCTGCCATCATTGTATATGCACCCAGCTATTTTGTACTTGTGTCATCCCCTGGGTGTCTCCTTTTTATATAACCAGGAATATGTTATGAATTATATCACTCTTATGGATATCGCTATTCAGTTATGACGGCGATGGTTATTCCACGGTGCCAGCGCGTCTTTTGTTGTCTTGACACCACTAATTGATGTCTGATTGGTCCCTTGATGTCACATGGTCCTTACGTATTAGGAAGTCTCTATCGGGACCTGGATCTTTGTAACCAACTAACTTCTTGTCGCGTCTTTGGTTGCTGGGATACCAGCAATCGACCAGTCATTGGTCTCCTGATGTCACGTGACTACTCACGTGCTGGTACCTTACAATCACGTCTAATTGGGTTGCTTCTCAGCTGGCCGCATGATTGCATTTTCAATCAAAATCTTGGAGGTATTTATAGGGATCAATGGGGCGGGCATTTTATCTCTTGATTAAGCCCTGGTCGGGCGAAACCGGTCGAGATATGCATTCTCTCTTGTTTTTAACAGTTCTATTTCTGTAACTTCCTTGTGGACCTTGCCCTATGGGTTTTATTTGGCGTTCATTTAGCATACCTGTGATCTTGGTTATGTAGGTGGCTTGAACCACCGAGGTATAGCGAGCTTCCACTGTTATGTGTATGTGGTTATTACCACACTTATTATAGCGATTTCTTGTCTCTCTGGGTAGCTTGTACTACCTGTATGTTGGCTGCTCGTCTTGCTTATTGGCAAATCTCATTACTTCTAAATTGGTATTGCACTAACCCTCCTATTTTTTGGCTACTGTCCGCATACTTATTTCTCATCCTTTTTTACATTGTCAGATACTTATTTACAAATTAAATTAATTACATTACCACTCTTGTTGCACCTTGTGCAAACTGTTCTTGCTTGTTATTATTGGGTTATGCCCGTGAGTGGTGAATTGAGCCTTATCCTTTTGTTTTTTCATAGCACTGAAGAGGCTGTTGCCACAGTGCGAAGGTTGCCTGAAGTGTCTGCTATGTTAGCGGAGTTAGCTAGAAGTATGAGTAAACTTGAGGATATATACCTAACCCAGGGGTCAGCAACCTTGGCTCCCTGATGTTTTGGGAACTACATTTCCCATGTGGCTCAGTCAGCCTAATACATGACCGAGCATCTTGGGAGATGTAGTTCTGAAAACATCAGGGAGCCAAGGTTGCTGACCCATGACCTAACCCATTGTATGCTTGCTGCTGAGCCTATGTATATCGACTGATGTAATGTTGAAATGTAATGTGACTGTTACACCTCCTTGGAGAGACCCAAGAGTTCTAGGAGGGGGAGAGTGTAGTGGGAGAGTGTAGCGCTGGTATAAATCCTGCCGCTGTAGTTACTTGTTTCTGGCCACCGGGGGAGATGAACGCAATGTAAACGGGTACTGGACACTTTCGGACTACGTTTTCCAGCATGCTTTGGGGCAGGAACAGGAAGTGGGTGGAAAAAACCGAGAGACATCCGCAACCTTGTGCAGAGGAGAGCCAGTGCGCGCCAAGGGGTGATTAGAGAAAGATGCACGTGAGACAAGGAGCGATCGTGACCAGTCCGGAGCGCAGGTGCTGCTTTGCGGAGCTGGAGATCAACCAAAATCACTTGCCAAAAGACCTGTTAACCTATCAGTGAGAAGTTTTAAAGCTACAGAGCTGCAGAAGGACCCCAAGTTAGGCGACCGCGATGATCTAACGGGAGTGCAGGCGGTGAGCTGAGCATCTTGTGGCAGAAACAGACAAGCGGATCCGGTGGCACAGAGTCCCAGTCAAGTCGAGCGGAAAGACGTCCTGGGTCGAGCAGAGCGCAGAGTATCTGGTGGATGGGTGAGAGGCCTTCCCGGCCACAGTGAAAAATAATAAAGTGTGCTGCAGTTTGTCTAAACCTACAGGGCCCCAACGTGACTAGTCGAAGACACATTGAAACCATTCACTGGCCAGTTGAATCTAGTACCCGGGTACCAACACACTCATACACATACACCTTTCTTGGGACACAACCTGTACGGGACTCACATTTCAGCAATGAAGGGGTTAAAATTCCTTTTTCTTTTTCCGCTGCGCGTTTCTCGCATTACGAACTTCTGTAAATATATATATATGTATACCGTGCTGCTATATGCCAGTTTGAGATCAGTAAACTATATAACTTCTAAAATCCACAACAGTGCTGGTGTATGTTTATTCCCTAGTGCGGGGAGACTGACCTGAAGTTTAAATTCAGCGGCTCCTCCGGGAGTGAGCGCTACAGTTGCTTTTGCCGTATGCTTTGGGTCATTGTCCATCTGCACTTTGAAGCGCCGTCCAATGAGTTCTGCAGCATTTGGCTGAATGTGAGCAGATAATAATATTGCCCGAAACACTTCAGAATTCATCCTGCTGCATTTGTCAGCTGTCACATCATCAATAAATACAAGAGAACCAGTTCCAATGGCAGCCATACATGCCCACGCCATGACACTACCACCACCATGCTTCACTGATGAGGTGGTATGCTTAGGATCACGAGCAGTTCCTCTCCTTCTCCATACTCTTCTCTTCCCATCACTCTGGTACAAGTTAATCTTGGTCTCATCTGTCCATAGGATTTTGTTCCAGAACTGTGAAGGCTTTGTTAGGTGTTGTTTGGCAAACTCTAATCTGGCCTTCCGGTTTTTGAGGCTCACCAATGGTTTACATCTTGTGGTGAACCCTCTGCATTCACTCTGAAGTCTTCTCTTGATTGTTGACTTTGACACACGTACACCTACCTCCTGGAGAGTGTTCTTGATCTGGCCAACTGTTGTGCAGGGTGTTTTCTTCACCAGGGAAAAAATTCTTCGGTCATCCACCACAGTTGTTTTCCGTGGTCTCCCAGGTCTTTTGGTGTTGCTGAGCTCACCGGTGCGTTCCTTCTTTTTGAGAATGTTCCAAACAGTTGTTTTGGCCACACCTAATGTTCTTGCTATCTCTCTGATGGGTTTGTTTTGTTTCTTCAGCCTAATGATGGCTTGCATCACTGCTAGTGACAGCTCTTTGGATCTCATCTTGAGAGTTGACAGCAACAGATTCCAAATGCAAATAGCACACTTGAAATGAACTCTGGGCCTGTTATCTGCACATTGTAATTGGGGTAATGAGGGAATATCACACACCTGGCCATGGAACAGCTGAGAAGCCAATTGTCCCATTACGTTTGGTCCCTTAACAAGTGGGAGGCACATCTGAAAACTGCTGTAAGTCCGACACTGTTTACCTGAGTTGGATGTACATACCCTCAAATTAAAGCTGACAGTCTGCAGTTAGTGCACATTGTGTTTGTTTCATTCCAACTCCATTGTGGTAGTGTATAGAGCCAAAGATGTTAGAATTGTGTTGATGTCCCAATATTTCTGGACCTGACTGTATATAAAGTCCAAGAGACACCGAACACCGGTATACAAAAAGTGTTTCTTGCTCTGGTGCTTCACCTGACTGCAGACAGCATAGATAAATGGTGAAGATTCAGGCGCACAAAGAAGCTGTATTAAAAATAGAAAATCTTTATTGCATAGGATCTACATATCAGTCCTAACTGGGACTTTCCTCCAGATAATGCATACAGGAAAAACAACCATATGTAGCGCTACTCCCGCGAGAGCTGCTGTAATATACGGGCCTTCTGTCCCACTCCAGTGATCACTGACCTCCACCTCTGGCGCCAAAGACACTGCTGATACTCAAAAAAAAAAAAAAAAAGGGTTTATTAGGACTAGCAAGCAGCCCTTCTGAAGGATAAAGTGGTTAACAGTATAACAACATCAATTGGAATAATTTAACATCACCATTCCGTGACGTAATAAATGAACGAACAGTAAGCTTGATTGTTCAACAATGCTCAATTATTGACTAGGTTTGACTTAACCGACATTAAGAACCTATCTAGGCCTTATGAATTCTACCTAACCACTGGCAAGTGGGAACTACACAAACTCTCAAGTCTGCTAGCGTTGGGGCCCTTTGAACTCTGTCGTTGGGTACCATTTAATGTGAAACCATAATTTTATTCCGCAATATAGGAAAGGAAATCTTCGCAAAGTGTCACAGGGTAACAAGATCAGTAACTGCAGCGACCCTCCTTTTTAGAGGGAGCTGCGTGGACAGTAGAATGTGGTCGGATAACAAAGTTAGCAATATCAACTCACGCGGGCAGCTGAAAGCCTCTCTCCGTTAGATACACTCACTCTTTCCCCGCTGTCGGTAGCCGGATCACTATCCCTGCCGACGAAAGCACACGAGGTCAGCCGGATTCTCTCCTCTGCTGGACACACTCACTTCTTCCTCGCTGGACGGTAGCTCGATCGCTATCTCTGGCAATGGGAACACACGAGGCCAGCCGGAAGCACAATCCGCCAAACAGGACCATCCACTTAGTCTGTCTCTGTCTCTCTGCCCCTCACCTTCCCTGACACGTGCTCTTCCTCCTCTAGAAACGCGGGCCCTCTCCTCCCGCCTACACTGACACGCCCCCTCCACTTACACGCCCCCCTCCACTGCTGGGAGGCATAGTTTTCTTTCTGTAAACTTGCATTGGGTCATCTGTACTGAGCACTACATGTTCCAAAATTCCTTGTGATACTTTCAGTCCTCCCAGCATTAAACAACTTCCTTTGCCAATGAAGAGACAAGGAAAGCAGGGGGGAATTTCCCCACAGCTGTGACAGGCTGCATGTGGGAAACACAAGTCCACAGGCGGTCTGAGAGGTTCCCGCTACACATATATATGCACACCCCAATCAAGTGATGTGTACTTGGGGTTGCTTGATTGGGGTGTGTGTTATGTGAGCTGGGAAACAGGTAGCGGGTGCAAGTGCTCTCTGGGGTGAGCACTCTTGCAAGGTTCAGAGACCAGACCAGTGACTTTTCTTCAAACGGTGGTAAGTTTATTGCAGCAACCCACAGGTTATACACCACACTGTATATTGCTCAAAATAACAGTTCAAAAGCAAAGAAATTCCTAGCCGTGTCCTGGCACTAACTAAACATACAATAGCCCTGACTAACAACCTTTGCAAACCTAGTGTTTGTCAGGCTTCAGAAACCAACCTTGTGCTCCAGCAGATAGAGGTCTCCCTCCCCAGACTCCAGAGCGATGTCTGTTTGCCTCACCTGCACTAAATTGCCACTGAGGCAAAGTGCAAAACCAGGTGCTTAGAGGTTCCGGAAGGTGTAAGAGCGAAATCTGGGTGACACATAAACCCCGGACAGGACCTTTCCTTGCTCTCTACATGATGCCCTGTTACATACCCTCCCCCTTGTTTCAACCCCCTGGGTGGAACACTGTCAGCTACACAAGCGTAGACTCTGGACAGAGCATCTACATTGGCCATTTTGTTACCCGGTCGATGCTTCACAGTGAAGCTGTAGTCCTGCAATGCCAGAAACCAACGATTCACACGTCTATTGGTCTCCTTTTTTAGAGCCATCCATTTGAGGGGAGCATGGTCAGTCACAAGATCAAACTGGCGCCCTAATAAATAATATCTTAAGGCATCCAATGCCCATTTAATAGCCAAACCCTCCTTCTCAATCACTGCATATTTCTGTTCATGATTGTTTAGTTTTCTGCTTAAGTACACTACAGGGTGTTCCTCACCATTATGTACCTGTGACAAAACTGCCCCTAGACCAACATCAGATGCATCAGTTTGGACTACAAAGTCCTTGGAAAAATCAGGGGAGTAGAGGATTGGCTGTGCACAAAGAGCCCTCTTCAGGACCTGGAAAGATTCCTCAGCTTCTGGGGACCATTTGACCATTAAATTCTTCCCTTTGGTAAGGTCTGTCAAAGGGGCTGCAAGAGTTGCAAAGTTTGGGATAAACCTCCTGTAGTATCCCGTTATCCCAAGGAAAGCTCTGACTTGTTTTTTACTGGTGGGACGTGGCCACTCCTGAATGGCTTCTACTTTGTTTAGCTGGGGTTTTATGACTCCACGCCCAATCGTGTAACCTAAATATTTGGCTTCCTCTAACCCCAGGGCACATTTTTTTGGATTAGCAGTGATACCTGCTCTATGGAGAGTTTCCAAGACAGCTTGGACTCGAGGCAAATGAGATTCCCAGTCAGTGCTATGTACTACAATGTCATCCAAGTATGCTGCAGCATACTGTTGGTGGGGTCTCAAAAGTTTGTCCATAGCTCTCTGAAATGTAGCAGGTGCATTTTGTAATCCAAAAGGCATCTTTTTATATTGAAACGAACCCTCAGGGGTTACGAAGGCCGTCTTCTCCTTGGCACCTTCTGTGAGGGGAATCTGCCAATATCCTTTGGTCAAGTCCAAAGTTGTCAAATAACGAGCTGTGCCCAGTCGGTCTATAAGTTCGTCTACCCGGGGCATAGGATAAGTGTCAAACTTGGTCACTGAATTGAGCTTCCTAAAATCATTGCAAAACCTCCAACTCCCATCTGGCTTTGGGACTAGGACAATGGGACTGGACCAGTCACTACTGGACTCTTCAATGATGTCTAGCTCAAACATTTTCTTCACCTCCCTACTGATGTCTTTCCTCCTTGCCTCAGGAATACGGTAAGGTTTAAGTTTAACCCGTGCCCCTGGTTCAGTAACAATGTCATGTTGTGTTACCGACGTCTGACCAGGCAGCTCTGAAAATTTTTCTCGTTTTTTTATTAAAAACTCTCTGACTTCCTGCTTTTGTGACTTAGACAGCGACTCAGCAATTTTTACTTCAGGGACCTGAGGGTGTTCAGTATCCAGCTGGTGGGTTATTGGGATGAACCCAGCAGCTAGCAATACTCTATCTTTCCAGGGCTTTAGCAAGTTCACATGGTATATTTGCTGTGGTTTTCTTTTCCCCGGTTGGTGAATTTTATAATTTACTTCCCCAACTCTTTCTATCACTTCAAAGGGACCCTGCCACTTAGCAAGGAACTTGCTCTCAACTGTGGGAACTAATACCAGCACCCTGTCGCCAGGTGAGAAAATGCGGACTCGAGCATCCCTGTTATATATTCTCTGCTGAGCTGCCTGCGATTGAGCTAAATGCTCTTTTACAATTGGCATTACTACTGTAATTCTGTCCTGCATCTGCGAAATATGCTCAATAATTTCATTGTTCTTTTTATACACACGATATAGCATGTCATCATTACTAATGAAGTAAGGAAAGAGAGCCTATTCCTGGTTCAACAGGTTCCCATTGATCATCATAACATTTTCCCAGGCCCTCACAAGAGTAGGATCCTTCCTCTGCTCACTACCAAAGTTCTCTCTATGAGTGTTAAGATCTGCAAACTCTAGAGTAGCTTCAGTTTCAACAGAGGCGGTTGTCACGGTTCCCGGATCCCACCACGCAGTACTTAACCCCCAACACTCCACAAAACCCAGAAGCTACCAACCGTGTAGCTGTGAATGATCCCTATCTGTCTGGTCCTTAGAATTGGCCAGGTAAACTAGCTAGACAGAAAAGGGTTAACAATACGGAGAGGAGTCAGCCGAGCCAGAATCAGGAATACAGAGTTCAGAATGGTCAAATGGAATAGCCGTGTCGGTATCAGAGCAGTAGCGTAGTACAAGCAAATAGTCTAGGGCAACAGAAGGCAGAATGGTCAGAACACAAGCAGAGGTCAGTAACAGGTTAAATCAATATAGCAGTCAGGTACAAGGAGCTCAGGTATGGATAACCACGATCTGGCAACTTCTGAAAACTATACTGAGGGTTTTTAAAGACCTTCACCAGACCACGCCCCCCACTCAAGCCACACCTCATGCAATCACCTCCCTGCCTGTCTCCATTTAAACTGGGCAGTGGTCAGCGAGCAGCATCAGACTTGCTGTCCTCAAGCACACAGGTAGGGCTGGAAGCCCCCAACGTTACAGCGGTCTATCCTCATTGGCTATAGGGCCTTCAGATTCTTCCAATTCTCCTGCCAAAACAGAGAAGGGAAAGTCTGGGGACCCCCAAGAGGGATCCTCTGAATACAACTGCTCTGCAGCAACCATGTATTCAGATTCAGTCTCTGGTTTAGAAACTGTGGCACAGTCTGGGTGTTCCCAGAGTTCCCAAAATTCAGGAAAGTCTCTCTCTCCCTATAAATACATCATGCACCAAATGAGGCACAACCCAAACCAAGTGCCTCAGATCACCCTGTGCGGTTCCAAACTTCACAGCTACTATAGGATACTCCCGAGTATCACCATGTAAACACACTACAGCAACCTTTTTAGCCCGGAAGTTCACAGAGTCTATCAATTCAGCCTTAATAAGGGTTACTAAACTTCCAGAGTCCAGCAAAGCTGTAACATGCTTATCATTCACAGTTATTGCACACATGTGTTTTCCCTTTACTGGCACCGCGGTGCATGAAACCGTGGAAAACAAAGACTGCCGTCTTTCCTTGAAAGACAAGTCACACTGCATAGGCTCATCAGTTAATGGACAGTTCGCAGCTAAATGCCCAAGTTCCTGGCACCGAAAATATCTTACATTCCTCAGGTTAGGTCTGCTGACGGGCACTGGTGTTCCCGCTTTGGAATGCCAACCTCCCCGGTTTAAATCAGCAGTTTTTCCCTCTGCCTCCTTGCCACACTCACCACCCACTTTCCCTGGAACAGTCTTACCGATTGCCGAGGGAGGCCTTGGTTTTGGGCGGAAAGTCCATGGGCTCACCGGGGAGGCGTTCAAGTCCTCAGCTGCAAAGTACCTCTCAACAATCTCCACAAGCTGATCCACTGACTTGGGGTCCCCTTGGGTTACCCACTTTTGCAAGACGATCGGTAAGGATCTTAGGAAGCGATCCATGACTACCCGCTCAATGATCTGTGGCCCCGAGAGGGACTCCGGTTGCAGCCATTTTCGGACCAGGTGGATGAGGTCAAACATCTGTGACCGCGGTGACTTCCCAGCTTGGTAGGACCAGTTGTTAACACGCTGTGCTCGCACTGCCAAAGTAACACCTCGCCGTGCTAGTATCTCCAGCTTGACCTTGTCATAATCCATGGCATCCACAGACTCCAAATCATAATATGCTTTCTGTGATTCACCGGTTAGCAAGGGCGCCACCAATCCTGCCCACCGTGTCTTAGGCCATGCTTCCCTCTCAGCGGTTCTTTCAAATGTTAACAGGAAGGCCTCTGGATCATCCTCTGCTGTCATCTTGGAAAGGAAGCGACTGACATGGATGGGTGAGGAGTTGTCAGAAGAATCTGCAGCTTGCAGGGGAGACCTCTGTGCCAGAGTCTGTACCACCTCCGTCAGAGTCTTGCGATCGCCTTCAGCAGCAACTGCAAGCTTTTCAAATAACATTTGTGTCTGTTCCTGTACAGCACTGATCTGCTGCTGCGTGTGCGTGTGCAGCACCTGAGTTTGCTTCTGCAGAGCATTTAACATGTCCTGCTGTGTAGCATTAGCCTGTTGCTGTGCTGCATTAGCCAACACCAACTGTTTTATAACATCCTCCATTTTTTTTTTTTCTTTTTGACTTCAGTAACTGGCCTTTTAAATAGCAGGTTCTTGCTATCACTTGCCCAAAGGTCTCCACCATATGTGAGCTGGGAAACAGGTAGCGGGTGCAATTGCTCTCTGGGGTGAGCACTCTTGCAAGGTTCAGAGACCAGACCAGTGACTTTTCTTCAAACGGTGGTAAGTTTATTGCAGCAACCCACAGGTTATACACCACACTGTATATTGCTCAAAATAAACAGTTCAAAAGCAAAGAAAATTCCTAGCCGTGTCCCGGCACTAACTAAACATACAATAGCCCTGACTAACAACCTTTGCAAACCTAGTGTTTGTCAGGCTTCAGAAAACCAACCTTGTGCTCCAGCAAATAGAGACCGTCTGCTCCCCAGACTCCAGAGCGATGTCTGTTTGCCTCACCTGCACTAAATTGCCACTGAGGCAAATGCAAAACCAGGTGCTTAGAGGTTCCGGAAGGTGTAAGAGCGAAATCTGGGTGACACATAAACCCGGACAGGACCTTTCCTTGCTCTCTACATGATGCCCTGTTACAGTATATATATATTTGTTTTTTCTGTATGCATTATCCTGAGGAAAGTCCCGGTTGAGACTGAAACGTTGATCCTATGCAATAAAGATTTTCTATTTTTAATACAGCCTCTGAATGCGCCAGAATTTTTCTGGTTTGGTTATTTTGACCTAGAATTTTTCATTCTCCTGTCATTCCCCTGCTTTTACGCTCTCTGAATAACCCTGTTAGTAAGTAAGCGGAGGGAGTAAATTCCACTTCCATCCCCCCCTAATAACGCTATTCTGTGCGTGATGTCCGACCAGTAGCGTGCAATTTTCGGACAAGTCCACCATATGTGGACATAATCACCTCTGGTCGCCTTACACCTCCAACATAAATCAGGCAGCATCGGGTCCATAGCATGTAAAGCCGACGTGGTGAGGTACCATCTCAAAAACCATTTACAATTCGATTCACGGATCGCCTGACTCCGAGAAGCAAAATAAGGGAGTTCGAAGGCCTTGGACCACTCCTCAGAGATTTCCACCCCCAGGTCCTTTTCCAAACTAAGTAGCCTCGGAGAGTCAGTCTTGTAGACCCCTTCATTATGTACGAATAGATATTAGAGACAATATGTCCAAAACGAGTCTTATCAGTGCAGAAGGTCTCAAATGGGGCCAGTGGAAGTAGGTTCTCTGTCAACCACGTAGTGGAACGTAAAGAGTGACTCAATTGTGCATATTGGAATTTCGTCATAGATTTGGTCGCGACGTCCGTGGTCACTAACCTGTCTAAGGGGAGCAGGCCACCATCCTCAACCACTGCCTCAATCGGTATATATGGTTTCGGTAAAATCCCATCAAGAAAAGTCAGAGTCAATCCCGGTGGAAACAACAGATTGTGCGTCAAGGGAGCCAGGCGGGAGGTCAGTGTTGTCATTCCTAACGTCAGTCCGTGCTTCCTCCATAGACGCAGCAGAGGGCCCAGCAACGGGTAGGATCGTAATCCCAACCTGGTCGCCAGTGCCGACTGCCAGGGCAGGGAGGACAAGGGCAATGAGACTCCCACTTGCAATATGCGTTCCCAAAGCTTACCCATTGTCCCCTTCGTCAAGCCATACAAAATGGAGAAGACCACCGCCAAATAATAATACGCATGAGGCATGCCCAGACCACCCCTCCCCACCGGTCTGGTTAATTTGTTTATAAGAAATCCTTGCCCTACGCCCACACCAGACATAGCCCGTGAACGTTTGTCTCAAATCGGAAAAATATGTTTGAGGTACATTAATGGGGAGGGCCTGGAACAGATACAACAGTCGAGGCAATATATTCATACGAAGGACATTTATCCGTCCCAGCCAAGAAATATGGGGTAAGTTCCAGTCCCGCAGGTCTCCCTTAATTTGTCGTAGAAGAGGAACATAATTTAAATTTTCCAGATCGGAAGACAAACGTATTCCTAAATATTTAAGCCCGTCCGGGACCCACCGCATTCCATATGTACTACGGATAGTGTCAGTCCTGTCCCGTGAGAGGTGTACTCCCAGAAACTCACTCTTCAGAACATTAATTTTATATCCCGAAAAAGCCGCAAACACATCCAATTCTGTCATCAAAGCCGACACTGAGGATAGGTGATCTGTCCATGTAAACAACAGGTCGTCTGCAAATGCAGCCACCTTAAAGTCATGTCCCGGGATTGCGACTCCCTGTGTCTCTGGATTATCTCTGATCGCCTTTAAAAGAGACTCCAAATACAGCAGGAACAAGAGAGGGGATAGAGGACACCCCTGTCGCGTCCCGTTATGAATCACTAATGGAGCCGACTGCCTACCATTAACCCATACACATGCCTGTGGGCAATTATAAAGTGCCCGCAACCACGTACACCATCGACCGCCAAAACCCATACCCCCCAACACCACAAAAAGATAAGACTAGTCCTCTCGGTCAAATGCTTTTTCAGCATCTACCGATAGGACCAACATCGGCACAGCCCCAGAGGAAGCGTGATGAATAAGGGAGACGTTGCGAATGGTATTATCACGGGCTTCCCTCCCTGGCACAAACCCTGTCTGATCCCGGCGAATCAATGATGTCAGGAGGGGCTTAAGTTGCAGAGTCAGGATTTTCGTAAACCATTTCAAGTCCACATTAATTAACAATATGGGTCTATAATTAGCGCAATCTAATGGATCCCTGTCCGGTTTTGGTATCACAGATATAGAGGCGAGAAGTGTTGCAGGAGGAATAGGAGAAGCGTCTGAGACCGAGTTAAAGGCTCTAACAAATCTTGGGCCTAGTATATTCCTAAAGGTCCTATAATATAACCCCGTGAACCCGTCAGGGACAGGACTCTTACCCAAGGGCGTCAACTTCAAAGCCTCAGTAAATTCCTTTAGTGTGATTGGAGTGTCTAGTTGTCGTGTTAAGTTACGTGGGACTGTAGTTTTAAGCGTCCTAGCTAAAAAAGATTTCACAGCGTCCTCTGGGATCCGTTTATCAGTAGTGTGGTGGAAAGTCTGGTAGTAAGCATGAAAAGCCGCCGCAGTGTCTCGAATCGTATTAATCTCAGTTCCTGCGTGCGTACGAAGTCTCGGAATAAAAGTGGCTTGATATCGTTTCTTCAGAGCACGCGCAAGTAGCCTCCCACATTTATTCCCCTGTGTATAGTAGGCGTATTTCGTCAGGGTAAGGGTACGCGCTACCTGAGCATTCATTAACTTTGCTAAGTCCGCCCGCAATAACCCCAATCTACGAAAGGACTCAGAATCCAGATCAGCCTTATGAGTCAGTTCCAAAGTCGTTATGTCCCTCATCAGCTCCTCAACCCTAGCAGTCCTTTCCTTCTTGCGTCGTGAGACGATCTGGATAAGAGTACCTCTCAATACACACTTATGGGCCTCACATATCATCGCAGGCGCAACATCCTCTGTGTCATTGTCAAGAAAGTAGCTGTCTAAAGAGGCAGTAACCTCCACTCGCGTCATGGGGTCAATAAGTAAAGACTCATTCAACCGCCAAGCATTGTCCATACGTTCCCATGTTGGTATGACCATGTTATGGGGGCTATTTTACAGCTGTGGACCATCTCCAGAGCTCTGTGTTCTACAAAATAAGAAATATTCTAGATTGGATTATTAAAAGCATGCGAGTAGAACGTAAAGTCCTTAACCGTCGGATTAAGGAGATGCCAGCAATCCACGAGGGGGTCCTCGGACAGAAGTTTTCAACTGTTAACCCCCCACCCTGCACACAGTCAGCTGGCATATCCAACGAGACATTACAATCCCCTCCCATAATCACATATCCATCCTGGAATTCGGACATACGGCGCAACACTTTTCGGAGAAATTTTGTTTGCAAATGGTTCGGCAGATAAACATTCACAAAAGTCAATTTAGTATTGCCCACCATCCCCTTAACCATTAAGAACCAGCCTTGAGGGTCATTGACCATGTCCTGGAGAGTAAAAGGCACATGTCGCGCAAAAAGGATCGCCATCCCTCCTAGATTTTGTTTCCCCAAAATTACTAAAATAACCCGTCGGATATCGAGCATTGTCGGAAACCAGGGGCAGAACCTTCTCTAAAATGCGTTTCCTGAACAAAAATAACATCACCTTTCAGCCTCTGGAATTCGGCCGGAGCCTTCGAACATTTGGTGGGCACATTAAGACCTCGGACATTCATGGAAATCCATTTCAGAGTGGCCATTTAAAAAATTTAGAAAGGGAATCTTGAGAGCACGCAACCTGCCATGACACCATAAGAGCTAGCCAATAAACAAGAGTGATCACCATGGAAAACCAAAAAAATAAAAACAACAAAAAACATAGAAAAAATTGAGGTAGTGCAGACCTCTGATAATGGGAAAACCCATCAGAGGACATAAAAAAAAGAGCACCACTCAGGGGGCAGCTGGGAGGGTCCCAAAAATTCCCAACAGTCGCTGGAACAGAGCATCATATCCATCAAAACCTCTATCAAAAGAAAAAGTGTTGGAGGGGCAGAAAGTTGTAAAAAGCATATCACAAATCGGAAATATTAGCAGCAAAAGCAAGGGCCTTCTTCATGGGTCTGTAACCAAATCCAGCGGGACAGCAGTAGAAGGCTTTCCTTTATGTTTGTTGCTTTTTGGGTCCATCCGGATCGCTGTGGCATGGGGAGAGTGTCAGATGGATATGGCGAACCATACCATTCCGGAATGTTCACCTCAGGAAGTCCAAGAGCACGTACAAAATCCGGCATATCCTCTGGACTTGCGACAGTACGCACATGGTTATCATGGGTCACCTGCAGCGACATAGGGAATCCCCAGCGGTAGCGAATACCTCTTTCCCGAAGAGCCTTAGTAAGTGGTTTCAGAGCTCAACGTGCTTGTAAAGTGGTCCAAGAGATATCCTGGAACAAGAGAACCACGTGGCCATCCACTTTAATTTCAGGAGTCTTACGTGCCGCTCGTAGAATATCCTCCTTTTCTGTAAAATCTTGTAAGCGACATATAATATTACGAGGTGTATCAGATTGGGGTCTCCGTTGCCGCAGCGCTCGGTGTGCTTTATCCATAACCAGCGGTGTATCCTCAGGACGCCCCAATAATTCATTAAACCGACCACATAGTGGCTCCTTCACGTTTTCCTTGCCGGAGTCTGACTCCGGGTACCCCTTAATACGTAGATTGTTACGTCTGCCTCTGTTATCAACATCATCCAACTGTCTATGAAGTGTGGCCAGATTCTTAGCCTGTGTCAGCATTTGATCGTTTAAACGTTCCACATGTGAAAACAGTGCGTCTCTGTCCTCCTCTAATTCCACAATGCAGCCTCCCAATTGTTTCATGTCAGTCCCCAGTTCATCGAACTTACTATAAAAATTCTGCTCCATTTGAGTAAACTGTGCAGTCAAATCTGTCTTGGTCGGCAAACTCTGTAGCAGGGCTCTCATCTCCTGTTCCATATCGCTACCTCGAGGTGCTGCGTCTGAGCGTGGCGGGGAGGCCACCTGTTCCAAGTCTCCGGGCGCCATCTTGAATCCCTTACTTCCGATCCACTGCTGGGCCGAAAACAATCCCCCGAAAACAGCAAGATGAAGGAGCGGCGTTGGGTCCCCGCAATCCCTAAGGTTCCTGCGGTAGTAGATGCCTTTTTGCGCTGTGCCATTACTGCTAATTCTGCCCCTGAATGACAATCTGAGCACTCGGGCTTGGGAGCTCAGCTCTCACACTGCCAGCTCACTCGACGGTCCGGCCACGCTCCCCCCTATGTCCATTTATCTTTATCTCGTTCCCTTTGGCAATTGTAAAGCGCTTGCTAAAATAAACAAAATATAAAAACATTTCATTTTTTGGTGGTTTTAAGATGGTGTGTTCTCGTGAGTGCTTCCTACATTTGCTCCTTAATAACTCTAGCAGTCCTTTCTATATATTAAACATTCATGCAAAATTCTATACATAATGGTTAAAACATGGAAATTCTGTTTTTTCACTAGTTGTATAGAAACGCACTGTGCTTAATTGTCAGATTGAATAAAGTGGAAAAAATGACTGTGTTGAGGGCCCCTTGCAGGTATCAGATTACCTAAAATTTATTATGAAGATTTGCAGAGGTAATCCAAATCCCAAAACAGAAGCGATGACCCTGATCACTTCTACTCCTATACCTATACTTGATAACTACTTAACTACTTCCCCTTTATTTCACAAGCCTCTTGCTGCTTCTGTGTGGCCAAAAAAATAACACTATTCTGTCATCAAACACAGAGTAGAGAAATCTCCTGCCAGACATGTTTAATCCCCTAGTTAGATTTCTTTTTTTCCCCCAGTAACCTCGGGAATTGCTAAAAGCATTGTTCCTATCCCTGGGGGTGACTTAACTAAAAGCAAACATCCCTTTTAAAGCTACCAGTAGTTCTTTTATAAAGAAAGGTTACTGCTAACTAAGCAAAAATATCTTTTATCATTTATCTGCTTCAGCAATGAAAATTAGTAAAATAACTTTAATATAGTTTTGTTGTGCAAAATTATACTTCTTCAAATAATCTGATTTAACTATGATTATCTAGAATTGCAGCATTTTATCTGATTTCTGGGAATTGAGGAACAATGGGTGTTGAATGACAGTCATTGATTCAGCTTCCGTTTTAATAGCTACATTTGTCTTTTTATTATTGTTTTAAAAAAGTCAGACCTACGGATTTATACCCCTCCTGGTGCACTGAAGTCATCTCACCAGGCGCGATGATGTCAGTTTCAGGCACCCCCCACCAGAGCTGTGTTGAGTACCTGGAGGGGAGGGGGTAATTTGGACCCCTCTATTTCCCAATCACCGAGGGATACAAAGTCAAGAGAGTATCACGTTCGCGATGGCGCTCACCTAAGATCAGCGTTGTTTGGATCCTTACGAACAGATTACTCAGATACTTGACTTGATAGCAGTTACAACTGCCACACCTAGCACTTCCAGCCAGGGAGGTGATGTATAATACTAGATACCATTCAGCAGCAAGTGATTTCGTGACCAAATGTCTGCTGAGTGAAGGCAAGTTAACTATACACAGATAAAGTATCACAGATATATACAGATATAGTAAGACAGAAACAAAACTTGGTTTAGAAAAAGTGTAGTCAATAGAACGTGCCGAGTTGGCACCAGAGAGGGTCGTCGTACAAGCAGGATTGGCAACAGAGAGGACTCCCATATACTTGTGCTCAGCCACGTATAAAGCACGTACAATGAATTCAGCAAGTTGCAGGGCAGGCCCGCAATGCGTGATAATACAAACTGCAGTGTATATATGCTTAGTACCAAACAGTTGATGTGAGGGGTTGATAGATTCAGCAACCTGCAGGACAGACCCACAATCAGAGACCATGCAGTATGATTGGTACATACACGTAGTATATGCAGAGTACAACATACAACAATAAAGGGCAAGAGCGTAAGAATAGTCAACAGGCAGTCCGGGTTCAAAACACAGGCAGGGTCTTCGGGCGAGCAGAATTGACAACTAAGCAAAATAGACTAAGACAGTAACGATCAGCTGGCGATGCGGGAATGACTCCACGTCAGGCGACGAGCTGAATCTCGGGCCCTGCATTTAAGGCCGGTGGCTCCGCGTCGCCAAGACCCACCCCCTGAGACGCCGATCTGCCAGCTCGAGCTCCTGGCACACGACCAGCCAGCGATGTCCCCAGGCGCGGCGCGGGCCAAAGATGTGACAGGCATCACTGGAAAGGTCATAGTCTGACCTTTCCAATGATGCCGCTCTTTAACCATTTTAGGTGCCCGGCCATGAATCGGCGCCGGATAGCAGCCTATTTCTGGTGGGGGCTATCTCCTTAAATGTCAGCGCTGCCTCTGCGTCTCCCCTCGTCGACTGACGTTGTCGTGCACGGCACAATTATGTCAATTACCAATTTAAACCCTAGCTGCCCAGGTCCTTTGGACCCCCATAGCTCCCGATCGGTAGCAGCTAGAGGGTCATGTTTGAAATCATTGGAAAGGCCAGAGCATGGCATTTCCAATGATGTCAAATATGACCAGGTTAATTGTAAATAAAAAAATATTATAAATAAAAAAAATATATAAGAATATATAACCGTAAAGGCTCGGATGATAAAATATGACAAAATTACTTTACACGTAGTAGATGATTGAAATTTTAATGAAAATTCTAATTGTTTTTTTTAAAATATATTTTGTTATAGCATTCTGGCAAGTCATGACGTATACATATGATAATTGTATATTATGAATCTGCCGGAAAAAAAAAAATATAATTTGTCTGGGTCGTATAATAAAATGTGACTTCAAATCGCGTTTTAACATGATGAGCACAAACGGTCAAAATGAGCTTGGCATACAGTTGTGAAATGGCTCAGCAGTGAAGGGGTTTAAAAAAATTGGAATCAAGTTTTTTGCCGAAAAATGCCTTAAAATAAACTTTTTGCTGCAAATGAAAAGAATAAACGGCGAAATAAAAAGTGGGATTTTTATTTTACATTGAAACCTATGGGATTCATCTGTTTAAACCTGTCGAACTGAAGCTCTGAAAAATAAATATCCCAATCAAAAATTTCGCCTAAGAAATTCTAAAAGAAGAGACTTTTTGCTGCAAATGAAAAGCATAAACGGTTGAATAAATCCACTGAAAATCTGGGAATATTGACATTTCATTTTTGTTGGGTGTTCTCTGAATAGTTTAACCGGTACTTCTCCATGGGGAATTTCACTGCTGCCGAATTGCGGCAATCTTAGGCGAATTGCACCATATTTCGCTGGCAATGTCCCAATATTTGGAGAATTGACAGCTTTATGAATAGCCGAATGGCCACGAAATTGCACCGTAGGGTGAAATTTGAATAACCCCTTATGTGTTTGAAAGAAGAGTGGATACAGTGCAGTGATATAAGGGTGGCCATATCCCTCCCATGTGATCTACATTGATAGCAACAATAAAAAGTTGAACAATGTTTATTTAGGTGGAAACACTAGTAGAAAGCCCATTGAAATCGACACTGAACACTGCAGAAACTAACAGGGTTATTCAAAGAGAATCGAAAAGTCACCGCATGTTCGGTGACTTTGCGTTCTCTTCCATTCGGTGCAATTTGGCAATCCCATTTCGGCGACCCTGTTGTGTATTCAGCAAGCACCACAGGGCCGTCATAGTGCAGTGAAAAGCCGCCGCAAACCTGACGATCACTCGACGCAAAACCCAGCGAACGCACACTGAAACCCGCAAAAACATCTGGATTAACCCCACCGAACACGCCGGAGAAACCCGAGCAGCCGCTGATCACAACGCAGAGCAGCCACTGGAAAAAGCCGACACCGCAGATGAATGGAGTGAAGAAAAAAAAAACGGACGCTTGAATGTTTGAAAAGTGAAACGCTATTTGCAAAGAAAGTACAGAACGAAAATGTCTGGAATTTACATATAAGATCCAATGAATGATAATAAAAAGGTCTGTTACAGAAAAAAGAAAAAACAATTAGCAAAAAAATCCCGAAAAATGCCTAAAAGATCCTAAAAAATCTAAAAATAAAGAAACTTTTTACTGCAGAATATTCTAATCAACAGTTTATTAGATAGTGAATTAATACGGGAATATTTTTAACATTGAATCCTATGGGATTCTCCTGAATAAACCTGTCAAATGAAACCACCGAATGGCAGGGCATTTCGGCAGCCTTTCTCAGCTGGTTTGTGTTCTCTGAATAGACGAAGCATTGCTTCTCTATGGGGATTTCACTGCCCTCGAACAGGCACTGTATGTGCAGGCAATTCGCCAACATTTGGCGAACTGCCTCCTCTCTGGATAGCCGAATGGCCAGGAAATTTAACCGTATGCTGAATTTCAGTGGTCGGTTACCTTTGGGCCACAATTCGGAGCTTTTTGCATAACCCTGTAAGGCTAATACCAGTGCTTCTTCACTAAATGGCGACTCCTTCAGATTTTCACTCTAGTTGATCCCATCGTTAAACCCCAAGTCTTTTTATGAAAAGAACAGTAATCTGTGCATAACCCTCCTATGAGATTACAGCAAAAAAAATGACTTGGCTGCATCAAATTCAACTTTTTGATACCTAGCACTGTCAAGGTAGTCTTCTTGTTCCTAAAAAGTTGTTTAAAGTGACAGACAGTTATGCTAAATTCCCAATTTCCACTTGCATCAGCAAAGTGTCTATACAACCATATTTTAGATCTATCAATAATGCTTTTGTAGCGCTGCTTTAAAGACTGTGTTCTGCTGCATTTAATTATTATGGCCACCAGAGGGAGACAGAGACCATGGTAAGATTATGCTGGACAAGCAAGGAAAGCACTGAACTACATTTTCCATGATGCTTTGCGTGAGGACAGGAAGTGGGTGTGTAGGAAAGGAAAGGAAAGGCAAGGCATCAGCAGCCTCGTGGAAAGCATACTCAGAGTGAGCTGGGAGCTGAAAGGAGAAGGACGCAGGCAGAGCTGTTAAGGATCGTGACCAGGCCAGAGCGCAGGGGCTACCTCGCTGGTGCTGGGGATCGGGACAGTGACCCTGCGGAGATCTGTCTATACCAAGCTGGGAGGTCTGAGGACAAGAAGCTGGTTCCGGCTGGACCCCGTGTAAGGAGACTGCGATGATCCATTGGGAGTGCAGGCAGTAAACCGTTGTACGCAGTGTGGAGATCGGACAAACAGGAAGCGGATCTGGTGGCACAGAGTCCCAGTAAACAGCGGAGAGAAATCCTTGATCGGGTCCTGAACAGATTACCTATCGGCTGAGTGAGAGGCCTCCCAGGCCGCAGTAGTAAAATAAAGAAACGCACGCTGCAGCAATGTTTAATTCCACAGGGCCCCAACTTGACTAGTCGAAGATTTGTTTGTTTTATTCACTGGCCAGTTGAATCTAGTACCCGGGTACCAACACACGCATACACGTACACCTTCTTGGGACACAACCTGTACGGGACTCACATTTCAGCAACGAAGGGGTTAAAATTCCTTTTTCTTTTCCGCTGCGCGTTTCTCGCATTACGAACTTCTGTAAATATATATGTATACCGTGCTGCTCTATATATGCCAGTTTATTTGAGATCAGTAAACTATATAAGTTATAAAATCCACAACAGTGCTGGTGTATATTTATTCCCTAGTGCGGGGAGACTGACCCGAGGTTTAACCAGTTCAATGCTAAGGACGCGCTCAGCGCGTCCTCAGCATTACCGCTGGTATGCGGAGGACGCGCTGAGCGCGTCCTCGCATTGGGGTCAGCGTTCGGCCGGTTCCGGCCGATCGCTGGCCCCTCCGGTGCGGGCTGACATCCTGGATGTCAGCCCGGCATCCGGAGCAGCGGCCGCCATTATTAGGTGTCATCGCGCCCCCGCGATGACACCTAATTCAGGCGCCCCCCCCGCATGTGCGGAGGAGGCGCCTGAAAGGGAGGGGGGAGGTCCTTCGGACCTCTCTCCCTCCCGATCGGCGGCACACAGGGGCTTAACCCAGGCATCATTTGGAAGGGCACAGCCTGCCCTTCCAAATGATGCCTGACATTAACCCCTGGGGAGCTGGATCGCAAATCGGCGCTGAAAAGCGCCGATTCGCGATCCTTCCCGGGAGCTGGCCGACATCTTGGATGTTGGCCAAGCTTCCGGGAACTCCCCCAGAGGACTGGCGTCATCGTGCGTAGCACGATGACGCCAGTCCTACAGTTAACCCCTAACTGCCACGAACTGTGGAGATAGGGAGTTACAATGAACTCCCTATCTCCCGATCCGTGGCAGTTAGGGGTTAAATTTTGATATGGTTGGATCGGCCAGAGCATGGCCGTTCCAACGATACCAACATGAAAGTAAAAAAATTTGTAAAAAAAAAAATAAACACTTTTTTTTTATTTTTTTGGTTTGTTAATGCAGCAATATTGTTCCCATTTCAATTATAATGTGAAAATGATGCTGCATTAACGATTTTTGTATGCGGTGCGTTTGTTAAAAATGGTGTCATTTTCCCCAAAAAAAAATGTAACGAGACCCATCTCTAATTTTTTTAACAAGCGCACCCCATACAAAATATAACCGCAATTGCTCGCATGTTAAAATGTGGAAAAAAACACTTTACACATTGTAAATTATTGAAAATACATATTTTATTGCATTTTTTGTTATAATATACAAACATGACATAACGTATACATATAATAATGACATATTATGAATCTACCGAGTCTGACGGAAAGAACGATATATAATATGTCGGTGTCATATACTAAAATAAGCCTTTAAAACACGTTTAAACATGATGCGCAAAACAGGTAAAAAATGACCTCAGCACAGGGGCGGGAAAAGCCTCAGCAGCGAAAGGGTTAAATTCAGCGGCTCCTCCGGGAGTGAGCGCTACACTTTTATAAGGATTTGCAGCTTAATTTGCATTTACTTAACTACATGATTTGTTTCCTGTCATTTTTAAGAATGGATAAATAATATAAGTGTAAGGGCAGATCGTCTGTAGGAAGATTTCTCATCTCTCTTTTTTCAGCGGCATCTCGAGAGCTGGAAGGGTATACCCACTCTCCCACTGTGACTAACAGAAAGCAAAGTGACCGTAGAATTTTGTTTGGTTTCCCATCGCGAGTATCAAGTGGCAATCGCTTGTTATCCGTCATGTCCCAGTATATTTGGTCGTCCTATACGCCATGGTAACAGACATACTTTTGCACTGGCGTACTTGTGGACACCATCATACGCACATGAATTTTGACATTTGAAATAAAAAAACCTCAAGAATAAGGAAGCTGAAGAAGCCGTTATGTTTTGTAGTCTGTTTCCAACACATGAGACGGACGTAAAATGAGTGCTGAGAAGCAGCATGAGGATATGTGGTTGCTTAGAAAGCAGTTTTTAGTTTCATTAGGTTAGGAACCCAACGGACCCAGGGGTGCCGTGACGTGGCGGGTGGACTTACACTTGTTTCTCATGGAGCCACATGGGTGAGCGCAAATGACAGCCTTTTTTCTTATGTTTCGTACATGAAGTGGGCTGGATACTTCTGGCAGGTAGGGAATAGGTGCAAAAGGTGTTTTTTTTTGCATATATATGTAAAATGAGCGCTTGTCTGATGCCCTGTACTCCCACCCAGTAGCGTACTAAGGGGGGGGAGCGGTCTGTCCCAGGTACCGTGGTTTAGGTACCCTGCTAGGGGGTGTGCACTTCAATGCTCTCGGCTTTGCTGCTTCGAATCTTGCAAAAGAAGCTCACAGGAGCCACGTTAAAGTAAGGGGGGGTGGCTGCTTGCATACAGGTTCCGCGGTCTGGCCAGGTGGTAATGAGACTCAGTACCACCTGACTGGCCGGATCGGTTCACCTGCGCGCACGCAGCCGCCCGCCCTTACTTCAACGCGGGCTCTCGACTTTGCTGCTGTCATACCACAGATGGCCCCGCACACAGCCACAACCCTACCACGGCCTGGAGAAACCCCTTGCTGCCTACTCTGTCTCCGGGCTCCCCACACCCGTCAGAGAGAAGAGAGTGGAGTGGGAGTCTGCACACAGACCTACCGCGGACAGAGGCCGGTAAATCTATAATAATAATTGCTGTGTGCGTTCATAGTCACTGCCTTTCATGAGTGTTTTATTGCTGTGGATCCTGTGTATGCTCATATTCACTGCCTTTATGAGAGTTGTATTGCTGTGGATCTTGTGTGCGCTTATACACAGTGCAGTGCACATTACTGTCAGTTGACATACAATTTGTGCAATAAATATTTTTGAAAACTTAAAACAAAAGTGTGTTTTTTCTTTTTTTTTTTTCGGTTTTACATTTTAAAGTTTGGGGGGGTGCCAAATTTAGGATCCGCCCCGGGTTTGAAATGTTCTAGGTATGCCCCTGCTTCTACCTATAGAAAGCCTCCCGTCCATCTCTCTCTAGTTTCCAGTATGCAGACAACAACTGGTGTGACGGCTGCGCCGCCTATAAAAACAAATCTATTAAACATTTTACAGTAATCTGTTGATTAAGTTGCAAAATAGTTTTTACATTTGTAGAAATTTACGGCAACGAGTACCCTCGGGTTATCGGTATAATGTGTGTAAATAAATAAAAAATTGTAGACTAAAAGGTCAAGAATGCAAATCGGTAAGTAAATCTGTTTTCGTCACGTTTATGAAGCCCGTTCATACGTGCTAAGCTAGAACCTGCTGTTTTAAAATGTTTTAGGTTTCCGATTGCGTTTTGCACCCCTAGTGTGCGCCCTGATGAGTTGCAGGTTTTGGATGCATGACGATTGGATTAACTGGTCAATGCATTTTTGGAGATAATGTAAATGGAGGGTCTCTTGCTGCAGAGAAAAAGGTAATTCATTCCGGGGAATCTAGGAAAGGAGATCCTCTTTTGCTGCTTGACATCTTGAAATGCCATGTCGTGTTAACCCTACAGTTATTTCATGAGCTTTGCAGACCGTTATAAATGTATTACATGACCTGTTGGCACCTCGTAATATGTCTGGGGCTTTTCTACTCTGCAATAAAATGCTAATCTGGTCCTAGTGACACAGATGTACATTGTGACCTTATGCATATTGGCGTCTATTCAGAGATCTTAATGTTTATGGGGATTTTATGGATTTCAGTAGCTATAAGGAATGGAGACCTCTATTCAATATGCATTTGCATTATTCCACATTTAAAATATGTTAAATTTACTGTATTGATATTTTGTATGTCATTATCAGTATCAAACTAAATTCCTTTAATTTTAATATAACATTTCAGGAAATTCTAGGCCTGAAACAGCTAATCGATAATGAGAATAGTTGACAACTATTCTAGGATTATGTTAGACATAACCAGTTTGGTTTTATTCAGAATGCAATTGTAGCAGCACTATGGCACAAGCCCTGAGATACTGTTACTGGGTATGTGTGCTGTACCGCTGGAGTCCTGTGCCACCACCCAGGGGTTAAGTCCTGGGAAAAAAAGTGAGGGAACTCCCCCACAAAATTCCACAACCCCTATTACCTGAAGAAAAAATATATATATATCACGAGTATAGCAGTACGTGGTGATACCATTTTTATTGGGTTAACATTACATTTAAGAGACAAGCTTTCAAGAGTGTAACACGGTTCTTCAGGTCTGGAAACCATACTGATCAGTGAAAGGTATCACTAAGTACAAGTATACTCGTGAATTTGGCAACTGAACTAATACGTTTATATAATCTATCCATATCCAGGCACAGACTCCCCAGAATTATATACACAGGCACAGGCCCCCCAGAATTATAATCACAGGCATTGGACCCCCAGAATAATATGAACAGCACTGAGCCCCCAGAATAATATGAACAGCACTGAGCCCCCAGAATAATATGCACAGCACTGAGCCCCCAGAATAATATACACGGCACTGAGCCCCCAGAATAATATACACGGCACTGAGCCCCCAGAATAATATACACGGCACTGAGCCCCCAGAATAATATACACGGCACTGAGCCCCCAGAATAATATACACAGCACTGGACCCCCAGAATAATATACCCAGCACTGGACCCCCAGAACTATATACACAGCACTGAGCTCCCAGAATAATATGCACAGCACTGAGCCTCAAGAATAATATGCACAGCATAGCACGTGATCACGGCTGAGCGCCTTCCAACGAGCGCACGCGCAAAAACTTTACCCACGGCGCTCAGGAAGTTAAGTATGAACGCGATGAGCTCCAGGTGCCTGTCCGAATGCCGATAGAGCATTTGGACAGCCGCCCCAGCCCCTCGGATGCCGGCAAGCCGGCTCAATGCCGGCTTCCGGTATCGGGGGAAATATCGGGGGTACTGCACGAGTACCAAGTACTCCTGCAGTACCCAGTATCAGCACCGATATCGATACCAGTATCGGTATCGATGCAACCCTATCGATAATCATTCCAGACACATAGAACTCAAAATAAAGCTCAATGTGATTTGTTTTCAAGCTGTAAACTAGATCAATAGAAAATGTTGTAGGCCTCACCAACTTAAATTAAACTGTCACAACTCTTCGGGACAGCTAAGGAGAGCGGGACACTCCTCTGATCATGACCTTTAAAAATCATTACTCATGGTGACTTTTTTATGTGTCTTTGCTTACACTTTTTCATTTTATTTTAAGCTGGGTCCCATTTTTATCCTGAAATGCCCATTTAAATGGCTAATTCATTAAAATGGTGCATAAATGTATATTTTTTTGTTGTTGAAGGCTGTGTGTGGAAAGTCCTCCCATTTCACTCCCATGCACAGAGGACGCTCCACTCACATCTTTACGTTGCCCCAGCTCGGCACCAATCTGGGGCGTCATTCACAGTGGGCTGACATCCTGCATGTCAGCCCTTGCTGTGGGACTGCCCTCCCCCACTGCAGGAATCATCCCGCATGCGCGTGATGATGTCATTAAGATGGAGACCCCCTGCCAAACAGGGGTATCCCAATACAGTAGATGCAGAGGTCTCTAGAACCAGATTCTGGCCTTTCCAGTGATACCAAACATGACCAGTAAATCCTTTAAATTTTTTTTTTATATATATATATATATATTAAAGTGGCAGTATTGTTCATTTTTCAATAATTAAGTGAATAATATTGCTGTACTACCTCCCCTCATTTCCCACAGCAGCAGCAAGTGTGGAGGTGATGGAGTAATGCTGTCAGATCCTTGGCACCTGCAGACCTTCGGGGGGGGGGTCTGGATGCTCGGCGGCATCGCTGGCAGGCCGGGTGCCAGCGGTTCCGGCTGTCCGTGTGCCTGGAGGGCGGGGTGCGGCATGATGACGCGGAGCCGCCCGCCTTAAATGCAGGGCACGCGAGACAGCTTGTCGCCCTGACGTGGAGTTAGTTCCCGCATCGCATGGTGTATTTACTTTGCTGTTTCACTATCACTTTGCTCTGTTGCCGATTCGATTTTGTATGAGGACCCTGATTGTTGCTGACCCGGACTGCCTTCTTAACTATTCTTTCTGACTATGTTTGTATGTGTATTGTATCCAAAGCAGATTCAGAGTATATGTTTAATTTGTACCATGCCGACTCAGAGTATATGTCTGTCCTGCATAGCGCTGACTCTGATAATCCATTGATCTGCCCTGTTGCCAAACCGGAGTGTATGAGAACCTGCCTGTTGCCAATCCGGACTGTGTATATGACCACGCTTTTTCTGATCCCTGGTGTATGGATATACTTAAGAAGCTTTACTCAGGTTGTTCTCCAGCTGTTGGCAAGATTATCCCTTTGAGCCCCAGTGCACACTCTGTAGTGAAACCTGCCGTTACTGGGTTATAGTCTTTGTTGCTGGTGTGCCTGTTCTCCCTGGCTGGGAGTGATAGGGTTAGTGGTCCCGACCATTTAAAGGATTGGAGGGTTAGAAGTCTGTCCAAGAGGATCCTCCTCGTCACGGTTGCCAAGGGTGAGCGTGACAAATGCGTTAATATGCATTGTGTCGTCAAAATTTGAAACCGCTGCTAAGCGCGCAGGGGGGTCTTGGACCCCTGCATCACTATTCGGTACTCTCCACAAGGTCAAGTTAGGGGTCACTGAAAAGGTTAGTGTCTGGCCTTTCCAATGATGCCAAACCTGACCATATAATGTGTAAAAATAAAAAAAAGTAGAAAAATAAATTGCAAAACATTTTTGTTCTCCTTTCTAAGGCTGGTGTCAGACGAGCGTAGTGTTCACGTCCGTGATTGCACCTAAAAGTACGTCCGTGATAGCATGAAAGAAAGTCCATTGGAGCCCGACACATGAAGTACGTCCGCACTGAACTGCGGACGCACAACGGCCTCGGCAAACGGACGCAGGTTAGGCAAGAACGTAATACTGCTAGAACGGACGTGCGGAGTGCGCTGCGTCCACAACGTCTGCATAGCTTTGTGTGTGAGTGATGGAGCATGGTCAGACGGACTGCATTTATACGTCCAGCATTTTTGACGGACAGAATGTTTTTTCATTGTAATTTATTTTTCCCTCCTACATCCGTCAAAAATAACTTCAGTGAAAAAACGGACTGTGTGACCACTACTGCGTCATCCGTACTGACGATGTCCGTACTGCACGGACGTACAGTCCGTAGAAATCACGCTCGTCTGACCCCAGCCTAAGGCCATGGCATTATTCCCTTATAACACAAACCTTGTTTGTGAGACCTGAGCGGGCACCCACCATAGAGCAGGCCATTGTGCTGTTGCTCGTTCTCAGGACCCTCACAAACACCCCCTTGTTTCTCAACACAAACCATGCCACTGCACTAATTCACTTTCTCATTTCCCACACTATAGGCAAGTTTGGAATTGATGGCATAATGAATTATTAGACGTTGTTTCAGCTAAAAAACTATACGTTGCACCTCTGCAAGGAGAGAGGGGGGTCATTTGCACCACTGTATCACCATTCTTTACAGCCTACTTGTCAAAGTCAAGTGTCATTAGAAAGGCCAGAGTCTGGACTTTCCAATGATGCCATGCCTGACCAGATAAAATATTAGAGAAAAATGGGAAAATAATTGGAGGGGAAATAGAAGTTTTTTCTTTAAGGCTCTGAAATTGTCCATTTTTCCACATACACTATATTGCCAAAAGTATTTGCTCACCTGCCTTGACTCGCATATGAACTTAAGTGACATCCTATTCCTAATCCATAGGGTTCAATATGACGTTGGTCCACCCTTTGCAGCTATAACAGCTTCAATTCTTCTGGGAAGGCTGTCCACAAGGTTTAGGAGTGTGTTTATGGGAATTTTTGACCATTCTTCCAGAAGCACATTTGTGAGGTCACACACTGATGTTGGATGAGAAGGCCTGGCTTTCAGTCTCCGCTCTAATTTATCCCAAAGGTGTTCTATCGTGTTGAGGTCAGGACTCTGTGCAGGCCAGTCAAGTTCATCCACACCAGACTCTGTCATCCATGTCTTTATGGACTTTGCTTTGTGCACTGGTGCACAGTCATGTTGGAAGAGGAAGGGGCCAGCTCCAAACTGTTCCCACAAAGTTGGGAGCATGGAATTGTCCAAAATGTCTCGGTATGCTGAAGCTTTCAGAGTTCCTTTCACTGGAAAGAAGGGGCCAAGCCCAGCTCCTGAAAAACATCCCCCTCCACCAAACATTACACTTGGCACAATGCAGTCAGACAAGTACTGTTCTCCTGGCAACCGCCAAACTCAGACTCGTCCATCAGATTGCCGGATGGAGAAGAGCGATTTGTCACTCCAGAGAACGCGTCTCCACTGCTCTAGAGTCCAGTGGTGGTGTGCTTTACACCACTGCATCTGACGCTTTGCATTTCACTTGGCGATGTATGGCTTGGATGCAGCTGCTCGGCCATGGAAACCCATTCCATGAAGCTCTCTGCGCACTGTTCTTGAGCTAATCTGAAGGCCACATGAAGTTTGGAGGTCTGTAGCGATTGACTCTGCAGAAAGTTGGTGACCTCTTCACACTATGCTCCTCAGCATCCGCTGACCCTGCTCCGTCAGTTTACGTGGCCTACCACTTCGTGGCTGAGTTGCTGTCGTTCCCAAACACTTCCACGTTCTTATAATACAGCTGACCGTTGACTGTGGAATATTTAGGAGGGAGGAAATTTCACGACTGGATTTGTTGCACAGGTGGCATCCTATCACAGTTCCACGCTGGAATTCACTGAGCTCCTGAGAGCGACCCATTCTTTCACAAATGTTTGTAAAAACAGTCTGCATGCCTAGGTGCTTGATTTTATATACCAGTGGCCATGGAAGTGATTGGAACACCGGATTCTGATTATTTGGATAGGTGAGCAAATACTTTTTGGCAATATACAGGGTTATCCAAAGAGATCCGAATTGCTGGAGAAAGGTAACCGAACGCTGAAAATCAGCGTTCGGTTACCTTTCTTGGCCATTCGGCTATCCAGAGAGCAGGCAATTCACCAAATCCTGGCGAATTGCCTGCACATACGGTGCCTGTTCGGTCCCTGTTCGAGGGCAGTGAAATCCCCATAGAGAAGCACTGCTTCGGCTATTCAGAGAACACAAACCAGCAGTGAAAGGTTCCCTAAATGCCCTGCCATTCGGTGGTTTAATTCGGCAAATTAATTCTGGAGAATCCCATAGACTTCAATGTTAAAAATATTCCCGTTTTAATTCAATATCTAATAAACCGTTCATTATAAAATTCTGCAGCAAAAAGTCTCTTATTTATAGATTTTTTAGGATATTTTAAGCATTTTTCAGATTTTTTTTTTTTTTTTTAAAAGTCCGATTTTTTTTTTGATTTTTTTTTTCAGTTTACTTATTTTTTTTGTAACAGCCCTCTTTATTATCATTCCCTGGACCTCCTGTGAAAATTTCAGACATTTTCGCTCAGTAGTTTCTTTGCAAACAGCGTTTCATTTTCCCAGATTCATACAAATGGTTTTTCTAATTTATTCACTGCCTCCTCTACGTCACAGCTGCTTCGGCTCTGTGTGATTCGGCTCATGTTCGGCTCATGTTCGGCTCCTGTTCGGCTTCTTCGAAGGTCAATCCAGATGTTTTTGCTTGTTTTCAGCGTGCATTCGGTTAGTGTTCGTCAGGTTTTCGGTAGCCTTTCCCTGTAATTCGGGGACCCTGTGGTGCTTGCTGAATACACCGCAGGGTCACCGAAATGCAATCGGCAAAAGGAACAGAATTGAAGAGAACGAAAAGTCACCGAACGTGCGGTGACTTTTCGAATCTCTTTGGATAACCCTGTAGGTGTCTAAAATGAGTAGTACCACTGCCATTGCTCACCTTCTCCTTTCCAATGCCGGGAGCAAGTTAGGTGTTTCATATGGAGTCATATTTTTGATAAAATGCAATGCGTCAAAGTACTAGCAAAAAATTACCTTTTTCTCAGTTTTGGTTAATTTGCAGAAAAAGTGTCTGCGTTTATGATTTTTTTTTCTTCATAAAAACTAACCCACAGAATAAATAACAAGAAAGATTTGGATGATAAAATGTGGAAAAATAAATGTACACTCTGCAAATGATTGAAATACAAATGGAAATTTAATTTTTTTTAAAAATGTTTGTGATCGCATTCTGAGGGATCATGACATTTAAATGATATAATTTCTGAGTCTGCTGAAAAACAAAGATATGTAAATTGTCTGGGTTCTACAATAAAACAAGAGTTCAAATCCCTTTTAAACCGGATGAGCAAAAAATGGTGAAAATTGTCTCGGCACACAGGGGTGAAATAGGTCAGCTGTGAAGGGGTTAATACATTTCAGTACTTATTATTATTTTCTTAGTTAATTTATTTTGCCCATAAAAGGGTTTCAAAACCCGTTTTTGCTTCTGTTGCTTTTGTCGAACCTCGATATGCCAATATTTGATTTTTTGGAATAAGCTGCACACAGTATATGTCCGGCAGTAGACAATTATTTTTGCACATACCGGAAAACATTTAGGCTAGGGACAGATGAGCGCATTTTCTGCGGCCACCGTCAAAATGTACGTCGATGCGTGCGCACGCATTTTTTCACGGAATACGCTTAAGTGGTCAGACGATGCGCAATTCTGGACGTATTTCATGACGTAAAAAGAAGTCTAGGGAAATCCGGCTGTTTGAACGTTATGTTGGCCGCACACTAGCAGCGTCTGACGTCTCCAATTCACGCACACACGCCGCTATGCGGCCGCAGCGCACTCTGTACGTCAGTACCAGCGGTTTAACGTTCTCGAAAAAATGCGTTCATTTTCCACTTGCGTTGCGCGGCCGGACTTTTGTGCGACCGTACTTCGTATATTGGCCGTCATTGCCCGGCATCTGCTGCTAGTGCGGCCGTGATTAAGTGCGCCAGAACGCGCGTTCGCACTGCCTCAGTCTGACCCTAGCCTTAGTTGGCAAACTAATACCGGATACTTGTCCAGTGCCTGGTTTTTCCCTACCATCACTTTGCCTACATAGCAGCTATTGAAAGAGGCCTGTCTTCAAAAGATATTTCCTGAACCCATAAAATGAGGAAGATTCACGCAAATTATTGAAGCCAAGGACAGTAAAATATTTTACATTAGCACAGTGCCCCGTTACAGAACACCAGATGTTCCTCTATATCCTGTCGCTACAAGTCAAATATTTAGCCTTTTTAGTAGTGTCGATTTGTGAAAACTGTGACATACCTAAACCTTTCTGGTGGATGGCTTTTATTCCAATTGTGACTCTGAGTCTGAAAAACAAAATACACAACTGCCTTGATTTATGGGCCTTCTTACACATATTTACTGACCAACACTGTTACTTCTCAGCCTTTTCACGAACACCGTTTCTATTGATGTGTTTGACACATTATCCTTCAATCTCATGGAATGTCTAAGTGGCATTATTATTGGTCTCGCTTTTCTGTATTTCTGATGACTGTTGAAATAGTAGCAAATGGCTTTAACATCTCTTGTTTTCAAGCTGCTGGCTGTAGCCCAAATTAAATGGTTTTGATTTAATATTTTCATTTTTTTTTAATTTTATTTTTAGAACACACATTCAATAAAGTTTCAGAAATCTTGATTTTGTAAATGAAATTTTTTTTGCATACAGTTTTGACTTTTCTCATAGTTTGTAGAGGCACCAGCTGTAAATGAAGATGGATTTTCTGTGGGTCTACTGCTTGGGTCTCTTGATGTGACAAGTATTTATATTAGGCCCCGTTCAGACTGTGCGATTTTTATCGTGCGGATTGTGCCACGACGTTGCAGCAAAATCCGCGTGACTTCGCACTATGTAGCTTCTCCAATGGAGCTGTTCACCTCTTGCCGCGCGACGTCGAGGTAGCATGTCGCTGGTACATGACCCTTTTATTGCGATTTGCATTGGTGGTGCTTTGCAAAATCGTGCAAAACCGCGACGTCCTTGATCAATGTCGCAAATAGGAAAATCGCGCGATTTTCAAATAACACATTGTGAAGGGGCCTTTTGCCACTTCACAAATCTGTCCAAATAGGAGTATTATTATAAGATCACGCTAATACCCACTCACCCCCCGCCCCTGTAATTCGGCTGCAGCTGCTGACAGCATTTTCTCTCTTCTTTCTAGATTTAAAAAATAATAATTTTTAGCAGTTAACCTCCCTAGCGATGCGATTCTGACATATTTTATATTCTATTACATGTTAGAATTGGTACAATTTCCCCCCCCCCCCCTAGCGGTATTCCCGAGTGTGGCTCTGGGTTATATCCCTATGCTGAAAGCAGTAACCCCAAGCCACACTCGGGCTGATACTTACCTGTCACTGTGCTCCCTCTGTCCACCGCAGTCACCTCCGGCCCGATCGCAGCGTCATGCTTCCTGGTTCCCTTGTTTTTTTTGTTGTTTTTTTTTAAAGAAATATTTTGTCTGGGAGGGTTTAATAAAATAGGACTTCAGCTGACATTTAAACATGATGAGCATAAACGGTCAAAATGAGCTCAGCGCACAGAGGTGAAATGGCTCAGCAGTGAAGAGGTTAAAGAGCAAAAACATGTAAAAATTGAGTATTTCTAATCTCCGGACAATTTAGAAACTATTTAGCTGGAGTCGTTATTGGCGGTTGTAGATTTTGGGGAATAAATATGAAAAAGTGTGTCCTTTTCAATTTTTTTCATCATATTTCATAATTTTTTTACAGTAAATTATACGATATGATGGAAATAATGGTATCTTTAGAAAGTCCATTTAATGGCGGGAAAAACGGTATATAATATGTGTGGGTTGCATAAATGAGTAAGAGGAAAATTTGACCTAAACACAAACAGTGCAGAATTAAGTTCAAAATCCTTACCCTAACCTACAAAGCTCTCACTGGCTCAGCTCCCCACTACTTGTCCTCACTAATCACCAAATACACCCAGCCCACTCCCTAAGGTCAAACAGTGACCTGCGCCTAGCTTCTCCCCGCATCACCTCTTCCCATGATAGACTGCAGGATTTCTCACGCGCAGCCCCCACTCTCTGGAACGCTCTCCCTCGTACTGTCAGACTTTCCCCTACCTTCTCTTCCTTCAAACGCTCCCTTAAAACGTTCCTATTTAGGGAAGCCTACCACCCAACTCACTAACGCAACCATCAAGCACTCTCACCTTGCAGTCCTCTCCTCCTGTTTCCAACCCCAACCCTCCTAGATTGTGAGTTCCTACGGGAATAGGGCCTCATCTCCTCCTGTACTGTTTGTCAAATGTTGTTCAATGTATTGTATTGTAACCCTGTCTATACTGTGCCTATTGTACAGCACTGCGGAATATGCTGGCGCTTTATAAATAAAGAATAATAATAATAATAAACAGTGCAGAAACTTAAAAATAGCAGTGCACACTTTCAGACAGACTTTCGAAAAACCACCTTTTCACTAAGGGGTTAATCTATTCAGAGAACGCCGAACTGCACCGACGTGTCTGTGAAATGCCCTGATTTTTGGTGAATCGGTTCGACCGTTTTAAACAGGCTATTCCCATAGGTTTCAATGATAAAAAATATTAACGTTTTTATTCTTTTTTATATAAAAAAAAAATTATTCAAGCATGTATTCTTTACATTTTCAGCAAACCATCATTTTTATTTATTTTTTGGAATATTTTGATGTATTCTTTTTCGTATTCTTTTAGGTGAAAATGTTTGATTTCCAATTTTTTTTATTTTTTTTACAAAGGTGGTTTTTTTTTCTGTAACGGGCAGTTTTTTTTTTTTTTAATATGATCCTTTTTTATTTCCACACAATTTCATGCATTTTTATTGGTTTAAACACCTTTTAGAAAAATAGCAGAGTTACGTTTATGTTTGTCGGCGGCGGCTCCACATTCAGCGCACTTCAGGGACCCTGCAATGAATAGTGAATTCACCGCAGGGTCGGCAATCTTAAATTTCATTGCTTTCTGAATAACCTCTTTAGTGGATCCTCTCCTACTTCTGTGAGTGCCATTTTCTGCTGTTTTTGCAATTATGAAACCGCATAACGGCTAATGATGATTTTGCGATGGAAAGGCCAGTGGTGATGGGAGGGCATAGAGGCTAAATGGGACATAATGAAAGGCAGGCTAGAGGTGACAAAGGGAACAAGCGATAATGCTGACACTGCATTGAAAGGTGGTTGCCGCTTGGATGACACCAAAATTTATACTTTTTAAAATGTAGTTTATTTTTAGCTAAAAGGAATGATCTGTTCAAGCTCATTACTGATTTGATCTATCCTTTATTCATACTTTTCATATCTTTTGTATACTAAAAGCGTCTTCTTGCTTTCAATTTCTTACACTGATTATCAACTCCTTTTACACACGTTGAGCAGGTTTGATGAGCAGGTTTTATCGCAGTCTTATCACTAATCTGGCATGGTGCCCAGGCTTTTATTCAACGTAAGCTCATCTCAGAAACAGTCCTGTCACTGTCTGCTTTTTGCAAATTGTCGCTTTTGTGCTAGTGTCCGAGTATTTACTGTGACAGTACAAGGGTTTTAATGGATTCCTGGCCTAATGATGTGCGTTTTTCTTTTATGAACTTCTCTCTGAAGGTGCTGTTAAAATGTTTGTAGCACCTATTATTTTCCATCCTTAAAATACTGTTACAATCTATAACGGCAGCAGTTTAATAGGTGTATCAATTAGTTGACATGCAGGAAACAAAGTGACACCCAACACCCAAGAGGTGTTGACAGCTGTCCCCTAGCATGTGCATTTTTTTGTGTGGCAGCACGAACAGATCCAATTCATATATTTTTTCTTTCTTTCGTGACTGAAAATCGATCAAACATAACCAATATAGGGCCCTATTCCACAGTAGTCATTAAGATAACTACAGGAAGTATTACCCATAGTGCCTCCTGCAGTCATCTTAATAGTGGGAATCACTATTCCACTCTTGTCGCATACTCAGCTTTCGGCTCGAATTCAACGTTTCCATGAGCGAGGTTACTGCAAACTAATGTGTATTGGGGGAGTAGAGGTAACATCACTGCTCTATGACCGTGGAGACACAGGTTCGAATCCCAGCCAGAACACCTCTCCAGAAAGTGTCCTTGGGCAAGACACCCAACGGTACATACTCGCCACCCAGGACATACGCATGGCGCGTTGAAGCCAGTTAGCCGAGGAACCCTTAGCTGCCCAGGGTTTTCCTAAGGATATCCCATGGTGGAGATGGGTGGTTCATTTGAACCCCCACATCTCCTTAACGGTGGCAGCTAGATGGGTTATATTTGGTAGCATTTGAAAGACCAGAGCATGGCCTTTCCAATGATATAAAACATGACCATGTCGAATATAAGAAGAAAAAAACAAATAATAATAAAAAACAATTAACGTGTTTTTTTGGTGTTATTTTTATTAATGCAGCAATATTGTTCCCATTTCAATTTTTTGAACAATGATGCTGCACTAACAATTTTTTTCTATGGGGGTGTTTGCTAAAAATTACGTAATTTCCACACCAAAAAATTTCCCCATTTCTAATTTTTCTAACAAGCACACCCCATAGAAAATATAACCGCAAAGGCTCGGATGATAAAATGTGAAAAAAACACTTTACACGCTGTAGATGATTGAAAATTCAAATTTTATTGCATTTTTTTGTTACAATATTCAGGCAGGACATGACGTATACATATAATAATGAAATATTATCTGACGTAAAAAAGGATATATAATATGTCTGGGTTGTATAATAAAACGTGACTTCAAATCGCGTTTAAACATGATGAGCAAAAGCGGTAAAAATGAGCTCAGCACACAGCGGTGAAATGGCTCAGCAGTGAAGGGGTTAAATGGTCATGTTAGTAGGAGTCTGTCCTCCATTCTGTCTGTAAACCGTGCGTCAACTTTTCAAATCCATAAGTCTTACCTTTAAGGCTAGGGTCAGACTGAGGCAGTGCGAACGCGCGTGCAGGCGCACTTAATTACGGCCGCACTAGCAGCAAATGCCAGGCAATGACGGCCAATATACGAAGTACGGTCGCACAAAAGTCCGGCTGCGCAACGCAAGTGGAAAACGAACGCATTTTGTCGAGAATGTAAAACCACTAGTACGGTTGTACAGAGTGCGCTGCGTCCGCTAGAGGCGTGTGTGCGTGAATTGGAGATGTCAAACACTGCTAATGTCCGGCCAACATAACGTCCAGATGCACAAAGTGTTTTATTGATGATCCGTACAAAATCACGGCCGCAAATGCGCATCGTATGACCGCTATCGCGTACTCCGTGAAAAAATACGTCCATTCGTTCGAACGTACTTTTTCACAGACAACGCGAAAATGCGCTCGTCTGACCCTAGCCTGATAAAGAAGTGACGAAAGAGGAGGAGAGCAACTTGATGCAAATACGGTTTAAAGGGCGAACACAATCCTTTGAAATGCTACATGTTTACTGGCTACTCATGTGCCGGTCATCCAAGCATCCAGCTACTTCCTGGAGCAAGGCACTGGGAAAAGAACAAGAAGACTTAAAATGATGTTTTCTATGACTTTTACACTTTTATTCATGTGGTAGGGCTAGCAGGGGTTAATAAAATTTCCCTTCTGTATCACTTTAATATTGCCATAATGAATGTTGATGGCACATTTAGGCCCTTTTAGGTCAATGAGTTTACAGAGGAGGAGGTTCTACAGCAGCTGTCTAAAGTAAAGACAAATAAGTCAATGGGGCCTGATGGGATCCACCCTAAATTATTAAAAGAGCTCAGTGATGTATGTAATAGCAAAACTGTTAACAGATTTATTTAACCAATCCTTGTTAACGGGAGTCGTCCCAGAAGACTGGAAATTAGCAAATGTTGTGCCCATTTACAAGAAGGGTAGTAGGGAGGAATCGGGGAACTATAGGCCAGTTAGTCTTACGTCAGTAGTGGGGAAATTAATGGAAACCATGTTAAAGGAAAGGATTGTTGAACATCTAATAACACATAGATTACAGGATCAGAAACAACATGGGTTTACCTCCGGGAGATCATGCCAAACTAATCTTATTGATTTTTTTTTGGGTAACAAAAATAATAGACACAGGTGGTGCAGTAGACATTGCTTATTTAGATTTCAGTAAGGCTTTTGATACTGTTCCGCATAGAAGGCTTATCAATAAATTGCAATCTTTGAGCTTGGATTCCAATATTGTTGAATGGATTAGGCAGTGGCTGAGTGACAGGCAACAGAGGGTTGTGGTAAATGGAGTTTATTCGGCGCAAGGTCTTGTTACCAGTGGGGTACCTCAGGGGTCAGTACTTGGACCCATTCTCTTTAATATTTTTATTAGTGATATTGCAGAAGGTATTAATGGAAAAGTATGTCTTTTTGCTGATGACACAAAGATCTGCAACAGGGTTGACATTCCTGGAGGGATCAGCCAAATGACAAATGATTTAGGTAAACTAAAAAAATGGTCGGAGCTGTGGCAATTGAGTTTTAATGTGGATAAGTGCAAGATAATGCACCTGGGACATAAAAACCCAAGGGCTGAATATAGAATATTTGATACAGTCCTAACCTCAACATCTGAGGAAAGGGATTTAGGGGTTATTATTTCAGAGGATCTAAGGGTAAGTAGTCAATGTAATAGAGCAGCAGGAAATGCTAGCAGAATGCTTGGTTGTGTAGGGAGAGGTATTAGCAGTAGGAAAAGGGAAGTGCTCATGCCACTGTACAGAGCACTGGTGAGACCTCACTTGGAGTACTGTGTGCAGTACTGGAGACCGTATCTCCAGAAGGATATAGACATCTTAGAGAGAGTTCAGAGAAGGGCTACTAAAATGGTGTACGGCTTGAAGGAGAAAAGTTACCAGGAAAGGCTTAATGATCTTAACATGTACAGCTTGGAAAAAAGAGGAGACAGAGGAGATATGATAGAAACCTTTAAATACGTAAAGGGAATCCACAAGGTAGAGGAAGGGAGTATATTTAAAAGGAAACAAAATAGCAAAACAAGAGGACATAGTCTTAGATTAGAGGGCAAAGGTTTAAAAGTAACATCAGGAAGCATTATTTTACTGAGAGGGTGGTGGATACATGGAACAGTCTTCCAGTAGAAGTGGTAGAGGCCAAAACAGTAATTGAATTTAAGCAGGCATGGGATAGGCATAAGGCTATCCTAAACAAAAGATAAATCCAGGTTAAGTATCCATGTAATTGGGCAGACTAGATGGGCCGAAAGGTTCTTATCTGCCGACATTTTTCTATGTTTCTAATGCTTCTCAAGCAGATCCTCAGGTACCCTAGTTCAGTGGTCCCCAACCCAGGCCCTCAGGGCCCACTAACAGGCCAGGTTTGCCAGATATCTGAAGCACAGCACAGGTGTTATGATTTGCTGCTCAGTGATTGCAGGATTCAGTCTGCATTTCCCAAGGTGATCTGCAAAATCTGGCCTGTTAGTGGGCCCTGAGGGCCTGGGTTGGGGACCACTGCCCTAGTTGGCCAAGTTTGCCAGATATCTGAAACACAGCACAGGTGATATGATTTGATGCTGAGTGATTTGCAGTTTTCAGTCTCCCAAGGAGAGCCTTAACAATTGGCCTGTTAATGGCCTGAGGACAGGTTTGGAAAGCACGCTTTTAAGTCGATGTCTACACATATGAATTTATATTCCAGATAAAAGATGCAAGTCTTGTCAAGCTTTTGGTAACCCTAAGATTTAGTAAGCTACATACCTGGCAGACACATACATTGTGTTATGGTGCTAGGGTTGCCTGATCGGCCATGCTTTCCTGGACACCTATAATATATTCATGCTGATGGGAAGTGCATGAAAAATGCCACCCTGCAGCTTGTAGATTCCATACACTGCAGGTGAGAAATCAAAAAGGAATCCCAGGTGACTTGCAGCCTATGAATTATTCATGGTGCAGGGCAGCACTTTTTCCCTGTGCTCCCCTCTGCATGAGATAGTAATATCACCTCTTCCCATAGATAGACTGCAGGATTTCTCACGCACAGACCCCATCCTCTCTCCCTCGTACTGTCAGACTTTCCCCTAGTTTTCCTTTCTTCAAACACTCCCTTAAGACATTCCTTTTTAGGGAAGCCTACCACCCGACTCACTGATACACCTCACTGCCCCAACCAGTCCATCACTCTCACCTTGCAGTCTCCTCCTCCTGCTTCCACCCCCAACCCTTCTAAATTGTAAGTTTCCATGGGAATAGGGCCCTAGTTTCCTCCTGTACTGGTTTATCAAATGTTGTTCTGTCTGAATATATTGTAACCCTGTCTTTGTTGTGCCCATTGTTCAGCGCTGCAGAATATGCTGGCGCTATATAAATAATGTCTAATAATAATGTGTCCAGGAAAACATTGCTTATCTGGTAACCCTATATGGTGCCCATGTCTCTTTGTCCTTGGGTTGCTTGACTCCTGCAGGTGCATCACATCATCCTCTGGTTGACATGACATTTATTTATTTGCAAAGTATTTTATCAGGAAGGATACATGAGTACATCCTGGGTTCAAGAGCATTGACATTTTTACAGTTGTTACAGAAATACAAAGTAATAAAATGCAAGATCGTAAAAAAACAACACAAATATACAGATTATTACAGAAATAAATATGTAGGAAATAAAGTCACTGTTACATGTTTACAGGTGCATTCTGTATCCAGGTATATTAATAGGGAGCTCTTGAGGGACTTAAGACTGGGGGAAGATTTGATGGCGTCTGGGTGGTTATTCCATAATTGTGGTGCTCTGTAGGAAAATGAGGATCGAGACACTTTCTTTTTGTATTGTGGTATTGCAAGTAAGGTGCTGGTCCTGGATTGGAGGTTATAGGATGAGGGAGCTGCTAGGGGAAGCATTCTATTCCGGTAGGGTGATAGCTTCCCAGAAAACCTGTTAAACACCAGGTTGGAAAGGTGAAGAGTGCGTCTGGATTCCAGTGACGGCGAGTTTAGCTTTTTTTAACATGTCACAATTGTGGGTCATGTAGTTACATTGTAGCACAAAGCGGCAGAATGAGTTGTACAATGTAGTAAGTTTATGAAGGTGTGTTTGCGGGGCAGCTGCATACACTACATTTCTGTATTCAATAGCTGGAATAAGCATTTGCTGTAAAATCTGCTTTCTTACCGCAGGGCTCAGGCAGGATTTGTTTCTGTACAGGGCACCTAGTTTGGGGTAAAGTTTAGATCAGAGTTTTTTGATGTGGAGGCCAAAGGATAGATTTGGTTCTAACCACATACCTAGCTATTTGAGAGAAGTGACTGTGGTCAGCGTGCCATTTGAATTTGTCCTGACACATAGATGAGGAGTTTGCAATTTATGTAGTTTAGGTGCTGTTCCAAAGGGCATCGTAACAGTTTTGTCAGCATTTAGAAAAAGTTTGTTGACATGCTTCTGGAGTTACGCTCCACCTAGGAATTTTGTGCTGAATGTTCCTTGGTGAGTCTTTTTGACGACGCTTCTACTAGGCATCCCTGAAGGATGCTGGTGTCCATGTATCATTCCACTTGCACACATGTTGATGCGATAAGTAGATGCTGACCTGTCACATCTATTCCTGCTAGATGACCACTCTCCCTTGGCTTTCTCCTCTCTGTTGTGGTTTTCTTCCTTGACCCAATAGCACATGTAATTCTGTGTTGAGTTCCTAGCATAATACTGGGCTTTCTCCTATTGGCTATTCTTTTTCCCTGTATCCCTGACAGGGCTATGTGTAATCAATATTGTGTTTCCTGGAATCCTTGATCTCGGCCATGTCTATTGACTCTTCTCTCTCCCTCTTTGCCCTTTGTGTGTTTGGTCCAGCCACATCAAGGTCCGGTACAGGTAGACTCCTCAGACTGTATTCCAACCTTCTGGTAAACTTAACCAGAGCTGTTGTAAACGTAACAGCTCCATAAACTATAATGGCTCTTGTAGGATTAAAATAGCTCTGGTTACATTTACAGCAAGAATGGAATAGAGCCCTCCGTGTCTTTTTTGTGTGTCCCCTATCTGTACCTCTTCTGCCACTTTCCCTTTTTTATTTTTTTTTACATGTTCCCTAACCCAGCCATTACAAGGAATAGTCTTTGATATCACACTTTTGTGTTTAGGATCTCTTGTTGTGATGCATTGATAGAGAATAATCATGGCGGGATCTGGGGCATCTTTTTGGACAATTTTAAATCTCCCATACATCAATATGTACAATGTCAAACATTCATTTATTACATCGCATTGCTGTTTTTTCCCCTTAATATCCAGTTTCATCCATAATTTTTCAAACCACTGTGGTTGTACAACCTTTTTATAAAACAACCACAGTGTTCAATGTGTTCAATGTATCCGACCTGTAACAAGATAAAGATACAACTGCCAAAGCTACTCTTTGTTTTTTTGTGCGGTCTTGATCTCGTCATTACTTCTTTTTTCTATTCAAGGATGTAGTAGTTGCCATCCACAGAACTGACAGATGAGGACTAGCAGAAAGTAACTGCTTTGTTTAAAGGGGCATAACAGGTCATCCATCACATCAGCACTTAAGCTTGGAAGAAGAGATTTCAGTCTGACCTGCAGGTGGGACCATGTAAATCCCACCTATCATGTGTAAATCCTCTGAGCTTGCAGATCGAGTTTATCTAGTGCACGTGTTATCTTTCTTTTCTTTTATGGTATTACTAATCTAAATTAAGTAATGCTCGGAGAAAAGAAAAAAGATCAGCTGTTGGCTGATTCACCATTAACGGAGACTTGAGATGCCGAACAATTGCCTTATACAGTATCTTCTGAATAAACAAGAGAGGTTTTAAATTAACTCACAAAGAATTTTCTATCATCCATTCAATAGCCGTAGGGTAAGTGCGGAAGCCAGTTCTGTTGGATCTAGTGCTGCTACATACAACAGTGTCATTGATAGCGAAAATCCTTTTTTTTTTTTCTTTTTCTCTTTTTTTTTTTTCTTGTCATGTTAATTTTTTCTTCTTCCAAACTGTCTGCGATGCAGGTGCCTCTTTTCTCAACTGCAGAGCACGTTGAGCTCCTTCACTCAGAAAGGGCCGACTGTTTTATTCCAATGATGCGATCAGAACAAGCTTCATTCAATATACAGTAGCAAGAAAAGACCCTTATTTTACGCATTCCTGCAACAATGTATGCATTCAGAGGAAGAGTATGAAAAAGATAGAACTCTTGGCTGATTTAATAAATGCACAAAAGTTAAATAAGTAATTTCTGTCCCGATGTTGAGGCTGGTGCCGTTGCTGCATGCTATAGAAATTGCAGGTATAGGGGCCCTTTAATAAAACCGAATTGTCTATCAAAATCAAACTAGATTAATAATAGTTTTGGTAGTGTGGATAAAACTGCGGTTTCCAAGAAATTGCTTAGAGGGGGGTGGGCAAAAGCATTGTGACAGTTATGTATCTTTAAGCGTGTGTTTAGCTTCAAATTGAAAATTGAGAAAACACTAGAATGAAGTTGAAGATTTTTCTTTACCATTACTTAACATTGGCCATTTCTGAGTAATCATTTAACATAGAAACATAGAAAAATGTCGGCAGATAAGAACCTTTCGGCCCATCTAGTCTGCCCAATTACATGGATACTTTACCTGGATTTATCTTTTGTTTAGGATAGCCTTATGCCTATCCCATGCTTGCTTAAATTCAATTACTGTTTTGGCTTCTACCACTTCAACTGGAAGGCTGTTCCATGTATCCACCACCCTCTCAGTAAAATAATGCTTCCTGATGTTACTTTTAAACCTTTGCCCCTCTAATCTAAGACTATGTCCTCTTGTTTTGCTATTTTGTTTCCTTTTAAATATACTCCCTTCCTCTACCTTGTGGATTCCCTTTACGTATTTAAATGTTTCTATCATATCTCCTCTGTCTCGTCTTTTTTCCAAGCTGTACATGTTAAGATCATTAAGCCTTTCCTGGTAACTTTTCTCCTTCAAGCCGTACACCATTTTAGTAGCCCTTCTCTGAACTCTCTCTAAGATGTCTATATCCTTCTGGAGATACGGTCTCCAGTACTGCACACAGTACTCCAAGTGAGGTCTCACCAGTGCCAGGGGTGGATCCAGACACAGGTTTCGGGGGGGGGGGCATTCTACCAGTCTTGGCAAAGAGCTGGTGTTGGGTTCGCAGTGACGGGCAAAGTCGCGCCTAATCGCAGGCTGTGCTCGTCACACTCCCTCTCCCCAGAACATTGCACTGGGTCTGTCCTCATGTGGCTCAGGTAACACCTGACTGACACCGCACAGCAATATCCTGCGCTCTGGCACATGCTCTGTCACTTGGAATCAAGAACCGCCAGCAATAACAGGCTGCAGGTACAGACACCCAATGATGCCCATACACAGCCATATAACCAGTGGCTACTCTAGGAACAATATATAGGGAGCACATAAGATACCACAATTATAACTGGGGGGGCACTACATTTTCACCACGAAATGATATCACTGAAAAAAATGAAATAAGCATATATAAATAGGATTCCAAAATCCAAGAGTTATGAGGTAATGTGGTGTAATGAGGTGCAATGAGTAATGTAATCAGTCCTACTATACAGAGTGTCAGCTCTGCAGCTGATTGTCAGCTCTGCAGCCATCAGACCTGTTAGTCCTGCTATACCCAGAGTGTCAGCTCTGCAGCTACCAGGTCTGATGGCTGCAGAGCTGACAATCTGCCCTGCTATACAGAGTGCCAGCTCTGCAGCTGATTCTCAGCTCTGCAGCCATCAGACCTGGTAGCTGCAGAGCTGATACTCTGGGTATAGCAGGACTAACAGGTCTGATGGCTGCAGAGCTGAGAATCAGTTGCAGAGCTGACAGTCTGTATAGCTGGACTGATTGTCAGCTCTGCAGACCTGAAACCTGTTAGTCCTGCTATACAGAGTGTCAGATCTGCAACTGATTCTCAGCTCTGCAGCCATCAGACCTGGTAGCTGCAGAGCTGACACTCTGGGTATAGCAGGACTAACAGGTTTGATGGCTGCAGAGCTGACAATCAGTCCTGCTATACAGAGTGTCAGGTCTGCAGCTGATTTAAACACCTTTTGAAGAATAGCAGAGTATATTTTCTTTCTTACCAGTTCGGCAGCGTTCAGCTCCCTTTCGACGGATTGTCGACTGTGTTCGACGGATTGTCGACTGTGTTCGACGGCTCGGAGATTTTTGTTGGCTGATGGACTTCGGCAGTTCAGCATTCGGCGGCTCAGTTTTCGGCAGCTGAGATTTTTGTCGGCTGATGGACTTCGGCGGTTCAGTGTTCGGGGTTCAGCGTTAAGGGTTCAGCGTACGGCTGTGGCAGCTCAGCATTCAGTGGCTCAGCGTTCGGTGCACTTTGTGGACCCTGCAGTGAATGCTGAATTCACCACAGGTCAGGATCGTTGCATTGAAATCACTGAAGTGCACCGAACGACCGGGAAAAAGCAGGAGTGAAGAGCACACAGCCAGGAGCAGGTATGGACAGAGGGGGGTTATTCACAGAGCACCAAAATGTCACTGACATTTTGGTGCTCTGTGAATAACCCCCTCCGTCTATACCTGCTCCTGGCTGTGTGCTCTTCACTCCTGCTTTTTCCCGGCCACTGACAGACAGCAAGGAGGGGGGGAGGGGAGGGGGAGCTGCTGAAGCAATGGATGGTTCGTCCCTGGAGATGAAGGAAATCCCAGGGATGCTAAATTACATTGTGCCAGGCTCTAGAGGGGCCATAAATCCCTGTAGCCCGACACAGGGAAAATGAAAAGAAAAAAAAGGGCATTGTAAACGTTCCTGGGGCTCTGCTTGTTCGAGAATCCCTCCAGGGTCCGCTTGCAGGCTGAGAGCAGGAGAGAGACCCACCTCCACATGCAATCCAGGCGCCCTGTGGAGGCCACGTGACGAGCAGTCACGTGTTCGCCTCTGCGCAGTGTGTGCCTCTGCCTCTGTAAATCGCGATGTTTGCATTCACTGCACTCATCGCGATTTTAATTATTTTGGACGTCAACCTGGCAACTGCACTGCTCGGGGGGGGGGGGAATTGCCCAGTTGCCCCCCCTGGATCCGCCCCTGACCAGTACTCTGTACAGTGGCATGAGCACTTCCCTTTTCCTACTGCTAATACCTCTCCCTACACAACCAAGCATTCTGCCAGCATTTCCTGCTGCTCTGTTACATTGACTACTTACCCTTAGATCCTCTGAAATAATAACCCCTAAATCCCTTTCCTCAGATGTTGAGGTTAGGACTGTATCAAATATTCTATATTCAGTCCTTGGGTTTTTACGTCCCAGTTGCATTATCTTGCACTTATCCACATTAAAACTCAATTGCCACAGCTCCGACCATTTTTTTAGTTTACCTAAATCATTTGTCATTTGGCTGATCCCTCCAGGAACGTCAACCCTGTTGCAAATCTTTGTGTCATCAGCAAAAAGACATACTTTCCATTAATACCTTCTGCAATATCACTAATAAAAATATTAAAGAGAATGGGTCCAAGTACTGACCCCTGAGGTACCCCACTGGTAACAAGACCTTGCGCCGAATAAACTCCATTTACCACAACCCTCTGTTGCCTGTCACTCAGCCACTGCCTAATCCATTCAACAATATTGGAATCCAAGCTCAAAGATTGCAATTTATTGATAAGCCTTCCATGCGGAACACCTTTGTCTATTATTTTTGTTACGCAATCAAAAAAAATCAATAAGATTAGTTTGGCATGATCTCCCTGAGGTAAACCCATGTTGTTTCTGATCTTGTAATCTATGTGTTTTTAGATGTTCAACAATCCTTTCCGTTAACATGGTTTCCATTAATTTCCCCACTACTGACGTAAGACTAACTGGCCTATAGTTCCCTGATTCCTCCCTACTACCCTTCTTGTAAATGGGCACAACATTTGCTAATTTCCAGTCTTCTGGGATGACTCCCGTTAATAAGGATTGGATGCACCGAAATTTCGGCCACCGAAATTATCGGCTGAAAATGGAACTTTTGGTTTCGAAAATTTTCCTTTCAAAATGGGGCCTGGAGGCCCGGCCGAGCCGAGGGCTCGCCTGAGCCTGGAGGCCGGCCGAGCTGCCTGCTCGGCCAGCATCCAGGCTCAGGCGAGCCCCCGACTTGGTCTTGGCCTAGAAGCCCAGCCCAACCGGGGGCTCACGTGAGCCTGGAGGCTGGCCGAGTTGCCTGCTCGGCCTGCCTCCAGGCTGAGACGAGTCACCGGCTCGGCCTGAAAGCCCAGCCGAGCTGGGGTCTCACCTGAGTCTGAAGGCCGGCCGAGCAGGGGGCTCGGGTGGGCCTCCAGGCCCAGGTGACGGATTTTGTTTGGGGGGGGGTGGAGAGCGTTGCACATACTCAACTACATCGGCCCGAGTCCTCCAGCGGTGGCAGTCCTCCTGCATCCAGTGTCCTCTCTCCATTGGTCGCCAGTATGATGTCACGGAAACCTCTGATCCTGGGTCAAAGGCTTTCGTGACGTCATCCCGGCGACCGACACAGAGAGGGGACACTGGATGCAGGAGGACTGCTGCCGGTGGAGGACTCGGGCCGATGCAGGTGAGTATGTGTAGGCAACATACTTGCCTACATCCTCCTACTTCGGCCCTGAGCCCCAGTGTTGACAGTCCTCCGGCTGTCGCAGGCTGCTCGGCCGGCCTCCATTCTCACTGCCACTTTCCTTTCACTGAATTTGTGAAAGGAAACCCTAATTGTATACCACAAAGTTATATTCAGGTCACATTAATTAATAAGTGGCCACAGGAGCCTCCATCCGAAGCTTGCTGGTGGCCTCTTTGGGTAGAAAGTAAAGAGGAAGAAAAGGTGAAAAAACAAGAGCGTGAGGGAACGGGATAAGTGAATTAAGAAAGGGGGGAAATTAAGAGAGAAAGACCAGAGATGAGGGCGAAAAGTCTCCTGGAAGGAAGCATGTGAGGTCGTGCCTGTGGTGTGTTCTAAAATCAGTCAATGTGTCGTGTGGTCAGTTTTTTTTTCACCTTAAATTTTAAATAATTTCTGGCTTTAGAAAAAATTGAACAAAGGGATGGAAAGAGACTAAACACTTCACCATCTCAGTTTAGATTGATTTATAGAATGTAGTTTACCTTGTTTTTAATATTCTCTTAAGAATATACGGAAATGATGCTGAGAATGATTCAGCTTAATTTTTTGGGGGTTATAAACCACAGTAGAAACAGCTCAGGTGATTAAGGCTTTACATTAAAGCTGACACTCTTTGTGTGTTCTTTACTTTTGGCATTGCAAAGAGGTTGCATTTCAGAACGGGTGATGACAGACTAGGAAATGCTTTGTAGTTTTATAAGGCCTCATGAATCTGTCTCTTCACAGACAGTGCTTGACTTGCAGACGCCTCATACAAAAGGTAGTGGTATTGGTTCCAGTAAACCTCCTGTATTATGAAAACCAGAGTGATAAACTCAATATATCGAAGTTTTAATGGTCATACTTCATTATTATGATTAGGAATAATAAGTGTGTGAATAAGAAGTCTTTTCTAGAGCCATAATTTCATATTAATGGTCCCATATTACTAATGGTTACCATTAGGGATGCACCGATTCCGATACTAGTATCGGTGCCGATACCGGAACCTGTACGAGTACTTGGTAGTCATGCAGAGGCCCCCGATACCTAAACCGGTACTGGAAGCCAGCGCTGGGCTGTCTTGCCAACCAGTTTCCTTGGGGCAGCGGCGCGTTACCAGGCTCCTCCGGCGTTTTCTTCCTTCGATCGACCACCGACAAAGAGTTATAGCCTGGCCGCTCGTTGGGATCCACCAGCCGCGATCTCGTGAGATTGCGGAGTTCACAAGATCTCGTGAACTCCGGGATCTCGCAAGACTGCGGCTGTGCGTGGTTCCCAACGAGCGGCCGGGCTACAAATCTTTGTCGGCAGCCGCTCGATGGAAGAAGACGCCGGAGGAGCCTGGTAACGCGCCGCTGCCCCAAGGAGGAGCTTGACAGGAGTGCCGGAGGAGCCTGGCAACGTGGGAGGGTGAGCTGGGGTCCAATATATGTGTGAGCTTTGGGCAATATGGGGGCAATATCAGAGCTGGGGCAATGTGAGCAGGGGCAATATCTGAGCAGGGGGCAATGTGAGCTGGGGCAATATCTGAGCTGGGGCAATATATATATATATATATATATATATATATGTCCCTATTGAAAGTGGTCACGTGAGTTTCAATAAAAGTATCTGTACTTTGTATCGGTGAGTACTTTTAAAAAGTATCGGTACTTGTACTCAGTCTTAAAAAAATGGTATCGGTGCATCCCTAAATAAGATCTTTGTTTTTCTGAAATAATTATAAACTAGAACAAACAATGGTTGAATGAGCAACTGGGTATATACAAAAGTGATCAGATTTCTTATTTCTCCATGCTAGCTAAACGTAATAATTACACCCATATGTTTCAACAATTGCATAAATCAAAGCCCAACCTCCTAATAAAATAACTAGAATTTGTGAGTATGAAATTTACTATTCTCTTATCTCCTTTATGAATTTTAAAATTCCTTTCTACAAAATAACTTACTTAACCCCTTCACTGCTGAGCTATTTCACCCCTGTGCGTTATGCTCCTTTTGACCGTTTTGTGCTCCTCACGTTTAAAAAGGTGTTTTATTATAGGACCCAGACAAAAAATTTTTTTCCGGAGGACACAGACTCAAAATAAATCATTCTGTGGATATGCCATGTCACCTCAGATTGCTATAACAAAAAATATCAAACCTTTCAGATTTCAGTTATTTATTTTTTCATATTTTATCATACAAACTTTTGTAGTTATATATTCTATGGGGGTACTCTTTTAATAGAGTAAAATAAAAAATATAGAAATGGAAACCTGTTACTGCATTTTTCTAACAAAATACACAATTTTAGAAAAAAATGGAAAAAACTAAATTTTTTGCTTGTATTTTGGATGATTGTGTTATATTACGATGTGTTATTGTGTTATTGTATTATTGTGTTATATTACGATGGTGTTATAATATGTATAAGACATTGAACTTGCTCCTGGTGTGGAAAATGGGCAGGTGAGTAACGACTGTGGTGGTGTTCCTTTTTATATGCGACAAATGGAGAATGTCTTTTTTTAATTTATTAACATTTTACATTGTCATGTTTGGTATTATTAGAAAGGCCAGACTCTGTCCTATCCAAGGACACCTAACTTGACTTTGTGTGGGATAAGCAATGGAGATACAGTGGTCCAAAGGACTTCATAGGGAATCCCCTGCCAAGCACGGGGTAGTCCCGATTCTGATGTCATAGCGCCCATGCATGATGACGTAAGTGGGTAGAGGGAGGGCTCACATACAGGGCTAACATCAAAAATGTCATCCTGCTGTGGGAGAAGTCCTCCGTTCAGCCTCAGATCGACGCGGAGCCGCTGAGCTCAGCTTGACCTCCACAGACAACTGGTTAATGGGTCACTCCAGCGCCAAAATGATATTAAATGGATCCTCTACACAACCTGACCACTTTAAAGTAACAGAGCCAATAAAGTCTATGAAGTTGTGGAGTTTGCCAGAGATCTGGATAAGTTTGTACTTTCCTAGAGCTAAGTGCTCACTTGTGCACCCCATTCCAGGCTGGGATGCTGCCAATGTCCTTGCTGAGTTCCAATTACGCACCATTGTGCATCGTCCCACTTGGAGCTCTGACCCCTGAAGCCAAGCTGGCAGCACCTGATGCTGGAGTAAGTACTGGCTGAGACATTACTTCACAGGATGAGCTATCATATTGAGCTTTAAGACCAATGTGATAGGATTCCACTGGGAAAGTGAACGTGACCAGTTATAGGTGTACTGTGATGCTCAATCCCTGTTTTGAGACATGTGTTTTGTATGTAATTTCTATCCAAACTTTCATTACAAAGTTGTCACCATAGCAGTGGCGACTCTAGGAACAATATATGGGGGGGGGCACATAAGATACCACCGTCAAAACTGGAGGGGCACTAATAATTTTTGCCACTAAATCATACCACTAAAAAAAACTAAGTATATATAAATAAGATTCCAAAATCTCAGAGTAATGTGAGGATGCAATTGTAGCGCTGGTTTTAAATCCCCTGTCTTTGTAGTACTTGTTTTTGGAGACAAGCGCGATGTAAGCCACTGAACATTGGGACTACATTTTCCAGCATGCTTTGCGGGTGGGGGAGAGACACTGATATCCGCAGCCTCGTGGAAAGAGCTGGCAGAGCGCGCTGAGGAGTGAGAGGAGCAAGACGCAGTATAGCTGAAAGTAATCACGACCAGGCCGGAGCGCAGGTGCGGCCTGACAGAGCTGGAGACAGGGTTTTCCCTTCTTATTACGCGAAGACCCAGTGATCCACCGCAGTAACCCACGCTGATACAGAGTAAGCTGGAGGACCCCGAGTTAGGAGAACCGCAGATCGATCTAACAGGGAGTGCAGGCGGTGAGCTGGACATCTTGTGGCAGATACAGACAAGCAAGACAGCGGATCCAGTGACACAGAGAATCCCAGTCAAAATCGAGCGGAGAGACGTCCTGGGTCGAGCGGAGCACAGAGTATCTGGCGGATGGGTGAGAGGCCTTCCAGGCCGTTGTAAATTACTAAAGCAGTTTTACAGGAAACCTAAAATTGAGTAAGAAAGACTGCACTGCCTTAGATTATCTAAATGTTCTGGAGGAAGTTTTTGGGCGAACGGAAAAGGCCGCAGAGCTCGTATATCAGTATGAACACACCTACCAGCGGAAAGGTGAGAGAATGACCGAATATATGAGACGCCTAGATAAGATTCTGCACCAGATACTCCTCAAGAAAGGGGCCGAACCGGCCGAAGTAGATAGGATCTGCTGTATTCGGATCTTAAGGGGCGCTCAACCTCTAGATCCAGTGATGCTGCAGCTAAGAAGCAGGGAAGGTAGTCGAGAACTGAAGTACCTGGAACTAATCCGAGCTGTCAGAGAGGAGGAGGCTTTGCTGGAAGAAAAATCCTTCAGGAGAGGAGAAAGAGCTTACGTGCAACCTGTGAGGCATAACGAATGTTTGCAGCATGAAAGTGACTCGTTGGATACCTATGGATCCGACGTGGACGAACAAGAGCATCCGATCGCTTTTAAATCCACAGAGAAGGCTGTCAAAGAATTAAACCTCTCTGCACATGGTGAGTTGCACAGAACTGTTAAGAAGGTACAAGAAGCTCAAGCTGAATTGCAACAGGCGCACGCGGAACTGTGCCGAGTATTGTTGAAGGTGACAGAGACACAGACAGAGATGCAGAAGTTACGAGGGAATGTGATACGGAGGAGGCGCTAAAGTGAATAGGATATTGGTATAAATATGTATGCAGCCTACTGGAAGAGGAACACAAAACCTCGACAGAAATGTGTTTGAAATACGAAAAGAAGTGGGAGTTACTCCAGTGGCGCAGAGGGAGGTAATTTGCGTTGAAAATCCGTATAAATGCGAAGTGGAAATATTCTAAAAAAACAGTTTAAAGTCAATTATAAGCGCACAGTCTAGGAACAGACCAATGGTAAAGTGCTATCTTAAGTGTACACTAGAAAAAGTGCAATGCAATCGAAAGTGCATATGGTGCAAACAGCTAAAAAAGTGCTAATTGGGAGCACAGTCTAGGAAGAGACCAAAGATAAAGTGCTATTTTGAGTGTACACTAGAAAAAGTGCAAATGCAATCAAAGTGCATATGGAGCAAATAACAGCTAAAAACGTTGTGCACGTTATAAAGCGTACTGCGAAGAAAGTGTTGGATATTCGTAATAGAAACGGTTCATAAAAACATATATAAAAGCATATAAAAAGGACATAAAAACAACACACACTTCTTGTGCAAAGTGCAAATATAAAGTGCAATTGAAATAGCACAAAAATGGTAATAAAAATAGTCCAGAGATAATGCAAATAGTCTAAAAAGACTAAAAAGACAGTCTTATACGTGAATAAATAAAAGGAGGGCTTATTGATAACTGTGTAGGCCTCTCACTTATAACGTCCATATACGAGGATCCTCCAAATGGGGGAGAAATGGATCTTATCCTTGTTGTCCTAGTGGATTCCGCGTTCTAGTAGATTCCACATTCTCGTAGTACGGGGAAGGGGAAAAAAGAGAGAAAGAGAAAAATAGTGCAATATTGTCTAGATATACTAGTCGTGGAAGGATGCAAGAAAAATGCACACTTACTTTCCAGAGCCTATATAGTCCAGGCTCTGGTTCGAAATGCACTGGGCCAAGTATAGAGTGGCCTCCTCCCTTCTTTTGAAATTATTGTTCACCTCGGATATAGAAAAACAAGGTATTCATAGCGCAACTTGAATGATGACTGGGTACATTGGTGAAGATAGGGTTAGTCTCACTCACCGATGGTGGAGCCTTGTTCCAGGCTCGACTTAATGGCATGCAGTGCTCCTTTGCTCGGTGGGCACCGTCACCTCTTTAGCTGCACCTCTTTAACGGTCTTCTACTGGCTCAGAAGGGCAAATAAAGTAAATAGACCAAAAAAACAGCAGCAAAACTACGAATTGGTGAGTTAAAATAACGTGGTTTATTGAGAAAATCTAAAATAAAGGGGGGGAGGAAGGGAAAAAGAAAAATGATAATGGTGGAGGATACGCGTTTCGGCAGCTCACGTGCCTTCATCAGTCCATAAGAGAAAAAAAGGGCAATCAGAGGCATTCCACAGGTCTTTCTTCATATAGATACAATGGATTTTCAATTAGGGTGTGTCTAATCATTTACTTCCGGGTTCAAAGGTAACCTAATCACATAGTGAGTGTGTCCAATGTGGTGATGTATTTAAACGAATAAAATATACATTCCAATCGTATGTTACAATGCATAAATTAAATTTCGTATTTTTAATCTTTCGTTCGGTTATTTCCGAATTCGTAGGACTATTTTCGTAAATCAAAAAGACTTCCGGGTTCGTAGGTCTCCTATTCTCCGGGTCGAATTAGGAACATGGTGTTGCGTTCCAGCGCCTAGCGCTTGCGTTCCATCTACCTCAGTGGTTGGAAGGAATCCCCAAGGGACAATTTCTACGAATCAGAAAAAACTGTACAGACGTGGCTACGTATGAAACACATTCCGAAAAAAGATTTCGTAGAAAAAGGATATGACCCAGAGAAACTCGAAGCCAGCAGACTAGAGGTGAAAAATGTAGAACGTGCAACTCTACTCCAGAGGAACCAGAGAACTAAAACAGAGTACGCAGGTCTATATAAAGAAAGACCTGTGGAATGCCTCTGATTGCACTTTTTTTCTCTTATGGACTGATGAAGGCACGTGAGCTGCCGAAACGCGTATCCTCCACCATTATCATTTTTCTTTTTCCCTTCCTCCCCCCCCCCCCTTTATTTTAGATTTTCTCAATAAACCACGTTATTTAACTCACCAATTCGTGGTTTTGATGCTGTTTTTTTGGTCTATTTACTTTATTTGCCCTTCTGAGCCAGTAGAAGACCGTTAAAGAGGTGCAGCTAAAGAGGGGACGGTGCCCACCGAGCAAAGGAGCACTGCATAGAAACATAGAAAAATGTCGGCAGATAAGAACCTTTTCGGCCCATCTAGTCTGCCCAATTACATGGATACTTTACCTGGATTTATCTTTTGTTTAGGATAGCCTTATGCCTATCCCATGCCTGCTTAAATTCAATTACTGTTTTGGCCTCTACCACTTCTACTGGAAGACTGTTCCATGTATCCACCACCCGCTCAGTAAAATAATGCTTCCTGATGTTACTTTTAAACCTTTGACCCTCTAATCTAACACTATGTCCTCTTGTTTTGCTATTTTGTTTCCTTTTAAATATACTCCCTTCCTCTACCTTGTGGATTCCCTTTACGTATTTAAATGTTTCTATCATATCTCCTCTGTCTCGTCTTTTTTCCAAGCTGTACATGTTAAGATCATTAAGCCTTTCTTGGTAACTTTTCTCCTTCAAGCCGTACACCATTTTAGTAGCCCTTCTCTGAACTCTCTCCAAGATGTCTATATCCTTCTGGAGATACGGTCTCCAGTACTGCACACCGTACTCCAAGTGAGGTCTCACCAGTGCTCTGTACAGTGGCATGAGCACTTCCCTTTTCCTACTGCTAATACCTCTCCCTACACAACCAAGCATTCTGCTAGCATTTCCTGCTGCTCTATTACATTGACTACTTACCCTTAGATCCTCTGAAATAATAACCCCTAAATCCCTTTCCTCAGATGTTGAGGTTAGGACTGTATCAAATATTCTATATTCAGCCCTTGGGTTTTTACGTCCCAGGTGCATTATCTTGCACTTATCCACATTAAAACTCAATTGCCACAACTCTGACCATTTTTTTAGCTTACCTAAATCATTTGTCATTTGGCTGATCCCTCCAGGAACGTCACTGCATGCCATTAAGTCGAGCCTGGAACAAGGCTCCACCATCGGTGAGTGAGACTAACCCTATCTTTACCAATGTACCCAGGCATCATTCAAGTTGCGCTATGAATACCTTGTTTTTCTATATCCGAGGTGAACAATAATTTCAAAAGAAGGGAGGAGGCCACTCTATACTTGGCCCAGTGCATTTCGAACCAGAGCCTGGACTATATAGGCTCTGGAAAGTGTAAGTGTGCATTTTTCTTGCATCCTTCCACGACTAATCTATCTAGACAATATTGCACTATTTTTCTCTTTCTCTCTTTTTTCCCCTTCCCCGTACTACGAGAACGTGGAATCTACTAGAAAGCGGAATCCACTAGGACAACAAGGATAAGATCCATTTCTCCCCCATTTGGAGGATCCTCGTATACGGACGTTATAAGTGAGAGGCCTACACAGTTATCAATAAGCCCTCCTTTTATTTATTCACGTATAAGACTGTCTTTTTAGTCTTTTTAGACTATTTGCATTATCTCTGGACTATTTTTATTACCATTTTTGTGCTATTTCAATTGCACTTTATATTTGCACTTTGCACAAGAAGTGTGTGTTGTTTTTATGTCCTTTTTATATGCTTTTATGTATGTTTTTATGAACCGTTTCTATTACGAATATCCAACACTTACTTCTCAGTACGCTTTATAACGTGCACAACGTTTTTAGCTGTTATTTGCTCCATATGCACTTTGATTGCATTTGCACTTTTTCTAGTGTACACTCAAAATAGCACTTTATCTTTGGTCTCTTCCTAGACTGTGCTCCCAATTAGCACTTTTTTAGCTGTTTGCACCATATGCACTTTCGATTGCATTGCACTTTTTCTAGTGTACACTTAAGATAGCACTTTACCATTGGTCTGTTCCTAGACTGTGCTCTTATAATTGACTTTAAACTGTTTTTTTAGAATATTTCCGCTTCGCATTTATACGGATTTTCAACGCAAATTACCTCCCTCTGCGCCACTGGAGTAACTCCCAGAGATGCAGAAGTTCCTTACAGACATGCAGACAACCGGAGTTGCTGTGGCATCTAGCCAGGATCATTCAACCGAATCACAGCGGCCGAATGCGTCTCCACTTTCAAAGAAGAGATGTTTCAGTTGTGGAGAAATGGGCCACTTCCGCGCACAATGCAAGAGCCAAAAGCCTGAAGGAAATCGAGTTGAGGAGTTCTTCAAAGCCTTTGGAAGGGCTGTTATCTGCCTCACCGGCGGGGAACGCCAGAGGGCACAAGTGAAGGAGCAACCTAGGTGCCCGAAGGTTGAAACCCGCTCCAAAAATCAAGCCAGGACTAAGAGGGCGAGAGGGCCCAAAGTCTGGCCAACTGCTGAGCCTGCCAGGACTGAAAGAGTCACTCCCTTAGCATCCGGACATACGTCATGGGGAAGCAATGCACACCCAAAACCTACACGGGCCAAGAAGAAGGCCAGGGTACAACAAACTGGGTCTAAGTGTCCTGGTGCCACCACCAAGTTTCCTGACCAGCTGATAGGTCCTTCTCCTATTGTGCCAATCCAAGTGGAGGGAGTCTACACTAAAGCTCTGTTGTACTTGGTAGATCAATGTCACTTGAGCCCCTGAGACTTCTATGAGAAACACTTGAAGCACATCCCTCTACAGAAATTGAAGGATCTGGAAATCTGGGGTATCGGAACTGAGAAACTCCCTTATGACGGGTATCTACAGGTGAAGTTGGAGATCGGATCCGAAGTCATCGGACAGTCCGGAGGTTGTGATGCATTGGCCATTGTGTGTCCTCGGCCTTCAGGGGGAAACAGGAGTTCCATGTTAGTGGGGACGAATACTGATTTGGTGCGACGTCTCCTGACACCTATCGTATTGGAAGAAGGTTCTACTAAAGGAGTACACCCAATGTTACGTCCAGTCTATCAGAGAATAGTCGAAGAACAGAAGGCACCTGCCGAAGTGGGGCGCCTATGGAGATTAGAAGGAACGGAAAAGGTTCTGCAATCGGGAGAAGTAGCGAGCTTCCGGGCTTCAGTCAAGTTGAACGGAGCGCAACCAGGGCCCTATGTGGTACTGGAAACCGATTTTAATCATGGAGTGAAGCCGGAGTAGAAGTAATCCTGAAATAATCTCCACTAAAGCTTTGAAAAGAACACGAGGAAGAGTCTCAGTCAGCGTGTGCAATGTGTCTGATTCTCCAGTAGTCCTTAAAGCACGAATGCCTATCGGGCAAGTAGCGTCCGCTACGCCTCTCTCTCCTACCGATTTAGGAGGGGGAGTGAATAAAGAGATTCCAGATGAAAGGTTCTACCCCAAGGACGCTCCCATTTCACCTGAATGGAAGAAACGTCTCCAGTCCCAAGTTCTAAAGTGGAGAGACTTGTTCTCGAAAGATGAGTTCGACGTAGGCCTAGCTAAAAGTACTGAGCACCGCATTCGATTACAAGAGGACAAGCCGTTTCGTGAAAGGTCAAGACGAGTTCCGCTGGGAGACTTGGATGATCTACAAGAACAGCTGAATGAACTGCAAAGAACCAAGGTGATCCAAGAGTCCAGGAGCCCATATGCATCTCCAATAGTAATGGTCCGGAAGAAGAATGGTTCTGTCCACCTATGCATAGACTATCGCACGCTGAATCGAGAACCATCCAGATCAATATGCTACTCCTCGGATAGAAGATGCCTTACAGTGTTTGTCTGGAGCAAAATGGTTTAGTGTACTAGACCTGCGAAGTGGGTATCACCAGATACCAATGCATCCTGAAGACAAAGCGAAGACTGCGTTCATCTGCCCACTGGGGTTCTTTGAGTTCAACAGAATGCCTCAAGGCCTTACGGGGGCTCCAGCCACGTTCCAACGGTTAATGGAGAAGACAGTCGGGGACATGAATCTGATCGAAGTATTAGTGTACCTGGATGACCTAATTGTGTTCAGGACGACTCTGGAAGAACATGAACAACGTTTGGAGAAGGTCTTGAAGAGGCTCCATGAAGAGGGATTGAAACTATCTCTGGAGAAATGTCAATTCTGTTTACCATCTGTTACGTATCTGGGACATGTGGTCTCAGCAGAAGGCGTTTCGACAGATCCTCGAAGTTGGAGGCCGTAGCTTCTTGGCCTAGACCCCGAAACGTTACTGAACTTAGATCTTTCTTGGGGTTCTGCTCTTATTATCGAAGATTTGTAGGAGGACTCGCAAAAATAGCTCAACCACTGAACAAGCTCCTACAGAAAGAAAGCACAGAAGAAGGCCACAAGGTCTCTGACCGAAATCCGTCAGCTCCAGGGCCAAGGAACGCTCGAGAGTCCATCCAGGGAGAATGGACCAGTCAATGCGAATGTGCTTTTACGAAGCTGAAAGAGTTTAACTCGAGCTCCTGTCTTGGCCTATGTGGACCCTCACAAGCCGTACGAGCTACATGTGGATGCCAGCAGAGAAGGCCTAGGAGGAGTCCTGTATCAAGAGTATGGTGGATTGCTGAGGCCTGTAGCGTACGTGAGCCGGAGCCTTAAGCCTTCAGAAAAGAACTATCCTACCCACAAGTTGGAGTTCCTAGCCTTAAAGTGGGCAGTGGTAGACAAGCTAAAGGACTATCTGTATGGGGCCGAGTTTGTGATAAAGACGGATAACAATCCTCTTACCTACGTCCTTACTACTGCAAAGCTGGACGCAACGGGACATCGGTGGTTGGCCACTCTGTCAGGGTTTCGGTTCAGCCTGAAATCTCGCCCTGGGGTAAATAATCGAGATGCTGATGCTTTGTCGAGAAGACCCTACACTACAGAATGGTCTCAGTTAACTCCAGACGGGGTACAAGCTTTGTGTCAAGGAGCAGAGCGCCGGGTCAAGGGAGGGATTGAAGCGGAGGCCATAGGAGTCATGGCTGCGGCTATTCCGGAGTTCTACTGCAACCCTACGCAGTTGAGGGATGAAAGTCTGCCTACCTTTTCAAAACAGGATCTGAAAGCTGATCAGGCTGGAGACCCTTTAATTGCATTAACCATAAAGGCCCTAACTGCGAACCAGCGAGAAATTCTGCTTATCAATTCCCCAGATGGAGCCAGATTGGTCTACAAAGAGTGGGAACGGTTGAAGATGTTGGATGGGGTGGTCTACCGAAGGGGCCCCTCAACCAATGCTGAAGAGACCTAACAGTTGTTCCTTCCCACTAAACATAGGGAGAGTGTACTGCGATCGCTACATGATGAGCATGGACATTTGGGCGCAGAAAGGACTTTTAAGCTGGTGCGAGACAGGTTCTATTGGCCTTGCATGAGAGCTGAAGTGGAAAGTTACTGCCATTCATGTCTGAGGTGCATTCAAAGGAAGACCCTACCGACCCGAACCGCTCCAATGAGCCATCTGCAATGTCAAGGACCCATGAATTTGGTGTGCATTGACTTCCTGTGCTTAGAGCCGGATGCTAGTGGGCAGGGAAATATTCTAATAGTGACCACTTCACACGTTACGCCCAAGCCTTTTCTACAAAAGACCAACGCGCTCTGACAGTGGCGAAAGTTCTGATGGAAAAGTTCTTTGTTCACTACGGCCTACCAAGGAGAATACACTCTGATCAGGGTAGAGACTTTGAAAGCCGGCTTGTTGGGCAATTACTGGAACTGCTGGGAATCCAAAAGACCCGAACTACACCATATCATCCTCAAGGTGATGCTCAACCCGAAAGGTTCAATCGCACGCTGCTAAATATGCTGGGGATGCTGTCAAACACAGAGAAGCAGAGCTGGAGTCGTCACATAGCTACGCTAGTGCATGCATATAACAGTACGGAGAGTGACGCTACTGGATACTCACCGTACCGTCTTATGTTCGGAAGAGAAGCTCGACTGCCTGTTGATTTGGCGTTTGGGCTATCTCTGGACCAGACGTCGGTAGCTTCCCATAGAAATTACGTGGATAGACTTCGAAAGAATCTGGCCTCTGCGTTTGAACAGGCCCGTTTGACCTCAGGGAACAGGGAACAAAGGAATAAACGGAACTATGACTTGAAAGTTCGGATACAGGATCTACAACCCGGTGATAGGGTTTTGTTGAAGAACTTGGGTGCTGCGGCAAGACACAAGTTAGCGGATAGATGGAGTTCTCAGGTCTACATTGTCTGCAAGCAACTGCCGGGTCTGCCGGTGTATCAAATCCAGCCTGATGGAAAGGCTGGGCCTCTTAAGAACTGGCACCGGAATAATTTATTACCTTTGAGAGAGGCTGTGAGGATACCAGTTGGGGACGAACTTTCTCTGCCGAATCCGCCTGCTCCACGTTCGCCTCCCGTTACTCGTTCTCAGCAGACCCGGGCTATCGAAGAGAGCGAAAGGGACAGTGAGGAAGAAAGTTTTTGTCTGGACTGGATGCGCTCACCGGAGCCTGAAGAGGTTATCTCGGTTCCTGAACGGTGGGAAAGTAATTTGAGGCCTGAGGCTCCTGAATTTCAGTTGGAAGTCCCCGATACTATTGAAATCCCTGTAGTTCCTGAAGTCAAATCTTATGACTATAGTTCTATGCCTTCACTGGAAGGATCATACTCCGAAGAGATGTCTGCTCCAGTGGTAGAAAGAAGAACTGAGCCCGCGCCTATAGTACTTCCACCTGAAGAGGAACTGATTGAACCAAAACACTCTGTTCGACCGCCCCAGCGACTCACCTACGACTCACCAGGACATAGCACTGAAGAGGCCGTCACCACAGTGCGAAGGTTGCCTGAAGTGTCTGCTATGTTAGCTGAGGTAGTCCAAAGCATGAGTCAACTTGAGGAAGTGTATCTAACCCATTGTATGCTTGCTGCTGAGCCTGTATATGTTGCCTAATATATGTGGAAAATGTAATGCAACTGTTGTACCTCCTTGGAGAGACCCAATAGTTCTAGGAGGGGGAGAGTGTAGCGCTGGTTTTAAATCCCCTGTCGTTGTAGTACTTGTTTTTGGCCACCGGAGGGAGACAAGCGTGATGTAAGACACTGAACATTGGGACTACATTTTCCAGCATGCTTTGCGGGCGGGAACAGGAAGTGGGTGGGGGAGAGACACTGATATCCGCAACCTCCTGGAAAGAGCTGGCAGAGCGCGCCGAGGAGTGAGAGGAGCAAGACGCAGTATAGCTGAAAGTAATCACGACCAGGCCGGAGCGCAGGTGCGGCCTGACAGAGCTGGAGACCGGGTTTTCCCTTCTTATTACGCGAAGACCCAGTGATCCACCGCAGTAACCCACTCTGATACAGAGTAAGCTGGAGGACCCCGAGTTAGGAGAACCGCAGATCGATCTAACAGGGAGTGCAGGCGGTGAGCTGGACGTCTTGTGGCAGATACAGACAAGCAAGACAACGGATCCAGTGACCCAGAGAATCCCAGTCAAAATCGAGCGGAGAGACGTCCTGGGCCGAGCGGAGCACAGAGTATCTGGCGGATGGGTGAGAGGCCTTCCAGGCAGTTGTAAATTACTAAAGCACGCTGCAGTTTTCTTCAAAACCCACAGGGCCCCAACGTGACTAGTCAAAGATACCTCATAAATAATTCACTGGCCAGTTGAATATTGTACCCGGGTACCAATACACACATACACATACATTCCTTGGGACATAACCTGTACGGGACTCACTCTCCAACCACCAAGGGGGTTAAAAATATATTTTTCCTTTTCCGCTGCGCGTTTCTCGCATTACAAAGTATTGTATTTCTTTTCCACTGCACGTTTCCCGCATTACGAAGTACTGTAAATATATATACATATACCGTGTTACTCATTATATGCCAGTTTATTCAGTAAACTATATAATTTATAAAATCCACGATGGTGCTGGAGTATATTTATTCCCTAGTGCGGGCAGACTGACCCGATGTTCAAATTCAGCGGCTCCTCCGGGAGTGAGCGCTACACAATGATACATTTTTGTAGCACTAACCGGATACATAAATTCAATATTTTATTTGCCCAATTCGGCGGTTTCCATCAATGTCCGATAACTGATTCAGCGACTCCCAATTTTCGCAAATTACGATGACCATTCACTAAATAGGGAGTTCACCATTATTTCGGCGAAAATTATTCCCCGAAATGTAACAAAAAGCAAAGGATCTAAAGATGAATAGACCCTTTAGAGCAGTGTTTCCCAAACCTGTCCTCAGGACCCTCCGCCTCACCAGGTTTGCCAGATATCTGAAGCACAGCACAGGTGATATGATTTGCTGCTCAGTGATTGCAGGATTCAGTCTGCATTTCCCCCAAGGTGATCTGCAAAATCTGGCCTGGTTGAGGGTCCCGAGGACAGGTTTGGGAAACACTGCTTTAGAGTCTAACTTCCATAATAACTCCTAAAACTCCATTAAAGCAGGAAAATACAATAAAAATAAAAAACCGTGCGGCATGTAGCGATTAACCCTAAAATGGCAGTAATCAAGGGAAAATATAAAATTAATACACTGTGAAGCATGTAGCCTACCCATTAACCCCTAAACTACCATTAATCAAGGGAAAGGAATGAATAGACTGAGTGTCAGGTTCCAGAACCGTGCCTTGGCAGCCCCCTTCAAGTATTGTGCATCTGATCTGTGCCTGCATTTGAGGGCAGCTTCATTCCTGTGCTGCTCATTTCCAGTGCTGAGATCCAGCACATATTCAATTAAAACCCACACACCATAGGTAACATGATGCACCTGAATAAAGGGCCACGCCCCCTCTCCTCCTTGTTCCAGCTTTTCCAAACCACTACCAGTGAGAGTGGACCTATGCTGTGGCTCTCCTGCATTATCGAGAACCCCAAACCTTGCCATCATTACCAGCCTTTCCTTTGTCTCCATACCCTCCAGTATCCAGTGTGTCCAAGATCCCATTGTCCTGGTTTGTTTCTTGCTTCCCTAATGTCAAGCCCTATACGTGTCCTGTTCCTCACCTCCAAACCAATTGTTCTGCTGCTTCCTGCAGCAACTCACCGCTCATTGCACACCCCTGTACGGTGGGTGCATCAGCGCATCCCGGGCTTAGTATCCTGACAGTGAGGCATGTAGGCCTACCCATTAACCCCTAAAATGTCATTAAGGGAAAAAAATGAAATTAATATACACTGTGGGGCATGTAGCCTATCCATTAACTTCTAAAATGCCAGATATCAAGAGAAAACATGAAAAATATACACTGAGGCATGGCGCCTACCCATTAACTCCTAAAATGCTATTAATAAAAGAAAAAATAAAATGTATACTGTGAGGGATGAAACCTTCCCATTAATCCTTAATATACAACTAAACCAAGGCAAAAACTAAAGTAATACACAATGTAATATATAGTCTGACCATTAACCCTGTCACTGCTGAGCCATTTCCACCCTGTGGAAAAAAAATTGTTACATTTTTATTTTTTATGATTTTGTCTGGGGGGGGGAATTGCCCCCCTCCCTGGCCCCTCCTATAGACGCCTATGCACCATGGGTTGTTTTTACAATTTTTGATTATTTTTATACTTGCATGGCTGTGTTTGAGACCAGTGCTTGCATTTGACTATTGTATTTTCATATTTGTGGTAGGACACACAAACATAGATTGTCTTTTGTGTGTGCGTTGTTTTGTTTTTTTTACGTATTCCTGTTATATCTTCTAAAACTTGATAATTGTTGCCTGGAGAGTAAATGCTGTTTATTGTTTTGTTTTTCCTGGAAACCAGTTTATTTTCATTCTTTTTAGTATTTTATTAATTCTAACGTAAACCTCTCCTTTGGAACTTGCCGAGGATGTGTACATGTTACATGGAAAATCAAATAAATACGTCTTTTCTAATTACAGTCTGCCTCTTAATCTGAGGTTCTCAAAATAATAGGACATGCTTAAACTATTGACCTAAAATCAAAGGAAATATTCTCCCTGAAACAACATTCTGGGATTTAAGAGATTTTCAGTTTAAGAGACGATGCGTTGTATAAAACAATTTTACTTGTCAGCTGGACCAATCTGATGAGTAATAAAGCACAGTGTGCATAAACACGTCAGATAAAAACTATAAGATTTTACCTTATTTTTTAATAATTCTTCCAAATAACCCACATCATAGTAACAATGCTTAACCTCCCTGGCGGTCTAATTTTTTCTAAATTTCGTGTCTAAAAGTGTCTCAATTTTTTTTTAAAGGAAACATGTTTTTGTACATAGTTAGCCTGTAATAATTAGGAATCACGCACTGAAATCCGTGCAATCAAGAGTCCTTACTGGTAAAATCCTTTATAAATAAATAAATAAAAAATAAATAGTAAATACACTGAGCCCGATTAAAGTTTGAAACACGACATAATAATTTATTATCCCAAAAATAATTATCCAAAACAATGCAAATAAATGATATCCAATAAAATACAGCAAAAAACACTGAAATCTGTCTGCAAACAAGGGTGAGACGATGTATGGTCTATTTCTTATCCTGTAAACATAAACATTACACAGTATAATCCAAAATGTAAACTGTGAAAAAGATTTATTTTATGCTGGTCCCGCCCACCCTGCATCGTGTGACTCGCAGGGAGCCTTCCAGGAAGCAGCTCGCCACGATCACACTGCGGGGGACAGCGAGGGAGCCAGGAGGAGGTGAGTAAACATCCAGCCCGAGTGTGGCTCGGGGTTACCGTTCGCGGTAGCGAAATTTAACCCCGAGTCACACTCGGGAATACCGCCAGGGAGGTTAAACAGACAGGGACACTGTGACCATCCAATGCAAGTGTGTGCTCTCGGCAACCGGAGTTCTCTTTCCTTCCCACCCTTTGCAGGTTTACTACAGTTTGGGCACAACTGCCTGGTCCCCCAAGAAAATAATGTACAAAAAGAAATGGCACGAACGTAAAAAGCACTTCCAATTCGGATGGTTTCAAAAATTACACCTAACACGCTTATTGTGAGGAACGTTAAAAAAATTAGTGCAAAATTATCAATTTTTGCGGCCAAATTTACAAGGCTCCCACTTAGGAGCAATCGAAAAATTTTGAGTGCCGTTGAAATTTTTCGTTTGCTCCCAAAAAACACTTCTGAAAATGATACAAGCTGTTGTTGTTCTCAGAAAATCCAAATTTGAACTTCTTTTTTTATCTTGGTGTACTTTTTTAAACGTCATTTTCGTAGGGCGATCAGGCGACGGTGCCCTTGCAGCAGGATACCACTCTGTGGTGGTCTCAAAGGGTTGATTCCGTCTTCTGAGTTAGTTAATGTTAATTTTGACGGGAAATTTTAGTTCTAGTCATACAGGGTTATTCAGAGAGAGGTGAAAAGCAGGATAATGACTGGAGAATGGAAAATTCTAGGTCAAAATAGCCGATTTGGAAAGTGAGCTAAATTGGGAGAATTTTTCTGGTTTGGCTATTTTAACCTAGAATTTTCACTTCTCCAGCCATTCTCCTGCTTTTCACCTCTCCCTGAATAACCCTGATAGTCTTCTGACTAAAATGCCATTTAGTTTTAGTCATATTTTAGTCGTCTGAATTGTTTTAGTTTTAGTCGACTAAATCTAGAGGAGATTTAGTATCTAAAATCCAATGTGTTTAACCTCCCATGTCAGAATCGGTACCATTTCTTCATCCCCCTAGCAGTATTCTGAGTGTGGCTCGAGGTTAATTTCATTGATGAAAGCAGTAACCCCCGAGCCACAGTCGGGCTGGATACTAGACATGTGCACAGCACAAAATTTCGTTTTGAACTAATGAATTAATCCTAAAATGCAATTTATTTAGTTGCTAAATAAATTCGTTTTCAGTTCTTTAGTATGAAAACTAATTTCATTCATCCGAAAACCAGCGGATACAATTATTATTGTAGTGATGGCTCCTCAGAGGGCTGAGCTTGCTGCTCGTTTCAGTATCTCTCACTCTCAGCACAATGTGGGCCATATTACATAGTTGGTGCTAATTTAACCAGAGCTGTTGTAAACTTCCCAGAGCCATTATAGCCTATGAAGGTTTTCAGTTTACAACCGCTCTGGTTAAGTTAGGACCAACATTGTAATACTGCCCCGTGTTAGGCAAAGCTGTTACAGTAACTGACTGCTGCTCATCACAGTGCTCAGAGTTTCAGTAAAACTAGTAAATAATATTTTTATATATATAAGAGGTTAGAACAATATTATTTCCTTGTTTTACTGAAACTCTGAGCGCTGTTACAGTCAGTTACTGTAACAGCTGAGCCTGATACATTGTACTGAGAGATAATATAACAAGCAGCCGATCTCAGCGCTCACAGCCACTGGATTTAAAGGGCTAAAAAAAAGGCTCCTCTCTGTATAATGTTTAGAACATCCTCCTGCATTAATTAATACCCCTCTCTGTATAATGTATAGAACATCCTCCTGAATTAATTAATGTCCCTCTCTGTATAGAACATCCTCCTCAATTTATACTTTTCTCTGTATAATGTATATAACATCCTCCTGCATTAATACCCCTCTCTGTATAATGTATAGAACATCCTCCTGCATTAATTAATGACCCTCTCTGTATAGAACATCCTACTGCATTGGCATAGAAACATAGAACATAGAAAAATGTCGGCAGATAAGAACCTTTCGGCCCATCTAGTCTGCCCAATTACATGGATACTTTACCTGGATTTATCTTTTGTTTAGGATAGCCTTATGCCTATCCCATGCTTGCTTAAATTCAATTACTGTTTTGGCCTCTACCACTTCTACTGGAAGACTGTTCCATGTATCCACCACCCTCTCAGTAAAATAATGCTTCATGTGGAGGGTGCAGAACTTCGGATGTTGTGCTCTTCATTGCTGGTCTCCTTCACTCATCAATGTAATATCACAAAAATGACTGAAACTAAAATGTAGTGCATTTTATTTTAGTTTCTTTCATTTTTTGTACTGAGCAGTTTCGTATCTCTTGAGTCATACGAAAACTAAATTATCCCAAAATTCGGACTAAATCGTTTTAGTACTAAAACGAATGCACATGTCTACTGGATACATACCTGTCCCTGTGCTCCCTCGCTGTCCCCTGCTGTCACCTTTGGCTGATCGCGGCTTCCTGGTTCCGGAGGAGAATATGATTGCAGAGGTCAGCAAATGTGGCTCGGGGTTACCGCTTTCAGCAGTGACATTTAACCCAGAGCCACACTCGGGAAAATCGCCAGGGAGGTTAAAGTGTATTATGTAGGGATAGACCGATATCACTTTTTAGGCGCCGATAGCGATTATCGGCAGCCTTTCAGGCCGATAACCGATAACAGGTGCCGATATTCTGTACATTGAAATTTTTGGAGGGGGGGGGAAGGGGGAATTTTTTTTTTCACAATTTCTATACGGTTACAAGCATTTATAGAGCGCCAACAAGTTCCATAGCGATGTACAAAAGGGAGACACAGAATAACAAATATACATACACATTACAAAACCGTAGGAGAGAGGACCCTGCTCGAGAGCTTACACTCTAAGGCTGGGGTCAGACGAGCGCAGTAATCACGTCCGTGTAGCCGCACATTAGTACGTCCGTAGTAGCAGAGAATCCTGATCAATGATGCCCCACACACGAAGTGCATCCGGAGAAACGTGCGGCCGCACAACGTACGCGGCAAACGGATGCAAGTAAGCAAGAACGTTAAACCGCTACAACGGACATGCGGAGTGCGCCACGTCCGCATAGCTTTGTGTGTGAGTGATGGAACGTGGTCAGACGGACTGCATTTATACGTTCAGCATTTTTGATGGACAAAATGGCTTTCCATTTCCATCTACATCCGTCAAAAATAACGTCACTCACAAAAACGGACTGTGTGCCACTACTGCGTCTTCCTTCAGAACGTGCGCCTGTAATGTACGGGCGCACAGTACAAATGCGCTCGTCTGGCCCGAGCCTAAGAGGAGAGGGGTGACACGCTAGGTAGTTAACGAGTGTAAAAATTGTAAACATAACAACTGAGGAAAATAAAGTGTTTGAAAAAAGTGTGATGATTAAGGAATCGCAACCACAATATTTCTTTCACGATCTCTAACTTAATTTTCTCTTTTTTTTGGTATTACAAAGTAACCTGCAGTGCCAAATGCATGGAGCATGGACAGCTTTACATTGCCATGTGCAGGCACATAAAGGGTGCTGTCAACTATTTATTTATTTATTTAGTCGGTGGGGGGGGTGGTTCCGGACAGTAGAGATTAGCAAGATTTATTGCAGCCAGTCTGAACTCTGAAGAAGGAAGGGGAGTTTTACAGACTGGCTGTACAGCACGAAGGAAGAGCAGACAGGGAGAGTTAGATCAGGGGAGGAGCACAACCAATGGACCCTCGTAAAAATACAAACACACAAGATGCTTTATAATTAAATGAGCTTCCTCCCCCTCCGTTTCTTACCGTGACAAGCAGATGGGAGGGGGAGACCTCGGAGTGACCTCATCACTGCCGGCCAGAGTCGCTCCCATAAGGAGACGCTCGGGATCTGACGCATGCTCAGAGGGATCTCAGCTTCTCTTGAGTTATCGGTAGATCGGCAATGAAACAGCCCGATACCGATAACTGGAAAAATACTGAATATCGCCCCCGATTATCTGTGGTTACCGATAATCGGTCAATCCCTAGTATTATTCATTATTTAACCTCCTTGGCGATGTTCCCGAGTGTGTCTCGGGGTTAAATGTCACCGCTGAGAGCGGTAACCCCAAGACACACTTGGGCTGTATACATTACCTCTCCGTGTGCCCCCTCGATGATCTCTGCAGTCTCCTCCGGCAATCGCGACCTCATACTTCCTTTATTCCTTCTTGCGAGGAGGAAACCAGGAAGTGATGAGGTCGGGGTCGCAGGAGGAGGCAGCTGGGGACATAGAGGGAGTGCAAGGAGAGGTGATGTATCCACCGGCATCCTGAGTGTTGCTCGGGGTGACCGCTTCCAACATAGGAATTTAACCCCGAGCAACACTCGGGATGCCGCTCGGGAGCAGGAAAAAAAACTGACCGCTTTCAGCAAAGAATTTGCTGAATAAATAGACCGCCAGGGAGGTTAAGCATTTCTCTAGAATTCTCAAACTCATTATATGCTCCTGGAGTAGCATCAAATCTGAAAATGTATAATTCATAATTTTTCTCTTACTGGAGATTAGGTCTGATTGGATCTTCCCAAATAGCCCTTACCTAACATTTTAGTTTAGTCTTTATTTGTCGATTAAACTGTCACTGGGTTTTTGTCATAGTTTTAGTCATCAGAACTTAGTTTTTATTTAGTTTTAGTCACAAAAATTATTCAGTCGACCATGTCTTTAATGAAAATTATTTGTCGCCGAAATTAACACTGCTTCTGAGTGTGGGGTATTTGATGGGCAATGTTTGCTTATCTGCCTTCTGGACAAAGCTGGGAATGACCAGTAGTCTATTCTCATTGGATAGACAATCACTCAAGTTTCCAGTCTTTCCCCGGTGAAATAAGAGGAGTTGGTGAAGAAGACTGCAAAAGTTGTGTCGCTTTTTGAATGTTATTGAAAAAAAAAAAAAGCAAGCAAATTCTAACTTCTTTTTTGTGTAATTCTGCATATTAGATATATTTGCATAAAAATGCTATTGTCAGCGCTTAGCCAGGCTTCTGAAAAATCATTGGTTCTCATTATTACTTGCGTGATGTTTGTGCAAGTGGTGCAGCCTAACCAGGACTCTAAAAATGGCTTCTTCCACTGAATACGGAAGGATGAGCCCAGACATTCTCTAAAATTAAGTGATGGTATATATGTAAGAGTTACAAAATGGTACACAAAATAATCTAGAATACATAAAATCCTGAATGTTCAGTAATGGTGAAAAGTATTATTTTCCTCTTAAAATAGAGCCACTCTAATCACCTGATGTATAGTTACGTGTGTCCGTGAGTACATCCAACTGAAATCCGACGACTGGAGCCTAAGCAGATTGGATCTCACATATGTCAGTCTGACAGCTACACTCCACAAACATTCAAGAGCCCCTGGAGAATTCCAAGACCTTTTGTGTCATGAAGCCATCACATTCTTATTGTGCCACGTATTAAATCATCGTATCACTGTACATTCACCCTGCACCTTGTGCTCCATGTGTAACAGATCACACAAGTTAAGAACAAACTTCTCAAATTGAGTGGAAAGTAGTAAATTTTACTCTGAAAAATGTATATATGTAATGGATCAGGATTGCCCCATCTCTGAATGCATTTGGCATCTCAAAAGCATTCTACAAGAAAGCTAAAGCCTGCATAAGCACGACACCCAAGATGCTACAACCGTTAGATCAGCTGTGTCTCTGTCTAAAACAAAGAGTCCTGTCTTGTTCAGCATTGAGCCCCAGCTGCACTAGCTCCTTTTGGGCAGTAGATGGCGACATATGCCTTTCAAATAGGGCTACTACTACATTCAAAAATACATTGAAAATATTTTACTTTTTTTTTCTGTATAATAATTACAACACTGGTTCCTGACACTTAGTATTATTATTCTTTATATAGCGCCAGCATATTCCGCAGCGCTGTACAATGGGCACAATATAGACAGGGTTACTATGCAATGAACAACATTTGACAAACCAGTACAGGAGGAAACTAAGGCCCTATTCCTGTGGGAACTCCTAATCTAGAGGGTGTGGGGGTGGAAACAGGAGGAGAGGACTGCAAGGTGAGAGTGATGGACTGGATGCGTCAGTGAGTAGGGTGGTAGGCTTCCCTAAATAAGAATGTCTTAAGGGAGCATTTGAAGGAAGGGAAACTAGGGGGAAGTCTGACAGTACGAGGGAGAGCTTTCCAGAGGATGGGGGCTGTGCATGAGAAATCCTGCAGTCTGTCATGAGAAGAGGTGATGCAGGGGGAAGCTAGGTGTAGGTCACTGTTTGAACTTAGGGAGCGGGCTGGATGTATTTGGCGATTAGTGAGGACAGATAGTGGGGAACAACACAAAGGGCAGCAATTACAAACTTACCAGAGCCATTCTAGTCTATGGAGTTAATAAGTATACAACAGCTCTGGATAAGTTAACACCAACTTTGTAAAACTGCCCAAAGAGTAGTAGTGGTGGGAGGGGGGAATCAACTTAAAGGGACACTACCACTTACATAAGCTGTAACTAGTTTACTTGTGCATTACAAATAAAACAACATTATAAAACACAAGCTGTTGGATTTTTTCTTTGTCTGAAGTAATTGCATGTATAAAGGTAAATTAAAGTTAGGTATTTTATCTCTGGGTTCCAGTTTTTTAACTTTTTCCATGATGCAACGTTTACCAAAAGCTTTGCTTCGTGGCTAAACTACACAAATTGCAAACACCCCATCTATGTGTCAGGACAAGATCAAATGGCACACTGACCACAGTCACTTCTCTCAAATATCTAGGTATGTGGTTAGACCCAAATCTATCCTTTGGCTCCCACATCGAAAAACTTTCATCTAAACTTTACCCCAAACTAGGTGCCCTGTACAGAAACAAATCCTGCCTGAGCCCCGCGGTAAGAAAGCAGATTGTACAACAAATGCTTATGCCAGCCATTGAGTACGGAGATGTAGTGTATGCAGCGGCCCTGCAAACACACATCCAGGAACTTACTACATTGTAAGTGCTTCAATGTAACTGCATGACCCACCATTGTGACATGTTAAAAGAACTAAACTGGCCATCACTGGACTCTAGATGCACCCTTCACCTTTCCAACCTGGTGTTTAAGCGCTTTTCTGGGAAGCTACCACCCTACCTGAATAGGCTGCTTGCCCCAGCAGTTCCCTCATCCTATAACCTCCGATCCAGGACCAGCACCTTACTTGCAATACCACAATACAAAAAGAAAGTGGCTCGATCCTCATTTTCCTACAGAGCACCACAAATATGGAATAACTTCCCAGACGCCATTAAATCTTCCCCCCAGTCTTAAGTCACTCAAGAGCTCCCTATTAACATACCTCAATACGGAATGCACCTGTAAACATGTAACATAATGACTTTATTTCCTACATATTTAATTTTTTTGTTAATCTGTGTATTTGTTTTGTGTTAATATCTTGCATTTTACTATTTTATATTTCTGTAACCATGATCTTGAACCCAGGACATACTTGAAAACGAGAGAAATCTCAATGTGTCCTTCCTGGTAAAATCCTTTATAAATAAATAAATAAATTAGGGTTGCACCGATACTAGTATCGGTATCGGGGCCGATACTGGGTACTGCAGGAGTACTTGGTACTCTTGTAGTACCCCCTGATATTTTTCCAGATACCGGAAGCCGGCATTGAGCCGGCTTGCCGGCATCCGAGGGGCTGCGGCGGCTGTCCGAATGCTCTATCGGCATTCGGACAGCTGCCCCTGGAGCTCTCCGCGACGATACTTACCTTCCTGAGCGACGCCGGGAATGTCTCCGCGCGTGCGCTCGTTGGAAGGCCCCCAGCCGCCACCACGTGGGACCATGTGGTCGCGGCTGGGGGCCTTCCAACGAGCGCACGCGCAGAAACTTTCCCGCCGTCGCTCAGGAAGGTAAGTATGAACACAGTGAGCAGCTGCAGGGCCTGTCCGAATGCTGATAGAGCATTCGGACAGGCCCTGCAGCTGCTCTCCGCAATGATACTTACCTTCCTGAGCGACGCCGGGAAAGTTTCCGCTCGTTGGAAGGCCCCCAGCCGCGATCACATGGTCCCACGTGGTGCGGCTGGGGTCTTTCCAATGAGCGCACGTGCGGAGACATTCCCGGCGTCGCTCAGGAAGGTAAGTATCGTTGCGGAGAGTGCCGGGGGGGGGGGCATATCCATATGTGAGCTGGGCAAATCGATGTGTGAGCTGGGCAAATCCATGTGCTGGGGGCAATATCCATGTGTGAGCTGGGCAAATCCATGAGCTGGGGCATATCCATGTGGGAGCTGGGCAAATCCATGTGTGAGATGGGCAAATCCATGTGTGAGCTGGGCAAATCCATGTGTGAGCTGGGCAAATCCATGTGTGAGCTGGGGGCAATATCCATGTGTGAGCTGGGGCATATCCATGTGTGAGCTGGGGCATATCCATGTCTGAGCTGGGGCATATCCATGTATGAGCTGCGCAAATCCATGTGTGAGCTGGGGCAAATCCATGTGTGAGCTGGGGCATATCCATGTGTGAGCTGGGGCATATCCATGTGTGAGCTGGGGCAAATCCATGAGCTGGGGGCAATATCCATGTGTGAGCTGGGGCATATCCATGTGTGAGCTGGGGCATATCCATGTGTGAGCTGGGGCATATCCATGAGCTGGGGCAGTATGAATATATATATATATATCTTGGGGGGATATATACATGTGAGCTGGGGGCATTTTTATTTGGTCTGTTCTTATTCAAAAGCGTCACATGACATTAAAGAAAAGTATCGGTACTCGGTATCGGTGAGTACTTTTAAAAAGTATCGGTACTCGTACTCGGTCTTAAAAAAGTGGTATCGGTGCATCCCTAAAATAAATGTAATCTACAATATTTACCTGTTAATGAGCTGGAGAAAGGAATGTTTAAATAAAACCATTGTTCTCTAGGCCAGTGATTCTCAGCTCCGGTCCTCAAGTCCTCCTAACAGGCCAGATTTTAAGGATTACCTTGAGGAAATACAGACTGAATCCTGCAATCACTGAGCAGCAAATCATATCACCTGGGCTGTGCTGCAGATATCTGGCAAACCTAACCTGGCAAACCTAACACTGCTTTACCCTACCTGAGATAAAAGATGGCAGCTGAATGAGACATGACAGGGAGTTAAAAGACTTCTAATCTACCCCCTGGTGATGTCCTTTGAATACACCCCACACAATACAATAATTTCCATCAGTGATTGTCCCATAGACTCTATTTCTATTGCCAAAATGACACATTGAGAAGCACGTGATGGAAAGATACAGTGTGTGTGTGGGGGGGGGGCAGTTTACAGCACAAAAGATCACACAATGGATGCACCCAGTGACACACAGAGCGCAAAATATATTCTTAAATAAACAAACAAGAGAATAACAAAGCACATGTAAGATATCTGCAAATATAATAAACACAATAAGGACAATTCATTTTATTTTTTTGTGGTAGTGGCCCTTTAAGTCCTACTATAGCCTAATGGTCTTACCAAACATGCTGCAACCTCTCACATCTCTCAAGAGCATCAAAAACATGTTGGGTATGGAACCCATGCTCAGTGTAATGTCCATCATGGGAATTATAATGAAGAAGGGTTTCATATGCGAAACGTTGGGTTCTTGAAGCGCATCTTATGAATTGGGTGCACTGGTGTCACCTGTATGTTTTCTGGCAAAACAAACCATTGTCCCCACATTCTCTATGTGGTTGCTTAGTAGTGAAGGAGTTAATGGAGTGTAATACCGCGTATATCTCAATCTCGCTTTTACTTTAATTTTCCTGTTTTGTGCTTTTGAATGTTATAATTAAAAATCATACATCTCATGTCATTCTGTAACATTCTTATTTGTTTGTATCACGTAAAAATTGAACCTTGAAATGTAAAGCAGGATTTTTATTTCAAAGTAAATCAAAACACTCATTATGTTACTTTGATACGATCCCGCTAACCTCCTTAAAGTATATTGTCATAATTAAACCAACCTTCCTCATCGTTATACTCGGCCAGTTCTTTATTTTGCTGTGGAAGCAAATGGATTTGCATGTTCCAGCCTGATTTAAAGAAAGTCTGTTTATGTTGAGCACCAGTGAGATTATAATATAAACACAGTTAACATCGTAAAGCGTATATAAATGTATTTTCAGTTCATACAGGAAATCTTTCTTCCCTCTCTCGAAGCCTGTATATGATTTTCTCAGATGAATATAGCTGTTATCGGTATTAGGTCACTTATTTAGGGTCATGCATGTCCCACGTTCTGAGAAGAAGACACTATTTTCTTTATGTCTCTGAGTGTAGCTCTTTCATTTCACTTTGTGCTGTAAACCAGTTTATAGTTTGCTCTTTTGACCTTCGTTTTGCATACCGCTGTACTTGATTTATCTTTTCTCCACATGACGACAGTGACATTTCTTTCATTTTTAAACCCTATAATCTTCATGCTTACAAGCGATTATATTCTTCAGACAATTCAAATTTGCAAAAAATACAGGGGAGGGGGAGAAAATGCACTTTGACTCGTCTATGGTTTGAGGTTATCAAGATACGTGATGGATGATGAATCGATCTCTTAGTTGAATTTGCCATTGATGTACATGAACAATGTGCTACGCAACATAAGTTTTATCCAAATTTGGAAATATTATTCTATTATTGAAGATGAATGTTCTATTTGCTTATTGCTTATCACAAATGTGTACAGTTAGACAAAGTATCTTGTACACATGACAGTTCCTTATTCTACATGAATCTTAACATCACCACTACCCCCTCCCCCCCATTGAACTCCAACAATCATATTCTAATACTAGGGTATGTCTACAATTCCTCCATTAGGCAGATTTCTTTTACCCACTCAACATACCATTTTATTTACTCATCCGTATCTAAACCTCATCTCTTCTGCCAAAGATGTAGGGCCCTATTACATTCTTCGCGCACAATTTTGCACATGCGCAAAAACGCATTAACGCGAGGGGCAAAACCCTTTGCGCTGAACATCATATTACAACGTTCGCGCAAAAAATGCGCGTTGGGGTTTAACGCGGATGGACCTGCGCGAGCGTGATGAACTGTGCGCGTCCTATACTTAACATTGTGAGCGCAAATGCGTTTGTGTGCTGGTGCGCGCATGGTATTACAATCTTCGCGCAAGATTTTACGGACGTTTGCGTGCATAATTTTAACGTCTTTGAAAAGCTGGTGGTAACGGCAAATTGTAACAACCTGACCATACCAAACTGTGGATTCACAATGGAGAACGTTGATGCGCATGTTTTTTGACGGTCTTGCGTACAAAAATAACGGTTTTGCGTCCAAAAATGACAGTGTTGCGTACAAAAATGACGGACCTGTGTAAACAATGATGGACTTGCGTACAAAAATGAAGGTCTTGCGTAAAATAATGACGGACCTGCGTAAAAAAATGACGGTCTTGCTTAAAAAATGACGGTCTTGCGTAAAAAATGACGGACTCACGTCAAAAATTACATTGCAGTCACTGATTTCTGCTCGCAAACATACTTTGCGCGCAGTTTTGCGCGTTGCTTTTACGGATGACAAAATGCGCGAGGATTGTAATACCACGTTTAATTTTTGCGCGATAACGCATAATGCTGTGCGCAAAAAAAATGTGCTACGCGGGCGAAATTGCGTGAAGAATGTAATAGGGCCCCGTAGTGTATCATTAAATATTGCTCATTGTTATAGTAAGATTGGTCGTCCACTGGATGCATTGTTGTACAACTAACTGGTGGTACGTAGTTTTCCGTATGTATAAGAGCGACTAATCCCTCAACACAAGAAGAGGTTAAATGGCGTATGGTGTGTATGTGTGTATAAGGGATGCACCAATACCATTTTTTTTTTTAAGATCGATACCGATTACCAATACATTTATTTAACGTCATGTGACCGCTCTCCAATAAAACAATTCAGGATTTTGCTGAAAGGCTGTTCAACTTATGGAAATGTATGTCTGGACACCCCACTTACCCTTTGCACAGGCCTGCACACAACCTGACCACACACATACCTGATCTCAGATACATACACTCACCGGCCACTTTATTAGGTACACCTTACTAGTACCGGATTGGACCCCCTTTTGCCTTCAGAACTGCCTTAATTTTTCAGGGTATAGATTCATCAAGGTGTTGAAAGCATTCGTCAGAGATTTTGGTCCATATCGGCATAACATTCCGCAGTTGCTGCAGATTTGTTGGCTGCACATCCATGATGTGAATCTCGCATTCCACCACATTTTAAAGGTGCTCTATTGCAGCCCTCAAAATTTCCACTCGCATGCTCGCGTTTTGCGAGGGGAAATTAAGCGCTGGCGAGTGAAACTGCACACGCAGGCAGCATGATAAAGTCTATCATGCTGCCTGCGCTGCGTATTCAGCCGGCGGCCGAGTTTTTTTTTTTTTCTTTCTTTCAGCAAATGGGACTTGGCCCGAATCATTTCCTGAGAGGGGGGGTTGCAAATACTCTCACCCGCGGCACCTTTACCAGACCTTCCTGCTGCACGCTGGATCTTTCTCCTTCATGCTGGGCCCCTTATCTTCCGGGCACAGCGTGAAAGATAATCTCCGCCCCCTCATTCTACTACTATCCAGGTCAGGTAAGCGGAGGGGGGAATGAAATAAATGGCAGGGGGGTGAAATGGAGAGAAAGAGATGAATTGGGGGGGAGAGAAATTAAATCGAGAGGTGAATTGGGGGGGAATGAAAGATGAATTGGGAGAGAAATGAAATTAGGATGAGATGAAATGGGGAGAGAAATGAAATGGAGAGAGAAATTAATTGGGGAGAGAGAAATTAAATAAATGGGGAGAGAGAAATTAATTGGGCAAAAGAAATTAAAGGGAGGGAGAAATGAATTCAAGTGGGGAGAGAAATGTATTAAAGGGGGCCCCTTGGCAGAAAAAAGGTTCCCCACCCCTGGTGTAAACAAAGGGAAAGTAAAAAGCTGCCAAGCTGTCAGCGCGCCGGAAGTGACGCCAGAACCAGCGCCTCTACTACTACTCCCGCTAGAGGCCATAATTGGTGAAATGGTGGTGTAGGCATTTGAGGTTATGCAAAATAAATCCTATTTATAAAGAAACAGATGGGAATGGAAGCATCGCACACGAAAATTAATGGATTCATCTATATAAGCATCCAAGGGGGAAACCTGACTTTGGGGTCTTCTAACTTCTATTGATAACCTGGCATATGAATAATGGGAGTATTAGGTTCCACTTGATATATTGGATGCATAAACACCAAATTAATTTGGTACTAAAAACTGTTGGAGAGGAGTCAGTACTTAGTGGAAGAAACTACTTGTCTGGGTCCGGTTCTTGGGTATACATGTAGCTGATGCCTGGGTATTAATGTTATTTATTTTTGTAACTTTATTCTGAATAAAACCTTTAACGGTGTAATTTCATAAGATAATTTAAGAAGGCGTGTTTAGGGGCGGTGTTTAGGGCAGGGTAGGTGGGGCAACTGGTGGCGAGTAACTCTTATGGTCTGGCTAGTAGCTTGGGACTTTAAATTTTGAGCCCTGCTCTATTGGATTGAGATCTGGTGACTGTGGAGGCCATTGGAGTACAGTGAACTCATTGTCATGTTCAAGAAACTAGTTTGAGATGATTAGAGCTTTGTGACATGGTGCATTATCCTGCTGGAAGTAGCCATCAGATGATGGGTACAATATGATCATAAAAGGGATGGACATGGTCAGCAACAATACTCAGGTAGGCCGTGGTGTTTAAATGATACTCAATTGATACCAAGGGGCCCAAAGAATGTCAAGAAAATATTCCCCACACTGTTACAACAACACCACCACCACCAGCCTGAGCTGTTGATACAAGGTAGGATGGATCCATGCTTTTATGTTGTTTACACCAAATTCTGACCCTACCATCTGAAATCGAGACTCATCAGACCAGGTAACATTTTTCCAATGTTCTACTGTCCAATTTTGGTGAGCCTGTGCGAATTGTAGCCAAAATTTCCTGTTCTTAGCTGACAGGAGTGGCACCCGTTGTGGTCTACTGCTGCTGCTGTAACCCATCTGCTTCAAGGTTCGATGTGTTGTGCGTTCAGAGATGATATTCTCCATACCTTGGTTGTAACGAGTGGTTATTTGAGTTACTGTTGCCTTTCTATCATCTTGAACCAGTCTGCCTTTTCTCTGACATCAACAAGGCATTTTCGTCCTCACAACTGCCGCTCACTGGATATTTTCTCTTTTTCGGACCATTCTCTGTGAACCCTAGAGATGGTTGTGCGAGAAAACCCCAGTAGATCAACAGTTTTTGAAATACTCAGACCAGCCCGTCTGGCACCAACAACCATGCCACGTTCAAAGTCCCTTAAATCCTTTTTCTCCCCCCATTCTGATGCTCGGTTTGAACTTCAGCAAGTAGTCTTCACCACGTCTAGATGCCTAAAATTTAGTTGCTGCCATGTGATTGCCTGATTTAGCAATTTGTGTTAACAAGGAATTGAACAGGTCTACCTAATAAAGTGGCCAGTGACTTATATGTGACTTATACAATGTGTGTTTTATATATATGTATACAAACGTATAATACAGGGTGTCCATTAAGTCTCTTTACAATTTAAAAAATGTATTACAAAGGCAAATATAAAGACAGATAAGTGAAATTTATTACAAAATGAGACGTATATATTTATTTCTGCCTCATTTAATACACCTCTATATGGGCACCATTAGTTGCACGAAGCACATCAAGACAGTACTCGATTTTCTGCCATGTTCGCTGTAGCATACCCTCATCAATGGTGGCAATGGCATCAGTGATCCTCGGCTTTAGATTAGTGATGTCCCGTACCTTTGTTCAAAACACGATATCTTTAACATAACCCCAAAGAAAGAAGTCGAGGGGAGTGATAACTGGTGAACGAGGTGGCCAGGGAATTGGGCCACCTCTTCCAATCCACTGGTCTGGAAATGTATCACTTAGGAACCCATGAACATGCAGTCCCGAATCTTGCTGGAAAATGATGGTTGGTTGAAGGTCATGTAGTTGTGGTGCCACGTATTTAGTCAAAAGGTCAAGGTAAACATTTGCAGTAATTAATGTCTCGCCGAAGAAAACCGGACCAATGATTCCATTGCACATGATCCCACACCACACATTCATCTAATGCAGAGGATCACTGATGATGATGCCACCACTGATGAGGGTATGCTACAGCGGACATGCCAAGAAATCGTGTACCTTCTTGATGTGCTTCGTGCAACTGATGGTGCCCATATAGAGGTGTATTAAATGAGGCAATTTAAATATATACGTCTCATTTTGTAATAATTTTCACTGATCTGTCTTTTCATTTGCCTTTTGTAATACATTTTTTGAAATTGTAAAGAGACTTTATGGACAACCTATATATACACATCGCAGTCGCACACAAACAAGTCAGGGTGTGTTAAAAATATGGTATAAGGCAGTGTCTGTAGCTGAGACCTGTTCATGCAGGGGTTCAATTTCTACATGTAAAGTCCTATCTGATGAAATCCCCTCCAGTGGACGACACTCAGTCGTACGATCTGTGGCATTCATAGCCCGTCAACCAGCCGGTCATACATCTACGCATCCAGTTGATGACCAGCCTAATTCCTAGATTAATTTCCAATGTCGTTAAAAGGATAACTGAACAAATACTAATGTCACTGACTGACCTGAGTGAACAAAAGACCTCCACAACTGATCCATAAAAGAGCAGTTCTGAAGCTGTTTGGCTGAGCGAGGAGATCAGAGGATCTCTTTTGATGGCACTCTGCTGTCTTTCTACTTTGGTCTTTTGCACCACAACCAGACATTGTCCCCGATCTGCACACCCCAATCACATAACGGCACACAGGCCTGTTGAAGGACCCATTATTTAACCGTTTGATGAAGATATTGCATATATACAGTTATGTAGCTCGGCGTCCCTCTAATTCATACTCCAAATGCTCTTTGTATGCATTGGGGCTGTAACTTAATGTATAACTATTATTTGTTTACTTTTGTGTAGTGGAAATGCATGAATTCTGGGCGGAATAATGATAATAGTGAAAAGGCATTGCTTCAGCATTGTATAGACTTGTATTTCTCAAATTCGTATGGCAAAGTACCACTAGAGGAAGTGAAACAAGGTTTCTCCTGTTTCTTGTGACTTTTCATATCGTTTATGGCACACTCGGCTGCATTCAACCTTTTCCGTGGGTGGAATGCTGTAGATGTGTGATTTTATACATGTTTTTCTTTAGTATATAGAACAATTCCTTTTTTAAGGAACACCGATACAGACCATATCTGACCTTTTTACCATGACATGAACTCTGATTGACACTATCATAGTTTGAATAACATATCTTTTGAAGGGCAGCCATTAAAGGTTTCAACATTTCTCTTGGTTTAAAGTGGACCTGTCTTTTTTGATGAATCTGCTTTATGTAGAGAATACAATTTAGTCGTGGGAAAACCGCAATCACCTCTACAAGAGGACATCAGTCTTGTTTAAGGAGTACTGGGGCTTAGAAGTTAATTTAAGAATTCTTTAATATATGGTTTCCACTTTTCTGAGCTAAAGGTAAAAAAACCCAAAAAATTTTAATGCAAAAAAGTATAGTCTTCTATTGTGGGTTTTACTTATTTTTTTCTTTCTCAAAGATCCAAAAGAGTCTTTAAGCAATGACTTTTTGATCCGTTGTTTTATTTAAATAAATATTCGCTAAATTCAAAAAAACCACATAATCTTGTCAAATGCATTTCCGTTGCACTGGAATAGTCAATGCTGTTGGTATATATATATATATATATATGTGTGCATATATAATCCTATATATAAATTACATGTGAGCCTTGATGTTCTACTGTATTAGACAATGGCAATGAAACGGAGTTCCCAAATAAACTCAAATTGTAATCCCAATAATTGGTTTACTTAAGAATGTTGTTTTAGCTATTTTTGTGTAATTCAATGTGTGTAAATCAGGGTAGGAAACACTGGATGGGGGAAAAATTATTGATTTACATGTATTAATGATCATTTTTATCTCAGGAGATAATCCAATAACTCCATGTGAGTGCATGAAGTGCCCTTGGCTAGAGGAAAGAATGAACTAGAGTTTATTCCTGACCTTTTTCCCGGAAGCCCCTATAGCATGAGCTGATATCTGCTTTCAGGATGGGGCCAATTCCCTCACACTTGGAAGGCAGAACCAACCCTTTGAGACCTGCCGAAACTCTGGTTACTATGACCATTCAGTTCCCATTGGTCACAGTGCCTGGAGTGTCCTTTTTATGCCATAGGTTCCAGATATTTATCCATGTACAGGATTATTTTTCTAACCTCACTGTTACCTCCATGATTTAAAACGTGTCCCTTTTCACTTTGTGTGAAAACCTTCTGTTTATTAACTGTGGACTTTTTTGAGGGAGATTCTAGCACTGTCAGGAACCAGGTGCGACGGTTGGTGAGGTGAGCCCATGATGCAGTGAATGGAGGAATCACGTAGGTTACCAGGCATAAAGGGTTTATTTAGAGAATAAACACAGCAGTAAATAAATGGATCAGAGTCTATATGATGCAAGCAATAGACTGTATGCTGGTTATAGGGTTTGCTGGAAAGCAGAGTTTAACTTGCCAGCGAGGAGTCTTGAGAGTGGGGTGCACTTGCCAGCGAGGAGTCTTGAGAGTGGGGTGCACTTGCCAGCGAGGAGTCTTGAGAGTGGGGTGCACTTGCCAGCGAGGAGTCTTGAGAGTGGGGTGCACTTGCCAGCGAGGAGTCTTGAGAGTGGGGTGCACTTGCCAGCGAGGAGTCTTGAAAGCGAGGGTGCACTTGCCAGCGAGGAGTCTTGAAAGCGAGGGTGCACTTGCCAGCGAGGAGTCTTGAAAGCGAGGGTGCACTTGCCAGCGAGGAGTCTTGAAAGCGAGGGTGCACTTGCCAGCGAGGAGTCTTGAAAGCGAGGGTGCACTTGCCAGGTTCACAGGAAGAGTTCAGATTCAAGTAGCATAGAGCTTCAGGGACTAGACTGGTTGCTTGCACTACCAGAAAGTTAATGTTGAAGCCCTGATGGAAGGGTGGATCCCTCTTTTAAGCAGGCTTCATTAGGAGTCATGGCAAACACCTGAAGGCACCACGATAGCAGATGAATGGCCAGAGAGGATCCTGAAACCTGTATACGAATATGAGCAGGTTAATGACAAGCAAATGTAGGTAAATAGATGTTTGCCAGGGATTAGGTGGGGGCACAGACTTAGTCTGGGACAGATTCCTGACAAGCACAATTCTTCATTACCTGGTTTGTCGTATTCCATGAAATGGACTTAACATACACAGTCACAGTGTTTGATGAGCAGGAAACTCACATGGGACTTAGCTGTCTGTGCTTCTCCTGTTTGACGAAGTGCTCGTGAATGTAAAATAAACATATGAAGAAGTGAAATCTGTCCACCAGCCATCGCGGAGTCTTGTCAGCTACTCTTTGTTTATCCATGTGACACTCAATATCTTGTTTTTAGTTATCTGGACTCTGCTGGGAGTACAAGGACTAAACACTTACTGCTTTTATATCTTACTTATGTTTTGTTCTATTTTATTTTTATTCATTTATTTATTTACATCTTTCAACGTATTTTCCTTTGTTATACAAACAAAAAATTGGTAGCGCCACAGAATATATAACGTCAACAATATCGGATTGGTTCGCCCAAACACCAAGGTGCTCTCTATCCTATAACACACACATAAAATACCAAGGAAAAGAAAAATATGTGTGGTGCTCCCTTCTTAAATAATTGTATACTGATCTCCGTATGCATCCATGTGGATTTATAATTTAAACACCATTGATATTTTTGGTGTTTAAATTATAAATCCACATGGATATATATTGAGATCAGTATACTATTATTTAAGAAGGGAGCGCCACAGATATTTTCCTTTGACTATTATTTGCGATTGAAATACATTTATTGCCCTAAATATAAGCATACTTAATTATGTGTAATTGATATCCGTAACAGTAATGTTATTTATATAGTGCCAACAGATTCCAAAGCGCTTTACAATGGGGCAACACGAACATAAGACAGAGACGGGGTTATTCAGAGAAAGGTGTAACTCTGGAGAACTTTTGGAGAAGTGAAAATTCTAGGTTAAAATAGCCAAACCAGAAAAATTCTCCCATTTAGACCTAGAATTTTCACTTCTACAAAAGTTCTCCAGAGTTTCACCTTTCTCTGAATAACCCTGATAAGAAATAAAAAAACGAAGAAACAAATGGCCCTTCCTGTAGGATAATTGTCCTTCCTGGTGCTGCTCAACCAGACATCCCGTGAGCTTACAATCTAAGGGGCTAAGGTATGTAGAACAAGAGACCAGGGGAGTGTGATGACCAGAAAGAGTGTAGCAGGCTACATGAGGATAGAGCAAAAGCTTGGAGCTTAATAAAGTTAAACCGAGAGAAGTGAAGCAGCTGGAAGAAAGAGCTTATATAATTAGAATAAGGACTTAGTGGGAGGGACAGCAGAGGCAAGATGAAGAGGAGTGTGACTGTGGGGAAGAAACAGAGTATAGGCAGATGGCTGATGCAGACAATTTACAACAAGGAGGAGCAGAACAGACTGAGAGTCAGCAAATAGAATTGAACAAAAAAGGAGGGAAATATTTTTTATTAAAAAACTAGCAGCCAATATATAATAGATGCAAAGATAATAATACCGCAGTATCATTATTAGAGCAGTGACAATATTGCAAAAGTTGTGTTGAATGAAGAATACCTTAATTGGGTGCTTCTAAGGTAAGATGGAGAGGAGTTTAAAATATGTGCTCTAGCTTATATTTTTGGGGACATTGGTGTTCAGAATGACCAAGAAATTCTAGTTGCAGTAATTTGAATTTAATTTAGGCATCGTATATCCAATTTGGAATCTTTAACAGTCTTTCTTCCTCTCTTTTTTTTCTTCTTTTTTTAGGGTAAAAATCTAGTAGTAAAAAGATGGAGAAGAATGTACAGAGAATCTGTCTAACATCCAACCCTGGACCAGCTTATTTTCTGCAGGTTGACTGGAAGAAAGATTTAGGCAATGGTTTCAATGTAACACTTTGTGATGGGAGCTCTGCATGGACTGGACAAGGTAAAAATATAAATATGGTGCTTACAGTAGTTGGGATATTCATTAGCAATATGAGTTCTCTGCCAGAGTCACAAAAAGATGAATAGAGATCCTACTATTAAAATCAAGAAACCTTTTTAACATTCAAGCTTCATTAAGGCATGGGATGTGCAAAATACACAAATCCGGCAAAAGGAAAACCAGAACATACAAAGGAGATGGAAAGGGAGACAGGGATTGCATGGAAGGACTGGAGATGGGGAGCAGCAAGATACGTGTTTAGGATTGGTGCTGCCTAGGCACTCCAAGATCTTCTGCTCCTAATAACAGGTAAATTACGAACATGTACGCCCTGAAATTAAGCGGTAATGTCAATCACAACCTACTGGGGCTATTTTCTCAATAAAAGTGTCATTTATGTACACACTGATTACTAACAACTTTAATCATCATTTAGAACTGGGAGTTGTATTGCTATGCAGCTCCGTTATACACCTGCTTATCTAAATGGGATGTTAAGAGACAAAATACTGCCTTTGTTCCAGGCCTAGTTGGCCTATGCAAGAATACATTCCCAGAATGATTCCAGTCTTGATCTGGACCTTCTCTTAGTTCTTACCTTGCCATTGGTGCATACAGTCCATGGTTTACATACATCCATGAAGCATGCTGTTCAGCAAGCTATTTAAGGGTTTGACGCCCAATAGGCAGTGCTCTTTCATTTGGGCCATTTTCTGTGTATTTCTCTACCGCCAGCAAGCTCCTCTGATTTGCTTGAGTATTTTTTTAGGTTTATTTGTTCCCTGTTGTCCTTCTCTTGCCCTCTGTTTTTTTTTTTATTTGGTTCTATGCTGTCCTTCCCTTGCGTTCTGGTTTATATTTTATATGGTTCTATGTTGACATCGGCTCTGTGCTAGAGCCAAAACTTTGTATCTGAAATCCAAATAAAAATTGGCCTTTGATGAAAATCTATATACATACAGAAAAAACGGTGTCGTGCCTATTCCATACCAGGGCGGCTGCAACAACCAGAAATACCCAGCCCAGTTCATGTATAAAACATAACAAGAAAAAAAGGTTTTATCTGCGCTTACACTTATAGCTCCATGCGAAACAAAACACAATCAGAGGTTTTCGTTTACCTGAATGGCCATTAAAGTGTAAGCTCACCTGCCATGTCACGGCAACCTCTGGTCAGGTGAGTCCTAACTTCATTAAACCGAAAGCTACTTTTCTAAGCAACCACATATTCTCATTCTGCTTATCAGCTAAGAGACCATACGATGGTTTTAGTTATACCCTCACAGAATGATTGAACACTTCCACTTTGGGAAAAAGCAGCATGAGAATATGTGGTTGCTTATAAAACATAAACGCCGCAAAGCTTTTGGTAAATGTTGCACCCAGGGAAAAATACAAAAAGAGTAAAGGATGTCAAAACCTTACTTTATTTTCCCTTTTTACATGCATTTACTTTAACCTCCCATGCGTTACGTTTCGGACATATTTTATGTCAGAATCGTTACAATTGATTTGGCCCCCTGGTGGTAATCGAGTGTGGCTCGGGGGTTAATTTCATTGCTGAAAGCGGTAACCCCGAGCCACGCTTGGGCTGGATGCAATACCTGCCCCTGCGCTCCCTCACTGTCCCCTGCTGTCACCTCTGAATTTATCGCGTCGTCATACTTCCTGGTTCCCTTCTCGTGAGAAGGGAACCAGGAAGCCAAACGCAGCGATCGCCGGAGGAGAATGCGATCGCGGAGGTCAGCGAGGGAGCGCAGGTACAGGTATGTATCCAGCCCGAGTGTGGCTCGGGTTTACTGTTTTCAGCATTGAAAATTAACCCCGAGCCACACTTGGGAAACACGCCATGGAGGTTAAACAAGGGTAAATAAAACCAGCAGAATGTGTTTTATAAGGTTGTTTTATCTGTAATGCACAAGTAATCTAGTTACAGTTTATGTAAGTGAATGTGTCCCTTTAAAAGACACACTGTTTGCCAAACTTTTTTTGATAATGTTTGGGATTATTTGTGTATCTCACTGGACTGTAGTAGTGTCTATAATAAAATATATAGGCCTTCTATATTCGCTATGGCTCCTTAAACCCCACTGAACCTTTTATAGGCATGTCATGCCCCATGATTTAGGATTTATTCTAGATTTTCTGTTTTGTGTTGAATCTGCCTTTGCTGCTTACAGGCTATTGAAGTTCCTTTTGATCATGGTACTCGGTTTGCCTTGACTACTTCAATTGCAATCAACTGATTGTAAAATTATCGTAATAAAAGTTTTAATTAATTGTTTTTATTGAAAAGTCACAGATCAAAAAGTGCACAAATATGCACCATCAAGCCAGAAAACGGAATTATACTGGAAAAACCAATTTACGGATAAATCGTGAGAGGAAACCTGCCTTTTTTATTCAAAAGAAAGTAATAAAACATTGCCTGGTAATCCTGAGGGTCCGTGCATCACATCCCGGGGAATGTTTGTGCAGTTCAGCTAACAAAGAGCCTCCTTAATAATATGCCCTATTGCAAAAACCGAATAGCTGCTCCGGGAGGTCCATATTTATACATCTTTGCTAATTGTACCTTGTTTGTTATGCTTGTTTGAGGCCAAATGATGGGAACCGATTATAAGGAATAAAAAAGGGATATGGGAGAAGTGAAGTAATGCTATAAGACACCCATTTCTGTGTCTCCCAATGCAATTTTCCATTATTTTATGTTCCAGAAATGCAAAAAAAAAGCCCCATGAGTTACTGAACTATGACGCACGTCAGCGGAACAGCCTTTCAGATCTTGTGACAAAGCCAGAACAATCAGTGTATTTGTGCCTTACCTTTCTTTATGGCAAACCTGATTGCAGCAATCAATGTAAAATATTTCCAAATGTTTCCGCAGTCAATACAGAGTGAAGAATATCAATTGGGATGTCATTGGTTCATGATCAATGGAAAGCACGTGACAAAACGCAGGCTTCAGAGTTATTGCTTAAACTTGACATTTCTTAATCCTTAAAGTCTTATTCCTTACATATAAAAATATTTTTTTAACAGTACCTGAAGATGATATTTCCAAGGAAGCAAGTGATATGGAAATGGATAGGCAAAAATATGTTGATGAATTAAAGAAAGCTCTCGTTTTAAACGTGCCAACAACTAACAAGTACAATTACGATCTTGTGGAAGACCCTGTGGACTGTTATAGCTTCACATATGAGAAGAAGTTACGTGACCTTTCTGTAAGTAATACCCTTTTAAAAATTGTTATATTGTTTTTATTAGGGATGAACCGATACCAGTTTTTTAAGACCAAGTACCGAAACTTTTTTCAGGTACTCACCGATACCAAGTACCGATACTTTTATTTAATGTCATGTGATCGCTTTCTAATAAATAATTTAGGATTTTTGCTGAAAACCTGTCCAGGTTATGTTAATATTGAAATGTATGGCCAGACGCCCCATTTACCCTGAACACACACACCAGACCTCATTCACACATGTATACCCCACACAGACCTCTATGTATACTAGGGCTTCAACTAACGATTATTTTCATAATCGATTAGTTGGGCGGTTATTTTTTCGATTTAATCGATTCATCGGATAAAAGAATACAATTTTTTTGGTTCCTTAAAAGTAACATTATGAAAAAAATAAACCCCTGCCCCCCCTCTTTTTTTGTTCGTAAGCAATTTAGGTAGTGTACATAACATTTGTACGAACATATGCAAAAATGCATACTTTTCGCACACGATGTACACGAGCACCTGGTCACAGTGATGAATTGATGCTATGTACACAGCTTAAGCCCACGACTTCTTTCTCCACGAACACTGCTACAAGCTTTCAGATAGACATGATGATGTCAGCATGAAAGCAGGGTGAGAACGGGGGGCACTCATCGCAGCCTGACCACATTAGCTTATTAGAGTATCCCTTTACAATAATTTCATGAACAAACTGAGCAGGAGGAGCGTCCGGAGGCGAAAGAGAGTGAGTTTGTTCAAGGGATTTGACCCGAGTAGGAGAGGGAGTTGGTTTGGGCAAATGACCGGACCTGAATGTGGGAGGGAGTTTGTGGAAAGGGACTATACTAAAAGGGAGAGAATGGCAGCTCCAGACCAAAGAATGGGTGATGGGCAGGTTGAGGTGGTGACACAGGACTCCAGCTTAAAGTAAGGATAAAACACCAGTGGTACAGTGCCCATACCCTAAGGCAGTATCCTGCTATACTCAAATCGATTAATCGACAGTCGATTAGTTGTCAACTATTCTCATTATCGATTATTTTCATCATCGATTAGTTGTCGTTTAATCGATTAGTTGTTTCAGCCCTAATGTAAACCCAAGCAGACCTCTATGTATACCCACACAGACCTCACTGCTAGCAGAATGCATAAAGAGCATTCCGCTAGCATTCCCCTCCTGCTGTCAACATGGTCTGAGTGCCGGTTGGCCACATCATGTTGTCATCTGTGCAGTCGCCTTGCTGTGACTTGGCCTCCAGCCGTAATCTCGCGATCCCCACGAGAGCATGGCTGGAGGCTGCGTTACAGCCCGGCGACTATTCTGAGGACCACGTGGCCAGCCGGAGGGGAATGCTAGCAGAATGCCCTTAATGCATTCCGCTAGCAGCCCCAGTCCCTCGGTTACCGGCAAGCCAGCCCAGCGCTGGCTTGCAGGTATCGGGGGTTGTATCGGGGCATTTCACAAGTACAAAGTACTTGAGCAAATGCTGGTATCTGCACTGATACTAGTATCACTACCGGTGCATTCCTAGTTTCTATACAACATTCTTACCAGTGGCTATCATTGAAGTGTCATTCCAGCTGTGTCATCACTTCTATTCATCTCCTGTCAGTTCCCTTCTAGTATCTGCTGTTTCCTCTTGGTCACTTTTTTATATCCTCATACTCCACATTGAACAGTTTCATGAAATCCATTTGCTTGCCTTCTCACGTAAGCCCTTCACTACCAAGGTAGAATATACTCAAACTCAAAAGCACCTGCTGGTGGACCAATATAGAGTATACTCAATTTAGCTATAGAGCAATACAAAGGAGCGGTTTAATGCAAACGATGTTCCTTTGCAAATTGGCTCCACAATGTGTCCCCAAAGTTTTAGCACCTCGGGTATGACAGCTGAGGTGCTTAAACGGTTTCATAAGTTTGGAGATTTGTTTTTTTTCTTTAAGGATAAAAGCCCCCATCTGCCTGTCAAAAATTGCATACAGTATGAAAAGGTGCTTTTGAGATTTTTGCAAGCACATTTTCACTGCATGGCTCCTGCAGAATTGGGTCCACTGGGTCATGGCAGTGGTTTTATGGAAAACAACTTGGTATTCAAGGGGTTAAAGGATTATTCTAGTACTCATTAAAGATGGCATGTTCCAGTCCTTAAAGGGATATTGTTAGAGTGATCAGTTGTACCCTCTACAATCTATCTATGGGAATTGTCACAATTAAGGTAAGTAGCAGAACAGTATCCTGACATCGCTGAATAAATATATAAAGAAATGGTTTGAGTGACTCAAATCCCACTTTTACCAAACTGGATTTATTATGCATACTTAAAAGAAATATTCTAGTGTTTTTAAAGTGATAATTTGTTTGTACAGGGATAAATATGGACGTTCATTATGTCTTTTTGTAACGAAATGCAATATTTTTGTAATACTTTAAGCAAAAAATAGTTATATGGTTGTTTGCTGTCTTCAACATTATCTTCTACAACGTGAATTATTTTTTAGGATCACTACCACCATACAATGAAATGTCCTTATTGTGTTTATTATATTTGCTGATATTTTACACGTGTGTAGCGCTCACTCCCGGAGGAGCCGCTGAAATTGAACCTCGGGTCAGTCTCCCCGCACTAGGGACTAAATATACTCCAGCACCGTCGTGGATTTTATAAATTATATAGTTTACTAGAATAAATGGCATATAATGAATAACACGGTATACGTAGATATATTTACAGTACTTCGTAATGCGGGAAACGCGCAGCGGAAAAGAAATACAAAGCTTCGTAATTCGAGAAACGCGCAGCGGAAAAAAAGGAAAAATATATCTTTAACCCCCTTTGTGGTTGGGGAGTGAGTCCCGTACAGGTTATGTCCCAAGAATGTAGGTGTGTGTGTGTGATGGTACCCGGGTACAATATTCAACTGGCCAGTGAATTATTTATGAGGTATCTTCGACTAGTCAAGTTGGGGCCCTGTGGGTTTTGAAACAAACAGCAGCGTGCTTTCTATTTTCACAACGGCCTGGAAGGCCTCTCACCCATCCGCCCGATACTTGGTGCTCTGCTCGACCCAGGACGTCTCTCCGCTCGATTTTGACTGGGATTTTATGGGTTACCGGATCCGCTGTCTTGCTTTTCTGTAGCTGCCGCAAGATGTCCAGCTCACCGCCTGCACTCCCTGTCCGATCGATCTGCGGTGCTCCTAACTCGGGGTCCTCTCGCTCACTTGGTTTCAGCGTGGGTTATTCTGGTGAAGCACTGGGTCTTCCTCTTATGAGGCGGAATAACCCGGTCTTTCGCTCTGTCAGGCCGCACCTGCGCTCCGGCCTGGTCAATATCACGTTCTGCTGCCCTGCGTCTTGCTCCTCTCACTCCCTGGCGTGCTCTGCCAGCTCTCCTCACGAGGCTCTGGATGTCAGCGTCTGTGTCCCACCCACTTCCTGTGTCCGCCCGCAAAGCATGCTGGGAAATGTAGTCCCAATGTTCAGCGTCTCACATGTTTTTGGCCACCGGAGGGAGACAAGCACAAAGTACTACACGGCAGGGGATTTAAAACCAGCACTACACGTGCTTTGTTTTTCTCTTGTTTAATTAAGAAAATATTTTACTCTATAGGTGTCACTGGGTGCATCCATTGTGTGATCTTTTGTGTTGTAAACGGCCCCCCACCATATCTTTACCTCACTTGCTCCTCATAGTTTGGCATTGGTTGTAGAATGGAGTCTATGGGTCAGTCACTGATTCACATCACTGTATTGTGTGGGATGTATTCAAAGGATATCACCAGGGGGTAGATTAGAAGTCTATTAAGCTCCGTGCATGTCTCATTCAGCTGCCAGCTCTTAGTTATACTGGAGAACAATTCATTCCCTGTCTTCTTACCTAAACATTCCCTCTTCCACTTCATTATCTGTTAGATAATGTAGATTAAATAAACAAGAGCCACAAAGCAAAGCTTTTGGTAAATCTCAGGTAGCCTGGACATCACAATAGCCTTATCTAAACATTCCTTACTCCACCTCATTAACTAATTAAATACTGGACAAGTTAAAGCAAAGCCATGGAGTAAAACTCGCCATAAGATTTTGGTAAATGTTGCATCATGAGAAAAGCCTACAAAGTAAGTTTACTTTTCCTTTTTACATGCAATTACTTCAAACAAAGGGGAAAAAACAGCAGCATGTATTTTAAGTGGTTTTGCTTGTACTGCACACGTAATCTAGTTACAGTTTATGTAAGTGGTCATGTCCCTTTAAATAATTGATGTTAGTGTGAGTAGAATATCCACAAGAAACTACATATATTTGAGATTGTAAGATATCCAAGCCGGCCCATCTACAACTCTTGTGTCTTCTTCCTAAATTTGCCACTTTAATTCTCCATTGAATATCGCTATGCACTGTGTAAACTGTTGGCGCTATATAGATAATGATAATAATGAAACCAGTATATGAATGAACTAGATTGTGAGAATCAGCATACGTTTTGAACATTGACATTTTTTTATGGATAAGAACCAATACTTTCAAATTGAATTCCTTTTATTTTTCTTCTTCTCATCCTCTTCTCCTTTGTCCACGATGTAAGGTATTGTATCATTAATTATTGCTCATTGTTGCAGGAATACCTGGTTTATTTAATTTGTACAGACCACTCTTATTTATTTTGTAACATGACCCTGCTGAGGTCTGGCGTGGTTACACTTTGAGTCAGCATGCCAGACTCCGGACTGATTCACTATGGCTCCCCTCCCTTTCAGACTTTGTGGAATCTAGCTTCTTTAAAGTGATTATATCCCGCTCGTTTGACCACAATTCTCTTTTGATATTTAAGAAATGTGTTTTAGAGAATCTCTATTGTGAAAGTGCAAGTGTGATGTCAAGTGGGTCCTTTTATAGGAAATAATCCATCCGTGCCATTGGAATATCCAAGAGAAAGCATGTGATTGGTACCATTTTTGTAACCTGTAGCTTGTGCCCTGCCTCTCTAGGGTGGCTCAGTTCGTACATGACTCGACTCCAGATCCACAGCTTCCATTGTCTGAATGTTGATGGCCTCGCTTTCACTTCTTGTGGATATGTACCGGTATTGTCTTACTACTTTCTGGCATTGTCTTTTTAAGAAGACTGCAGTGACAGCATCCTGCGTAAACTTCCAAACTAATATCTTAGCCTGTCCCGCTGCGGCAAAGGGTTAATCTATGCTGTCCTCGCGGCAGGAGGGCCTTGAAGATGCAGGGCATACAGATACACCCCACTTTCTTCAATAGATGGGACGCCTCCGAATTCAGGCTGTCCCCCTGAAGCCAATGTCGCACGTCGCGGGCTGGCTACGGGGCAGGCAGAAATCAGTGGCTCACCAGTGTTAAACCCCGCATGACTGGCGACATCCACCCGTCCTTATGGAGTTAAAAGTGGACAAAAACCAGTCCTTTTGAATCCGCTCTTCTTGTGTAGCATCTCTGGACTTCACTTTTCTTCCATCCTACACCCAACAGATCATCCTCTGCCTAGTGATTGATGGCTTTTCGTTGGCGACTGTCACAATTCATGGTTTTCTCAAAGTTTCCTTTTCTTGGGAATGCATTGGTGGCATTAGCAATCCGCTTTGGGGTTCAGTACACTTGAATATTATTTTATGCCTTTTCTAATATTCGCAATGGGCTACAATGTCTCTTAAGATAATTAGAATGCCCTTCAGGCTTCATTTTTCTTCAGATCCATAAACGACCAATGAGTGGCCAGATTATTTATCCAGAACATGTGGCAGCATTTTTAATGATGGTGGAAGAGGCCAACGACATGGCAATTATTTACTTATTGTGACAATTTCTTTCATCTGCAAATTACAAGCTTTCACAACACGTTTTAAATACTTAACGTTAGAAACATAAGGGACACTACCACCAAAAAATGAAATGTCCTTTTTGTGTTTATTTTATGTTGTGATATCTTACTTGTGCTTTATTTTTCTCTCGTATGTTAAGATAAAACATTTTTTACTCAATATGAGTCACTGAAATAAACTGCCCCACCAGCCCCCCATACCTTTCCATCACTTGCTTCTCACTGCATGACTTTGACCATAGAAAAAAAAACCTACTTCTAAGGATTGCATTGTGAATGAGTATGCAAAGGACATTACTGGGAGGTAGATTTGAAGTCTTTTAAGCTCCCTGTCATATCAGGTTTCCTAGACTGCACAATAGATCCCTTGCAGCCTTGTATAACCCTTTCCTCCACCACACATTCCCTCTTTACTGCTGTAAAGTGAAACTTTTATTCAGCTTTTGGTAAATGTTTCATCATGGGAAAAACCATAAAATAGAAACAGGAGATAAAACCATAACAGGTCTATTCACTAAAGGTGAAAAGGAGAACTGGCAGGAGAAGAGAGCAATCTAGACCAAATAGCCGATTTGGAAAGTAAGGTAAATGGGAGAATTTTTCCGGTTTGGCTATTTTGATCTAGAATTTTATTTATTTATAAAGTATTTTACCAGGAAGGATACATTTTTACTTCTGCCAGTTCTCCTGAGTTTCACCTTTAGTGAATAAACCCTTATAGTTTTTCCTTTTCCATGCAGTCACTTCAAACAAATAGAAAAACCATAGCATAATTATTTGACTTCTTTCACTGCGAATAATATTCATTGTGGTAAAGTATCAAATGGAACACATTTTCAGAACATCCTGTGTGATTAAGTGTTAGTAGAGATTTGTTCCACCGTCTACACGCTTTTTCAGGACGCTCTATCAGGGTTATTCAAAGCAAATCGAAAAGTCACAGCACGTTCGGTGACTTTTTTCGTTCCCTACAATTCGACGCGATTCAGTGATCCTAGTTCGCCGACCCTGCGGTGTATTCAGCAAGCACCACAGGGCCGCCGTACTGCAGGGAAAACCTGCCGCAAACCCGACGAACACTAATTGCAAAACCGGCAGAACACTCACCGAAACCCACAGAAACGGCTGGATTAACCCCGCCGAACACGCCGGAGAAACCCGACTAGCCGCCGATCACAGCGCAGAACAGCCGCCGGAAAAAGCCGACACTGCAGACGAATGGAGTGAAAAAACAAAAAAAATAGTACGTTTGAAAGTTTAAAATTTTAAATGCTGTTTGCAAAAAAACTACTGAACGAAAATGCCTGGAATTTACATATAAGATGCTACGAATGATAATAAAAAGGGCTGTTACAGTAAAAAGAAAATACGATTTAAAAAAAAAAAAAATAGGAAAAATGTTTTGCAATAAAAATCCGAAAAAATGCCAGATCCTAAAAAAATCTATAAAGAGACTTTTTACTGCAGAATATAATATTAAACAGTTTATTAGATATTGAATTAAAATGGGAATATTATAAACATTGAAGCCTATGGGAATCGCGTGAATAAATCTGTCGAATGAGACCACCCAACAGCAGGGCATTTTGGCAACTTTTCCCTGCTGTTTTGTGGTCTCTGAATAGACAAAGCATTGCTTCTCTATGGGGATTCACTGCCCTCGAACAGACAACTAACAGGCACCGTATGTGCAGGCAATTCGCCAGCATTTGGCGAACTGCCTGCTCTCTGGATAGCCGAATGGCCAGGAAAGCTAATCGTACGCTGAATTTCACTGTTTGGTTACCTTTCAGCCACAATTCGGATCTCTTTGAATAACCCTGTATTAGGAACCTGCGAATCATAAATTTTCGCTCAAATCGAATCGGCTGTTAGGTTCGAACTCGAATCGAATATCGAATCGAATCGAAAAATTCCGAAAAATGCCGCTTTCGAACATTTCGTGTACGATACAGCCTGGATAGGTATGCTTTGATTGTGCATACAGGTTTAGCTGACGTTACACCTGCAATCTAACAGATGGGCTTAATTAATATAGTAGCCTATAGCAAAGTACATTCACATCATAAATCCTAATTATCTCCCACAGAGCAGCAGACAGCAGTGAGTGACCCCATAATTATCTCCCACAGAGCAGCAGACAGCAGTGAGTGACCCCATAATTATCTCCCACAGAGCAGCAGACAGCAGTGAGTGACTCCATAATTATCTCCCACAGAGCAGCAGACAGCAGTGAGTGACCCCATAATTATCTCCCACAGAGCAGCAGACAGCAGTGAGTGACCCCATAATTATCTCCCACAGAGCAGCAGACAGCAGTGAGTGACCCCATAATTATCTCCCACAGAGCAGCAGACAGCAGTGAGTGACCCCATAATCTATTATCTCCACACAGAGCAGCATACAGCAGTGAGACCCCAGAATTATCTCCCACAGAGCAGCAGACAGCAGTGAGACCCCAGAATTATCTCCCACAGAGCAGCAGACAGCAGTGAGACCCCAGAATTATCTCCCACAGAGCAGCAGACAGCAGTGAGACCCCCAGAATTATCTCCCACAGAGCAGCAGACAGCAGTGAGACCCCCAGAATTATCTCCCACACAGAGCAGCAGACAGCAGTGAATGACCCCCATAATTTATTATCTCCCACACAGAGCAGCAGACAGCAGTGAGTGACCCCCATAATCTATTATCTCCCACACAGAGCAGCAGACAGCAGTGAGTGAGACCCCCAGAATTATCTCCCACAGAGCTAGGAACAAAATAAACATTAATATTCAGCCGGGCCCTCCTGGATCCCCCCTCCCTCCCCCCGGAGGCCATCTTCTGGCTTCCTGCAAAAGAAGCACAATACGTGACACTTCTCAGGCCAGGGATAGTTATTTAAATTAATATACTAATACTCACCACCAACCACCACTCAATTGGGTCAGACTCAGCCTGCTTGCAGCTCGCTCTCTCCTCCGACCACGTCCAGACAGACTTCACTGCAGGAGCTCCAACCTCAGCTGCCTTCCAGTCCACCGCAGCCTCCACTGTGAAGGGACCTTGAGGTGGGCGGCACCTAGCAGTGTGCCGTTCCTTCCCAGCCACGTGCAGCCATGTGCTGCGCGTCTGGAAGGCGCTCTGTGTGCGATCAGACAGATTCGAAAAAAATTCGAATCACACCTCAAAATCGAATTCGAATCGAATTCGACCAGCGATTCGATTTCGAATCGAATCTCGAAGCTTTGCAGGTCCCTACCCTGTATGTAATGCAGTTGAAGAATGACACAAGCCTCCTGTTTGTTCTCTTAGAATATACTATCAGGGTTTTTCAGAGAGCGGTGAAAACCAGGAGAATGACTGGAGAAGTGAAATTTCTAGGTCAAAATAGCCGATTTTAAAGTGAGATAAATGGGAGAATTTTTCTGGTTTGGCAATTTTGACCTAGAATTTTCACTTCTCCAGTCATTCTCCTGGTTTTCACCTCTCTCTGAATAACCCTGTTAGAGTTTGAGTGAAGTAGTTCTTACTGAAATGAAGAATAATGGGGGAGAGAGTCTGTATCTACAAGGATACATGTTCTAAAAACAAATACAGTCTAACTTGAATAGATCACTAAACTTCTCTGGTTATTTTCCCAAGAACAGATCTTTGTTCACATGAATTGCAATCTAAATAACCAGCAGGAAATGAACACACTGTATTTTCTTATTGTTTAGATCTGTTTATTTCCTGAACCAGAAAACAAAGAAATGCAGCAGGGGCTCTGCTTACACTTTGACATATGGTTTCCATGGATCTCTGCTTACTTAGGTTTCAGGCACAGCTTCAGATCTAATATATATATGTGTAGTAAAATAGATTCGTTTTGCTTTTTACGATAGAAATTTTGCAAATGCGTTACTCGTTTAGGCGTAAAACCGTAACATACATGAATATATGTATCTATGTCATTTTATTTTTGCATTGAGAAACAAATTGTAGAGAAACAAAACTTTCTTTTTTTGGGTGGTTTCTCCACTTTTAATGAAAATGCAGCATGCACTGGGTCTGTGACAGAAATTTCACATTGCTGCCTGTGCCTCCGGAGGTCTGTGTGTACATGTAGTCAAGTATACAAATAGCTGCAAAATGTGGAGAATAAATAGATGCTAATGTGATTCCTTATATTGTGGACTGGAGCAGATCCCGGGCTTGAGAGACCCAGCCATGTTACGATGTCAATGTGTTGTGGATTGGAAAGGGGGAAAATATTATATATATCTGTGGTAGTGATACCTTTTTTTATTGGACTAACGTTACATTTAAAAGACAAGCTTTCGAGAGTATAACTCTCTCCTTCAGGCCTTGAAGCTATACTGAGCAAAATCCTAGAATAGAATGATATAAAAGCTCTTTATTGTTCTATTCTCTGATTTTGCTCAAGACCTGAGGAAGAGCGTTACACTCTCGAAAGCTTGTCTTTTAAATGTAACGTTGGTCCAATAAAAAAGGTATCACTACTTCTGATATATATTTATATATATATATATCATCAATGTGTTGTGGATAGTGTCTGAAATTGGGTAAAGCTAGTTTTACCTGGTAATGTCGGCATGCAAAAAAAAGCTTGTTTTGTGTTTTACCTGGGTAATTTGTGGACTACCCAACCCCACTTGGGTACAAATGATTTTTAGGGTAAGGGTTGGCCAAGGATCTGGGTAATCCTAGGTTTGGGGTCAACTGTAAGTCACTTGACACTCTCAGTGGCTGGAAACTCTCCAACCATATCACCCAGGAGCATTTGGGTAGATTGTGGTTTACCCGGGTAAAGCCTGAGGTTTGATTTCATTTTGGCCTTTACCCCAAGCCGCTGGGTGATATCTTTTTTACCCGGATAATCCTAGGTTTATCAGCATTTTGGACTTTACTTGTATAGATCACCCTTTATGTATTTTTAAAGGGATAACACAAAGATTACCCCCTGTTATCAACTCTCCTTGTGGTGCAGGAACCTAAACTTTCCTTCCAGGCAGGTTTTTAATTGATATTTGGTAATATTCCGCTTCTCCGTCCTCTTCTACTTACTTTGAGAGTTGGATATTTATTGTATCAGCAGCAACTGTAATCAAGTGTTTTTCTGATGGTTTTTAATATGTATATTTGTAATGCAGTATATATTTATTATATAGTTAACTTTTATAATGCATTAAAATGTCCTTTAAGCGAAACCAGATTGTCACTGGATAAAGATGCAAAGATACCGCATGCTGCGATTTTAAGAGCAGATGGACTTGTAATTACTGCACACTGTATGATGCTTAACCTCCATATTTATCGGACATAGGGGAATATCCAATAAAGTTCTGCAAGATTCCAGCAAGGAGCTTGAAAACCTATTTCAGTATCTTACCGTGTCTTGAGTGAGAAAATAATACCTGTATCTGTGTACTTGAGAAATGGCGACGTAACACGGAAAGCCTGAGCAGAAAGGGCAATGACAACTTTCAATTGGCATCAATAATGAGGATAATTTTCTTAATGTATGTAATTCACTTTTATTTTCCTAGATTAGGGTTTCTTGAAGGCTGCCTTCCATGTACTTGCTAAAATGAGATACAATGCGGTAACAGAGAATATGTGATTACTGTCTGTCCAGAAGAATCGATATACCTCAAAAATAAAAAGATCGCTGCAAAATGATCAGTTTCTTTGGTTTCACTATTGAATAAAACCGAAATATTAATTTTACTCATACACCTATAAATTACTTTCCTCCCATATCCCCCCCCCCCTCCAACAAACATATTATCATTCCGATTTCTGAATATTTGTTTGAAGAAAATGACAACTGGTCAAGATGAGAAAAAAAGTGTTTTCCGTCCTCGAATACTACAAAAGCAAGTTCGGATTGATTTTTAAAAAACACAATGCTAATATTTTAACTTTGAAATAGTTCAGAAATCCATATTTCTGAATTTCAATCACCGGTTTCCTTCGTCTTGGTTTGCTCTCCACCGGTCTTTTTTTTTTTTGCTTTGCAATGCTGTTGTACAACTCAATGCCTCTCATGGCGCGAAAAATTCAAGCAACTCAACATTGTATGATGACTTGTGACCATCCATCTTCCTCTTGATCACATGCCAGAGGTTTTCGATGGAGATTGGACTGCCCGTGACGGGTCTTAATCTGGTGGTCTTCCATCCACACCTTTTATTGAACTGGTTGTGTGGCATGGAGCAGTGTCCTGCTGGAAAAAGCAATATTCCACTGTTGGAGCAGAAGGAAACAAGTTTTCTTCCAAGATAAAAGTGTACATGGGTTGATTCATGCAATCTTCACAAATACAAATCTGCCCGACTCCTGCCTTGCTGATGCCTCCTTAGACCATCACATCGTTGTCCATTGGTGAGCTGGAGACCTAGAGAGGCCTATATCACGTCCCCTGGGAAATTTAGTGCACTGGTGATGATCTGGGGAGTTTGAAGAACTAGATAATTAACAGTAGATGTTGGACACTCCTAATCTGGAATTCTAAAATCCTGTAGACCTCGAAAACTTGTATTTTCTGAGCCTTCGGTTTTTAAATAATGCTCCCCTGGGGGGGGCGTGGCCTAACCGCAGCACATGGAGGACGTGTGAGAGCAGAGCTCCTGCACCGGATCCTCTAAAGCAGCGGACTAAATAAGCGAATTGGCCCCCACTCGCTCGATTTCGGGGGGGGAACTAGCACTGCCCACCATGGCTACCTCCAAAGGGGGAAAAAAAGCAGGAAAAACCGAGTTTTTTACGCCGCGCGCCACCAAACTGAAGGAATCAGCGGCCTCCCAAGATGGCGGCGGCTCCTCTCCAGCTTCCCCTAGCGCGATGGAGATGGGGAGCGCCGCAACACCAGCTACTCCAAATCTGGAAGCGCTTATGTCCCGTATGGCTGACATGCTGGGAGACCTCTCCGCAACTTTAACAGCTCGGCTGGATGCAGTGGCGACAGCAATCCGCAGCGACATTAAGGAAATTGGTGAGAGAACAGACAGACTGGAAACGAAGATGTCTGAGTTTGCGGATGCCCACAATACCATGGCTGAACAAGTTGAAACTCTGGAGGAAAAACTTAAGGTGACTTTGTTAAAATTGGCAGATATGGAAGACCGCTCGCGACGCCATAATTTAAAAATACGCGGCGTCCCGGATTCTGTCACCTCATCCCAACTTACTTCCTACGTGACAGATATGTTTCAGAGCTTGCTCCCAGATGCTACGCCAGATTCGTTGCTATTCGACCGCATACACCGTCTGCCGAAACCTCCATCGGCCCCGACGAAAGCCCCTCGTGACGTTCTCCTGCGCCTCCATTATTTTAAACCACGCGAGGATATACTACGAGCTTTACGGGACCCAGGGGCGCTACAACCCGAATATGACCACATATCTGTATACCCTGACCTGTCCAAGGCTACTCTTCAGCAGCGGAGGGATTTTAAGCACATCACGACGGTACTTCGAAATAATAACACCGGCTATAGATGGGGTTTCCCGACTAAACTGCTGATCTCACGCAACGGCACTATCCATGTGGCGGTTTCTGTGGAGGAAGGTGACAAGCTGCTTCGAGACTGGGGTTTCGGAGATCATCCTCCCCAGCCCAGGAGACAAACAGCGCCTCGTCGGTTGGATCCGGAGTGGCACAAACGCTGACCGGTTGACCCTGGGTCATGTTGCCCATTTTCACATTTCAATGTCTGGCTCCTCCAATAATCTTTTACTTGGTCTCTGCAAGATCTCCGAGACTAGGTTGCTTTACCTGCCAGAAGACCATTCAACCCTCCTCCCCCCGGGTTGGTGAGTGGGCCAAACTGCCAAGGGGACCGCTTGGTGTGCAGTGTGCGGGTCTGGCCCTCCGTACCCTACTCTCCCTCCTCGGCTGAGGAGTCTGAGAAGTGTACCCGAATTTCGGGACTTTTCACAGGAGATGTACCCTTCTGGGTTTGTATATATTGTTTTGTTTCCGTGTTTTTTGTTTCTGAGCTGCAAGGGTACAACGCGATGGTTGTTCTGTATTCTTAGAATGTTATTTATTTGTTTTTGCTCCCTTTTTCAATCTCAGGACTTATGTTCTCAAGGTGACTGGTTCTTATATCCCGCCCACATGGTGCAATGCCCCATAAATACGAAGCCCCCTGGCCTCGTCAATCCCCGTTACATGACGCATTTAATGGAAAATCTATGAAAGTAGTAACCTTTAATGTTAAGGGCTTAAATATGCCCGTAAAAAGGCACTCTTTATATCGAGATCTCCGAGCTCATGATGCAGATATTGTATGTCTTCAAGAGACGCATTTTCGCCGTCTGGATCATCCCAAGCTATATACCCCCAATACCTAACACAATATCACTCCACGTTCAAAACTAAAGCAAGAGGGGTCACCCTGTTGATTCACAATAGAGTGGCATTCCAAATGCACCGTATCCTTAAAGACCCGAAAGGTCGTTACATAATATTAGTCTGTACGATAAACTCGAGAACTTATACTATGGTGTCCATTTATGCTCCCAACGCTGCCCAGTCTCAGTTTCTGTCCCAGGTCTTGCAAAAGGTAACGGATATTCAATCGGGCACTCTGGTAATCTGTGGAGACTTAAACATGGGACTAGATCCCTTAAAAGACCGTTCGTCCACGGTTACTTGTAGACAGCATGGGACCTCCTCCCAGAGATTTCGCCAATTGTTAAATAGATATAATCTGTACGACGCGTGGCGTCTCCTTCACCCCACCGAAAGGGATTATACATTTCGATCTAGAGTCCATAATAGCTATTCTAGAATAGATTATTTTCTGATAGCGGGTTCAGCCCTTCCATACACAATAGACTGCACTATATTGCCCCTTACTTGGTCTGACCATTCTCCAGTGGTATTGACGTTAGGCGACGCTTATCAGCCTTCGGCCAGGCCCCCTTGGCGACTTCGAGACGACCTTTTACTCCATGAACCGGCGCGAATAGCAATACAAGCAGCCTTAGATAACTATTTTAAAGAAAACGTGACGCCGGATGTCAACCGCCTTACCATCTGGCAAGCCCATAAGGCTGTAATAAGAGGGGAATGTATAAAATGGGCGACTCATCTTAGGAAGCAATATGTATCACGAAGACTGGACCTACTTACTAAATTACAGGATCTAGACACGCGCAACAAAACAGCCCCGTCTCAAGAAATAATAGAAACTATAGATTCCACAATGGGTCTGTTGAGAGATTTGGAGGCGGAGAGCTATTTTAAGGCATTGACCAAGCGCAATGCTATGTATTACGCTCTTCGAAACAAACCTGGTAGATTCCTAGCTCGCAAACTTCAACCAGTTAACACGCCCCGTAAACAAATTACACTTAAATCCCCCGCTGGGCCTATATATGACCCCAAAATTATAGCGAATGAATTTGCCACCTATTATGAAAGTCTATATAATTTGGAAGCGAAACAGACAGTCCATTGCCCTACAGTGGCAGATATAGATAGATACCTGGAGAGGGTTCATCTTCCTTCGCTGTCCCAGACACATATTGCAAGTTTAACCACTCCCATAATGACAGAAGACATTCTGAAGGCTATTAAAAACCTCCCAAAACGCAAGGCCCCGGGCCCTGATGGACTGACGGGGTTGTATTACTCCACCTTCGCTTCCCAACTAGTACCACATTTAAGTGCGGGCTTTGACGAAGCGTGGGAGGGGGGTTCCTTCCCAGTAGACATGCTGAGAGCTCACATAATTACCTTGCCCAAACCGGGTAAAATTCCTGACCGTTGCCCTAACCTACGCCCTATCTCTTTGCTTAATGTAGATGTTAAAATATTCAGCAAAATACTGGCCAACCGACTTCAATATATTCTTCCCACTCTAATAGGTCTAGATCAGGTAGGGTTTATCTCAAGGCGACAAGGAGCCGACAGCACTAAAAAACTAGTTAATTTACTTGGCCTGATGGGACGTGGGGACTCTTCAAGCTTGATTCTGTCCTTGGACGCAGAAAAAGCCTTCGACAGGGTTCACTGGAACTTTCTGAATCGAGTATTACACAAGTTCGGATTTCCACCCTCCTTTATAACTGCGGCAGGCCCTGTATGATTCTCCCTCTGCTAAGGTACTCTGCAGCGGGTTTGTGTCGGAGGAATTTGTAATAACTAATGGGACAAGACAGGGATGCCCACTTTCCCCACTATTATATGCCCTGGTTTTGGAGCCTTTGGCACAGGCCATACGGCAAAATGACTCCATTTGTGGAATACAGGCAGGCCCGGTGACTTATAAACTCAACTTATACGCGGACGATATCCTTCTAACCTTGACTGACCCGGATTGTTCTCTCCCTTCCCTCCAACAAGAGTTAGACTTGTATAGTCAGGTTTCATATCATTTGGTGAACATATTAAAAACCCAAGCACTCCCGATTAATATACCCCAGCAACACCTGGAAGCCCTTCGAGCCAGTTATAAGTTTGACTGGCGAACTGATTATATTGTGTACCTGGGTCTTAAGATAGCTAGTACTCCGGAAAAACTGTTTAATTATAATTATGATAGATTACTGTCAGAGGTGAAATCACAGTTATATCACTGGAGACTGCGGGAGATCTCATGGTTGGGCAGGATGGCGGCGGTGAAGATGATGGTGTTACCAAAGATTCTATACGTTTTTCGAACCCTCCCCATGCAGCTGCCCACGTCCTTCCTAGATACCTTACAATCTATCATAATGAGATATATTTGGAATCATAAAAGACCCAGAATACCGAAAAAACTATTGTATTACCGCCATAGAGATGGGGGCCTTAACGTTACCCACATACATAACTACTATTGGGCCACATGTTTGGCATCACTAGCGGAACTGGTTCACACCCACCCTATGCCTCAATGGCTGGTAGTGGAATATACTTTTATTCCCGGACACGATTTGGCCGACCTATTATTTGTGCCTCGTACAAAGAGACCACGTCTACCGGAGATCCTACCCTCCACGATTTTATATGTTAAGGCGTGGGACCGTTATGCCCACTTATTCCAAAACTACACTCCAATATCCATGGCCACACCTCTCACATCAATGTCATACTTGCTGCCCCACTTTAGAGCGGGGCCCTGGATTCAATCTGGAGTCACGCACCTACACCATCTGTTTTCGCTGCCGGACATCTTGTCCTTCCAAACTTTACAAGAGAAATTTAAGGTACCATCCTCAATGTTTTTGTCATACATGCAACTCTATTCTTATTTCAAATCCAATGCAGTAATATCTAATTTACGTACCACATTGCCGCTCCTATCGGACACTGAGCTATTTTGGCTAGACCCGCACACCACCACAAAACCCATCTCGTTGTTCTATCGATTGCTTAATACCCCGACAGGAATAACATCGTGGAAATTTCACAACACTTGGGAAAAGGACCTGTCTATGCAATTTACCCCCTCGCAATGGGCCATGGCACATTTGTTTTCAGCTGGAGCCTCAAGGTGTGCAACGCTGATTGAAACACAACGAAAAGTACTATATTGTTGGTATCTTACGCCCTCAAGGATTAGCCGTTTTGCCCCAAACACTTCGGACGTCTGCTGGAGATGTTTGTCTGCCTCAGGCACGATGGGTCATATCTGGTGGCTCTGTCCACTGATAGCACCACTATGGAAAGATATATCTCTTCTTGCGTCGGAAGTCTTGGGTAGTCAGATACCGTGCACACCGGAGATCCTATTGCTGGGAATGGTCCACCTTCCTCGGTCACACCTCAGAATGTTATTCATAATTGTCTCTACAACAATGTTACTTATTGCCAGGAACTGGAAATCGACCGCTGTCCCAACACAACGACAGATAGCTACATTACTATCACAATATCGATCCTTCGACTCCAAAGCTACCTCGGCATGGGGTTTTCGCCCCACTAAACATGACCCATGGGCTATCTGGGACATTCATAAGATTTATGAGGCGTGTGGGTTATGATTACAGTGTTGATAGAATTATGGTTTTGGGTCACTTTTCTGAGAGGCCTAAGAAGAACACCTGGGGCACTCTCTACTTCAGAGAAATTGCCTTCTCCTGCTGATCCTGAGATTCCCTTCCCTGTTTGTTAGTTTATTTTTCATTTTTATGTACTTCCTTTATTGTATGTTATTTTAGTATAGTTACATGTCCATACAAAAATGTTTGAGAGATACTGCTGCAATCATACCAGATTCTTTCATGAGATGGTTGAATGTTATTTACAGTGATTATGTTGTAAACACCTCTCAATAAAAATATTTTGAAATTAAAAAAATAATGCTCCCCTTTATGACGCTCCGGATGGGTTCTGCCACTTGAGAGCGTGGCTCAGATCCCTACAGCAGACCTCAGCAAATGATTGTAGCATCTGGGAGGCCCAGCGTGGGACATGATGCGTGGAGTCACACTGACTCTGTGCATTATATCTAAGGAGAAAGGTTACACAGCATTCCCAGTGTGTGCGCATGCTGGTGGCCGCACCAAGAAGGGGTTGGTGGCTCCAGTGCCGCAATCCTCTTCCTATCTGACATTGGATTCTCCCAGATTCTGAAATCCGGAAGCCTGGTTAATACTTGGGGCCCCAAGCATACCAGATACGGAGTGCTCAGCCAGTACATATGTCATTTTTTTTTTTTATTATACTCTATCAATGTTTCCTTCATCTTAATTTCTAGTAATACTCTGTAGTACATGGGGACTCAACATATATTGGGCTCTATTCCATGGTTAGTGTTCACTTAAACAGAGCTATTGTAAACTTACCAGAGCCGTTATAGTCTATGGAGTTGTTAAGGTTACAAGAGCTCTGGTTAAGGTTACACCAGCTTGGCATAGGGCCCATTGATGTGTACTGTTGTATGTGAAAACCAGATACAGTAGTAGAGCATATAATGACTTGCTGTTACAGAAATGCATGATTTAAGTTCATGTAGTTGCACTATAATTTATTTAGAACAGATCTGCCTTTCCTGATGTCAGATTACCAGGGCTACACCTACATGTTATTCATGTGGCATAGCACCCGCTCTGGAATTGTCCCCCACTGTGTTTTAATAACACAATAATCACACGTTTTATTAGAATTTCTTTCTCTGTTGCGTTTGTGATCTTGGCAGTTCCAGAGGAAAGCAAGGTGAACTGAAATTTAATAGGGACACAAAGTCTCCCCCAAAGTGATATCCCCCCCCCCCTATGTATACATATGACCTCACTCCTGACATTTGTTGCAGATGTTTGCACTCCAAAAATTTGTTGTGCGTGTGTGTTCTTGCATGAATTGCTGCCTGTAAGGATAAATATCCATGTGCCTTTTTTTATATGTATATTTCACTTCTTTTCTAACCAAATTTATCGAAACCCTCTGTTCCCCGAAGGAACATCTTGCATCTTCTCTAATATGGTATACAAGAACAAAATGTCACTTTACAGATACCGTCCTCTTAGGTCCACAAGTGGCGGCTGTTGGACAAACACATCCAGGAGCACTTGAGTCTTTTTGTACTTGTAATTTAGATCTAGAGGCAGGATGAAGCTATTTAGTAATTATTCAGTCGCAAAAATTGGTTCAATTAACACAAAGGTCAAAATATAACACAAATATTTATTTGCAGTGATCCGCGGATGTGCTGTTCCTTCAACATCGTATTTCTTGTAAACTATTTTCTTTATTATAAATGGTTTTGCTGTAGGCAAGAAGTGTTGTTATTAGGGCAATTAAGAGAACACACGTTGTAAAGTGTCACATTGTAATAACAATGGCTTTGGTACCTTGGGTACACAGAAGAACTAGTATGTCAAGCCAGCTGCAAAATAGGCCACACACACTACTTTGTAAGGGGTCACGGAGTCCCTGCCAACAAAACTACTGCCACCTATGCAAACAATGTCCTAGAGGCAATGGTTTATTTCTTCATTTTACTATACCAGACTTTGTTTGTCAAAGAACAAAACCAAGTTATTCCACAAAGCTGTGGTACGCTCATTGTTAAAGGTTTACTGCTTTGTTAAATAAATCAAGATCAGCCTTTTAATTGTCAAAACCTAGGTATATGTGTACACCATACAGTTGGGTCTCGATTTATAGCGCTAGTAATGAATCCCGTGCATGGATCAGACTATCTGCACCAATCAAAGCAATAACTCTATGAGAAATGTGATCGTTGGATCCAGCCCAAATGCAGAAAATACATTTATACACTAGTTGATTTTATGTTTTGGTATAAAACCAAATGTTAAAAATGTTTCCTGATTCCCATTTATTACAAACTACTAGATTGGTTGTAGAAAGCAAACCTTAAGAAATGACTGCGTATTCTTTGTAAATTTAAATATACTGTACACACTGTCAGTATGATAAAAAGTGTTGTCGTTAAAAAGGCTTTCGCCTCATAGAACTCCTCTTTCTTCAAAGTGGCACTTTAAGCTAATCTGGGGGATGGGGGGAAATATGAACCTTCTCTTGAACCAACCTTTGTTCCCCTGTCATGATTCAAACCGCTCACCCTTAGAGCGGGGTCCCAGGAGCGTACTTGAGAGCAGAAGGAACGTCAGTGAGAGGTGAGAGTGGACGTTTCTTCCACTCTGACGCACGTGTGGTGTCACGGTTCACGCCGTCACCGCCGTGGCAAGAAGGCCAAAGGTGGTACTGCACCCTCCTGAATGGATCAATACAGCATCTCTCTGGCTACGCCACCTTGCACTTTCCCTCAGGCTGTGTGAACTTCAGGTGCTACCACTAATAGACCTGTCATTCCCTTTTTAAGTTGGAGCACCCATGATCCAGTGCTGCATTGTCTCACTTATTCCCTGGTAGCCTTCCATCTAGACCTGTTCCCATCCTCTACTATTATTGATTTCCCGTGTACCGACTTCTTGCTTTGAACATTGACTACGTTTGCCAGCCGCCTGCCACGACCTATTGCATGGACTATATGACCCACGTATACTGCCTGCTGCTACCAAGCATCCAGTGCCCACTGCTACCGAGCATCCAGTGCCTGCTGCTGCCAAGCATCCAGTGCCTGCTGCTGACAAGCATCCAGTGCCCGCTGCTACCGAGCATCCAGTGCCCGCTGCTACCGAGCATCCAGTGCCCGCTGCTACCGAGCATCCAGTGCCCGCTGCTGCCAAGCATCCTGTGCCTGCTGACAAGCCTCCTGTGCCCTCTGTTTCCTGTCTCGTGTTGTATGTAAGTCTCCTGCTGTGTTTTCCCTCAGTGTTTCCCTGTGTCTGGTTCCTCCCTGCATTGCCTCCCCAGACATCTCCATTTCTGCCCTGTCCATATTGTTGTATATTTACAATAAACCCCCTTTTTACTTTATCTATGTGGCTCAGCTTGTTTATCACCGCACATCGGGCTCATACCCTATTCCCCTCTGCCAGGCCCATGACAGAACAATGCAGCCATTACAAATTGAGCCCGCGGTGATACAGGTCCTTACAGGGTTAATCCACAAAGCCTTCCATGAACTGTGTAGACACCTGGTGGACCTGCTTAACGAGTTGTTGCAGAAGCTTTGGAATCCCTCACCTAATGTGTGTATGCAAACGCCCAAACCTAGGCACAGAGACCCATTGTCTGCTGAAGAACAAGCCAGAAGGCGTGCTGCCAACTTGTGCCTGTACTGTGGGAATAGCCGGCATTGGATATCACAATGCCCACTGCGGCCACCCAAAAGCCTTGTTTCCATGCCCCAACCAGCTCCTATGCCAAAGCTGGCTTCCTTCCCTGAATCTACCCCTGTGTCAAAATCCACCCCCAAGAACTCCTCACCTCCCAAAGCTGGTACACCCTCCAAGACTAAGGCCTCTACCAAGCCTAAAGCTGCTGTCCCTGCTAAATCCAGGAGATCCTTATCTCTGGAGTGTATTAAAACTTTGCTTGAAGAAATCATGCAGGAGACTCCCAAGGGTGGTTCTGAAGTGAACAATATTCCTATTATGCCCATTGAGACTGAACCAACCCTGCCCGAGGAGTATGACCCTACCGTGCCCATGGAGTTGGAGTCTGATTATGCTGAACCCATGGATATCATGTCCCTCCAGACAGCAAGTAAGAAGACTACCACTCCCACAACTCTCAGGCAGCAGTCTAAAGCATCTGTCTCCCCTTTGTCTCCAGTCTGTATGTGTGCTGTGGCATCTGAACCCAGATCTCTGGAAGCTGATCCCGGTCCTGCTGGCGTTGAGGATAACCAGGTGGTTGAGCCTGAACTTCCTGAAACACCCGCTGCTGAGACTTTGTTCCCCATGGAGATGCCATCTGCGGAGGTGCCACAAGCCAGGACTGTTGCTACTGAAGTATTGTCTGTGGAGAATGCTGCTGAGACCTGTCCCCTTTTACCCAGTTCTACCACCACAGTGCCAGCCTCTGATACTGCTGCTCTGACTTTGAAAGACCCAGCGAATATTGCCACCGTTACTGCCCTCGCTACCCAGGTCGGTACCCTCCTCCAAAATGTACAGGACCTGCAACGCGATAATGCATCCCTACGATCACAGCTACAGGACACTCTGGTCTCTGTTTATATGCCAACACCAGAGCCAACTACTACCTCCAGTAACCCCCGTCCTCTATCCCCGAAGGAGGTGTCCCTTATATCTGAAACACCCACAGAAGCTGAATGGGTCACCGACTCAGATGATGAACCCTCCCTACAAACAGCACGTCGCAGCCAAGGACCGCCTGGCCCAGGAAGGGCTTACCTTGGCACAACCAGTGCTGTGCCATGCGTCAATCCAGCCGCTTCCCTAAGAGACGCTGTTACCCCCAAGATCTCTAGCGCGGCTGATGTAGACTTTATTTTTTCCCGCAGTTGCTTTTCACCTGATGAGACCGATGATGAGGCCTGCATGGCTTATGGTTGCCCTGAAACTTGTATATCGACAAGCCAAAAAGGTCCAGAACTGCCTGGACAACAAACTTTATTTGCTGGCACGATTATCACAGATGCTGACCCCTTGCCGTCGAACTGTGTGCTTGCTTCCAATGGAACTGTTGTACGCCAGGAGGACCTGCAAACCTTTGAACAGGCTCTGTCCGCACGGAGTGCGTCCTTAGAGAGGGGCATCTGTCACGGTTCACGCCGTCTCCGCCGTGGCAAGAAGGCCAAAGGTGGTACTGCACCCTCCTGAATGGATCAATACAGCATCTCTCTGGCTACGCCACCTTGCACTTTCCCTCAGGCTGTGTGAACTTCAGGTGCTACCACTAATAGACCTGTCATTCCCTTTATAAGGGTGGAGCACCCATGATCCAGTGCTGCATTGTCTCACTTATTCCCTGGTAGCCTTCCTTCTAGACCTGTTCCCATCCTCTACTATTATTGATTCCCCGTGTACCGACTTCTTGCTTTGAACATTGACTACGTTTGCCAGCCGCCTGCCACGACCTATTGCATGGACTATATGACCCACGTATACTGCCTGCTGCTACCAAGCATCCAGTGCCCACTGCTAGCGAGCATCCAGTGCCTGCTGCTGCCAAGCATCCGGTGCCTGCTGCTGCCAAGCATCCAGTGCCCGCTGCTGCCAAGCATCCAGTGCCCGCTGCTACCAAGCATCCAGTGCCCGCTGCTACCGAGCATCCAGTGCCCGCTGCTACTGAGCATCCAGTGCCCGCTGCTACTGAGCATCCAGTGCCCGCTGCTACCGAGCATCCAGTGCCCGCTGCTACCGAGCATCCAGTGCCCGCTGCTACCGAGCATCCAGTGCCCGCTGCTACTGAGCATCCAGTGCCCGCTGCTGCCAAGCATCCTGTGCCCGCTGACAAGCCTCCTGTGCCCTCTGTTTCCTGTCTCGTGTTGTATATAAGTCTCCTGCTGTGTTTTCCCTCAGTGTTTCCATGTGTCTGGTTCCTCCCTGCATTGCCTCCCCAGACATCTCCATTCCTGCCCTGTCCATATTATTGTATATTTACAATAAACCCCCTTTTTACTTTATCTACGTGGCTCAGCTTGTTTATCACCGCACATCGGGCTCATACCCTATTCCCCTCTGCCAGGCCCGTGACATGTGGCCACCTCATTGGGAGCAGTTAGTCCTACGTCCTTTGTAGCTTTTTGACGGAGAGGCTTTCAGCACGTCCGGTCTTGCATGTGCAATTATTGCGCATGCTACACCTTGTGGCCCTCCCCGTCGAACTGTCACAAAAACTGCGATGGACGCAGGGAGAAGCGGTCACACAGACGCATTCAGTGCGCTCATGTGACCACAGCCTTAGCGGTTTGCCCCTTTCTGGCCAGGCTGCGGTACCTCACTGGGCCATGTTCATTGTTTTTTGCGCTAGTTGCTCTACACAACCCCAGATCTAGTTGTTGCCTCCAGCTGGCCCATAGTAACCTTTCCTTATATAGTCCATTTTCACACCTTCTTTGCGAGGACATTGCATTTGCCTTTTCCTGCTGGCTCCCCATACATCTAGATAAACTGTGAATCCAGAGACTGTGAAGACAGAGATATGTTCCCTGTGTCCCTGCAAACTACAGGCCTTATTCCAAGGTTGGTGGAAATTTTACCAGGGCTTTTATAAATTTAACAACTCCATAGACTTTAGCGGCTCTGGTAACTTTTCAACAGCTCTAATTAAATTAACACCAATCTTGGGCCCTATTCCATTGTTGACAGTAAGCAGATAAATCTGTGCCTGCAGATATACCTTACTGTCTCCATTTTACTGTCTGTATTCCGGAGTAGGCACTTTATTAGAGTCTAGTCCTGGAACAAAGCACAAAGCTGCCCAATAAATACTGTCAGCGTGTCGGCACAAGTATCAGCTTATGGAGTCTGTAGGACTCCATGGAACCTTGCACATTCCAGGCGCAGGCTCGCTCTCGAGGGATCCCGCAGCGGATGAATCACGGAGGGAAATTAGGAACTATTTGTTCCCAGTCTCACTCTGCGCCTGATGAAAAGAAGCAGCGGATCACACCGCCCTTTTTAGCGTGGGATGAGAAGTGAGTATGGGATTTAATGGGGAAGGGGGTTAGAGAGCATGTTAAGTAATTTTGCAAATAGAAAATCACTGTACACCAGCTTCCAGGAGACATAATTTCACAGTGAAATGATGTCTCCCGGGTGAAAGCACAAGATACATTGGAATAGCCTGCTTTCCACGCGGAGATAAAAATGAACGCCTTCCATAATAAGTGTAGGAGACGTTAATGTACAGTAACCTTTGTGCAAGGAACGCTACATCCGAGCCACAAGCTCAGTTTGCGGAACGAATGGGATAGCGTTTCCCGTCGCTTTAATAACAAGAAACGTTATCTTATCAACAACTATGGAATATGGCCCCTTGTGCTTAAATTAACACCAACCTTGGAATAGGGTCTCATATTTCCTGTTCTCCTGCTTTGTGGCCTCCGTTCCTGTTCTCAAACCTACAGTATGTCCCTGTGTTCCAGCTCTTTTACCCTATTACTTTGAAATAATGTTCTATTGTCTTGCTGTGTGTTTCCCTTTGTCTTTATGCCCGGGTGTCACCCTACCATCCTATGCTATAATAGAGTAAGGCTTGGCGTGTCCGTCGCCAAGCCTTACTCTGCGCATGCGCGCGCAACCAGCGGCGGTTGCCTGCATGCGCATGCAACCGCCGCGGCACGAGCCGGCTGTGCGCTCGCCGCGGCGGTTACAAGATGCACACAGCAGCCGGGTAGAGGCTGCGCTCGCAGCCTCTACCCGGCTGCCGCGCGCATCCAACCCCTGAGCGGCGAAGTGAAAGTTTCCCCACTTCCGCTCTTTGAAGGACCCAAGCTGCGGTCACGTGGGAGTCCCACATGACTGCGGCTTGGGTCCTTCAACGAGCGGAAGCGGGGGAAACTTTCACTTCGCCGCTCGGGAAGGTAAGTATGCCGGAGCTCATGGGGCGGCTGTCCGAATGCCGATAGAGCATTCGAACAGCCGCCCCATGTCTGGTCTAGGGTCTGAGCTGGGGGGCAGTATCCACGTGCTGGGGCAGTATCCACGTGCAGGGGCAGTATCCACGTGCTGGGGCAGTATCCACGAGCTGGGGCAGTATCCACGTGCTGGGGCAGTATCCACGTGCTGGGGCAGTATCCACGTGCTGGGGCAGTATCCACGAGCTGGGGCAGTATCCACGTGCTGGGGCAGTATCCACGAGCTGGGGCAGTATCCACGTGCTGGGGCAGTATCCACATGTTGGGGCAATATCCACGAGCTGGGGCAGTATATCCACAATAGACTGCCCTCTGGTCACCAGGGGTATAGCTGGTCTGAAGACGAGAATTCTAGTCTTGAAAACTTGTGTTATAAATGTAACGTGGCCGATAATAAAGGTATCACTAGGTACTGCAATACTCTGGATTAGCAGTGATGATCCAGATGCCAAAATCCCCAGAGTATATATTCTGCCCTTATTTCACTGCATTGGTTTCTACCTTTTTAAAGGGATATCACTGAAGTATATCCACACCCCTTCATTACCCTGACAATCCCACTTTACAGTAGGCTACATAACCTTTTCCTGTGCTGTCATCTGTACTGACTTAAGCAGTAGTTGGTTGGGTTCCCTACGGTTCTATCTGACTGCAATGTTGCGAGCAGACATGCCTAAACCACTATCCATCACATATTGGAAAATAACTGGCCAGGAATCAAGTGCAAGCCTGGAACTCTAAGACATTATGGGGTTATACATGAAAAAGATATTGTCTAATACATGAACAAGGTGAGGATTCCACCACTTCTATCTCCGAGTCTTGGTGGCTGACTTAACATGGTGTAAATATATGGAGGAAAAATGGCCCAAGTACTTGTGATTGATATCCAGCATATACAAGAGACCTGTGTAAGCTACAGTTTTAACGATTCTGCAGCATCACACGTGTCCAGTGTGTCATCCTGAAAACAAATAATTCAAGAAATGCCTCAAGACCCATGTCTTCAGATTGGCATCAGTAATGTGGACTGCTAATCTATCCCTCTCCTCACCTACTTCCGTGTCCTCGCCATTTCTGTAACTAGTGTTAGTGATCCTGATGACCAATAAAACTCCTTTTCTCTTCCTACTCCAACTTTAACTCCTCATCTACACCTCTTGTTTTTGTTCCTCTGTTTGTCTTAATGTTGTCTTCGTCCCCATTGTAACATAGAAACATAGAAAAATGTCGGCAGATAAGAACCTTTCGGCCCATCTAGTCTGCCCAATTACATGGATACTTTACCTGGATTTATCTTTTGTTTAGGATAGCCTTATGCCTATCCCATGCTTGCTTAAATTCAATCACTGTTTTGGCCTCTACCACTTCAACTGGAAGGCTGTATATTGTAAAGCGCTACGGAAACTGTTGGCATTTTATAAATGATAATGATAAATATGAGATTAAGGGGTGCAGTAAGAGTGGATGTCATGTCACACCAGTATAGTGAGGAGTCGAGGTCATTACCACAAGACGCATACCTGGCAAAGAGGAAGCGGTCTCCTCCACTTCGTCCTAATTTTCCTACTTGTTGAATAGCGAAGGTATTGGAAGCACGTTGTTCTATTTTCCTAATGATATTATCTTATGTTTTTGGCCGCACAAGGCTACCTTATGCTAGCTCACACTGTCTGCATCTGCGGGTTCCTATAAGTGTAATGGTGAGAACATCGTGGCCCAGCTGGGCAGGCACAATTCTTTTGAAAGTGTTTTCCTGTGATGATGCTCCTGTGAGAAGCCATTGCTCTTGCTTAAAAATATATATATATTGATATTTAGGAGAATGCCGCCTGCTGACACGGTGCAGACAGGAACACTGAAAGGCGTTCAGGTGTGAGCAGATTGACATCCTTTTGGGTAAGCTGCCTCCACATTGGAACGCTGTCGCAGCCTGGCGGCGCAGCTAAGGGGGGGGGGGGTCAGCAAGAGTGTGTCAGGATTCTGCACATAAAAAAGTTAAATGGCCATGGTGGCTAGAATGTCACTTTAACTCTTCATTCAGCTCAGATGGATCACTTTCTTTAATCATTTATGATACTGGTGCTCTCCCAGTCTGGTGTTAATTTATTGTGTTGAAGCCCTCAACTGGTTTCCACATGTTAGATAACGCTATGTATGACTTAATTATCAGATATCAAATTTCACATTGGTCAAATTTGCGCTAATCATGGACTACCCATAGCAAGCGGCAGGTCTACATTTAAAAAAGTCTGTAAGATATTATGCATTAATTGCTGATGTGGATAGTTTGGGGGGGGATTTAATGTTTGGAAGGAAAGCAACCTGAGTTGACCTTCTTTTATTATTTTTTTATTTCCTCTTTTTTTCGCCCTTTGGCTTCGAGAAGGATGTTGTTTAAAAGAGATTCTATGTTTTATTTAAAGTATTTTATATCAACTGTTAGAATAATTCACAAACCAGTTGTGAAATATGTTTTAGCTTTGCTTTTTACTAGAGCACTGGTCTGTATTACAATGCAAGTCAAGCAAATCCCATAATTCTGTGCATGCAGAAGATTTTATGCAGGTATGGCGCCATGAGAGAAAGTTTGCATATGGCATTATGGCTAAAATGGAATGCCCATTATATGTGTCTCTTAGGACCTCAAAGGTTAGAAGAATGCTTAAACATCCTCGTCTTTCTTGATATTTTATATGATTTTGGCTTTCTTTGTGGATAAAAACGACTTCTTTCATTTACTTTTTTCTTGCTCTGCCATACTTCTTAAAATACTCTGATCCACAATATGTATTTCCAGTAATACAAACTTTTGTACATTGTGTTTTTAAAAGGCATTACTGATACATATTCCACTAATTTCAGATCGAGTCCTGTAAAATGTTCATTGTAGAATAGTACAGTTACAAGTTTTTTTTAAAGCGCTAACAAGTTCCATAGCACTGGGAGGCAGAATAGCAAATATACATACGGGTTCAACATACAGAACATTAGGAAAGAGAACCCTACTCAAGAGCTTACAATCTAAGAGGAGAGTGTGACACACTGGGCAAGGGTTAATAGAGAATATGAAGTAGCGGGGCATGTGGGCTGTGTGGGAAGATGCAGTAAGAAATTAACAGAGGGGAATTAGGGAGTGAGATGATAGGCTTCTCTAAAGTAATGTGTTTTCAGAGACTTCTTGAAGGACTGGAGAGACAAGGAGAGTCTGATGTTGCGAGGGAGGGAGTTCCAAAGAAAGGGGGCAGCTTGGGTGAAGTCTTAAAGGCAGGAGTTGGGGGTGCAGGTACGTGAAGCTGAGAGGATCCGATCATTGGCAGAGCGAAGCGGACAGGGAGATGTAGGCAGGGGCAAGTTTATGGAGAGCTTTGTATGTCAGCACCAGTATTTTGAATTGGATTCTATAGGAGACAGGAAGCCAGTATAGAGATTGACAAAGAGGCGAGGTGCGGGAGGTGAGGTGAATGATCCTGGCACAAGCATTCATAACAAACTGCAGTGGGAGAATCTGGGATCTCTTAAGGCTGGAGAGAAGGAGGTTACAGTAGTCAAGGCGGGCGATAAGAGCTTGGATGAGCATTTTGCCAGAGTCCTGATAAAGATGACAGATTAAGGGACGGACACATGCAATGTTTTTTAGGTGAAAGTAGCAAGATTTGATTAGTGACCGAATGTGAGGAGTGAAAGCGAGATCAGAGTCTAGGACACTGAAGCAATGGGCCTGGGAGGTGGAGGTAATAGTGGCACCATTCACCTGAAGGGAAATGGGTGCAAGAATGTTAGTTGTAGAGGGAGGGAAGACGAGAAGTTCAGTTTTAGTGAGGTTAAACTTTAGGAGACGGGAAGTCATCCAGTCCTTAATAGGAAGTTATATCTTTTATCAAACTCAAAAACGCATAGACCTTCAGAAATCCAGCAGAATAATTGTCTTTTGTGGCTGTTAATGGACAATGATGAATGAGATCCCTGAACTAGCTAAAGTACCTGCAGAGTTCGTGTACATTTTCACCTACTCTGCCTCCTTTCCAAAGGACTGTCACTATATATGGAAAGACAAATTATACTCTGGGAGATCTCCGATGATGGAGGATTTGTGGTAGCCTCTTCAAACTACCTGTGGAGACAATAATGTATGCCATAAACTATATGGCCATCACCTGAGTTCATTAGTTAAATTGAGGTCTGTCAATAAACCTTTGTTCTTTTATTGACACAGACGGGTCCTTTCATCATTTTATGGATATACATTGACTCGTTACACAAAGGATGACAAACATTTAAGATCAAGTGGGGTGAGTAAGCTATACATTAATACAATACCATGTCTAGCTGAAAACCTTACACATAAGGGTCATTGCTGCTTGTTTGATTCTATGTGAAGTTCATTGTGACTGTGTACTAGTTCACAAACATACCAGAGTGCTATATTAACCCGTACATACTTTTATTATACTGGTACAACAGCATTGCAGAGATCCATTGCTTACAAGTTATACCTTTGTTGAAGTCACATGGACAAAGGCATCATGAACAAGGCCACCCTGAGCCCTTGTAGGACCTGTGCAAAGAGTGGCTGTAGTGCTTCTCATCCAACCTTTTAACCTGGTGGAGAAGAGCATTCTCTGGCACGCGCTTTGGGAACGGATTATCCTCCTAGCATGGCCTTGGCTATGCTCACCCATTTCTAAGGGTGGCCATCAATTCATGTGTAGCAACACCTCTACATACCACAGAATTATGGCCTATGGATACTAAGACGTAGCATTTACGGGGCCACACTTTGCGCTTGTATCTCAGTGAGCAGTTTAATTTAGGTCTGTGACAAAAAACAAAACAAATCGCAGACGTGCTCCAGACCATAGTGAAATGAAAAAACAAATCAGAATGTGTGTAAAAGAGTTATGTTGTATGATTCATAACAGAGGCGTAACTAGAATCCTCAGGGCCCAGGTGCGGGAATCCATGAACGGCCTCCCTACCCTTGGCAAAAACATATCCCCCCCCCATCATTCCCATTCACCAGACCCCTCCCAGGTCCACAATGTCGACTCCGGACAATCAGTGTCCCGTCTTTTTTTTTTTTTACAGATCCACTACGACCACTTCAGTCCATCCCATTATTAATGTACCTTTCACTATGTATATCTCAGAGCTTGACCGCAATAACACTCGCAGTAATGTGTGCTGTGTATGAGAGAATCATAGGTGAGGCATTGGCCCTTGCCAAGTCGCCCAGGTGAAGACACAGCCAACTGTGTGCGGGCCCGGTTGCCGTGGCACTCTCTGCAATCCTGGGAATTACGCCCCTGATTCATACACACGGTGATCTATAACTGAGGACATTGTATCTGTCAAAATGACCATTCACTAGTCCGAGTGAGCACAATATTTCTATATTCTAGAAATGTATATTCCCCGTATTAGGCACTAACCCTTAGACAAGTATTCAGATAACCGTAAAACTCTAGAACAGTGTTTCCCAGACCTGTCCTCGGGACCCTCAAGCAGGCCATATTTTGCAGATCACCTTGGGGAAAAGCAGACTGAATCCTGCAATCACTGAGCAGCAAATCATATCACCTGTGCTGTGCTTCAGATATCCTGCAAACCTGGTGAGGCGGAGGGTCCGGAGGACAGGTTTGGGAAACACTGCTCTAGAATTAAGCTGTGTGCAAAATGCCTTCACTTTTGATATATGGGGGTTATTGGTTGCCATGCCCCCTTTTTTCTATATGTTTTTTTTTTTTAATTGTGCCGTAGTTGTGTCGTTGACAATCAAGATTACTTTTCAGGGTAGAATGTAACACGTACACTTTATAGAACGCTTCTCGACGGGTTACTTTTCAAGTTTGCTTCCCGAAATTTACTTAATGTGGGCAAACTACAAAACAACAAGTATTTTCTCCATTTCACAGCTGGTAGTGAAGGAATTTATAATCTTTACATCTTTAGAGCCAGGCGTTCTCACACAGAGCAAAAGGCCATTGGAATCCTTTTGTATCTGTGTGTCAAACATTTCAGTTCTATGAAAAATGTACATTTTGAACCACTAAAAGAATTGTGTACTTGTGTGTGAATATATTGTCATTCAGTGTTTCTATGTTTTTCTGCAGAAAGTTTTGGAACTACATTTCCTGTGAGGCTCAGCCAGTCTAATGAGCACCTTACAATCTTGGGAGATGCAGGTCTAAAGTATCCATCATCCTATATTTTGGTAATTTAAGGAAATCTCTACCCTAAAATTTAACACCCCTATTACTAATTGTACAGAAGCGGACAGCACCTGCAAAATTAATTTCTCCAACCAGCAGTCTTTCATGCCTTTCTCAAGTCTTTAATTGAAGTTTAAGGATGGGTACACGTGGGAAAGCGCGTTGATGGCGTTCCCCAGAAATGAGGACGCACGCAAATCTTGAGATTTTAGAACAGTCTGCTGGAACTAAGCCTTTAGTGAGTAATCTATACAGTGCCAGGCAGGGCCTAGCAGCCAATGGAAGATGACACCCTGGCTTCTTACTGCACGTCATCATTAATCCTTCCCCTGGAATATTGCCCAGAAAATTACTGCCTGTTTTGCTGTCTGTGACCTAATTAGATCAGGGAGAGATAAGGGGATTCACTCTGGTCCCCAAGACCGATAGCGTAACATTTCACCAAACCAGAATAATAGATTGTGAGCATAACCAGGTAAACAGAGGATTCAGATTATACAGTATCAGATAACGGGGCAATGTTTGCCAGACAAGTCAGACCAACAAAGACCACTCCAACCTTTAACAGATGCAAATACATCATCATCAGACTCTCCCCGTCTCTCCAGTCCTTCAAGACATTGCTGAAAACCCATTACTTTAAGGGAAACCTATCGGCTCACTCCCTAATCCCCATTTTTCATCTCTTGCTCCTTCTTCCCACACTGCCCACACGCACCCCGTTACTTCTTGCACTCTATTCACCCTCACCTAGCGTGTCACCCCTCTCGTCTTAGATTGTAAACTCTCGAGCAGGGTCTTCTCTCCTACTGTTTGGTGTGTGTAATGTGTATGTATATTTGTTATTCTGTCTCTCCCATTGTACAGCACTACGGAACCTGTTTGCGCTTTAGAAATGCTTGTAACTGTAACATTCCAGATAGGATGAGTTGGGAAAGGCTACAGTGACCCAAACAGTACTCTTATAAACCATAGTAACAGATGAACATAGACAATAATGACATCAACAATAACAGTATTCACACATATCACAGGACACAGACACCCTGCACCTATAATTGCAGGTACAGGGTGACTTCAACATAGAGGGCAGGGAAACCATATAGAGCATCAGGCCTGCACCTCCCAATTGCATCCCTGGGGGTCCCTGGGGGTATCACGTCATCTCCCCCAAAATAGTTGAGCTGGTAAACCAGATCACATCCTTCCCATCAATGCTGGACGTGTGAGAAACAGAAGACATTTGTCTCACCGTGGAAGCTCATACTGTGGCCGAAATAATAATACTTGCCTTTTGGAGCCATAGCTCCCTTGAGTTAGTTACATTAAAGGTTATTGTATAAATAATAAAAAAGGGAGTGATGGGCGTAGATAAATACTAAACGTATATTAGAGGTATATAATATATGCGGCAAGGTCCCGTGTGAACTCACTCCTAAAATACACACCAAAAGTCCATGACTAAAAATAAAGAAGAGTCCTCGCACAAATGTGCAATTCCAAAGAAGTCTTAATGTCTATGTTTATATGTTCTCCTTTAGATTCCTATAATATACAAAGCAGGACATGCATTGCGCAGTACGTCTGATGATCAGGAGCACATAAGGGGACAATATACAGATGAAACTCGAAAAAATACAATATCGTGCAAAAGTTCATTTATTTCAGTAATGCAACTTAAAAGGTGAAACTAATATATGAGATAGTTCAAGCCGTGATTTGTCATAATTGTGATGATTATGGCTTACAGCTCATGAAAACCCCAAATCCACAATCTCAGAAAATTAGAATATTACATGCAATCAATAAAACAAGGATTGTACATAGAACAAAAATCGCACTGACGTGTTTCGACATAAAGTCTTTCTCAAAGTGCAAGCTGGTATCTAATGTATTTTAAGTACAGGATTACTGCTCTTTGCCTCCGTTTTTTCCCCCCTTCCAAAATGGCACCCGTGCCTTTAAAGTGGGCAGAGGATAACCTCGAGCCAGTGGTAGGATTGCGGGCCCACCGGAAACGGGAAACCTGTCCTCTCGATGGGTCGGAAGCCGGAAGAAGACAGAATCGGCAGATCCCGGTAACGGTTTCACGAAGTTTGGCGCCCTTTCTTAACTACTTCCGGACTTTTGGGGGATATAAATACGGTCTGTAGATTCTTATCTTGTTATGCACTTTGAGAAAGACTTTATGTCGAAATGCGTCAGTGCGATTTTTGTATTGTTTTAACCTCCCTGGCGGTATTCCCGCGTGTGACTCGGGGTTAAATTTCGCAACCACGAACGGTAACCCCGAGCCACACTCGGGCTGGATGTTTACTCCCCTCCTCCTGGCTCCCTCGCTGTCCCCGCAGTGTGATCGCAGCGAGCAGCTTCCTGGATGGCTCCCTGCGAGTCACATGATGCAGAGGGGCTGGACGCAGCAAATTTCATTCATAAAATTCACTGAATACAAATGGAAAAGTTTATGACCGGCCACTAGGTGGCAGTACAGGATAAGAAATAGACCATACATCGTCTCACCCTTGTTCTCAGACAGATTTCAGTATTTTTTGTTGTATTTTATTGAATATCATTTATTTGCATTATTTTGGATAATTATTTTTGGGATAATAAATTATTATGTCGTGTTTCAAACTTTATCGGACTCTGTGTATTTACTATTTATTTTTTATTAATTAATTAATTTATTTATAAAGGATTTTACCAGTAAGGACTCTTGATTTCACGGATTTCAGTGCGTGATTCCTAATTAATACAGGCTAACTATGTACAAAAACACCTTTCCTTTAAAAAAAAATTGATACGCTTTTAGACACAAAATTTTGAAAAAAATTAGACCACCAGGGACGTTAATAAACATCCACTTGTGGATTTTACATAAGGTGACCTTGTATGCCACCATTTTTAAGTCCTATCCTTTCATCGGTTATTCCTTGGATGCGGGACCAGGAGAGGAGCTACCATATCTAAAGTTTTGGCGGTACTGGTGAGAATTCCATCTACCATCATCGCCACACTATAGGTTATTATAGCTTAGAGCCGGCTTACATGTGGCTCTTTAAAAAGTGAGTTGGATGTATATTGTCCCCTTATGTGTTCCTGATCAAAGGTTATTGAATACTTCAAATGTCAGCGACATGTACAGTCTGAAATTGCATAAATATTTATTTTCCCATTTATATGCGTGTTTTTATTTATTTATATATATATACACACAGGCTTTTTCCTTTTCCGATTATGTTATCTGCTTCAGTAATATCATGTCGTCATATTCCACTTAGTCTATATTTCTCTACAAGGCGCACAGTAAGAATGGAGCATTGACGGCTTAGCAGAAAATAGGAGAAAGAACTGTTGGTGTCCACTTGTAACATACTGTACGTATTACGAGAGAACAGTGTATCATATGATTCTCTACTTGCGTTCATCTCCTTCTCTCTAGACTTAATTTTCTTTATCTGAGACAAAGCGGAGCATTCCCCTATTATTATCACTGTCTACTGTCACATCTGTCACCTATATTGCGGCTTCTAATAGGAACTATAACTTCCCCTTATTGGCCCTAAAATATATAACTTTTTAACAATGATTTCTTTGCATGTTGTTTTTTTTTTTCCGTGTTGAAGTTCATTAACTGTACCAAGTGCTTCATCTTGGTAATACAATATTAAAAATATCTGTGGCATAATGCCTGTATATGGAGATTACAGTAACACTTTGCATCTGTACTGTACAGGTATTTTCAGCAATTTTAAACCCCTGAATCTTATCCCTGTGCAGCAGCGAGTAACTCCAGAGCACTCCCTGTATTCTGCCCTCTCCCTGGAAGTTGTAATGCAGTAGCAAACTGTTAGAGTGAGGTTTGGGACTGCTATTTGCAGTTTGTTTTCTCTCACTCCAAGGTGACTGGTGAAAAAGACAAAGACTTTCCTTTCTCCACAGGCGGCCCACTAATCTCGATTTTAAAATGAAATGACAATTGGATTTTATATGCTAATGATTGCTTTTTAATCTATTATAATGTAAGAATTGAGTTAAAGCCACGCTAGAAACTACGTGTCACTATAAGGATGTCTGCAAAGTAAAAACTTTCTCATGGTCACACCTGAGATATCAAATAGACTGAAATACATGGCTCTCACTCTATATTTGTTTTTTTTACATTTTGGGATGTTCGGCAGAATTTAAGTGTTTGTGGTTGAATCTTCGCTTTGCTCTATTTTTGCCATTTCAATATTTAAGCTGCTTGTTCTTCACATGGGGTTAAAATACTAGTGATAACATGACTTATACATAATTTAAATAATGCATGTACAGGGATGGAATAAAATAGATATTATTTAATCCAACAGCCATGCCAGCAGTTACTTAGGTCTGCAAGTAGAAGAGCTGTTTATTATTCTCATGACAGGCCTCAACAGGAAACTTCCTGATAGGGGTGATAGCTGCACAGAGAGCATCTGGAAAACAGGATTACTTTCGGAAAGTTTTCTAAGCCTGGGAACAGCAAGCTTTGACCAGGAATGATTTGTTATTCTTAAATAATATGCCTTATAACTTCTCCATTGTACAGACTTCATGTAAGAAATAGGCTGAATTAAGAAAACTCCTATTGATGCTTATTCAACATCTATTGTATTGTTAACTGCAATGAGCACATACTGGACCCTGTATTAGGGGGGCCTTACTCGTTACAGTTAATGGCCCCCCTCTATTTCAGCCGAGCCACAAACCCGTGTTGTGTTTAGCTGCAATGGCTGTCTATTGTACTTTATTTATTTTTTTGATGTGACAACACAAATATACATTGTAATGATATACATTGGAGCTTCTGCGTCCTCTGGGGGGGGAAAACAATGTATAATTTGCGTAGGTTCTACTATAATGCATGGCTTCAAATACAGGTTTAACAAGATGAGCAAATAATAGTCAAATTAAGCTCCGCACAACCATGCGACATGGCTTTGCACTGATGGGGGGTGCTGACTGGCATTGGGGGGAGCTGCTTCCAGAACAGGGTCCCTCTTCCAAATCTCAACCCATGATACTGAGATCTGCGCTTGGAAGACTGAATCAGCCCTCCGAGAGGCCCAGTGCTGGGGTGAGAGAGAGGGTGAGGGCACCCAGATAACTGTGACCTCTCATTATATTGTTTACAGTGTCAAGGTTGTCCTTTTAAGGCATTTACTTATTTATAGCTAAAATGATCAAGCCAGATCTGTTTACGAGATGGTGGTGAATTGTGGCACTGCAATGAATTGATAACCTAGTCCAGTGGGTCCCCTAGTACCCTTACCAGGCCAGATTTTAAGGTTTCCCTTGGGGAAATGCAGACTGAATCCTACAATCACTGAGCAACCACTGACCTAGTCAATAACTTGAGCGAACAATAACAAGTTTGAGAGAACTGTAACGGTATTAATAGCCTGTCCTTCAGTGAGTCCACGCTTAGGTCTCATAGCTCGTTTGTGCCTTTGGAAAGGCAACATTACCATTTAGAAATCAGCCTGTTATCATCAATAGCCAGAACTGAAATGCTTAGGAAGGGGTCAATAACCTAAAAATACCTATGCATAATTTTTTGGTCTCTCCTTTTTTGCCTTCCCTACTTTTAGCATCAGAACTGTTCAGAATAACTTGAAGATTTTTGTCTTGAAAAAGGGACTAGTTACTATAGGAAGGAGCGCAGTGCTTATAAAAGTAAACGTTTCAGATAACAGGAGACTCTCTCATTTAACTCCCAAGAACAAACACAAGCTGGATGGCCTGTTATGTATGTATGGAAGTAAGTGCTTACATTTAAAACACTTAAAGATATTTGGAGGTGATCGACTGTTCTTCAAAATGTGCTATTGATATGGTGCGGAAATGCCTAATCACCTGGGATGACATGGCAGACGTTAAGAGGGAAGCAGATATGTGCTTTGTGAGTCTTTAAGAAGCCAATAGGTTATCACAAGGCACTGTTCAGCGCTTTGGAGTAATTGAGAGAGATTTTCCTTTTGTGATCCGTGGAAATCTATTTTTTCCCTTTAAGAGCAGACTATATTAAACTAATATATTGTAACACAGTTTAAATGTTTTTTGTTTTTTTTACCTTTTATTTTCTCACCAGTTCATTGCCAAAACCATCTATACTCAATTTTGCTTTGTAATGCAATGAATACTAAAAAATAGCATAAAATACCCTTCAATCTTGCATTAAAAATGTATGTAAAAAGTGCCCCCCGCGGTGAAACATAATTCTCTGTGAGATCTAACTCCCATAACCCTCTATTACCGTAAATAAGTTACAAAGAGCAGCCCCTACACTCACTGTCACTAAAAGTTCAGAAAACTTTACTGCTGCATTACAAGATTAGCATTGAGGTTATTTATTTTATTTTATTTATTTATAAAGGATTTTACCAGGAAGGATACATAGAGATTTCTCTCGTTTTCAAGTATGTCCTGGGTTCAAGAACATTGAAGTGTTACAGTCGTTACAGAAATACAAAGTAATACAATGCAAGATATTAAAAAAAAAAACACCACAAATATACAGATTAACAGAAAATAAATATGTAGGAAATATAGTCAGTAGGTTACATGTTTACAGGTGCATTCTGTATTGAGGTATGTTAGTAAGGAGCTCTTGAGTGACTTAAGACTGGGGGAAGATTTGATGGTGTCTGGGAGGTTATTCCATAATTGTGGTGCTCTGTAGGAAAATGAGGACCGAGCCACTGTCTTTTTGTATTGTGGTATTGCAAGTATGGTGCTGGTCCTGGATCGGAGGTTATAGGATGAGGGAGCTGCTGGGGGAAGCAGTCTATTCAGGTAGGGTGGCAGCTTCCCAGAAATGCTCTTAGACACCAGGCTGGAAAGGTGAAGGGTGCGTTTAGACTCCAGCGATGGCCAGTCTAGCTCTTTTAACATGTCACAATGGTGGGTCATGTAGTTACATTGTAATGCAAAGCGGCAGAAGGAGTTATACAATGTAGTAAGTTTCTGAAGGTGCGTTTGCGGGGCCGCTGCATACACTACATCTCCTTACTCAATAGCCGGCATAATCATTTGTTGTACAATCTGCTTTCTTACCGCGGGGCTCAGGCAGGATTTGTTTCTGTACAGGGCACCTAGTTTGGGGTAAAGTTTAGAGGAGCGTTTTTCAATGTGGGGGCCAAAGGATAGATTAGAGTCCAACCACATACCTAGATATTTGAGAGAAGTGACTGTGGTCAGCGTGCCATTTGATTTTGTCCCAACACATAGATGGGGATTTTGCAATTTGTGTAGTTTAGGTGCTGTTCCAAAGAGCATCGTTACAGTTTTGTGAGTATTTAAAAAAAGTTTGTTGTGTTTGATCCACTTTTCTACCTCTGTGAATTGTTCTTGCAGCACGGCCTCCAGCTGCGGGAGATTTGATTTGCTGGTATAGATTACATTGTCATCTGCGTACATATGTACAGTTGAGGCTTTTCAGACGTTGGGCAGATCATTTATGAATATTGTGAATAGCAGGGGGCCTAGTATTGAGCCTTGGGGTACACCGCAAGTGACTGGGAGCGGGAGGGAGGAGCTGCCAGAAATTTACACATATTGTGATCAGTCGGATACATATGATTGAAACCAGGTTAGCGTGCGATCACCAATGCCAGAGTTTTTAAGTTTTTCTAACAAGATGCCATGGTCTACCGTGTCAAAGGCCTTGGCAAAATCAAGGAAGATGGCTCCAGTTAGGTTTCCTTGTTCCATCCCAGCTTGGATATCATTGCAGACTTTTAAAAGGGCGGTTGTGGTTGAGTGATTTGGGCGAAAGCCTGATTGATCCGGGGTTAAGAAGTTCCAATATTGATAATAATCACGTAATTGTGTGTAGACCCATTTTTCCAAGATTTTTGACATTACAGGGAGCAACGATATCGGACGGTAGTTGGATACCAAAGTACTGTCACCACTTTTATGGATAGGTACCACTCTCGCAGTCTTCCAGAGTTTGGATATGTATCCAGTCGCCAGAGATTCATTTATTAGGGTTGCGACAGGATTTGCAATTGCTGGCGCACTGATTTTCAGCAGCATTGCTGGTATTTGATCAGGTCCAGATTGGGATTTCATTTTTTGCTTACGGAGAAGTTTAGTAACGACACTGACAGGCACTGGTCTAAAACTGAATTCCTGTCTGATACAGGGACTTTGCACAGTTGGAGGGGCTTGACCTGCATGAGGCCTCTCTGATTGCATGTCATTTCCTAGCTTGGCAATCAAAGTGGTGGCGAGTCCAACAAAATAATCATTAAAGGCATTTGCTACATCTAGGGGGTGTTGCAGGGTTTGGTTGTTTACTTTGACAGCAGCCGGCTGGGAGTGGACTGGGGCTGCTTGTATGTTACTTATGGTTCTCCAAAAGTTTCTAGGGTTTGATATGTTATTGTTTAGATTTTCATTGAAGTAATGGGCTTTGGCCATTTTGTTTGTTTTGTGCATTCATTCCGGCATTTTCGGTATTCGTAGTGATCGTTCATGGAACCAGTACTCTTGAAGTTTGACCATAATGAATCTCTAAGCTGGTATATTAGTGTAAGATCAGCTGTAACCCAGGGGAGATGGGTCCCTTTTACTTGCACTTTATGCAGCGGGGCATGGGAATTCCAGACTTGCAGGAGCTCAGACTGAAAGTATTCAACTGCACAGTCTAGGTCTGGGATTAGGTTTAGCCTGTACCAGGGGAGCTGTTTGAGATCACTTAGGAAGGATTCAAGAATACATTTCTTGAAAGACCTGGTGGTTATTACCTTTGGGAGAGATTTCAAGGCCTTTATTTTGCGCACGCAGTACACTAGACAATGGTCACTAAAGCTATTAGCAAGAACGCCTGCCTCCTGTATTCTATCAGGAGATGAGGAGAGAATCCAGTCCAGCAAGGTATGGTTAGGGCTTTTCATATTAATGCGAGTGGAGGAGGAGATTAATTGAGTTAGCTGCAAAGTTTTAAACCGTGAGCAGTGTTTATTGTTTTTAGGATTTAGCCAATCTGTATTAAAATTGCCGAGTACCAGCAGTTCACTTTTTTGGTTTTGGGCAAGTAGGTTATTAAGGATTTGAGATATGTCAGAGAGGGAGTGCACTGGAGAGCTCGGTGGACGATACAACCCAGCAACAATGATTGATTTAGTGAATGGGATCTCAATTATACCAGAGAGGAAATCAAAGGTGACAGGAGAGCTAGAAGTCTGTAAGGGGGTTATTATTATTCTTTATTTATAAAGCGCCAGCATATTCCGCAGCGCTGTACAATAAGCACAGTATAGACAGGGTTACAATACATTGAACAACATTTGACAAACAGTACAGGAGGAGATGAGGGCCCTATTCCCGTAGGAACTCACAATCTAGGAGGGTTGGGGTTGGAAACAGGAGGAGAGGACTGTAAGGTGAGAGTAATTGATGGTTGTGTCAGTGAGTTGGGTGGTAGGCTTCCCTAAATAGGAATGTTTTAAGGGAGCGTTTGAAGGAAGAGAAGTTAGGGGAAAACTTTATTTAGTTAGGGTTAACTTTATTGACTCCTCAACATAAATAACAATTCCCCCTCCTCTCTTTGCTCTGTCTTTTCTATAACGTGAATACCCCTGTATTGATATGGACCCTCTGTGGAGAAAGGAAAGTCTTTGTTGTCTCTATCACCAGTCACCCTGGAGTAAAAGAAAACAAACTGCAAGTAGCAGTCCCAAACCTCACTCTAACAAACAGTTGAAACAGTTTGCTGCTGCATTACAGCAGCCAGGAAGAGGGCAGAATACAGGTATACTATACAGGGATAAAATTCAATCATTGGGATGACTAACAGGGCTATACAGAAAGAGGTGAAACCCTTGAGAATGACAGGAGAATTGAAAATTCTAGGTCAAAATAGTCAAGCCAGAAAAATTCCCCCATTTATGTCACTTTTCTTAATGGCTATTTGGTCTAGATTGTTCATTCTCCTGGCAATTCTCAAGGTTTTCACCTCTATCTGAGTAACCCTGTAAGACACATGCGAAATGTAGTTCCAAAACATCTAAAAGGTTGCTGTCCCCTTTTGCAAATGGTACTCAAAGGGTTTCCTTCCTGGATGCTAGTACAGTTTTTAGGTCCCCCTCTATACTTTTTATGTAGAAGCCTACTATTGTTTTCATGGTAAAGGGAATTGAAGTTTATTGTTTCAGATTATTTACAGTTTGTATACAATGTTTTGTGTGTGCACCCTCTAATATGTGGGCTGCTCAAACTTGTGGAAGGGGTGACATGTAATGAAGACTTTTTAAGGAAATGGATTCTGGTTTTTACTGTTTTGATCAAAATTCGATTTGTGTCATGTATCATTTTGAAAGAAACCACTATCCAATGCATTATTAAAGTTGTAAAGATGTTGGAATAAAATACTTTCATGTTTGCTTTTCGAGCATTCAATCCCAGATGATGTTTGACAGTAATTTAGTCAAGGTTGTCTATCTGTATATAAAAATAATAATGGTAAATTTTTCAGCATATGCATTTAGTGTAATTTGTGTAGTTTTAGTTCAGCATTACAATTTTTCAGACTCTGTTTAGTCTGAGTTTAGCTGGGATTTGAACAATTAACTTTTGGTGTCCTGACCTTGTTCTTGCCAAAGGAGAATTTGAATAAACGTATGAGATTATGTTTGCATTCCTGTATTCTTAAGTTCAAGCTACGCTGCACCAATATAGTCAACCCCTAACACGCATTGTCATTACTGTAAAATCTGCAATTTTAAAATTTTTTACATAAACTAATTTTTCGCAAAAATAATGCGCAAATCACAATTCCACTACTGTAAAAACTAGACATGTGCACAGCACAAAATTTCATTTTGGACGAATGAATTCGTCCTAAAACGCAATTTATTTAGTTGCTAAAGAAATTCGTTTTCAGTTCTTTAGTATGAAAACGAATTTCGTTCATCCGAAATCCAGCAGATACAATTAATATTGTAGTGGTGGCTCCTCAGAGGGCTGAGATTGGCTGCTTGTTACAGTATCTCTCACTCTCGGCACAATGTGTCAGGGAAATTATCCCAAAATTCGGACTAAATCATTTTAGTACTAAAACTAATGCACATGTCTAGTAAAAACACTCTTTAACCGTAAATTCAGTTCTACAACTGTAAAATACAACATTGTACAGTAAACCTGTGATTTGCAATGCTTCTACTGTAAAATACACTACATCTAAAATCTATGCTAGTTAAAATCTTTTAAAGTGTTCACTGTAAAATACGCTGCTGCACATTATAACCCATATCTCGCAATTCCACCATTGTAATACTCTTTTACATTAAGATCTAGAACGCCCAACCCCCAAACCGTGATGTCCTCATTTTTACATTGTACAATGTCCATGCAGTAAAAATAATGTACTGTAAAGTCGGTGACTGTTCAGCAAACACACAATTCTACTATACCCATACTACAATACCCGCATTTACATAAAATGTGTATTGCGTATCCCTGCACAGGTATTTACACTCTGACTTTTGAATTCTTACTTGCTGTATTTATGTGGATTGTTTTAATAGGGAGTGGGCAATGTCACAGCTATTTTTCTTTGAAATCAGGTAGCCATCGCCCAGATTTCATAGCCGACTCGCGCAGAGTTCCAGACTCGATTCCATCCTGTTTTTCTTGCGTTTCTGCCCCCCAGCGAGAAACCCACATTCCTAAGGCAATTGTACTTAATAATACATTTTGCCATACTGGCTCTAAAATTTTCGACCCCCATCGCAGAGAAATCCACGCTAAATACATCCCACCCATAGTTTAATATATACAATAGCCTACATTATTGAAATCACTTTAACTGGATGGAACCCCTAGGGCTGAAACAACTAATCGATTAATCGACAATTAATCGATGATTAAAATAGTTGTCAACTATTTCCATTATCGATTAATCGGTGTCGATTAATCGTCCGGTGTACATCACACACTGTTTAGTCAGATTGCGTTAAACGTAAATAACCTCCGCTTTGGAGCTGATTGGAGAAGACGAGCTGCTGCTTTATTCTGTATGATTTAGTTTGTTTTTATTCCTTTACCACAGTAGAACTAGAACACAAACAATAGGATACTGCCACTGGGTGAAGGAGCTGTACGTCTGTGTTTTATCCTTGAAGCTGGAGTCCTGTGCCACCACCACACCCTCCCTGCCACACCCTCTTTGGTCGGGAACTGCCATTTCCCAAACTCACTCCCACACTCAGATCCGGTCTTTTCTCCAAACCCACTCCCTCTCACACTCAGGTCAAGTCACTTGAGCAAAGTCACTCCCTTCCGCCTCCAGTCTCTCCTCCCACTCAGTTTTTTCATGAAATTATTTAAAAGGGACACTCTGCGCACCCTGACCACTTTACCTTATTAACCCCGATTTCATGCTGACATCATCATCTATGACAAAGTGCTTGTAGCCGCGTTCATTTGAGAAAGCAAACATGGGCTTAAGCTGCGCCTACAGCATCAACCCATCCCTCTGACCAAGCACTCGCATACCTTGTGTGAAAAGTAAGCAAGATACGCAATTTGCAAATGTATGTACAAAAGTTACGTACACTACACAAATCGCTTAAGTAAAAAAAATTTTTTATCTGATGAATCGATTAATCAAAATAATAATCAACCAACTAATCGATTATGAGAATAATCGTTAGTTGCAGCTGTACCCCAAATTGATTTTCAGGTTAGAAGTGTCTCAGATTTATGAACTCTAAAATAAAGATTATATATGCTGAAGAAGGTAAATTAAAAGTATCCTCTTTACTTCTCTCTGAAAGGTTTATTACAATATCCAAAGCTATATTACTGGTCCAGTTTTACTTGCGTGTCTGTTTATATTCTTACCATATGTCATGTAACAATAATGGTCTGCATAAAGCCGAGGAAAATGATGTGTAATGCTCTACAAGAACATGTTTAGTATAGTGGTTAGTGGTTCTATGGCCCTTCATTTTCTTCATTAAGGAAGGCTATTGTAAACAGGTATTGCTGACATCTGGTTTCTATGTGATGATTCCAAATGCTCTTGGAATCCACTCTTAATATGTTTCTGTGAGTATGTTAAAGAAAACATTGACAGATTTTGCCAGTATTGGAGAACAGCAAAGACAAACGTTTGACATGAGCGATCTGTATATGTGGCTCTTTAATACCTGCTTAGTTATGGGTTGGTCACTTAATTAGCATCTGGATTGGTTATTGTTTAGTCTGAGTTGCGATTAAATACAATCATTGAGTCCAACGCCCTACGCATCCTTCCCTTTACCCTGGATTTCTTCATCCTAGGCCCTCACCTCTCCCTATGTCTTAAAGGTAAAGGGCTGTATTAGATACTGCCTGCTAAAACGAGTTCGCTAAGGTGGAAAACCTGTGCTTGCAGGTTTCCCCTTAGTGTCCCCGTTTTAGCTCCATATTACAGGGCAGGCGCTGATTCAGCAGCCTGCCCCGTAATGCAGCATTAAGCGCTTGCAAATTCGAGGCAGCGCTAACGTGCCACCATGAGTATCCCATACTGGAGTCCATAGGACTCCATGAAGGCTTGTGTTGCTGTGTTAGTTGACCTGCAGGATCTCGTCTCTAACCCGCCTTCACATTTTTGTCTTTTATCTTACTGGCTCCTCCCCACTTTGGAACTTCAATGTCAATCAATTTGGTTATCAAATAACTTTCATCGTTACACAGAACCAGTCTACCCGAAGTTTGTATTACTGCATTCTGGACTCCTGGATTTGTATTACTGCATTCTGGACTACCTGCACACTCCTGACAGCAGCTCGTTGAAACCTTATAGCGCTGTGCTAGCTTGCGTAAATGGGGTTGCACAGAGACTGTGGAGGGACACTGAGAAGTATTTGGTTATAGTGTTTTTTTCTGCATCTGTTCGGAGGGGTAAGTGAATTATGCTGCCCCTTACACTTCAGACCTGGGGCAAGTTTTTTGACAAAAGCACTCGTGTCTCAGAGATGGTAATTTTTCTGAATACCAGATATAGTCGAGAATAATGAGCTACCGGTAATAGCTTGTTATTCTCTGTATGACCTATTATTGTTGGGTCCTTTATAAAGTATTTAAACTACCAGAGTAGTGGCTAGAGCTGTTCAGTAGTGGCCTCTGTTGTTAACGTAATGACTGTGTTAGAATAGAGTCCCAGATCTTTGGAGCTGGTAAAATGCCCTCTACACAATTGAATAACATACACCTGTGCATCACTTGTGATTCCCTAGCTCCCATTACACTTGTGCTTCCTGTAAAAAGTTCTTGAAATATATGCTATATCTATTTTTAGCTGCCACTACAGAACTCCTGTCTTGACTTGGAATAGCCAAGCCACTAACAATGACGAGTGAAGCCCTTAGGCCCCATTCACACTATGCGATTTTATCGTGACGTCGCGCTATGTAGCTTCTCCAATGCATTTCAATGGAGCTGTTCACATCTTGCCGCGTGACGTCGCGCCATGTCACACGTCGCTTGTACATGTCCCTTTTTTGCGATTTGCATTTGTGGTGCTTTGCAAAATCGTGCAAAACCCCGACATTGTGCGACATTATCGCTCTATGTTGCGAATATGAAGATCGCACGGAAAATCGTGAGATTTTCAAATTGCACAGTGTGAACGGGGCCTTACAGTTAACAGCTAACTCGTAAATGATAACAGCCCCCTGGAATTGGATACATACAGGGTTATTCAGAGAGGCGAAAAGCAGGAGAGTGACTGGAGAATGACTGGAGAATGGAAAATTTTAGAAGGTTTATTCAGAGAGAGGTGAAAAGCAGGAGAATGACTGGAGAATGGAAAATTGTAGGTCAAAATAGCAGATTTGGAAAGTGAGATGAAAGGGAGAATTTTTCTGGTTTGGCTATTTTGACCTAGCATTTTCCATTCTCCAGTCATTCTCCTGCTTTTCACCTCTCTCTGAATAACCCTGATAGCAATTATTTTTCTTTTTGCCAAGTTGGTAAATGTTAAATAATTCTACCATTCATAGAAGCAGAGGTATGGCAGCTAGGAGGTACGCTTTCTGTTGTTATTAAATATGCATACTAATTCTTGAGCAAAACGAAACATGGAATCATTTCAGTAGTTCTGACCAGAGCTGGCTCCTCTAACATTGCGGTCGGTCCAGGAAAAGTTGCCAGTGTTACAGTTACTATGGAAATTCTTTTCTGTTTTTTGTATGTTTTCTGGTGTATTAATTAAAGTTGCTTTGTGAACATTCGCACATGCACATTTGAAACAGAACTTCTCTGTTCTGTCGAAACTGATTGTCACACACAATCTGAGACTGAAAATGACAGAATGGTGTATACTTATTTAATACATTCCAGCATTGGCGCTGCTCCTAATCTAACAGAACAAGATATAGAAAACAGACCGCAAATACTGGAAATGGATAATCGGCGTGTTCATACAAACTGTTATATTCCTGGAAGTGGACAGTAGGTTGTAATTGTTTTAGACATTTTTTTCTTTATTTCATTAATCCTTCGTGACTGCTGGAAATAAGTTATGAGGGTTCGCCGGCGTCATTCTGTGCCTCGTATTCGTTCTCAGTTTCACACGGATTCAGCAGGGAAGAATACATGCAGCACTTCACTTTTAGTTCTGTACATTGTTTTGAGCCAGTGACTGATATGAATGTCAATACAAGAGGACAGTTTTGGATGAGTTGTAGTTAGCCATTGCCTGGCGCAAACCTATCTCTGCATCATTGCATTGTCTCTAACTAACCCCCCCCCCCAGACAATTTTTTTAAAAAAAAAAAAAAACAATGTTTTTATTTATTTTATTATTTTTTGCATTTAATTTTTACACCAAACCTGGTCATGTTTGGTATCATTGGAAAGGCCATGCTCAGACCCTCTAGCTGCCATGGATCAGGAGGTAAGGGGATCCAAAGGGTCCCCGTATCTTGTCAGGGATTATTATTCAATAAGAAACTTATACGAGACACATATCAATCGTTTATATTTCCTAGAAATTCTCCTAAATTCTTTTAATTGTCTGTGTTTTGCTTTGAAGAATACACTAATCAATAATCGGATAAAAATATATATATATTTTAACTATCTTTTAGTTCTGTAAATTGTTTTGAGCCAGTGACTGATACGAATGTCAATACAAGAGGACGGTTTTGGAGGAGTTGTAGTTAGCCATTGCCTGGCGCAAACCTATCTCTGCATCATTTCATTGTCTCCAGACTTTGTCATGCAGAGCGTTGCTATTGTACTATACACTAGCTTCCAGGTGAGTTATAATAATGGCAGCACTTCCAATCCGGCCTGCTCTCACACACGCACCTCCTCTTGCGCTTCTTCCTATTGAGCCCAACAGCATGACCGTTGTTGGTGATTATTTTGTATTAACCTGGCTTTTTTCTAATGTCTCTGATACCTATGCTCTTGAGCATGGGTTTGCTCTCGATACCGTGCGCCTGTGATCCCTTGACTCGGTTTGGTTATCGTTTTTGTGCTTCTCTATACTCGCAGACCTTGGCTTGTTATGGGTTGGGTCTTTGACTATATCCCTTTGAGTATTTATATTTAAGCCTTCCATTCCAAGGACTGGTAATGTGTTGGGGTTATTTATTTATTATTTATTTATGAAGGATTTTGCCAGGAAGGATACATTGAGATTTCTCTCGTTTTCAAGTATGTCCTAGGTTCAAGAACATTGAAATGTTAGTCGTTACAGAAACTCAAAGTAATAAAATGCAAGATATTAACCCCTTAGTGACCGGCCATTTTTACGCAACTCCGTCCTTTAATGCCCGCTACTGGTTTTACATTTCTGCTCTGTTAGTGTTTAGGTCAAATTTTCCTCTTATTCATTTATGCAACCCACACATATTCTATACCGTTTTTCCAGCCATTAAATGGACTTCCTAAAAATACCATTATTTCCATCATATCGTATAATTTACTATAAAAACAATATGAAATATGATAAAAACACACTTTTTCTTAATTTAATCCCCAAAATCTACAACCACCAAAAAAGACCTTGGCTAAATAGTTTAAAAATTTTGTCCTGAGAATAGAAATACCCAATTTGTATGTGTTTTTGCTTTTTAACCCCCTTCACTGCTGAGCCAGTTCACCTATTTCCGATGAGCTCATTATGACCATTTTATGCTCATTATTTTTAGATGACAGCCTAGGTCTTATTTAACTAACCCCCCCAGACAATTTTTTTTTAAAAAGAAAACCAATGTTTTTATTTATATTATTATTTTTTTATTTTTTTTTAGAATTATTTAATTTTTACACCAAACCTGGTCATGTTTGGTATCATTGGAAAGGCCATGCTCAGACCCTCTAGCTGCCATGGATCAGGAGATAAGGGGATCCAAAGGATCCCCGTATCTTGTCAGGGATTATTATTGAATAAGAAACTTATACGAGACACAAATATCAATTGTTTATATTTCCTAGAAATTCTCCTAAATTCTTTTAATTGTCTGTGTTTTGCTTTGAAGAATACACTAATCAATAATCGGATAAAAATATATATATATTTATTACGTATACAAAAATGTTTCAAATCTCAAATCATAAACAAAAATTTATAAACCACAAAATCCATCAGCACATAGAAACTAGCTTCACAATATATATATCTCGTGTTAGTAACTGCATATATGATTTAATATCATTTACCTTATCAGTTAGTAACTTACACAAATGGTTAATAAACATTTCTGCTTAACAAAACATGTATTTCCCAGCAAACCAATGTTTAACCAGCTAGATCTTGTAGAGATATATGTATCTCTCTATACTACGTGGATCAACAAAAGATGAGCTATCACTTATTCTATTTTTAGAATAAGTAATAAAAACTTATTTAGTGAATCCTCCCCTAATATCGAGAATTAAACTTCTAATCTTCTGCTTTTTATATTGTAGTTATCAGTAGTGTATTTAGGTTTTGTGCTGCCCTAGGCCTGACTAAACTCGTGCACCCCCTAATTTAAATTTAACGCACCCCTTCCTGTCAAGGGCACACCTCTTCCTGGTTAATCCCCACCCTTCCTCTTTAAGCTCCACCTTTTCCTCTTAGAGCTCCACCTTTTCCTCTCTTTATATTAAAAGTGGATACCAAGTGCCTACTTGTATATTTTGTATACCATTTCAAATGTATCTATTGAGATAAATAAAATTATGAAATGTTTAAATTCAAGCATTTTTACAAAGAACAGCCTCGCATGTCAAGTAAACGGGATCACAGCCGCTCTAATTGGTTGAACAATAAAATCCACAGAAACGTGCACTGCATATGAGCGTATCACAGAGCTGCACAGCAATAAAACCCACAGAAATGGGCACTGTGTATGAGCATATCAGAGCTGCACAGCAATAAAACCCACAGAAATGTGCAGTGTGTATGAGCATATCACAGAACTGCACAGCAATAAAACTCACAGTAATGTGCAGTGTGTATGAGCGTATCCCAGAGCTCCAGGGCAATAAAACTCACAGTAATATGCAGTGTGTATCATAGAATCCACAGCAATAAAACTCCCAGCAATGCAATGTGTGGTGTGTATGAGTGCATCAGAATTCACAGCAATAAAACTCCCAGCAATGCAATGTGTGGTGTGTGTCAGCGTATCAGAATCCACAGCAATAAAACTTCCAGCAATGTAATGTGCGGTGTATATGAGTGCATCAGAATCCACTGCAATAAAACTCCCAGTAAACCGAGTGTATATGAGCACACAGCAATTATGCTGTGGAGCCATCTTGTCAGCAGTGGGGTGCCACTGCCAGAGGGTGCACTGTAGCTTTGATTCCCTTCCCGGTGGGTGTTCAGTCCAGAATAGAGTCTGTGTTAACGAAAGGGCTTGCAGCTGCGCGCGTGCGTTTCACGTGTGTCAGCCAGTCATGTGGTACTGAGACTCAGAGAAATGGCAGTGAAATGCCCTGATGTTCGGTGGTTTCAATCTGCAGGTTTATTCAGGCGAACCCCATAGGTTTCAATGTTAAAAATATTCCCGTTTTTATGCAATATCTAATAAATCATTTATTATTTTAATCTGCAGTAAAAAGTCTTTACTTACTGATATTTTTTAGTACCTTTTAGTCATTTTTCAGATTTTCTTTGGCAAAATTCCCCCCTTTTTTTTAATAGCAGTTTTTCTTTTTTCTGTAACAGAACTTTTTATTATCAATCATAGGATCTTATATGTAAATTCCAGACATTTTCGTTCAGTAGTTCTTTTGAAAACAGCAGGCCACGGGTTTGCGGTGGCAGCGTTCAGCGGCCGACTCCATGCACTTTGGGGACCCTGCGGTGAATGGTGAATTCACTTCAGGGTGGGGAAATTTTATTCTCCTAAGTGCAGGGAACTACAGATCACCAAAACGTTGGCGTCATTTCGGTGCTCTGTGAGTAACCCATTTAGTGGTGAGGTTTTTTGCTGCCCCCTGGAAAGTGAAATTGAAAGTGAAAATTAGTGAAATCTCAATGTATCCTTCCTGGTAAAATACTTTGCAAAAGTAAAAAAAAAAAAAAAAAAAAATTTTTTTCAGGGGTGGGGCCATCCAGTGCGGGCCGCCGCCCCCTGGAAAGTGCCGCCCTAGGCCTGGGCCTAGTCGGCCTAGGCTTGGCTGACATCCAAGATGTCAGCCACCTCCAGGTTTGAAAAGGAGCCCCTCCTCCTCCTGAATTTTACTCCCCGGCGCCTGTCGATGACGTCATCACGCAGTGTGGTGACGTCATCGCATCTGCCGGCCCCAGGAAACGGCGAGGCAAGCTTCCAGCTTTCCAGAGATGCTGTGTGAGCCTGCGAGGGAGGTATGTATCAGCGGGAGGGAGGTTAGGAGCCGGCTGACATACCATGTATGTCTGTGGGTCTAAGGGAGATCCATGGGCGTGACGTACATGGTACGTCCGCGGTCGGGAAGAGGTTAAAAACAAAACATATATACAGATTAACACAGAAAATAAATTTGTAGGAAGTATAGTCACTATGTTTCATGTTTACAGGTGCATTCCATATTGAGGTATGTTAATAGGGAGCTCTTGAGTGACTTAAGACTGGGCGAAGATTTGATGGAGTCTGGGAGGTTATTCCATAACTGCGGTGCTCTGTAGGAAAATGAGAATCGAGACACTTTCTTTTTGTATTGTGGTACTGCAAGTAAGGTGCTGGTCCTGGATCAGAGGTTATAGGATGAGGGAGTTGCTGGGGGAAGCAGCCTATTCACGTAGGGTGGTAGTTTCCCAGAAAACCTCTTAAACACCAGGTTGGAAAGGTGAAGGGTGCTTCTAGATTCCAGCAATGGCCAGTTTAGCTCTTTTAACATGTCACAATGGTGGGTCATGTAGTTACATTGTAGCACAAAGCAACAGAATGAGTTATACAATGCAGTAAGTTTCTGAAGGTGTGTTTGCGGGGCTGCTGCATACACTACATCTCCGTATTCAATAGCCGGCATAAGTATTTCTTGTACAATCTGCTTTCTTACCGCGGGGCTCAGGCTGGATATGTTTCTGTACAGGGCACCTAGTTTGGGGTAAAGTTTAGATGAGAGTTTTTCGATGTGGGGCCAAAGGATAGATTTAGGTCTATCCACATACCTAGATATTTGAGAGCAGTGACTGTGATCAGCGTGCCATTTGATCTTGTCCTGCAACATAGATGGGACGTTTGCAATTTATGTAGTTTAGGTGCTGTTCCAAAGAGCATCGTTACAGTTTTGTCAGTATTTTAAAAGAAAATCTTTGTTATCTTTGATCCATTTTTCTACCTCTGAATTTTTCTTGCAGCACGGCCTCCAGCTGCGGGAGATTTGGTTTGCTGGTATAGGTTAAGGTGTCGTCTGCGTACATATGTACAGAGGCTTTGCAGATGTTCGGCAGATCATTTATGAATATCGTGAATAGCAGAGGGCCGAGTATCGAGCCTTGGGGTACACCGCAAGTGACTGGGAGGGAGGAGCTGCCAGAAATGGACACACATTGCGATCGGTCGGATGCATACGATTTGAAAAGGTTAGCGAGCGATCACCAATACCGGAGTTTTTAAGATTTTGTAACAAAATGCCATGGTCTACTGTGTCAAAGGCCTTGGCAAAATCAAGGAAGATGGCTCCAGTTAGGTCTCCTTGTTCCATGCCAGCTTGGATATCATTGCAGACTTTTAAAAGGGCAGTTGTAGTTGAGTGAATTGGACGAAAGCCGGATTGATCAGGGGTTAAATAGTTCGAACATTGATAATAATCACGTAATTGCATATACACGCATTTTTTCAAACGTTTCGATATTACAGGGAGCAAGGATATCGGACGGTAGTTGGATACCAAAGTACTGTCACCACTTTTATGGATAGGTACCACTCTCGCAGTCTTCCATAGTTTGGGTATGTATGCAGTCGCCTGTGATTCATTGATTAGGATTGCAACAGAATTTGCAATTGCTGGCACACTGATTTTCAGCAGCATTGCTGGGATTTTAATCCGGTCCAGACTGGTATTTCAGGTCCAGATGGGTTGTGGGCCCAGGTTCTGCATGAGGGGTATATTACAGGCTTTAGTTAAATCAAAACAGTGATTGACATTAGAAAACATTGATACTCTCAATGGAGCAATGGGAATATTTTCTTTTACAAGATTTGCTCAGGCTATTGATGGGATACTGCAATAAAAATAATTTCCCATGCTCTGCTGAGTCTTTTATCTATGGCAATATCCTTCCCAGATGATCATGTGATTTATATGGGACATCTACAAACTTACACTGACTTGCAATGCCATACATTCCATGGTATTCAGATAGAACCGATCTTTAGGAAATGGAGACACAATTTGAAGGACAATATCCAGTGTTACCCATTATAGGGCCATATTACATAGTTGGTGCTAACTTAACCAGAGCTGTTGTAAACTTACCAGAGCCATTATAGCCTATGGAGGTTTTAGGTTTACAATAGCTTTGGTTAAGTTAGCACCAACATTGTAATATAGCCCATAGAGTTGTTGTATTCGCAGATCCCGCTAGTGCAAGTGCACACAGAGCTCCTGGTCTAGATTTGCTGGGCTCCTGGAGCCATAGTCTATTAGTATCGATATTTGTCTCCGTTTCATTTCGAGGTCCGCTAAAACTACTGGATGAAAATAGGTATGTTAAAAGGGAGCATGCAATGGAAATCGGCTTGTGACATATTTTTTTCCCCCCTTGCTGTCTCTGTTTTAGCAACAACAGGGGAATAGGGCCCCTCTTTCTACATTTCCGGAAAGGTATTGTATGTGCTTCAAACTGAACGTGTGTTGGGATCTCACAATCCTTCAACTATTTTAAGGCCCAAGCCTTGCTTAGATGATCTCATGGTATATTTTTGATGTTTGGACCTGCTAGTGTACATTCAAAGAAGCAACGTTCCCCATTAGTGACTTACTTTATTTTATACCACAAAAGCCATTATCATTCCAGGCAGTGGATCTAGGTGTCATAGGATTTTGTATTGTATTGTAGGTTTCTGTGACATTTTATGACTTTCCAAACAGGATTATATTCTTGCATTAGTGTCTCCTACCCTAACTAGATTGGGCAACCCTTGTGAGAAGAAAAAATTTCCATTCGGAAATGAGGGCTACGAACCATCTAATGCTTAGGTTTTAACTAGAAGCTGGTAGCCTCAAATAATTCAGAACACTGTATACAGTTTTGATACTCTGTATATCTTATCACCCCAAATACTTACAGAAAAACTACCATATACAGAGACTAGGAGAGGGAAATTTGCTTGTTCTAAATAGCTGTTACAAACCATTTCTTAACATGCTTCTTAAGGAAAGTTGCCCCTTCCAGGCCAGGCAGGCTAAAATGTTCCACAGCCTGTCTAAAGCACCATTTGTTTGGTTGTGGGGAAAGAGTGTCTTCTCTCCCAGAATTGGACCACAGAAATTAATATGGTAAAACATGTATAGATGGAAGACAGAAAGCGATACTTTTGGAAGGGAAGTGGTACACAAAGATGCATGATGGATCCCATGAGGGGTTAGAATTGCACGTGAGGGAAATCAAGTAGGGAACAGAGTTACATGCGGGAGAAGTCATCTCTGGTCAGTAGTTTGATATGAGTGACTTGATTGTCTTCTTCGCCAACTGACCCCAAAAATTCTTATCCTGAAGGTACTGATGGTAAGCTTATCAATAATTTACATAAAACATTATGGTGGAATTTCCCTTTTCCAACTTCCTTGTTTTAATATACAAATCTTATCTTATTATAATAGTGATTGACTATATTTACAGATCTTTTTTTGCATCTTGTTTTCTTTTTTTATCTTTTGGCCTTGATTTTGTATTTAACAGAGATAACAGACATACTTTTCTGTCTTCGTTGCCTGACACATTTTTGTTGGCTTCAGTTTTTGTTTTAGCTGTATTTTTTTTGTTGTTTTTTGCTTTATTTATAGCAGATGTGGCTACTTTAAATTTAGTTAGACCACCCACCGTTTGAGGTCATCTTACAAGGGCTAACCTGAAATGGTCATCTCGCAAATTGGAAGCAAGGGGTTGTTTTAGAGGAAGCATCCTTTAATGCGGGGACTAATAAATAAATAGCGTTCATTGAACCATTGGTAATTACACGTTTGAGTAGAATATGCATAAGAAAGAATAAAGCAACATGAATGCTGTAGGTCAATTAGAAAGGGTGACAAAAGTGATGATGTGTGTCATAGGTGACGTATAAAATCAACACGAAGGCTAAAAACCCTAAATTCATTCATTACGGGAAACTTTTGTACCCCCTCAACAGAGGACTAATTTAACTGGGAATTACTCCAAATATATATTTTTTAAAAAAAATTTCTAACACCTGATATTAAAAAAAATTAGTAATTCGGTGTTAAAATTTAGTTATCACTGGCATACTTGTGGCAGGGGAATTGACAACTTTGAGTAGAGAACTTATGAGTTCATATAACTGCTGAGAGCCAGTCGAGCATTTCAACATGATGGCCCACAGTGAGCACCATCCATGGAGGGGAAAGCATGGCGGAACCAGGTAAGTAGCAGCCTGGGATATCTTATCAGCAGATGAGATATTGCAATGAATGGTATGACTGGTGAGAACGAGAGCCTGCGGCAGCATGACCAATATTTGAAACCTCAGCTGGCTCTCCCCTACAGAATAATATGTGAAGTCCTTGATCGTAATAAAAGAATGATCAAACCTGCTACATCTCCCTTCTTGGTGCACGCCCAAGCTCCTTTTTACTGTAGTGAGTGAGGAACCTTTAATTTGTATTGTATATGTATTCACCAAACCTATGTGCATCCCTCTATATGCTTGATTTATGTATTTATTTTTGTAGTTTTTTTGCTATTTTATCCTGTGATCTTGCCTGTGATAAACCACAAAAAAGGGGCATATCAGAAATATTGCATTACTCTTTAATAGGATATCCATCCCCTGAAGGGGTATCACAGCCAAAGTGCACCTGGCTACTAGAGGTAAACTTTTTAAGTCACTCTATGGATATAAGAAAGTGAGTTTGTTATACATAGGAAGATAAAGCGGAACAATGCTGTCTAACTCTGAGTAGTTTATGAACATTAAGTTTGTAGCTGAAAATTCTGCACCGAAGAGCACAGGCAAATGAAATAAAGATCTGACAATATAAATATTATAGAAGACAAGACATCAGGGCCGCCATCATGGGGTGACCGTCTATAACATGTTCAGGGGCCCAGTGGCTCCAAGGAGCTCTGGTCCTTGTCAGACCATATGCAGCTTGTCTAAGTGCCTGGTATGTAAGTGTCCCTCCATGCCACCCAGGTCCAAGTTACCCACAAATTTCCTGTGTGCCGTGACATCTGGGGCCAGTAAGAGCAGCGGTCAAGTCCTGGCAAAAAAAAGTGAGGGAACTCACTGAAGAATTCCACAACTGCCATTAACTGAAAAAAAATATGTGTGTATGTATGTATATGTATATATGTTACATAGGCTGAAAAAAGACATGTGTCCATCGGGTTCAGGCTCTCCCACATCACCTACTGCTGTTGATCCAAAAGAAGGCAAAAAACCCAGTCTGAAATGCTTGCCAATATGCAACATACTGGGAAAAAATTCCTTCTTGACCCCAGAATGGCAGTCAGATTTCTCCTTGGATCAAGAAGCTTTTACCCACATATTAAATATTATAACCCTTAATATTCTGTGTCTACAGGAAGTCATCCAGTCGCTATTTAAAAGTCTGTACGGCCTCTGACCCAACCACCTCAACAGGCAGAGAATTCCACAGCTTTATTGTTCTCACCGTAAAATAACCCTTCCTATGCTTTAGGCTGAATTTTCTTTCTTCCAGTCTAAATGGATGACCCCTTGTCCTGTGTATAGTCCTGTTAATGAATAGATTATCAGACAATGGTTGATAATGGCCCCATATATATATATTATACATATACATACACCCCCCCCCGAGAATCATGTATAACCAGGCACAGGCCCCTAGAATTATATATAGGCACAGACCCCCAGAATTATATATACACACGCACAGACCCCCAGAATTATATATACACAGGCACAGACCCCCAGAATTATATACACACAGGCACAGACCCCCCAGAATTATATACACACAGGCACAGACCCCCCAGAATTATATACACACAGACACCGGTCCCCAGAATTATGTATACACAGGCACCCCCCCAAAGAATTATATACCCAGGCAGACCCCCAGAATAATATACCAAGGAATGCCCCCCAGAAATATATACCAAGGCAGGCCCCCAGAAATATATACCCAGGCATCCCCCAGAATAATACCCAGGTAAACCCCCAGAATAAGACCCAGGCAGACCCCCAGAATAATCTATCCAGGCAGACCCCCAGAATAATATGCAGGCAGACCCCCCCAGAATAATATATCCAGGCAGACCCCCAGAATAATATGTAGGCAGACCCCCAGAATAATAGTTACCAGTAGCTCAGACCTCCAGGTGTCCCGCGCCGCGTCTTCCTTCCTGCTCCAGAACGCGGCCGCCGGTGTTCCCCAGCCCCCTGAAGGCTATGACGCGGCTCGCGAGATCTCAACTGCAGGCCGCGTCACAGCCTTCACAGGGCTGGGGACGGCGGCCGTGCACAGGAAGCAGGAAGACAGACAGGTGCTCGGGGAACGTGGCCAGTCGAGGGGGCTGCTAGCGGAACGCGATTAATGCATTCCGCTAGCAACCCCAGCGATAAGTCGGCTGACAGCGGGAACGTGCGTTCCCGCAACGAGTAAGAGCACTCTGACTCCCCACTGAGAGAGCGATTAGTATGGTCTGCATCCTGTCTTCGAGATTGATCCCCCCCCCCCAGTGTTTGTGCCCCACTTGCACCTCCTAATGGTTGGTCCTGGCCAGTTGTTTAATATTGCCATCTCATTGCTTGACTTGGTCTTCATTGCATTATAGATTCTTTTAAAATTATCTTTTTGTCCCAAGGACATTTAAGGCGAAAAACAAAAAAAGAACCTTTTAGAACACACTGTACAGTACAGGATTAGCGTCCTTTAAGGTCGGTATCATTAGCCCATACCTCTTTGATTACTAATTAACTTTTGACCCCAGTTGTTCTTGCTATAAAGGAAGCATTATATAGTTTTGCCAAAATGTGAGCTTTAGAAACTGAAATAAATTATTTTAAAATGAGAACATGAGCGTGCATTTAAATCTTTGATTTACTTCTTGTCAGATCTGGCAAACTTTCAATACCAACAATGCTTAGGCTACTGCTGCTTATATCGGCTTAAATTCCATATTTGGAATTTCAGGCGCTCTAAAATAGACTAATGCAAAATGACTTTGGCAAATATCTGACTAATCTGGCTGTGTATGGCCATGTCACTGCATCCTTAACTCTGTCTAAAATAAGACGCAACACCGAGACATACACTAAAAAGCAAAGTATTTCAGCACAATGGATTTCTTCCAGGGTCATGCAGATTTAGAGTATATTTAACAATAAGTTATAAGTGGTTACTGGCTTTTTGTTAATCCTGTAATGTTACAATGTCGTCACAGCAAGGGTAATAACTGCACCATTCTGGTCATGTTAGGGAGAATTTAAAGGGATACGCTATTAAAAATATTTTTGCCCTTAAATAATTGGGCAGATGCTGCTGACCGCTCTATGCGCGTTGATGCCTTTGCGACGGCTGGGGCATAATAGCGGTGGTCTGACTTCCTTGAAGTCAGACCAGCGCGGGACCTCGGCCAGAGAGGTGAGTATAGGGAAGAATGGTCGGGAAATTAAAGGACGCACCAGGTGCCTCCTCAGTCGCTAGGCAACCACTTTCCTAGGAGGTATCTGGTACATCCTTGGTCATTAATTAGGTAATCTGTATTTGTTAGTACCTGGAGAAAAGTATCAGTACTCAGTTTCAAAAAAGAAAAGGGTATCTGTGCATCCCTACTGCAGTAATTAAGCCTTCCATCCTGTTTTCAGGATCCTGATGATCTAAAAGAAGCCTACTATAGCAACATGCTGTCATCGTGCTGTCTACTTTGATTTCCTGTGGTGGGCAACACAAATGGAGGTATCTTACCATGTAGATAGAGCATAGTGGTGGTTACAGTGGAGATTAATGTTAAAAATTCGTCATCGTTCATATGCTTTTATCGTTTTAATTATCTTGGGGAAGTAAGCAATTAAACAAATTTGCAAAACAAGTATTGGCTTTCACTAAAAATGATACGGATCAATGAAACTCCTTTCTTCAATTTTCTTGTTTTTTACAATTTATCCTATAATAAACAAACAATACAATAAACCTGGGCAAGAATGTAAATTGAAAAATAAAATAGTATGAGTATAGCTTTAATGTTCCCAGGATTTACTCTGAAATCAAACCTTCTGTCAGTAAGGAGTCACGGATTCTGGTCTGTCGACTGATCATTTAATAATAACAATGCATGACCATTCCAACATTTATTCATATTTTGATTCCACGAGAGCCTTAGCTGGATGTCCGATGAATAGAATTATTTGGCAAGCTGAGGACAACAACATTGCTGCTGTGTGAATGTTGTGTCTATTGCCTGTTTTGCACGTGGCTCCGTGTCTGATAAAGCGCATAACAGCCCGATACAGACCCTGCTATCAGAGCTGTGTTGTGTAAGAAGGTCCATATACAAAAGGTCCCAACTTAATTTCGATAATGAATTTTAGTGTTTATGGTGCTATGCGTATCCCATCTCCTTTAATTTGTAAATATCAATTATCACATGGTTTCTATATTCATGCCTTCACACTCCATAAGCGTGCAAGTGTATCTGAAAATGATATCAGCATATGCACTAACCCTAAGGGCCATGTCTGTACTAGCATGAACACAATGGCACCATTTTTAATTGCAGAACAATTCTAGCCACTTGTAGTAAACAAATCCATTAGTGTACTTGGTTTTGGCTGTTTTTTCCTCCTTAAAGGTACAACTAGTTTGGATGTCAGCCATGTGCACAAAGAACTTTGGATTCTACGACCAAGTAGTTTGGCTTCTACAACAAAGTCTGTTTTCAATCAAAATGAAATAGCTACTATATATGGAAGTTGTGATCACTATTTTGGGCCACTGAGCAGAGTTGTTCAGTATTTGGGGTTAGCCAATACGGAGTCGTGATTCAACCTGTCACGAGTATAGGGAGACTGAGCCCAGTAGGCAGGAACACACAGGATGAGTGTAGGGTGGAGGACTGCAGGATCAACTAGGTAAACAGACAAAAGGTACCAGGATATGTGGAAGACACTTGGAATGTACCTTGGGGTGGTAGACAGGACACAAGGGCATTCCAGGCACGGTACAAATGGGTATTCCAGAGAGAGTAGTCAAGGGCTGGCAGAGAGCAGCAATCAGTAGGAAAAGCAGAGGGTCTGGTACACAGTTGGTGGAGCAGATCAGAGTATGACTTGATTCTATGAATCAAGCAGCTTCAATGCTGAAGCATTGAGGGAAGAGGACTGTGGACCTTTATTCAGGGAAGGAAGGTGTGTTTTTTTTGTGCTTAACTGTATAAGTTCTGGTTACTAGTGCTGAGCATGAGGGCAGCACCTTGCATGTGCTGCCTGGATATAAACGGCAAGCATGGTGCAGTCAGCGGTGGGGGGCATGACACAATACCACACGATTAGTGGCTCCCTTGCAAAAGTGAGACTCGGGGGCCTTGCCACTAGCTCACAGTGCCTCCCCTAGATGCTTGTGTGTCATGCAGCAACAAGGGAAGTCTCTGCTAGTGAATGCAGGGACACCTGGAGACTCGCAACGTCTTCCTGAGTCCTCCATGACTTGCGAGCAGGCAGGGAAGACACTGAGTCACTGCTGAGGCTGCGTGACTGTAGCTGGACAGCTGGGAGTATCATGCCTAGAAGGTTTTGGGGATTGGATCTGCTTGAAAAAAGCCGATCTCCGATTCCAGCAAATTGCAGCGATCGAATCGGAACCGGAACATCTATATATATTCACAACTGTTTACATTAACATAAACCTTGTTGTACTGCTGTAATAATTCTTGTCACAGCAAACGGTTTTGGCAATTTTAGTTAATTGTGTTAGTAGCCTTATCCTGCACACGAAAATGTGTCCGAAAAATCCAATTAGGAAATGTACACCTCTGATTTTCAGTTCTGCTCTTAAAACATGCACGGTAAAAGATTTTACAAGGCAAAAGGGTAATAAAAAACAAATACGATATTAAGAGGGAGGAATTTGTACTTTCTTGGTAAGATTTTTGTATAATTAGAGGCTTCACGAGGTGGAGTCTCCAAGCAGTTTAGGGAACAGTAGATTGAATACAAACACAGTCAATGGTTTGTTCACATTAAATCCTCGGCATTACTCATTCTGGAAAATTGTTTGTAGTGCACACTTTGGTAAAACTTTTATTTTTCCTCCGTCTAGGCATTATCTCATGCTTATTCACATGGGCATAGAGTTTCATTTCCAAGCAAGAACAGAAAAAAAGAGAACTATAAAGTCCCAGCTAACAATCCGAATTAACCCACATTTTGCTTAGTCTAGCAGTGTATGATGAACGTTCTTTTTCTTGGTGTGTTTTCAAGACCATTGTATCCATTTATTTTAACCTCCACCCAGATAAAAGTACATGCATGAAGGAAACCGTTTAATAAGAGGAAAATCATGTTTTTTATTTTTTTTTGCATCAGAATTTTGTGACTCAAGTAATGCTGTTGACTTTTTATTACCTTCTTTTAAGGTGTCTCAGATTTGATGTGGGCCATGTTAAAAAACAAAAAAAACCTGCCTTTTGTAGATTACAATATCACAGGCTTGTCATCGCCACTTTTCTTTAATTCTGAAACGAGTTATCCCTCCATTCTTGAATATTTCACTGTAATTATTGTTATTGATGATTAAGTGTCACTGTATGTTTGTATATTTCCTTGGAGCCTGCATTGATTTTGAAAAAGTTATATTTCATTTTAGTTTTCAAGTTAAGGTGGAGAGCAAAAAATCTGCACCGCAAATAATAAAGTTTATGTTGCATAGTGCATTTACATATCACAGCAATTCAGAGAACTGCTTCCCAGTGCTCATGTGCTACGTTCCACATATGCAGCAAAGAACTCTAGGTAAGACATGCAAATGAAGTCCACAACTTCTCACTTTTTTGCATCTAAGGTCTGTAATCACACAAAACCCTCCTTGCCAATACCATGTAATACTAGATGGCTTTTTCAAGCAATGGTCAGGCTATGCCACCAGTCAGTCACTCCTGTGCAGATCTCTCTGGCTTTGTATACCCTCATCAGCAGGAGATAGAATATAACTGGTTGCTATTTGATGCTTTATCAGTAGGGTAGTTTTGTAATACAGTCAAGATGCAAGTGAATGACCAGGAAAAAGTAGAGGTAATTTATGACCGGTTTCGTTTTAATTAGTTCATAATTATAATGCATATTACAGTGACAGCTAGTGTCAACTGAAGATGATGTATTGCCAGGTGCAAACTGTCTTAGAATTTACCTCACCATCCACTTAAAGCTTTTTGGTCCTTGCACTGGATACCGATGATAAATGGCTTATTGTGTTCATTTAACATGGGTAAACTTGTACCTACGGAACACCAGCCATTTCAAACATATCCTTATCATTGGTCCCTTTAACCCCTTAAGGACCGCTGACGTACTATGTACGTCCTGCCCACGGGTCTCCCTTAGACCCGCGGACGTACATAGTACGTCAGCGGCGCCTAACCCCCCTCCCGCCCGATACTTACCTCCCTCGCTGGATCCCTCGCAGATCTGGCAGGGAGGAAGCCTGCCCATGTGATTTACATGGGCCGGCGAGCTCGATGACGTCACCACGCTGCGTGGTGACGTCATCAGCAGGCGCCCCCATTGAAATCAATGGAGGGGAGGGGGGCTCCTTCGGAGCCCTCTATCTCCCCAACCATTGAAGCTACAGTAATGCTTTTTGCACCGCTGGAAAGAGGAGAGTCTCCCCTTTTCAGTGGTATATAGAAATTTTGCTGCCGGATCGCGTTTCAGCGGTAATTGGCGCCGAAACGTGATTCGAACCTGGAGGGGGCTGACATCTTGGATGTCAGCCAAAGACTCCAGGCCCCGCCACCCACTGACAACCTCACCATATGTGTGAGGATGTCAGTGGGCCAGTTAACACTCTAGCTGCCATGTTGAGATAGGGGGATCCTTTGGATCCCCTTATCTCCCGATCCGTGGCCGCTAGATGGTCATATTTGACATCATTGGAAAGGCCTGATCATGGCCTTTCCAATGATACCAAACATAAATTTTAATTTTTTTTTAAAATAAAATAAAAAAATGTTTTTTTTTTAAAGTTTTTTTTGTCTGGGGGGGTTAGTTAAATAGGACCTAGGCTGTCATCTAAAAATAATTAGCACAAAATGGTCAGAATGAGCGCAGCGCACATAGGTGAACTGGCTCAGCAGTGAAGGGGTTAAAAAGGAAAAACATGTAAAAATTGGGTATTTCCAGTCTCGGGACAAAATTTTTAAACTATTTAGCCGGGGTCTTTTTTGGTGGTTGTAGATTTTGGGGATTAAATTATGAAAAAGTGTGTTTTTATCATATTTCATATTTTTTTTGTCGTAAATTATTCGATATGATGGAAATAAAGGTATTTCTATAAAGTCCATTTAATGGCGGGAAAAACTGTGTATAATATGTGTGGGTTGAATAAACGAGCAAGAGGAAAATTTGAACATGAACAGCGCTGAAACGTAAAAACAGCAGCGGTCACTAAAGGACGGATTTGTGTAAAACCGCCCGATCACTAAGGGGTTAAGTCAATGAAAGAGTGAAATCCCTCTTCTTCTTTGCTAGAACGTTTTTGCCTTATACCCCATAAGGAAAGTGAAGGAGCTTCCAGAATCTCCAATGTACAGATTGCAGCTTTTTGGCCCTCTTCTGGATTAACATAAGGGCTATTGGAGTAGTCGCTCCAGACCCATGCCCCATAATAGGCCCAGAGCAAGGATAACTGTCAGGTCTATTCGAAGAAAGGTGAAACTCAGGTGAATTGGCAGGAGAAGTGAAAATGGTAGGTGAAGATAGCCAAACCAGAAAAATCCTCCCATTTAGCTCACTTTCCAAATCGGCTATTTGGTCGAGATTGTTCTCTTCTGCCAATTCTCCTGATTTTCACCTTTCTTTGAATAGACCTGTGTGTCTGCATTGATGGGAATTTGGACCCCTGTATCTCTGTCTCCATAGCAGCTACAGAGTCTTCAGAGTTACTTCAAAGACCTAAACCACTGCACTGCAGCGAGGAACACTGCATCTCTAATCTTTACACTTCACTGCTATTACTCGCCTTTTCATTTCCCACGCTGGGAGCAAGTTCAGTATTTTATACATATTATTCATACAACACCATCCTCCAAAACGCAAGCAATTTTGTTCCCCCAGTTTTGGTCAATATTGTATATTTTTTTCAAAAATACTGTAACAGTTCCCATTTCATATTGTAACATCCTTGGCCCCCGCAGTGCTTCCTGGGGGGTCAGGGTGCCTTGTGGCGTCGCTGGCTAGCCTGTTGCCAGTACTGAGGGCTGCCAAAATGGCATCTGAGGGGGTGGAGCTATGCATAAGTGCAAGGAGCCATCAGCCTTTAAAAGAGGTTGAGAGGATTTGCTCCTTGAACTGTCGTGGGAGTAATTTGGAGTGGATTTCTAGTTCATGGATCTGTTATTTCTAGTTCTTGTATTTTGATTTATAGTTCATGTATCTGTTATTTCTAGTTTTCTGGTTTATGTTTTCATATCCGTTTGTCTGTCTTTGCTATACAGAAGCCTATCGCTGATAGCAGGCCTGCCTGCAGGCTATTGAACTTTGTGTTCCCCCTCTGTATAGCTGAGTACATACAGTATATCCAATCTTAGATTGTAGGCCTTCCCTGCAGGCTAATGAACACAAGTGTTCCTGCTCTGTATGTCTCATAAGTAAGTCTTGCATCAGCACTCTTGTTCATGTTTTTGTATCACGTCATGTCTATGTATCTGTACACAGATAGTTAATGTGTTTCCACCCAGTGACCTCCTGGCCACGAAGCCATTTGAAGCTGAGGAGTTACTTAGGTTTCTTGTAGTACCTCCCTGGTGTGGGAATCAAGGTATTACAGCCTTTCTTGCTGTCTGTGTTTCCAGTATCTGTATCTAGGTATTGTGTGACTGCCCTGCAGGCCGTACAACTCATGTATCATTGAGATCCAGCAATCTTGTTCACGTCTGTTCATGTATCACATCAAGTCGATGTATCTGTACACAGATAGTTAATGTGTTTCCACCCAGTGACCTCCTGGCCACGAAGCCATTTGGAGCAGAGGTGATAATTAGGTTTCTTGTAGTACCTCCCTGGTGTGGGAATCGAGGTACTACAGCCTTTCCTGCTGTCTGTGTTCAAGAATCTGTCCTAAAGGATCCAAATAAACACTACTCCGTGGTAGCGCCGTTACCGCTACCGTTACACATATAAATAGAATATTTACCCACGAAGGTTTGGATGATAAAAAGAATTTACGCAATGTAAGTGATTGAAATCTGAATGGAAAGTTCCTCACACAGTATCTGCTTGGTTAGATATACCCGTATCTGCTCTATTAAATAACCTATAATATGTTTTCATTTCACTAAATTCCAAAAAAAGCCCCCAAAATGTTCCAAATCCAGGCCCATAGAGATCTTAACCCCTTAATGACCCCTGACGTACCCTGTACGTCCTGTCCTCGGGTCTCCCTTAGACCCGCGGACGTACAGGGCACGTCAGCGGCGCCAAATCCCCCTCCCGCCCGATACTCACCTCCCTCGTCGGATCCCACGGCGATCTGGCAGGGAGGAAGCCTGCCCATGTGATTTACATGGGCAGGCGAGGCTGATGACGTCGCCACGCTGCGTGGTGACGTCATCAGAAGGTGCCCCCATGTGTTTCAATGGAGGGGAGGGGGGGCTCCTTCGGAGCCCTCTATCTCCCCAACCATTGAAGCTAGGGAGATGCCGTTTACACCGCTGGAGAGGGGAGAGCCTCCCCTTTTCAGCGGTGTATGGCATTAACAGTTTCGCCGCCGGATCGCTTTTCAGCGCCAATTGGCGCCAAAACGCGATTCAAACCTGGAGGGGGGCTGACATCTTGGATGTCAGCCAAGCCTCCAGGTCCCCCCCCACCCACTGACAACCTCACCATATGTGTGAGGATGTCAGTGGGCCAGTTAACCCTCTAGCTGCCATATAGAGATAAGGGGATCCTAAGGATCCCTTTATCTCCCGATCCATGGCAGCTGGATGGTCATATTTGCCATCATTTAAAAGGCCTGATTATGGCCTTTCAAATGATACCAAACATGACCAGGTTTGGTTTTAAAAAAAAATTAAAAAAAAAATTAAATAAAAAAAAAAATAATAAAAAATTAAATAAAATAAAAAAAAGTTTTTTTTTTAAAAGTTTTTTTTGTCTGGGGGGAGTTTAATTAAATAGGACCTAGGCTGTCATCTAAAAATAATTAGCACAAAATGGTCAGAATGAGCACAGCGCACATAGGTGAACTGTCTCAGCAGTGAAGGGGTTAAAAAGCAAACGCATGTTAAAATTGGGTATTTCTAGTCTCGGGACAAAATTTTGAACCTATTTAGCCGGGGTCTTTTTGGGTGGTTGTAGATTTTGGGGATTTAAATTACGAAAAAGTGTGTTTTTACCATTTTTTTCCTCATATTTCATATTTTTTTTTATAGTAAATTATTCGATATGATGGAAATAATGGTATTTCTAGAAAGTCCATTTAATGGCGGGAAAAAGGGTGTATAATATGTGTGGGTCGAATAAACGAGTAAGAGGAAAAATTGTCCTAAACACTAACAGCGCAGAAACGTAAAAACAGCAGCGGTCACTAAAAGACGGATTTGTGTAAAACCACCCGGTCACTAAGGGGTTAATCTGGCCCTGGGTGTCTGCCTGGCATCTCAGGCAATCCCGCTGCAGCCAATGACCGCTATCTGAGTGATATGAAAGCATTAATCAATGTTACAATATATCAGCCAATTATTTGTAACATTGTCACATCCCATCTCTTCTCACTTTGATCTAAGGTGAAAGCGGCACAGGATCATTGTGGAAAAAGAAGTACTCGTGCAGAGGCCCCCTGATACCGGAAGCCAGCGCTGGGCTGGCTTGCCTGCCGGCGTCCATGGGGCAGTGCTCGAACGGTACTCTGCCAGGCCCCTCCGAGCGCTCTTCCTCCTTCGAGTGTCCGCCGGCAAATGGTGTAGATCTCACGAGACCACGACTTGTGCGTGGTTCCCATCGAGTGGCCGGGCTGCAACCTTTGCCAGTGGACGCTTGAAGGAGGAAGAGCACTTGGAGGAGCCTGGCAGAGCAAGAGACCCCGCTGGGGGCAATCTCTATATGTGAGCTGGGGGCAATATATTTGTGAGCTGGGGCAATATATTTGAGCTGGGGGGCTATATATATGTGAGCTGGTTTCTATATATATATAATGTGTGTGAGCTGGTTTCTATATATAATATATATATATGTCTGTGTGTGAGCTGGGGGCTGTGTGTGTGGGAGCTGGGGGCTATATGTGTGTGAGCTGGTTTCTATATATAATATATGTATGTGTGTGTGTGTGTGTGAGCTGGGGACTATATGTGTGTGAGCTGGTTTCAAATATATATATATATTATATATATATTAGAAACCAGCTCACACACATTATATATAGAAACCAGCTCACACACATATAGCCCCCCAGCTCACACACACACATATATGCTCACCCATCCAAATAATCAGAATCAGGTGTTCCAATCCCTTCCATGGCCACAGGTATATAAAATCAAGCACCTAGGCATGCAGACTGTTTTTAAAACATTTGTGAAAGAATGGGTCGCTTTCAGGAGCTCAGTGAATTTCAGCTTGGAACTGTGATAGGATACCACGTGTGCAACAAATCCAGTCGTGAAATTTCCTCGCTCCTAAATATTCCACAGTCAACTGTCAGCTGTATAATAAGAATGTGGAAGTGTATGGGAACGACAGAAACTCAGCCACGAAGTGGTAGGCCATGTAAACTGACGGAGCAGGGTCAGCGGATGCTGAGGCGCATTGTGCGAAGAGGTCGCCAACTTTCTGCAGAGTCAATCGCTACAGACCTCCAAACTTCATGTGGCCTTCAGATTAGCTCAAGAACAGTGCGCAGAGAGCTTCATGGAATGGGTTTCCATGGCCGAGCAGCTGCATCCAAGCCACTGGCGGAAGTACCAGGGTCGCAGCGGTCACAGTTGCGACCGGGCCCTGGCATTCCGCCACTGGAGGGGGGCCCAGCGCCGCCGCCAGATTCCGGCAATCAGCGCCGGACTCTGGGAGCCGCGCGTTGGCCGTCCCTCTCCCTACGCGAGCGGCCGCTGACATGCAGCTTGGCCGCTCACGTGGGAGAGAAACCACCTGACCAGCGCACGAGACCTCGCACTGATCAGGTGGTTTCCGGCGAGCGGCCAAGCTGGATGTTTCCAGCGGCCGCTCGCCAAGGAGGACATCCCCATCGCCGGCGGAGCCTGTCCGGGTCCAGCAGAGGTAAGGAAGAGCTGGGGGGCCTTATACCCATGAGCTGGGGCCTGGGGGGCCCTTATACCATGAGCTGGGGCCTGGGGGGCCCTTATACCCATGACTGGGGCTGGGGGGCCCTTATATATGAGCTGGGGGAAATCCATGAGCTGGGGAGGCATATCCATGTGAGAGCTGGGGGGCAAATCCATGAGCGAGCTGGGGGGGCAAATCCATGAGAGAGCTGGGGGGCAAATCCATGAGAGAGCTGGGGGGCAAATCCATGAGAGAGCTGGGGGGCATATCCATGTGAGAGCTGGGGGGCAAATCCATGAGTGAGCTGGGGGGCATATCCATGAGCTGGGGGGCATATCCATGAGAGAGCTGGGGGGGCATATCCATGAGCTGGGGGGGCATATCCATGAGCTGGGGGGCATATCCATGAGAGAGCTGGGGGGGCATATCCATGAGCTGGGGGGCATATCCATGAGAGAGCTGGGGGGCATATCCATGAGCTGGGGGGCATATCCATGAGCTGGGGCAGCATAACCATGTGTGAGCTGGGGGGCATAACCATGTGTGAGCTGGGGGGCATAACCATGTGTGAGCTGGGGGGGCAAATCCATAATCTGGGGGGCAATATCCATGTGTGAGCTGGGGGCAAATCCGTGTGTGAGCTGGGGCATATCCATGAGCTGGGGCATATCCATGAGCTGGGGCAGTATAAATATATATATATATATATATCGGGGGGATATACATGTGAGCTGGGGGCATTTTTATATGGTCTGGTCTTATTGGAAAGCGTCACATGAATTAAAGAAAAGTATCGGTACTCGGTATCGTGAGTACTTTTAAAAGTATCGTACTCGTACTTAGAAAAGTATCGGTACTGGTATCGGTGAGTACTTTTAAAAAGTATCGGTACTCGTACTTAAAAAAGTGGTATCGGTGCATCCCTAGGCAATACTATCTTTGTTTTATTTTGCAGTGAAAAATAAGTAAGAATACATAGATTTTTTTTGGGGGGGGGGCCTTCGTGGATTCTTGCACCGGGGCCCTCAGGTTTCTAGTTATGCCACTGATCCAAGCCATACATCACCAAGTGCAATGCAAAGCGTTGGATGCAGTGGCGTAAAGCACGCCGCCACTGGACTCTAGAGCAGTGGAGACCCGTTCTCTGGAGTGACGAATCGCGCTACTCCATCTGGCAATCTGATGGACGAGTCTGGGTTTGGCTGTTGCCAGGAGAACGGTACTTGTCTGACTGCATTGTGCCAAGTGTAAAGTTTGGTTGAGGGGGGATTATGGTGTGGGGTTGTTTTTCAGGAGCTGGGCTTGGCCCCTTAGTTCAAGTGAAAGGAACTCTGAATGCTTCAGCATACCAAGACAATTTGGACAATTCCATGCTCCCAACTTTGTGGGAACAGTTTGGAGCAGGCCCTTTCCTCTTCCAACATGACTCTGCACCAGTGCACAAAGCAAGGTCCATAAAGACATGGATGACAGAGTCTGGTGTGGATGAACTTGACTGGCCTGCACCGAGTCCTGACCTCAACCTGATAGAACACCTTTGGGATGAATTAGAGCGGAGACTGAGAGCCAGGCCTTCTCGTCCAACATCAGTGTGTGACCTCACAAATGCGCTTCTGGAAGAATGGTCAAAAATTCCCATAAACACACTCTTAAACCTTGTGGACAGCCTTCACAGAAGAGTTGAAGCTGTTATAGCTGCAAAGGGTGGACCAATGTCATATTGAACCCTATGGATTAGGAATGGGATGTCACTTAAATTCATATGCGAGTCAAGGCAGGTGAGCGAATACTTTTGGCAATATAGTGTATATATGAGCTGGGGGCAAGATGTATGTGAGCTGGGGGCAATATATATATAAATAAAAGTATCAGTACTCCGTATCGGTGAGTACTTTAAAAAAGTATCGGTACTTGTACTCTGTCTTAGAAAAGTGGTACTTTTTGAACATTTGTGGCTTTCAGTCTTTTCCTGTCATTTTGTGAAAATATTTTATTGTATTTGCCTTTATTATTTCTTTGATGTGTAGTGCTCACTCCCGGAGGAGCCACTGAATTAACCTCGGGTTAGTCTCACCGCACTAGGGAATAAATATACACCAGCACTGTTGTGGATTTTTATAGATTATATTCTTTACTGATCACAATAAAGCAGCATATATAACGTAGATACGGTATTTAAACGAGAGGATTTCGTAACGCGGGAAAAACTCGTGGCGCCAAAAGAAAAAGATTAACCCCCTCAGTTCTGGAGTGTAAGTCCCGTGAATAATAGCTCAAAAATGTGTATGTGTATTGTCTCGGGTACCCGAGTACTGTATTCAACTGGCCAGTGAATGAAACAAACAAATCTTCGACTAGTCACGTTCGGGCCCTGTGGATTTAAACAATACTGCAGCGTGCGTTTCTTATTTTTGGAACTGCGGCCTGGGAGGCCTCTCACCCATCCCATAGACAATCTGTTCAGCACCCGATCAAGGATTTTCTCCGCTGTATACTGGGACTCTGTGCCACCGGATCCGCTCCCTGCTTGTCCAATCTCCACACTGCGTATAACGATCTACCGCCTGCACTCCCTATGGATCATCGCGGTCTCCTAACTCGGGGTCCAGCCGGAACTAGATTATCATTCAGACCTCTCAGCGGTGCGTAGGTAGGTCTCTGCCTGTATTCTGGCCTGGTCACGATCCCTGGCAGTTTCACGTGCGTCCTCCACCTTTCACCGCTCAGCTCACTCTGCCTCTCCCCTGCACGAGGCTGCTGATGTCTTTCCTCTTCCTACACCACCCACTTCCTGTCCTCAGGCAAAGCATGATGGAAATTGTAGTTTAGTGTTTGTCCAGCATAGTCCATATTGTCTCTATCTCCCTCTGGTGGCCATAATAATTAAATACAGCAGAACACAGTCTTTAAAGCAGCGCTACAGATGTTTGGGGTGAGGTCACTTGGCTAGACATTTGGGAAGTGCTAGCCACTGGGGTAGTGGTTGGATATTATTTTGGAGCAGGAGAATGGACTTTGTGCCCTGCGTCACTGTGTGTGTGTTTTGGATTATTTAGGCCGGGGTCAAACGAGCACACTATGTGCGCCTGTACTGACGTGCCTCCCAACGTCCATCGCACCATTGTGGCGCTTTGATAGGGCCGGCCACACGCTGTAGCGCACACACAAATTGCATGTGCTACAGCGGACGTGATGAAAGCCTCACCGTTGAACCTCTATGACGCACATTCGACGGGGCTGCAAAGCGCGATCCTCCATAGGAGGATTGAGCCTTGCAGCGCTGAGAGCACTAACTGCGCTCAGTGAGGTGGCCAGACAGGCGACAGAGTAGAAGGAACGTCCATTCTCACGGACATTCCTTCCGCTCTTAAAAACGCTAGTCTGACCAGGGCCTTAATTCACTTCATCATATTACATAAAAGATGGAGGAACTTTTGCCAGGTCTATACACCCTCCTGGCTATGGGATCTGTTGAAAAGATTGCCAAAGAAGGCAGCAGTGTTAAAAAAATAAATTTGTTGTCTTAATTTCATTGTCAAGCTGTTCTTCACTGTCAGGATACAGAATGATGCCTGATTGGCACTGCATGATCAGTTTGACCTTCGACATGGTCCATGGATGAATTCTTTTTTTTATGCCCATAAGTGTGGAGTAGTTTGCACCAGGACAAAGTCCTTGCTTGACAAAGTCTTTTTGCAGACGAGGCTCAGCTATGTTTCGCAGCTTGTATTTCAGTGTACCTTTCCTGTGATGTCACTTGAAATATTTTAGGTTTTGCTCGGAAAACCGCAAAGTAAAAAACTGTCAGAGAGGAGGAAAACATTGTAAATAGAGCTCAAAATCCCATTCATTTGTTAAAACCTATTGATGTGTAAAATCTGGCCATTTCGTTTAGAGACATTAAATTCTAGACATGGATGCATTGGATGACAAAGAAAATGTTTGTGCTTTTTTACTTGTCACTCTTTCCTTTTTTTTTGCCACCAAAGCTTGTTTCTCACACTCTGGCAGCAGTTAATGGCAAGCAGCCTGTATTTTGCCAGTAAATAGTATGAGCTACCATCGCTCCTGGAGCACATGGCAATTTAACACTTGGCTTTAGTGGTTTCATGGCCACACCTATAGACGTCATGGTTTCTTTTGCAATATCCCTCGAGATAATGGTGGCTCAGCATAAAATAAAAAAATCATGACCACTTGCCGACTGATTAAGGAGCTGAAACATCTTAATGTTTTCCAGACTGAAATTTGTCCGAATAATGGGTTCATTGTGTATTGAACAGAATGTCAGTGTTGCTCAGGGGCAGATTTATTGTTTGTTTGTTTTAACCCACAAGTAGTCTTGTGACCAGCATTTGCTTGGTGTTGTATATTTTTGTTTGTAATAATTACCCATGTTTCCTATATTCATATAACTTCCACTCCTCACTCGTAGAAAGATAAATAACACAACGTTTTGTGTTTTTTTTTAAAAAAAAAATAATTATTCAAGGTTTTTTTTTTCCCTTTTATCTTCCTTCATGGTTGCTGTGTGCAAGGAAATCGCACGTATGAACGAGCATTTAAAAATAGTATGACGTTTCTTTGGGAATTGAACTTCCCTGTCTGTAATAATAACTGAATTGACGCGCAAACTGACCAAAGTAATTAAATAAAATTTACATATTTTGTTAATATATTGTATTTTATTATGTTTTTTAAAATAATCCGTAGATTGAATAATTCAAAGCGACTAAATTCAGCCTATGGTTAATGTATAGTATATAGGCGTTGTTACACAGATGACTGTACTGCTCCTTGGCACAATAAATTGACATATACAGGGTTATTGAAAGCGAATCGAAAAGTCACCGTACGTTCGGTGACTTTTCGTTCGCTTCAATTTGGCACGATTTGGCGATCATATTTCAGCGACCCTGCAGTGTATTCAGCAAACACCACAGGGTCTCCGACGTGAAAGGAAAACCCACCGCAAACCCGACGAACATTCTCCCTAAAACCCGCAAAACCGCTGGATTAACCCCGCTGAACACGCCGGAGAAACCCGAGCAGCCGCCGGAAAAAGCCGACACCGCAGACTAATGGAGTGGGGAAAAAAAAAGTTTGTTTGAATGTTTGAAAAGTGAAACGCTGTTTGCAAAGAAACTACTTAACGAAAAATGTCTGAAATTTACATATAAGATCCAATGAATGATAATAAAAAGGGCTGTCACAGAAAAAAGAAAAACCGTTAAAAAGAAACGGGAAAAATAATTTTGCAAAAAAATTCACGAAAAATGCCTAAAAGATCCTAAAAAATCTATAAATAAAGACACTTTATACAGCAGAATTTTATAATCAACGGTTTATTAGATATCAGATTAAAATGGGAATATTTTTAACATTGAAGCCTATGGGATTCACCTGAATAAACCTGTCTCATGAAACCACCGAACAGCAGGGCAATTCGGCAACTTTTCACTGCTGGTTTTTGTTCTCTGAATAGACGAAGCATTGCTTCTCTATGGGGATTTCACTGCCCTCGAACTGGCAACGAACAGGCACCGTATGTGCAGACAATTAGCCAGGATTTGGCAAATTGCTTGCGCTCTGAATGGCCGAATGGCCAGGTAAGATAACCGTATGCTGAATTTCACTGTTCAGCCACAATTCGGGTCTCTTTGAATAACCCTGATAAAGTACTCTATTGCATTGTTTAAGTTTACGACCGCTCTGGTTAAGTTTTCGCCAAGGTTGGAATAGAGCCCAGGGTTTCTTATTCATATTTAGTAAATACTAAGAGTTTGCAAATAAAAAATGTATAAAAGATAAACACAGCAAGATGTATGCACTCACATGATATGTTTTTATCAAGGAATCCTTTCAATAGTACTTAGGAGAGCTATAGATATACAGCATGCCCCTGGGGTTCTGGACTAAATCGTTACAGTATCCTCCAGGTAACTAGTTAGGCTGTTATATTTCCATTTACCAGAATGTTTGCTGACGCGACTATTATTCTATTTATGTTACCTAGATATTGATTTGTCATCACTTTATTTGACTCAGATGTGCCCTTGGCAACACTCTAGTTGTTTTTGTGGGGGATTTTAGGGTTCCACACTTATTTTAGAATACTTGTCTTGCTATATTGTCTGCAGGACAGATTATACAGCGGATACATAAAGTCAGGTCCAGAAATATTGGGACATTGACACAATTCTAACATCTTTGGCTCTATACACCACCACAATGGAGTTGGAATGAAACAAACACAAGGTGCTTTAACTGCAGACTGTCAGCTTTAATTTGAGGGTATGTACATCCAACTCAGGTGAACAGTGTAGGACTTACAGCAGTTTGCAGATGTGCCTCCCACATAGAGCCAAAGATGTTAGAATTGTGTCGATGTCCCAATAATTCTGGACCTGACTGTATATACTGTTTCCTAGGGTTGCAAAGTTTTCTTACATTTATACCTAGGTTATATATAACTCTGTAAGGTAGGCAGGTGGTGACTTAATACTTTACTATTGGGTTTTAGCCTTTGTATTTTGTTTTTTCAGTAAAGTGCGATGTATTAATTAGGATCTGTACCATATATTGTTTTGTTCATATTTTTTTGTCATACTTATGGGTTTAATCCAAATACTCATAATATCCTCTTTTGAGCTTCTGTTTTTAGGCTCACCTCTTCTGTCCTATAGGGAAGTCACCACCTTCTGTCTGTGATAAAAGTACTACAGGTTTAAAATGTAGCTTATACAGACAACAGCAACAAAAATGTATTTTGTAATGCCAGAAAACCCTGCTCATGTTGTTTTCAGTGCAGTGTAGCATCGTACTCAGCTTCCTGCCGCATGTATAGTGCACAAAATACGCTCCTTTTAATTTCAGGGTTAGTAGCAAGGTTAAAGTTAGTATTTTACTTAGGGTTAGTGGTATAGGGGTTTGTTTTAGGTTTAGGGTTACTTTTAAGGTTCGTTAACCCTAACATGAGTGCCGAAAATGACTTTTTTCACTGCACCTAAATTCAATCAGTTCTTTTAGAACCGTTGCATTACTATTGATGGCCACTCAGTGGCAACTAGCTGATAGTAAGTCGAAAGCTATGTGCTTACATTACGTTTTATGTAAAAATATTACTTTATCAGGATATATTGTTTAGTAGTTAAGACCTATATTATAAATAATACCAGGAAAGTGGCATATAAACACACACAGGGTTATTCAAAGAGATCCGAATGGCTGCCGAAAGGTAACCGAACACTGAAAATCAGCGTTCGGTTACCTTTCTTGGCCATTCGGCTATCCAGAGAGCAGGCAATTCGCCAAATGTTGGCTAATTGCCTGCACATACGGTGCCTGTTCGGTGCCTGTTCGAGGGCAGTGAAATCCCCATAAAAAAGCACTGCTTCGGCTATTCAGAGAACAAAAACCAGCAGTGAAAATTTGCTAAAATGCCTGCCATTCGGTTGCTTCATTCGGCAGGTTTATTCAGGGGAATCCCATAGGCTTCCATGTTAAAAAATATTCTCGTTTTAATTCAATATCTAATAAACCGTTTATTATAATATCCTGCAGTAAAAAGTCTCTTTATTTATAGATTTATTTTTTTAGGATCTTTTAAGCATTTTTCGGGATTTGTTTTGCAAAACAAATTCTCTTTTTTTTAACGTTTTTTCTGTTTTCTGTAACAGCCCTTTTTATTATCATTAATTGGATCTCATATATAAATTTCAGACATTTTCACTCAGTAGTTTCTTTGCAAACACGTTTCACTTTTCAAACATTCAAGCGTACTGTTTTGTTTTTTCCATTCCATTCGTCTGCGGTGTCGGGTTTTTCCGGCAGCTGCTCTGCGCTCTGATCAGCTCCTGCTCGGGTTTTTCCGGCGTCTTCGCAGGTTTAATCCAGATATTTTTGCTGGTTTCGGTGTGCATTCGCCTAGGTTTTTCGGTGAGTGTTCGGCAGGTTTTCGGCGGCTTTTCCCTGCATTACGACGGCCCTGTGGTGCTTGCCGAATACACCGCAGGGTCGCTGGAATGGGATCGCCATATCGCACCGAATTGAAGAGAATGAAAAGTCACTGAACGTGCGGTGGCTTTTCGATTCTCTTTGAATAACCCTGACAGATTCACCATCATAGTGATAATGCATTACGCACAGCATGTTGTCCCCTTCAACAAGTATGATGTCTCTCAGCCAATGGGTGGATTATTATACTCTATTTATATAGCACCATCATATTCCGCAGCGCTGAATAATGGGCACAATCTAGTGTCCCTTCAGACACATACAAAGTAAATAATTTTATAAATTACCGTTGTTGCACATTTGAAGAAATAGGTAGGGATGCACCGATACCACTTTTTTAAGACCGAGTACGAGTACCTATACTTTTTTTCAAGTACTCACCGATACCGAGTACCGATACTTTTTTATGTCATGTGACCGCTTTCCAATAAGAGCAGACCTCATATAAAAATGCCCCAGCTCTCATAGCACATGGATATGCCCCCCAGCTCATGGATATGCCCCACAGCTCATGGATATGCCCCCAGCTCATGGATATGCCTCCCAGCTCATGGATATGCCTCCCAGCTTTTATGGATTATGCCCCCAGCTCTCATGGATATGCCCCCAGCTATCATGGATATGCCCCCAGCTCTCATAAATATTGCCCCCAGCTCCTGGATATGCCCTCAGCTCTCATGGATTATGCCCCCCAGATCATGGATTATGCCCCCCAGCTCAAAGATACTGCCCCAGCTCATGGATACTGCCCCAGCTCATGGATATGCCCCCAGCTCTCATGGATATGCCCCCAGCTCTCATGGATATGCCCCCAGCTCATGGATTATGCCCCCCAGCTCATGGATTATGCCCCCCAGCTCATGGATTATGCCCCCCAGCTCATGGATATGCCCCAGCTCATGGATTCGCCCCCCCCAGCTCATGGATACTGCCCCAGCTCATGGATATGCCCCAACTCATGGTTATGCCCCCAGCTCTCATAGATATTGCCCCCAGCTCATGGATTATGCCCCCAGCTCATGGATTATGCCCCCAGCTCATGGATACTGCCCCAGCTCATGGATACTGCCCCAGCTCATGGATATGCCCCAGCTCTCATAGATATTGCCTCCAGCTCTCATAGATATTGCCCCCAGCTCATGGATTATGCCCCCCAGCTCATGGATTATGCCCCCCAGCTCATGGATATGCCCCAGCTCATGGATTCGCCCCCCCCAGCTCATGGATACTGCCCCAGCTCATGGATATGCCCCAACTCATGGTTATGCCCCCAGCTCTCATAGATATTGCCCCCAGCTCATGGATTATGCCCCCCAGCTCATGGATTATGCCCCCCAGCTCATGGATACTGCCCCAGCTCATGGATACTGCCCCAGCTCATGGATATGCCCCCAGCTCTCATAGATATTGCCTCCAGCTCTCATAGATATTGCCCCCAGCTCATGGATTATGCCCCCCAGCTCATGGATTATGCCCCCCAGCTCATGGATTATGCCCCCCAGCTCATGGATATGCCCCCCAGCTCGTGGATATGCCCCAGCTCGTGGATACTGCCCCAGCTCGTGGATATGCCCCCCAGCTCGTGGATATGCCCCCCAGCTCACCTGGCACCTGGAGCTCTTCATTCATACTTACCTTCCTGAGCGACGCCGGGAAAGTCTTCACGCGTGCAAGCCTTGGAAGGCCCCCAGCCGTGATCACGTGGGACCACGTGATCGCGGCTGGGGGCCTTCCAATGAGAGCATGCGCGGAAACTTACCCGGCATCGCTCAGGAAGGTAAGTATGATCACGGAGAGCTCCAGGTGCCCGTCCGAATGCTCTATCGGCATTCGGACAGGCCCTACAGCTGCTCACCGTGTTCATACTTACCTTCCTGAGCGACGCCAGGAAAGTTTCTGCGCGTGCGCTCGTTGGAAGGCCCCCAGCTGCGATCACGTGGTCCCACCTGATCACGGCTGGGGGCCTTCCAAGGAGCGCATGCGCGAAGACTTTCCCGGTGTCGCTCAGGAAGGTAAGTATGAATGCGGTGAGCAGCTGCAGGGCCTGTCCGAATGCCGATAGAGCATTCGGACAGCCGCCCCAGCCCCTCGGATGCCGGCAAGCCGGCTCAATGCCAGCTTCCGTAATCGGGGAAAATATCGGGGGTACTGCACGAGTACCAAGTACTGCAGTACTAGTATCGGTATCGGTGCAACCCTAGAAATAGGGAAACTGTTATTTTCAGGGATCTTGGAATGACAGAGGATTGGATATTTTCCAATATTTAAAGCTGCACAGGCGCACACGGGGCTACAAAGCGCGATCCTCTTATGGAGGATCGCGCTTTGTAGCGCTGAGCGCACTAACTGCGCTCAGCGATGTGGCCAGACGGGCGTCCGAGATGAAGGTACGTCCACTCTCATGGACATTCCTTCCGCTCTGAAAAACGCTTGTGTGACCACAGAATAAAAGTTGGTGGTTTTTTTGGTTTTTTTTTTTTAACCTGTTCGGCAGCTGGTCAGCTTTTTCTGGAGGCATTCGGCAGTCTGTTTGAGCGAGTCATCGTCTGCTTCCGGGCTTGTGGGTGCATTCGGTGGATCGACAGCTGCGTTCGGCAGCTTCCGGCTGCGTTTGGGGGCAAATTTTGTTTTTTATTTAGGGTGGGGCAAATCTTTTTTTTTTGGGGGCAAATTATTTTATTTCATTGGGGATAAATAGGGAGAAGCACTTTTTAGGGTGTAGATAAGGGGGCACTTTATTTGCTGGGTAGATAAGGGGGCGTTTTATTTGGGGTTAGAAAAGGGGGCACTTGATCCAGGGGGTAGATAAGGGGGGCACTTTATCCAGGGGGTGGATAAGGGGGTGCCTTTATTTGGGGTTAGATAAGCCTTATCTACCCCAAAATAAAGTGCCCCCTTTTCTAACCCCAAATAAAATGCCCCCCTTATCTACACCCCAAAATAAAGTGGCATTTTATTTGGGGTTAGAAAAGGGGGCACTTTATCCAGGGGGTAGATAAGGGGGGCACATTATTCAAGGGGGTAGATAAGGGGGTACACTTTATTCAAGGGGGTAGATAAGGGGGTACACTTTATTCAAGGGGGCAGCTGAATTTAGGAGTCGCCTTACCGGAGAGGTGACCCCTGGTCAGCGCCACCACCATCTTCGACCGTCTTCTTCCTGCGGGCCTGTGTCCTGCCTGGCCGGGGATGCCACCGCCGGTGTTCTTCTTCTGGCACGAGGGAACTACTCATATCAGGCGACTGTCGCACTTCTGGGAAGTCGCTCGACATGAGCGGTTCCCTCATGTGCCTGCCAGATCACCGTCCGGTGCATCCTATGACATAATCAGAGGGGGCCGGCCATCTGGCCGACCCCCGCTGATTATGTCACAGAGCGCGCCTTTTGGACGAGGGGGCTGACCGGATGTTCTGCCGGCCACCATTTTTAGTTCCCCTCTGCCCCGCTCAAGTGAAGGGTGCCGGCGCAGCTCCGCTGGAGTGAGGTGGGTGGGCGCCAGCCATGATGAGGGGTGGGCGCAGCAGGGCTCCACAGCCTGCTGGAGGGCCTTGCCTTGTACAGGCCAGGTGCTCCACGCCGCGGCCCTTGACAGGGAGAAAAATGCAGCCCCTGACAAAGGGCCGCCTGGCACCGCTGCTCCACCCTGCTCCATGGACGGGCCGGCTGCTGCATTATACATATTCTTTTTATAAAGACATTTTGGTAATTTTAACCCATCAAAGAATAGCGCATGTCTAAGGCGATACTTGAATAGGTTATACAAACCGTGAATGATCAGAAAGACGTAATGTGTGTGTTCTTCATGGAAACTCCTCCTTGTTTGTGCAAACCATGATATTCATGTGGGACACAAAATAGCAGAATAACAGTAGTATAATGAGTGGTAATAAGGTTTTCTGTATCTCAAGATAATTTTTCATTCTTCATAAGATAAAATACAGCGTATACATTGTCAAAAAGATTACAGTAAATGTGAGAAAGAGAAGTAATAAAAATGGTCAGATCTCCTGCTTTTTGGGTTTTGTAGTGATCATAATGAGATTATTAGCAATGCAGCTTCCAAAAATACCAATAGAATATAAACATAATATCCGTGCTGCTTGTAAATGCAAATTACAGTAACAACTTGCATCCGTACTGTACAGGGATTTTCAGTCATTATAACCTCCTGATTCTTATCCCTGTACAGCAGTGAGTGACCCCAGAGATCTCCCTCTGTTTAGGCTGGGGTCAGACCAGCGCACTTTTAACGTGCGTTCTGGCGCTCTTAATCACGGCCACACTAGCAGCAAATGACGGGCAATGACAGCCAATATACGAAGTACGGTCGCACGAAAGTCCGGCTGCGCAACGCAAGTGGAAAATGAACGCATTTTTTCGAGAACGCAGAACCGCTAGTACGGACGTACAGAGTGCGCTGCGCCCGCTAGCGGTGTGTGTGTGTGATTTGGAGATGTCAGACCCTGCTCGTGTCCGGCCAACATAACGTCCAGACGCAAAAAGTTTCCTGGTTTGGATTCGTAAAACATCACGCACGAAAATGCGCATCGTATGACCGTTTTCGCATATTCCGTGAAAAAATACATCAATGCGTTTGGACGCACTTTTTTACGTTCGCGTGTAAAAATACTTTCGTTTGACCCTAGCCTTAGTCCTGGCTGTTTAAATATATCATTTTTTTTCTTTTCCTTTCTACAGTCCCGTTGGGGACAGCTCTTCAGCAGTCACATAGGGTGACCATAGTGAGCAGTAAATGTCAATTTAATTTCTCCACGGAGAAAATGTCAATTCTGCTGTAAAAAAAATAAGTTCTGCAAGTGGTGTTTCTTGGACTAAATTTAATTTTTTAAAAAATATTTTTCGATGACAAAATATTTATACACTTACTTTTGGTAATAAATCTTATATTGGCTTTCAACCGAAGAACAAACATTCCATCCACAGTTTCCAGTGTGTAGAACCATAACCTGGAGATGCTTTGGTTGGACCCCTGGCGTGCGCAGCCTGTTACATTAGGGTGTGCACGGTGCACCCATGGAATATTTATTAATTAAAAACTTATATTGAGAGGATTTTTGCACAAAATGCACTTTTCATTAGAAATAACAAGCCTGTAATCAGAAACACCGTTTGTATGCTGTTCATCAGGAACCTGATAAAGAACATATAAAATACGAATGTAGGAAGTGAAAGAAGACCGCTTTACCCAACATTAGGGTGTGCCTGGGCACACCAGGTACACCTCCTGTGCATGCCTATGTGGATTTATATTTACCTCCACAACATATGCAGCTCCTGACTTCATCCTATGACACTGCATCTTCACCACAGTAGAAGGTTCTATATTATTTCCGTGCATGAGAACATGAAGGGTTGTCACTAGCTCACGGGTGACCGTTCTCCCACTTCTATTTTTGGATTGGAGGTGCATGCACAAAATATATTGTTTGTCTAACACGGCTTTGACAAAGATGACCCTTTGTAAAGTGGAAACCATTTTTCAACACTTGCATGGCATATTCACTCATGATGGATAAAAGATTCACGCCACACACTGGTCAAAGACAAACTGATTGTTTAAACAGACACGAGCAAAGATAAATGTCAGTTTCTAATCTTTTGGAATTATGTGTAGGATTAAATGGCTAATAATTCCTGACATGTCTGATGGACGCATGATTGACGATTGGAAGCCAAAGTGATGTGTAGTTAACTCTATCAGGTTTTTATAGCCTTGCTGTATCATGAAACGTGCAGTCACCTCCAAGCTATACAGCATTTACCCTATAGAACTCCCTAAAAATTCCTTAGAACAAAGAGGCTTTATTAGTGACTGATCATCAGTCTGAAAGGGTTTGTGTTAAAATTTATACCACAATACAAAAAGAAAGTGTCTCGATTCTCCTTTTCCTACAGAGCACCGCTGTTATGGAATAACCTCCCAGACACCATCAAATCTTCCCCTAGTCTAACGTCACTTAAGAGCTACCTATTAACATACCTCAATACGTAATGCACCTGTAAACATGTAACATAATGAATATATTTCCTACATATTTATTTTCTGTTAATCTGTACATTTGTGTTTTGTTTTTAAAATCTTGCATTTATTACTTTGTATTTCTGTAAAATTTCAATGCTCTTGAACCCAGGGCGTACTTGAAAACGAGAGAAATCTCAATGTATCCTTCCTGGAAAAATACTTTATAAATAAATAATAAATAGATATCTAACCTATAATGTACTCTAAATCTCTATAATGTTCTCTATTTCTAAAATAGAGACTTTTCATCACGAGGGGAAGCACGCTTATAAACCTATGCAGAAGGTAATACAGTTTTGTTATCTTGTTATTATTAACAGAAAAGAATTACAATAACATAAACATAAAAAATAAAGGCATGAAATAAATAAAATGATAAATACATTAACATAATTAACGCAATGAGAAAACCTACAGGGTTATTCAAAGATAATCGAAAAGTCACTGCACGTTCGGTGACTTTTCGTTCTCTTCAAATCGGTGCGATTTGGCGATCCCATTTCGGCGACCCTGCGCTGTATTCAGCAAGCACCACAGCACCGTCGTAATGCAGGGAAAAGTCGCCGCAAACCCGCCAAAAACTCACCGCAAAACCCAGGCGAATGCACACTGAAACCCTCAAAAATATCTGGATTAACCCCGCTGAACACGCCGGAGAAACCCGAGCAGGAGCCGATCACAGCGCAGAGCAGTCGCCGGGAAAAACCCGACACCGCAGGCGAATGGAGTGAAAAAAACCAAAAACATTACGCTTGAATGTTTGAAAAGTGAAACGCTGTTTGCAAAGAAACTACTGAGCGAAAATGTCTGAAATTTACATTTAAGATCCAATGAATGATAATAAAAAGGTCTGTTACAGAAAAAAGAAAAAACGATTTAAAAACAAAGAAAACAGAAAAAAAATGTTTGCAAAAAATGCCGAAAAAATCTAAAAATAAATACTTTTTACTGCAGAATATTGAAATAAACGGTTTATTAGATATTGAATTAAAATGGAAATATTTTTAACATTGAAGCCCATGGGAATTGCCTGAATAAACCTGTCGAATTAAACCACCGAATGGCAGGGCATTTTGGCAACCTTTCCCTGCTGTTTTGTGTTCTCTGAATAGACCAAGCATTCCTTCTCTATGGGGATTCACTGCCCTCGAACGGACACCGTATGTGCAGGCAATTCGCCAACATTTGTCGAACTGCCTGCTCTCTGAATAGCCGAATGGCCAGGAAAGGCGTTCGGTTACCTTTCGCCAGCAATTCGGATCTCTTTGAATAACCCTGATAGTGTATTACTGGGTTATTCAGAGAGCGTGAAAAGCAGGAGAATGACTGGTGAATGACAAATTCTAGGTCAAAATAGCCGATTTGGAAAGTGAGATGAAAGGGAGAATTTTTCTGGTTTGGCTATTTTGACCTAGAATTTTTCATTCTCCAGTCATTATCCTGCTTTTCACGCTCTCTGAATAACCCTGTTAATGTCTTAATACGTGTGTTAAGTGAAGCCTGGAAACAAATGGAAATGCTGTGATTCAGTCCTTTAATAAATAAATAAATCTGTGAAAATAACTGGTGTTAGCGTGATTTATATCGAAGACTGCTTATAAAAGTAATCCTGTAGTTTATTAGAAGAGGGGCCAACCGACACGTTACAAGTCACACCAATTAGGCCTATCCAAAGGTATACGCCTCCGTTTCAACTGTTGTCTGGGAAATTATGCATTGTACTAAACACCATGGGACCCACATTTTGGTAAAGCAGACAGTTAAAAGGGTAACATAGGGTTAAAAGAAGAGGGAAGGGAAACGAGGAGTTATACCTTAAACACTCTTGACCCCATCCGCACCCCCCTCTCATTTTAACCCTTTAGTTTTCTTGAAAAACGTAACTTGTCCAGCGCTGGTTCTCCTTTTCAGCCCTGCAGGACGTGCCATGGTGTTGTAAAGCTTGCTGTAAAACTTACTCTAACTTTTAAAACGTATACCTTTTTTAACTAAAGTAAAAGTCGCAGAAAGCTGGATACTGCAGCTAATCCAGCGGCTTTCAATGCTGAAAGACTCCTGTTCCAAGCAGGGCTAACGGAATTTTGGGAGTTGTACAATGGACCCACACGTAGGCTGCAATTGTAAAGTTTTGATGAAAGAAATTGTAGGGGCAAAGGGTGCTCTGGACCTACACTGAATGTTACTCCACACTGCCCCAGGGGTATGTTTGACACCAGAAACACAGAGAATAATGTAAAAAAGCGTAGCCCTTAGGCACGTAGAGCTTATGTATCGGATGATCTACCGATAATTTTAGTTGAATTTATGCACAATGATAATTAAAACATAAAAGTCCTCCTATATATTAGCCATAGGGTTAGTGCATATATGATGGCTTATAGTTCCCCAAAATTCAAAGGGCCATTTATGTTTATTTATTCTTTTTTGTTGAAGAGTCAGGACATATAGGTCAGATTTTCAAGTGTCCTCTTTGTTGTCCCCCAAATGTTGTATTGGTGGAATCTTCTATATATAGCAGGTTCAGCGGGGCTTCTAAATGTTCTGTAGGGTGTATAGAAAAAGGAAAGACCATTGCGCAGTATTCAGCAAAAGTGGCCCCTATTTGTTCCTCTGGGGGGTACTTACAGAATTCAGAGCCCCTGTCCTGGCTCTGAGGAAATCCCGCGTGTAGGGTATTATATGGCAACCCTTAGCCCTCTTGGTAATCCTCCATCAACCCGATCAGATCGTCAGTGGAGTAAAGGAAAATAAAAATCCACCCTCTGGTGGGTTAAAGAGAATTTTATTCTTATGTAAAATGAATATAAAATGATAATAAAAGCACTCTTAGTGCTGCTGAAACGCGTTTCGCCGAGTTATTCGGCTTCATCAGTCAGTCAATTGTAAAGTTTTCACTGTATGTTGCACATTATTGACTAAAGTACTAAATGTATCTTGAAGTGCAATTTCTCACCCTGCACTCAGCTGATTCAGCCCCATAAACCTCCCCATGCAGCAGCGAGCAGATAAGACTGGTCATGCTGCATAGTGCCCCTTTACTTCGAAATGAATGCTGTTGAGGAGCACATGGTAGAGATGCATACAGGCTTTTTAGAACCCAGGAATACGATTGGACCCCAGATTGCCACACAGGACTAAAGGGACGCTATATTTTTGCTGCCCTCCCTTTTTGCACTTAAATAATTGGGTAGTTGCCAGATTATGAAAGGGATGTGTGTATAAAGCCATATACCCTAAAGCGTGGGCGCCTATAAAGTTATATATCGTTTTTACCAATGGATGCAGTTATAATGATAAGTAAGTGATATGATGCCGCCCTGGGATAAAAAACACAGAAAAAACAACCAAAATCTGTGCTAAACAAAGATGAGGGAGGTGTAGCAGGTATCCCTGACAGCGCATCAATAGAGCAAAACACTGGAATGCAATTGAAACATCTGCATATGCATATATACAGTCAGGTCCAGAAATATTGGGACATCGACACAATTCTAACATCTTTGGCTCTATACACCACCACAATGGAGTTGGAATGAAACAAACACAATGTGCTTTAACTGCAGACTGTCAGCTTTAATTTGAGGGTATGTACATCCAACTCAGGTGAACGGTGTAGGATTTACAGCAGTTTTTTATCTTCCACTTTCACGGACTGCTATACGCACTATTGCACTCAATTGAAATATTGGACATTTTTCGCACTTTTTGTGCATGTCCATCGGATTAGCATTGGACATTTAATTTGTGCACTTTATTGATAATTATCTACAGGTTTCTACGTATCCTCTTATATGCACTATTGCACTAAGCCCTGTTGTTTTTATTGTTTTAAGGCACCGCTGCACTTTACTGTTTTGTTGCACTTTATTTCACTATTGTGCCTACTGTTGAGGCACTTTATTTCATCATATATATATGCAAATGCTTCAATTGCATTCTAGTGTTTTGCACTACTGATGCGCTGTCAGGGATACCTGCGACACCTCCCTCACAGTTGTCAGATTATGCCTGTCGATGATTGTGTGAGTGGAGGAAACTTCAGCGCTTCACACAGCAATATCTGGCTAAGGACAGGATGGCACAATGATGAATGAAAGGAAATGGGACAATCATGCAATGGTGCAATTTCACCAGCCCCGGAACCCTTGGGATGCCCTGTAATCCCCTTGTTTGTCCAATCCAGGCCAGATCTTACCCTTCTCTGATCCATTCCTCTCATTCTATATCCTTATCTGGTCCAGGACATCCCTGCAGCTTGCCATGTTTATGGCTACCTGCCCTCCAGAGCACAGACCAACTCCCTATGTAATGGCGGTACTTCCTCTTAGGAGCGCTCTGCATTCGGTGCCGGATTTTCATCTCAGGAGCCTATAGGCAAAGAAATGTGAAGCACCCCTAACCCCCTCCCCCAACAACAAAAAATTGTCAAAGTGATTTTTAACTCCTTAGGGACCGCTGACGTACCATGTACGTCCTGCCCACGGGTCTCCCTTAGACCCGTGGACGTACATGGTACATCAGCGGGCTCCTAACCTCCCTTCCGCCGATACTCACCTCCCTTGACGGCTCCCACGGCGTGTTTGGCAAACTGGAAGCTTGCCCTGTCGTTTCCTGGGGGCCGGCACACTGCGTGATGACGTCATCGGCAGGCGCCGGTATGTAAAATTCAGGAACCCTAAAGCGATGCAAGTTGCACCGCTGGAAAGGTGAGAGTCTCCCCTTTTCAGTGGTGTACAGCATTAACCAGTTCGCTGCCGTATCGCGATTCGGCACCAATCAGCGCCAGATCGCAATTCAAACCTGGAGGTGGCTAACCTCCTAGATGTCAGCCAAGCCTCCGGTTCCCCCTACCCACTGACATCCTCACCAGATGTGTGAGGATGTCAGTGGGCCAGTTAACCCCTAGCTGCCAAGTGGAGATGAGGGGGATCCTTTGGATCCCCTTATCTCTCAATCCATGGCAGCTAGAGGGTCATGTTTGACATCATTGGAACATACATTTGCATGAATGGGATTCTTTTTTAACACTTTCACTGCTGAGCCATTCACTCCCATTTGCTGAGCTCACTTTGACCATTTTTTGAACATGACTAGGTTTGGTGTAAAAATTAAATAATTAAAAAATAAAGAAATAATAATAAAAAAAATAAAAAATAGTTTTTAATTATTTTTTGTCTGTTTTTTTTTTTTTGTTAAATAGGACCTAGGCGCACATAGGTGAACTGGCTCAGCAGCAGTGAAGGGGTTAAAAAACAAAAACATGTAAAAATTGGGTATTTCTATTCTCGGGACAAAATTTTTAAACTATTTAGCTTGGGTCTTTTTTGGTGGTTGTAGATTTTGGGGATTAAATTGAAAAAATTGTGGTTTTACCCTTTTTTTCATCATATTTCATTTTTTTTTTTTTTTATAGTAAATTATAGGATATGATGGAAATAATGGTATTTTTAGAAAGTCCATTTAATGGCGGGAAAAACCGTGTATAATATGTGTGGGTTGCATAAACGAGTAAGGCTAGGGTCAAACGAAAGCATTTTTACACGCGAACGTAAAAAGTGCGTCGGAACGAATTGACGTATTTTTTTTCACGGAATTCGCGAAAACGGTCATACGATGCGCATTTTTTCGTGCGTGATTTCTTTCGGATCGTCAATAAAACTCTTTTTGCGTCTGGACGTTATGTAGGCTGGACATTAGCAGTGTCTGACATCTCCTAATCACGCAAACACGCCGCTATGCGCAGCTGCGCACTCTGTACGTCCGTACTAGCGGTTCGGCGTTCTCGAGAAAATGCGTTCGTTTTCCACTTGCGTTGCGCGGCCGGACTTCGTGCGACCGTACTTCGTATATTGGCCTTCATTGCCCGTCATTTGCTGCTAGGGCGGCCGTGATTAAGTGCGCCAGAACGCACGTTAAAAGTGCGCTGGTCTGACCCCAGCCTAAGAGGAAAATTTGACCTAAACCCTAACAGCGCAGAAACGTAAAAACAGCAGCGGGCACTAAAGGACGGATTTGCGTAAAACCGCCCAGTCCCTAAGGGTTTAAAATTTTCGTTTTGGGGCAAACTTAAAAAAGCATGGTAGTAAAAAAAAAAAAAAAAATAGAAACCAGTCTCTCTACTCAAATCAAGAGAAGAGGCAGAATCTGTTGCCTTAGTTGAGTTAGTGCAGCGGCATTGTTTGTTTTATAAGTAAGAGCATATTTTGCCTTTGCCATAGAACAGAGGAAATTCTTTTTTTTACTTTTACTGCATTGCTCAGATTTCAAAATCCACAGAACAGGGAATTCAACATGATTAGCTTCATTGCTTTTAGAGACACAACACATTGGATTGACAACTTCGTAAGGAACCAAAATCAGAGTTTTTAGCTTTATTATTGCACTTGTACACAAATGCGGTTTTGCGCACTGTTCCCTACCTGGGCGGCTGCGTAAACACGGAGTATTCAGGAAACTTCATGTATAAAACTTTACAAGAAACAAGGTTGTCATTTGTGCTTATTCCGCCTAGGAAGCCAGACCGACGTGGGACCCCAGCCAGAGCGGGGAGTATAGGACCATGACTTACATAGTACGTCCTTGGCCCTTAATGGGAATTATCCCCATGATGTACGATGTCAGTGGTCCTTAAGGGGTTAAATGCGAAGCCCACATGCCAAGCACCCTCTTTCAAGGTGGGTCTTAACCTAATGAAACCAAAGGTTGCTTTACAGGCAACCACATGTCCTGCTGCTTCTCAGCTAAGAGACAGAATGGTTGGTTTATATGTATCCCCTCACCAATAATAATAATGAGGTATAACTCTACTGATTATTTTAGTTGCATAGAAAAAAAATGTTCTCTGAAAACGAAAATACCAGTTTAAAAAGAATTTTATCAAACCACTATATAGCCTCGTCACCATTTGACATTATATTTATTATGTCTAATAAAGTAAGACATTTGCATGTGTTTTTCCTCCTCCTTAAGCACATTATTTTTCATTACTTCATTTTTCACCTATTTTCTTTTCCAAGAAGCCATTTTTCATACGGCGATGAGAGCACATTGTAAAATGCATCATATGACAGAAAGTGAAATGTACGCAACAAGTTCACTTTGAGTTTGTTCTAGCGGTGGTCTTAAGATTCCTCAATTTGGTGTGTCTTTGAGAATGAGCATGAAGGTAATTTGACATACAGGTTGAGCACCCCTTATCTGGAATTATAAAATTTGGAGAACTCTGAAATCATACCGAACTATGGGTGCTCCGGACACCTGCGGCCTCTTGGGAACCTGGTTCAAGAGCGCTGCAGCAAGCCGTGGAAAATGCTAGGATTCTCTGGGCAACCCAGCTTGTGACATGCTGCCCGGAGTCACATGGACTCCAAGCATCATGTCCTGGAAGAAACGCCTCATAACACTCTCAATGTGTGTACCCATTGGGAGTTACAGCTCTCCTGTCACAATTCCCTTCCTCTAAGGCTGGGGTCAGACGAACGCAGTGCGAACGTGCGTTGAGCCGCACTTTATTACGGCCGTAGTAGCAGCAAATGACGGCCAATATACGAAGTACGGCCACATGAAAGTTGGGCCGCACAACGCAAGTGGCAAACAAACGCATTTTTTCGAGAACGTGGAACCGCTAGTACTGATGCACAGAGTGCGCTGCGTCGGCATAGCGGCGTGTGTGCGTGATTAAGAGACGTCAGACGCTGCACATGTCCGGCCTACATCACGTCCATTTGTTTTTCATAGCTCCATCATAAAATACGACCAAAATTGTACATCGTATGACCGCTATCGCGTCTTCCGTGGAAAAAATGCGTTCGGACACATCAATGCACTTTTTGACGGTAGACGTGAAAAATGCGTTCGTCTGACCCTAGCCAAAGACAGTGGTTCCCAACCGCGGTCCTCAAGTACCCCCAACAGGCTAGGTTTTCCAGTTATCTGAAGCACAGCACAGGTGATATGATTTGCTGCTCAGTGATTACAGGATTCAGTCTGCATTTCCCCAAGGTGATCCTTAAAACTTGGCCTGTTAGGGATACTTGAGGACCGCGGTTTGGAACCACTGCTCTAAATGATCAGATTCTGAAATCTGGAAGAATCCGAAATCTACAAAGCTCGGGGGCCTTCATTTCTTTTTGATAATCTTTTTGCGTCTCTCGTTCTAGAATGATCGAGGAAGCCTTATATTTTATGAAACTGCAGTAGAGAAAAAGTAAATATAACAGATTTATGGATTTATATGTGTACACTAACTTATAATGTAACAGCGAACACATATTTGTTTAAAACTCAAACAATGCTGGCGAAAACATTAGAGTGATGTTTCAGTGGGCATTAAATGGAGATCAAAAATCCCTTGGGATCAAGAAAACACACATTAAACTATTCTAAGAAAAATACTCGGAAAAGGATTTCTTGGAAAAAGCAAATAGCTGATAAATAGAGGGAATTAAAAGGAATGGTGATTAAATACATTCGCATTTCTTTCTTTATTTGACATTTAAACATTTGGAAATAAACCTAATGTTAAATGGTGAAGAGGCTAAACAGAAGCTTGTCTAACCAAGGCTGCAGCAACCTTGCATCATGTTGGATAAAAATCCTTTTTCCGAGTTTTCTGGGAATTTATTTCTATACAAGTGAAATAATCAAGTTAAAGTGAAATCCCTTGGGGTTTTGGTTTCTTAAGACGTTATCAATCCGATATATTGTATCACTGAAATCAATGAAGCAAATCGTGATTGATTCCCTGTTCGGCGGTTGTTGACTTCTGAGCAACGATCCACTTAAATTCTGCTTGAGAACTCGCTGCTCGGTTTCGTGTGATGTGACTTCAGCTTTCAATGAAAGCCTGGGACTCCAGAGAAAGTCAGATTCTACTCCCGAATCTCTCTAATAATGATTAGCTTCGTCAATAAATTTAATGTCAGAAACTGTCACAGCTGAAAAACTGGTTCCTCCTTCTCTTTAATATCTTATTCTTCAAAAGTTAAGTACTGCGCTAGATTTCTCCGAAAAAACGTAACCTAGCACTCCTACCCATCATGTATCTTAATGGAATAATTACAATTTATTTGGTTCTAATGTACTTTTACATAAAAGGGAAACTATAGGGCTAAACCGCGAAGTGGTAGGAAATAGAGGTCTTAGACATTAACCCCTTTTGATCCCTTCCCACTCCCATTTTAACTCTGTGGTTTCCTGTATGAACTCACCCCTATCCAGTGCTGGTCTCTGGAGGATATTGCATGCTTCCAGCTCAGTATGTCATGTAACCACAGCGGGGGGGGGGGGGGGGTGCAGGGTGCTCCAGCCAATCCAGTGGCTCTCGGTGCATGAAGGCTTTGACACCATTAGATGGGGCTGGTATCCCAAGTACTCCAAGGACAGGAAACCTCAACTAAGGTTCTGGGTAAGACCAAGTCCCTGAATTTGGATGGCTGAATTAGCCCTCTGACGTCCCATCAGAGAGGAGCAGGGAGCTTGGTGCAGTGTGACCATGCAGATAAAATAGATTGCTCACACTGATTGATGGTAAAAGGTTTTGCTGTGAAAGCCAACAAGTAAACATATTGTGGGGAGGATGAAAAGTGGGAATTCAATCTATACTATATATAGTTTGCTAAACTCTATCCATTTAGGTTGTCTTCAAACCTACAGCCATGCGCCATTGAGTGATAAAATGAGGTAGAACTCCTATATACATACAGGCAGGTTATTCAAAGAGAATCGAAAAGTCACCGCACGTTTGGTGACTTATCGTTCCCTGCGATCCTAGTTCGCCGACCCTGCGGTGTATTCAGCAAGCACCACAGGGCCCCCCGTACTGCAGGGAAAAGCCGCCGTACGCCGCTAAAACAACTCAACCCCACCGAACACGCCAGAGAAACCAGACTAGCCGCCAATCACAGCACAGAGCAGCCGCCGGAAAAATTCGACATGCAGATGAATGAGGTGAAGAAAAAAAAAAAAACAGTACGCTTGAAAGTTTGAAAATTTAACCACGGTTTGCAAAAAAAAAATACTGAACGAAAATGCCTGGAATTTACATATAAGATCCAATGAATTATAATAAAAAGGGCTGTTACAGAAAAAAGAAAAAGCAATTAAAAAAAAAACAACGGAAAAATCCTAAAAAGTCTATTAAATAAAGAGACTTTTTACTGCAGATTATGATATTAAACGGTTTATTAAATATTGATGTAAAACGGGAATATTTTTAACATTGAAGCCTATGGGATTCGCCTGAATAATAATGCTGGATGAAACCACCGAACAGCAGGGCATTTCGGCAACTTTTCACTGCTGGTTTTGTGTTCTCTGAATAGATGAAGCATTGCTTCTCTATGGGGATTCACTGCCCTCGAACAGGCACCGAACAGGCACCGTATGTGCAGGCAATTCGCCAAGATTTGGCGAACTGCCTGCTCTCTGAATAGCCGAATGGCCAGGAAAGGTAACCGAACGCTGAATTTCAGTGTTCGGCGTTACCTTTCGGCCACAATTCGGATAACCCCCATACATACACATTAATGCGCCCAGTTGCAACTCTATACCCTGACCTTGTACATGGACATACCTGTGTATAGTGTGGTAACACAGGCTTCATAAAAATATAAATTTGGTTGTAATGTGCAATGTCTAGTTATGAATGGGGGAAAACTTACTCAAATTGTTAATAAGTTTTAAGGTTTTTTTGTACTGCACTCAAAAACTTACGGCAAAGCACTCGGGAATCCTATAGCACCACGATCACTCCCACATCGCCACTAGGGATGAGCCGAACACCCCCCGAGTTCGGTTCAGGCCCGAACCCGAACTTCCCATTTGTTCGGGTCCGAACCCGAACCCCCATGCAAGTCAATGGGGCTGAAAATTCGTTTTTTTAGAGTGCCCCCAAGAGGGCATATATGCTACATATTTGCCATAAAAGGTGTATGGGGGTCCGGGTAGTGCCCTGGGGGACAGGAAACCAGGACAAAAAGTTAAAAAAAAAGTTTTTAAAGGGACAGTGAGTTTTCCATGAAATAAGGGTTAAAAATAAAAACGAAAAATTCCTTCAAATATCGTGCCTAGGAAGTCCCCATAACCTGCCCGTGAAGTGGCGGATTTCTAGGATGTATATAAATATGTAAAAACCAAAAAATGACATTTCAAATGTCGGTAAATGCTTTTCCTTTAATCTATCCATAAACAACTGCTTGGGGCGGCAGTCTGTATGAAAAGAGGAGACATTTTCGTACACGCAGAAAAAGTTTACTGATTTTTTGGCGGTGAAAAGCAGGAGAATGACTGGAGAATGGAAAATTCTAGACCAAATAGCCGATTTGGAAAGTGAGATAAATGGGAGAATTTTTCTGGTTCGGCTATTTTGACCTAGAATTTTCCACTCTCCAGTCATTCTCCGGAGTTTCACCTTTCTCTGAATAACCCTGTCATGGTTATTCAGAGAGCGGTGAAGAGCAGGAGAATGACTGGAGAATGGAAAATTCTAGGTCAAAATAACCAAACCAGAAAAATTCTCCCATTTAGGCTAGGGTCAGACTAGCGAATTTTTAACGTGCGTGATTTGGAGACGTCAGACCCTGCTCATGTCCGGCCAACATAACGTCCAGACACCCAAAGTTTCCTGGTTTGGATCCGTAAAAAAATCACGCACGAAAATGCGCATCGTATGACCGTTTTCGCGCAATCCGTGAAAAAGTATGGCAATGCGTTCGGATGCACTTTTTGACGGTCGCTGCGAAAAATGCGTTAGTCTGACCCTAGCCTTATCTCCCTTTCCAAATCGGCTATTTGGTCCAGATTGTTCTCTTTTCCTGCCATTCTCCTGGTTTTCACCTTTCTCTGAACAACCCCGAGAGAGAGGTGAAAGCCAGGAGAACTAGCAGGAGAAGAGAACAATCTAGACCAAATAGCTAATTTGGAAAGTGAGTTAAATGGGAGAATTTTTCTGGTTTGGCTACTTTGACCTAGAATTTTCACTTCTCCAGTTATTCTCCTGCTTTTCACCGCTCTCTGAATAACCCTGTGAATGTTTAATCCCGAGGTGAAAAATAACATTGCTTTAGATTTTTTTCAAACACCAGTTAACCACTTGGCTGCTATGGATGCGGTCAGCGCGTCCAGCCAAGTGGTTCTCCTGTGCTATGGACACGCTGAGCGCGTCCATGCACAGGAGGCAGCAATCCGCCGGATTCTGGCGGATTGCTGCGCCCCCCGGTGCGGGCTGACATCTTGCACTCTGGGACCCCGGCGGAGCAATTAGATGTCATCGCGGTGGCGCGATGACATCTAATTCAGGCGCGCCCCCCCCCACATGTGCGGAGGAAGCGCCTGAAAGGGAGGGGGGAGGTCCTTCGGACCTCTCTCCCTCCCGATCGCCGGGGGGGCAGAGGGTTAATCCAGGCACCGTTTGGAAGGGCACAGCCTCCCCTTCCAAACGGTGGCTGTGATTAACCCCTGGGGAGCCGGATCACGAATCGGCGCTGAAAAGCGCCGGATCATGATCCTCTCCTGGAGCTGGCCGACATCTTGGATGTCGGCCAAGCCTCCAGGAACTCCCCTGAGGACTGGCGTCATCATGCATAGCACGATGACGCCAGTCCCGGAGTTAACCCCTAGCTGCCACCAATGGTGGAGATAGGAGGTTCATTGGAACCCCCTATCTCCCGATCCGTAGCAGCTAGGGATTAATGTTTGATATCGTTGGATCGGCCAGAGCATGGCCTTTCCAAGGATACTAAACATGAGCATGAAAAATGTTTTTTTTAAAAAAAATAAAAATAAAAAAATATATATATTTAAAAAAAAAAAAATCGAAAAAAAAAAAAAAAAGTTTTTTGGTTTGTTTTTGTTTTGTTAATGCAGCAATATTGTTCCCATTTCAATTATAATGTGAACAATAATGCTGCACTAACGATTTTTGTATGCGGTGCGTTTGTTAAAAAAAGCAAAATTTTCGCCAAAAAAAAATGTAACGAGACCCCAATTTCTAATTTTTTTTAACAAGCGCACCCCATACAAAATATAACCGCAAACGATCGCATGTTAAAATGTGAAAAAAAACACTTTACACATAATAAATTATTGAAAATTCTAATTTTATTGCATTTTTTGTTATAATATACAGACCTGACATAACGTATACATATAATAATGACATATTATGAATCTGCCAAGTCTGCCGGAAAGAACGATATATAATATGTCTGGGTCATATAGCAAAATATGGCTACAAAACGCGGTTAAACATGATGAGCGAAAGCGGTAAAAATGACCTCAGCACAGAGGTGTGAAAAGCCTCAGCAGCGAAAGGGTTAAATGCATATTAGGATGTTTTAGGAGGGAAATTAATTCTCAAATCTCAATCAGAAACAGACACCACCCCACCCCCTCAATATATTGTACAATGTATCAAATTGATTACCAGACTGAAAACACCTGGTGTTATGCCCGTTTGTGAACAGAGGTCATTAAGGCTAGGGTCAGACGAACGCATTTTTATGTTGTCTGTGAAAAAGTGCGTTCGAACGAATGGACGCATTTTTTCACGGAATACGCGATAGTGGTCATACTATGCGCATTTTCGTCCGTGATTTTGTACGGATCATCAATAAAACACTTTTTGCGTCTGGACGTTATGTTGGCCGGACATTAGCAGCGTCTGACGTCTCCTAATCACGCACACACGCCGCTAGCGGACGCAGCGCACTCTGTACGTCAGTACCTGCGGTTTCACGTTCTCGAAAAAATGCGTTCATTTTCCACTTGCGTTGCGCAGCCGGACTTTTGTGCGACCGTACTTCGTATATTGGCCGTCATTGCCTGGCACTTGCTGCTAGTGCGGCCGTGATTAAGTGCGGCTGCACGCGCGTTCGCACTGCCTCAGTCTGACCCTAGCCTTAGAGTTGATAATCTTTCCACGTACACATTAGTTTTTAATTCAATATCTAATGAACCGTTGCTTATAATATTCTGCAGTAAAGAGTCTCTTTATTTCTAGATTTTTTTTGTATTTTTTTAAGCATTTTCTATACTTTTTTCAAAATTTCTTTTTTTTTTTCGAACCCGAACCGAACACGCCCAGAAAGTTCGAAATTCGCGAACTTTCGAACTGCCAAAGTTCGGGTCGAACTCCGAACCGTCCGAACCCGAACAGCTCATCCCTAATCGCCACCTCCTTATGGTCTCTGTGACCAATAAAACATAAATAGTAAATGGGGAGTACATCAAAATATATACACTTCATAGTGCAGTATAACAAGTCCATAGAAATATGAACACCCTAAGTCATCAGTCACAGGAGGAAATTAAAATCTAGGCACTTCAACGGTACTACTTTGCAGCTCCTCCCACCGCGTCTCCGCTTCTGGTACCATCTACCACTGTCAGGAACATTAGACAGGCCTCTTCAGGATACACAGGAAATATATTCATTAGCAACAAAGTGGAACAATAAAATACAATAGAATAAAACATGTCCTAAATTAATAATCCAGTGTGTTTCATCTTAATATTTAAAATACTTCATCAGTCTTAAATAGGGAATTCGCTCTTGGGATAAAACATCATTTTGCCTCTTTATAGATCAATTTTAAGATATCACCTTTAATATGCCGTGCAAGTTTGGGCACCTGTTCTGAAAAATAAAGGCGGGCAGCTTATAAACAGAATCTGAAGACTTAAGTAAATGGAAGCTTTAAGTTATGAAGAAAAGCTAACAAAGTTAAACCAGTTTAATTTTGAGAACTGAGCCTTAAATCTGATAACTCTATATAAATATATACGGGGCCATTATAAACCATTGTCTGAAACCTAGTCATTACTATGACTATACAGGGTCAAACTTTTAGACTGGACAAAAGGAAATTCAACCTAAAGCATAGGAAAGGTTTTTTTTTCCATTGAGAACATAAACTGTGGAAATCTCTGCCTGTTGAGGTGGTTGGATCAGAGTCTTTACAGACTTTTAAACAATGACTGGATGATGCAGTTCCTCCACTATATTTCCAGAGGGAACAAAGTTCCCTTTCTGCCTTTCTATGTACAGTCAGGTCCAGAAATATTGGGACATCGACACAATTCTAACATCGTTGGCTCTATACACCACCACAATGGAGTTGGAATGAAACAAACACAATGTGCTTTAACTGCAGACTGTCAGCTTTAATTTGAGGGTATGTACATCCAACTCAGGTGAACGGTGTAGAATAGGACTTACAGCAGTTTGCAGATGTGCCTCCCACTTGTTAAGGGACCAAAGGTAATGGGACAGAATAATAATCATAAATCAAACTTTCACTTCTTAACCCCTTCACTGCTGAGCCATTTCACGTCTTAAAAAAACACGTTTTTCTTTTTTTTATTATTATTTTTATTCTTTACTTTAAATATGGTCATGTTTGATATCATTGGAAAGGCCATGCTGCAAACAGTCAGAAGATATCGGGGTTCAGAGGAACCCCCTATCCTTCCTTAGGAGTCAATAAGGACGCTCCCCACATGTCCTCAGCAGTGAAAGGGTTAATACTTGGTTACAAATCCTTTGCAGTCAATCACAGCCTGAAGTCTGGAATGCATAGACGTCACCAGACGTTGGGTTTCATCCCTGGTGATGCTCTGCCAGGCCTCTACTGCAACTGTCTTCAGTTCCTGCTTGTTCTTGGGGCATTTTCCCTTCAGTTTTGTCTTCAGCAAGTGAAATGCATGCTCAATGGGTTTCAGGTCAGGTGATTGACTTGGCCATTGCATAACATTCCACTTCTGTCCCTTCAAAAACTATTTGGTTGCTTTTGCAGTATGCTTTGGGTCATTGTCCATCTGCACTGTGAAGTGCCGTCCAATGAGTTCTACAGCATTTGGCTGAATGTGAGCAGAAAATATTGCCCAAAACACTTCAGAATTCATCCTGCTGCTTTTGTCAGCAGTCACATCATCAATAAATACAAGAGAACCAGTTCCATTGGCAGCCATACATTCCCACGCCATGACACTACCACCACCATGCTTCACTGATGAGGTGGTATGCTTAGGATCATGAGCAGTTCCTTTCCTTCTCCATACTCTTCTCTTCCCATCACTCTGGTACAAGTTGATCTTGGTGTCATCGGTGTCCATAGGATCTTGTTCCAGAACTGTGAAGCCTTTGTTAGGTGTTGTTTGGCAAACTCTAATCCGGCCTTCCTGTTTTTGACGCTCACCAATGGTTTACATCTTGTGATGAACCCTCTGTATTCACTCTGGTGAAGTCTTCTCTTGATTGTTGACTTTGACACACATACACCTACCTCCTGGAGAGTGTTCTTGATCTGGCCAACTGTTGTGAAGGGTGTTTTCTTCACCAGGGAAAGAATTCTTCGGTCATCCACCACAGTTGTTTTCCGTGGTCTCCCAGGTCTTTTGGTGTTGCTGAGCTCACCGGTGCATTCCTTCTTTTTGACAATGTTCCAAACAGTTGTTTTGGCCACACCGAATGTTCTTGCTATCTCTCTGATGGGTTTGTTTTGTTTCTACAGCCTAATGATGGCTTGCTTCACTGATAGTGACAGCTCTTTGGATCTCATCTTGAGAGTTGACAGCAACAGATTCCAAATGCAAATAGCACACTTGAAATGAACTCTGGGCCTTTTATCTGCACATTGTAATTGGGGTAATGAGGGAATATCACACACCTGGCCATGGAATAGCTGAGAAGCCAATTGTCCCATTACCTTTGGTCCCTTAACAAGTGGGAGGCACATCTGTGAACTGCTGTAAGTCCTACACCGTTCACCTGAGATGGATGTACATACCCTCAAATTAAAGCTGACAGTCTGCAGCTAAAGCACATTGTGTTTGTTTCATTCCAACTCCATTGTGGTGGTGTATAGAGCCAAAGATGTTAGAATTGTGTAGATGTCCCAATATTTCTGGACCGGACTGTATATATATATATACAGTCAGGTCCAGAAATATTGGGACATCGACACAATTCTAACATCTTTGGCTCTGTACACCACCACAATGGAGTTGGAATGAAACAAACACAATGTGTTTTAGCTGCAGACTGTCAGCTTTAATTTGAGGGTATGTACATCCATCTCAGGTGAACGGTGTAGGACTTACAGCAGTTCGCAGATGTGCCTCCCACTTGTTAAGGGACCAAAAGTAATGGGACAGAATAATAATCATAAATCAAACTTTCCTTTCTTAATACTTGTTTGAAAATCCTTTGCAGTCAATCACAGCCTGAAGTCTGCAATGCATAGACATCACCAGACGCTGGGTTTCATCCCTGGTGATGCTCTGCCAGGCCTCTACTGCAACAGTCTTCAGTTCCTGCTTGTTCTTGGGGCATTTTCCCTTCAGTTTTGTCTTCAGCAAGTGAAATGCATGCTCAATGAGATTCAGGTCAGGTGATTGACTTGGCCATTGCATAACATTCCACTTCTGTCCCTTCAAAAACTCTTTGGTTGCTTTTGCAGTATGCTTTGGGTCATTGTCCATCTGCACTGTGAAGTGCCGTCCAATGAGTTCTGCAGCATTTGGCTGAATGTGAGCAGATAATATTGCCCGAAACACTTCAGAATTCATCCTGCTGCTTTTGTCAGCAGTCACATCATCAATAAATACAAGAGAACCAGTTCCATTGGCAGCCATACATGCCCACACCATGACACTACCACCACCATGCTTCACTAATGAGGTGGTATGCTTCGGATCATGAACAGTTCCTTTCCTTCTCCATACTCTTCTCTTCCCATCACTCTGGTACAAGTTGATATTGGTCTCATCTGTCCATAGGATCTTGTTCCAGAACTGTGAAGGCTTTGTTAGGTGTTGTTTGGCAAACTCTAATCTGGCCTTCCTGTTTTTGAGGCTCACCAATGGTTTACATCTTGTGGTGAACCTTCTGTATTTACTCTGGCGAAGTCTTCTCTTGATTGTTGACTTGCACACACATACACCTACCTCCTGGAGAGTGTTCTTGATCTGGCCAACTGTTGTGAAGGGTGTTTTCTTCACCAGGGAAAGACTTCTTCATTCATCCACCACAGTTGTTTTCCGTGGTCTCCCGGGTCTTTTGGTGTTGCTGAGCTCACCGGTACGTTCCTTCTTTTTGAGAATGTTCCAAACAGTTGTTTTGGCCACGCCTAATGTTCTTGCGATCTCTCTGATGGGTTTGTTTTGTTTCTACAGCCTAATGATGGCTTGCTTCACTGATAGTGAAGGCTCTTTGAATCTCATCTTGAGAGTTGACAGCAACAGATTCCAAATACAAATAGCACACTTGAAATGAACTCTGGGCCTTTTATCTGCACATTGTAATTGGGGTAATGAGGGAATATCACACACCTGGCCATGGAACAGCTGAGAAGCCAATTGTCCCATTACTTTTGGTCCCTTAACAAGTGGGAGGCACATCTGCAAACTGCTGTAAGTCCTACACCGTTCACCTGAGTTGGATGTACATACCCTCAAATTAAAGCTGACAGTCTGCAGTTAAAGCACATTGTGTTTGTTTCATTGCAACTCCATTGTGGTGGTGTATAGAGCCAAAGATGTTAGAATTGTGTCGATGTCCCAATATTTCTGGACCTGACTGTATATACACACAGCAAAATACGCCAGCACTCCAGGATTTTCCAAAAATAGTTGATTTATTGTATAATTTCTTCCATAAAATCGACGTTTCGGCTCCTAATACGGAGCCTTCATCAGGACAAATGAATACAAAATAAGTTCAAAACACCATATAAATAAGCATACCACTTACCAATTAAGGATCATGTTCCAATTAACCTCCCACCGGGTGTATGGTGATTCCAGCGTGTGATGATTCCGGCGTGTGTACCAGGCCTGCGCCAATGCCTGGCGCCGGCCAATGACCACACACGCGTTGTCACGGTGACCACAATGCTCGCCAAAGGTTCCGGCGCGTATACCAGGCCAGTGCGCCTGCGCCAATACCTGGCGCCGGCCAATGACCCCACACGCATTGTCACGGCGACCAAAAATGCCCGCCAAGGACGCGCAGCGCCGGCCAACTTCAAGCTGTGGCTCCACCAAACCCGGGGGCAGTAACTGGAAAATGCTCCACAAAGATACATAATACCACCCAACACCAATGATCTTCAATAAAAACAGTACGCTACAATAGCTGCAGATCCGCACTTCTTAACACAATATTTAACACACTTTTAAACAAATAGCTGGTTAGTTCCATACATGCTCCTACCATTATATTTATTAATCCAATTAAGTTACTCCCGGAGATCCCCACTATCAAGTAAATGCTGAATATACATTTCTCTCATTAAGACCATGGGGATATACAGTGTTAAGCCTATGGATCCATTGTGACTCCCTCTGGAGAAGAATTAAAGCCCTATCTCCCCCCCCCCGTTTTAATGGTGGAATATGGTCTATCGCCAAAAACTTTTACGGAGGACAACGGATGACCCAACTCAAGAAAATGTCTCGCTACCAGTTTATCTGATACCCCATCCCTGTAGGCCGTTCTAATGTTAGACCTGTGGTTTCGGATTCTCTCACAGAGTTGGGTACTGGTCTTACCTATATATGCAAGCCCACAAGGACACAATATTTCATAGATTACATAATCCGTTTTACACGTAATCAAATGTCTAATAAAAAACCGTTTGCCTGTGTGAGGATGGCGGAATTCCTTAGAAGGAATCATATGGCTGCAAGTGACGCAACCCAGACATCTCTTGCAGCCCCAGTTCTGGAATCGTGCTGACTTCTGTTCATAGCTTTGAACAGGATCAGTCCGAACCAACAGATCCTTTAAATTACGATTGTTTTTGTAACAGAACATTGGTTTATTTCTAAATCCTGCTGGTAAGGTCCGATCCCTCTCCAGTACCGACCAATTTCTTTTTACAACAGATGTAATTTTATCAGAAGCCGTGTCGCACGTAAGGGGAAATTTAAATCTATTGGTTTGAGCTTTTATCTCTTTAGGGGTTCTAGCCCGTGCTAGAGCATCTGTTAATAAATCTCGGGAATAACCACGATCCACGAATCTCTGATACATACAAAGGATCTGTTGCTCCCTTGTGGCCTCATCACTGTTGTTTCTTAGAACCCTTAAAAATTGTGCATGTGGTAAGGAACGTTTGGAGTGCTCAGGATGTGCACTACTCATGTGAAGTAATGTGTTTCGGTCAGTAGGTTTGGAAAACAAGGAATAATGTAACTGATTATCCTTTTTGAATATTTTTACATCCAAAAAATTAATCGATAGCTCATCAACTTCACTGGTGACCTTGATAGGTGTATCAAGGCCATTAATGTATGTTTCAATCTCCTGAGCTTCTCCAATAGTCCCCCACCATATCACAAAGATGTCATCTATAAATCTGATGTAATCGACAATTTTATCTGAGAATCGATCAAGGATATTCTCTTTCTCAAATTTATACATGAAAGCATTAGCATACATGGGTGCCATCGCGGCTCGCGGCGACCACAATGCTCGCCAAAGGTTCCGGCGCGTATACCAGGCCAGTGCGCCTGCGCCAATACCTATAATAAATATAATGGTAGGAGCATGTATGGAACTAACCAGCTATTTGTTTAAAAGTGTGTTAAATATTGTGTTAAGAAGTGCGGATCTGCAGCTATTGTAGCATACTGTTTTTATTGAAGATCATTGGTGTTGGGTGGTATTATGTATCTTTGTGGAGCATTTTCCAGTTAGTGCCCCCGGGTTTGGTGGAGCCACAGCTCGAAGTTGGCCGGCGCTGCGCGTCCTTGGCGGGCATTTTTGGTCGCCGTGACAATGCGTGTGGGGTCATTGGCCGGCGCCAGGTATTGGCGCAGGCGCACTGGCCTGGTATACGCGCCGGAACCTTTGGCGAGCATTGTGGTCACCGTGACAACGCGTGTGTGGTCATTGGCCGGCGCCAGGCATTGGCGCAGGCCTGGTACACACGCCGGAATCATCACACGCTGGAATCACCACACACCCGGTGGAGGTTAATTGGAACATGATCCTTAATTGGTAAGTGGTATGCTTATTTATATGGTGTTTTGAACTTATTTTGTATTCATTTGTCCTGATGAAGGCTCCGTATTAGGAGCCGAAACGTCGATTTTTATGGAAGAAATTATACAATAAATCAACTATTTTTGGAAAATCCTGGAGTGCTGGCGTATTTTGCTGTGTAGATCTATCAGAGGCCATCGCTGAGCACCGGGTATTGGAGAGAAATCCAACAAGGGTGAACCGTGAGTGCATTACCTCTTTGCTTTTTTGTATATTTGTGGGACGAAGCACAGTCCAAGGTTATTGCACCGGCACCTGCAACTTGCCATTTGAGGCTCCATTATGGACATTGATCTATACCATCACGCTGCACGGGCAGTTTGGCTGTGTTAGCAATGGAGGATTTTTTGTTACAGACTGGAGCTCACGCAGAACAAGCACATACATTGCAATTCTCTGATGATGAAGCTAGTGCTATTTTATGGGCCACGTCCAGTACCCAATTGAGTTACACACGTTCTCCAAAGGACTTATTTTTTACTTTGGTCAAATTGAGGAAAAAAGAGGTTGATTTAGATCTGCATGGCCTCTTCCTCTCAGATTATCATAGGGCCAAACGAATCCCTAGAGGATTTAGAATTAATAATATACCAACCCTGGGAAGACTCAAACCACAAGTGTGCAGGGATTGGACCAGTGTTTTGAACAAATGTTCCTTAGACCTCATGTTGGTTGCTATTAAAGAGGTCAAGGACGAACTTGAAGATATTCGGCAAAAAATTTCTGTATTTGAGAGTGAACATGCCACCTGGATTGAATCAGAAGATGGTCAATGGTTAAGATCCAACAGGAGGTATTAAAGTATAAGAACGAATTGGTTCGATTCAAAATGGAGAAGTTTGAAAGGGTTAAACAGGACTATATACAACATCAAGTCTATAGGTGGCTAAGTGGGGAATCCAATAAAAGATCATTCAGGAACCCCAGGAACCGTATACGTAAACCCAAAATCCACACAGTGGATATTTCTTCAGGTGAATCAGCGTCCGAGAGAGAACCATCAGAGGAAATTAGAGGAAACTCAAAGGATTTTTTAGGAACACCGGGTGTACAGAACCAAACGGGCACTATCACGCGGAGCCGTGTGAGAAACGTGGAGGAAGGAGAGTTTCCAGAAGAGGGCGGAAGGGGAAATCGAACAGGCCACAAAGCCAAACCACCTCTCAGGAGATGATTCCGATATTTAACCTTTCGGACAGAGCCCTAACGCAAGTGGAAATAGGGCTATTGAGTAAGGGTTTATCGTTTATTCCATCTTCCAAACCGGATGATTTTCAGTGGAATATTGAACTATTTAGGTTTGGTCGAACCCTACGCCTCAAGGATTTCTTTAAGAACGATACCCCCACAGAAATTATACCAGTTTTTCGACGTAAGAGTCGGTTTGACCCGTTACCGAATCAATCAACGATCAAGACCTTTTTACACCAAGTGAAGATGGAGGTGAATCAAACCATCAAGACCCATAAATCTAAACACAGCAATGTCTCAAAACTTGAACGTGAGGCAATTAGATCGTTATCCAATGACCCGTCCATAGTCATTCGACAGGCTGATAAAGGTGGGGCGATTGTCATCTTGAACTATTCCCATTATGCCCAGGAAATGCACTCGCAATTGATGGATAGAACCACATATACGCGGTTACCAAAGGATCCGACAATTGATATTATGTCTAAATTTGAAAGAAGCCTTAGAAGGGGCCTATTGGCTGGATACATTGATGAGGATCTGTTCCAATATTTGTTGAAACCCTGTCCTAGGACTCCTGTCATTTACAGCATACCCAAAATTCACAAGAATGTGACACTTCCACCATTAAGACCTATTGTGTCAGCAGTAGGTGGGGTTATTGAACCCATTGCCAAGTGGTTGGACTTTTTGTTTAAAGATCCAGTGAAAGATATTCCAACTTGTATTAAAGATACTCGAGATTTCTTGCAGAGAATAAGGGCTGTTACGATTGATGTCAGTGATTTAGTGTTTGTAACCCTTGATGTTAGAAGCCTGTACACGGTGATCCCTCATGAAGGGGGCTTAGATGCCATGAGGGAGTTATTAGTGAACTCCGATGTATATACAGGTCCTTGCATAGAATTTGTTCTGGAGCTTCTTGATATGGCGTTGAAACATAACTATTTTAGATTCGAGAACAAGTGGTATTTACAATGCATGGGCATGTCCATGGGTGCCGCGATGGCACCCATGTATGCTAATGCTTTCATGTATAAATTTGAGAAAGAGAATATCCTTGATAGATTCTCAGATAAAATTGTCGATTACGTCAGATTTATAGATGACATCTTTGTGATATGGTGGGGGACTATTGGAGAAGCTCAGGAGATTGAAACATACATTAATGGCCTTGATACACCTATCAAGGTCACCAGTGAAGTTGATGAGCTATCGATTAATTTTTTGGATGTAAAAATTTTCAAAAAGGATAATCAGTTACATTATTCCTTGTTTTCCAAACCTACTGACCGAAACACATTACTTCACATGAGTAGTGCACATCCTGAGCACTCCAAACGTTCCTTACCACATGCACAATTTTTAAGGGTTCTAAGAAACAACAGTGATGAGGCCACAAGGGAGCATCAGATCCTTTGAATGTATCAGAGATTCGTGGATCGTGGTTATTCCCGAGATTTATTAACAGATGCTCTAGCACGGGCTAGAACCCCTAAAGAGATAAAAGCTCAAACCAATAGATTTAAATTTCCCCTTACGTTCGACACGGCTTCTGATAAAATTACATCTGTTGTAAAAAGAAATTGGTCGGTACTGGAGAGGGATCGGACCTTACCAGCAGGATTTAGAAATAAACCAATGTTCTGTTACAAAAACAATCGTAATTTAAAGGATCTGTTGGTTCGGACTGATCCTGTTCAAAGCTATGAACAGAAGTCAGCACGATTCCAGAACTGGGGCTGCAAGAGATGTCTGGGTTGCGTCACTTGCAGCCATATGATTCCTTCTAAGGAATTCCGCCATCCTCACACAGGCAAACGGTTTTTTATTAGACATTTGATTACGTGTAAAACGGATTATGTAATCTATGAAATATTGTGTCCTTGTGGGCTTGCATATATAGGTAAGACCAGTACCCAACTCTGTGAGAGAATCCGAAACCACAGGTCTAACATTAGAACGGCCTACAGGGATGGTGTATCAGATAAACCGGTAGCGAGACATTTTCTTGAGTTGGGTCATCCGTTGTCCTCCTTAAAGTTTTTGGCGATAGACCATATTCCACCATTAAAACGGGGGGCAGATGGGGCTTTAATTCTTCTCCAGAGGGAGTCACAATGGATCCATAGGCTTAACACTGTATATCCCCATGGTCTTAATGAGAGAAATGTATATTCAGCATTTATTTGATAGTGGGGATCTCCGGGAGTAACTTAATTGGATTAATAAATATAATGGTAGGAGCATGTATGGAACTAACCAGCTATTTGTTTAAAAGTGTGTTAAATATTGTGTTAAGAAGTGCGGATCTGCAGCTATTGTAGCGTACTGTTTTTATTGAAGATCATTGGTGTTGGGTGGTATTATGTATCTTTGTGGAGCATTTTCCAGTTACTGCCCCCGGGTTTGGTGGAGCCACAGCTCGAAGTTGGCCGGCGCTGCGCGTCCTTGGCGGGCATTTTTGGTCGCCGTGACAACGCGTGTGGGGTCATTGGCCGGCGCCAGGTATTGGCGCAGGCGCACTGCCTGGTATACGCGCCGGAACCTTTGGCGAGCATTGTGGTCACCGTGACAACGCGTGTGTGGTCATTGGCCGGCGCCAGGCATTGGCGCAGCCTGGTACACACGCCGGAATCATCACACGCTGGAATCACCACACACCCGGTGGGAGGTTAATTGGAACATGATCCTTAATGGTAAGTGGTATGCTTATTTATATGGTGTTTTGAACTTATTTTGTATTCATTTGTCCTGATGAAGGCTCCGTATTAGGAGCCGAAACGTTGATTTTATGTAAGAAATTATACAATAAATCAACTATTTTTGGAAAATCCTGGAGTGCTGGCGTATTTTGCTGTGTATATCTATCAGAGGCCATCGCTGAGCACCGGGTATTGGAGAGAAATCCAACAAGGGTGAACCGTGAGTGCATTACCTCTTTGCTTTTTTGTATATATATACATATATATATATATGCACCATGTACCGGCACTCCGTCTGTATCATAGTCGAGAGCCCGGGTGCCAAAATCCGCTAAAGATACATAGCCAAATTCGGACGCACTCCAGGGACTTGGATAAAATAAATTTTATTTGTTAAAGAATAAAATAAGCCAACGTTTCGGCCCCACACCGAGCCTTCATCAAGGACCTGAAAGTCCTTGATAAAGGCCCGGTGTGGGGCCAAAACGTTGTCTTATTTTATGCTTTAGTAAATAAAATTTATTTTATCCAAGTCCCTGGAGTGCGTCCGAATTTGGCTATCTATATTATATGTATATATAAATTTTTTTACAGTGAGAACATAAACTGTGGAATTCTCTGCCTGTTGAGGTGGTTGGATCAGAGTCATTACAGACTTTTAAACAATGAATGAATGATGCAGTTCCTCCACTGTATTTCCAGAGGGAGCGGAGTTCCCTTTCTGCCCACACTGTCTGGTGCTTTTATTTATATTCAATAATGGATTTCAATGTTAAGTCATAAAATGTAAATACTTTATATATGATCCAAACATGGTAGGTTGATATGCGTATTGTGAAACTACCAAGGATGTAGATAAACAGACCACATTGTCAAAGTAGCAGGGGGTAACCCAAAATCACATTGATTCCAAAAAACAATTCACAATAGTGATATTTAGTGACAATTGTGACCATGATTGTTTTTTGGAATCTAAGTCATAAAATATGATATTTATTATCATAATTGCCTAAAATCCAGTATATGTACACAATTAATTTCACATTTTAGTTTTGGATGCTGGAGTTGACAATTCTTAACTAGGGCCAGAAATTTTGGTGAGTTCTCACACTTACTTTGTTTAGGACTTGATCCCTGTACATAAACTTAATTTACATCACAGCACTTTTTACAGAGAATAATAATTATACTGAAAATAGAGTGAACGATTCGGTCTTCACAATTATTTCCAACCAGTGATTAACTCGAACACAGCTACGCAAAAATGAATTGTGAAAATCGGATGGCATATGAAGTTAATTGATGGGTAAGGATTTACCGTTTTGGTTACCCAAATATATCTTCATTTAATAACCTACATGACTACCATACTCTATTATCATATGGTATAGACCAGGGGTCAATAACCTATGTCCTCCATTTGTTTTAAAACAAATTCTTCCATGCTGCTCAAATAGTCTCTTAGCTCAGCTGAACTTCATGGGAAACGTAGTTCCAAAACATCTGGAGGGTTGTGGTATGCTGACCCTCATGTAAGGCTGGCGTCAGACGAGAGCACTATGTGCGCCCGTACTGACGTGCCTTCTGGCATCAGTGGGCCAGCCACACAATGTTGCGTGCGCAACAGCGACCGTGCTGTGTCCGTGCAGCAGCCCTCTCCTTCAAAGCGGTAGGACGCACGTTGATGGAGCTGCATAGTGCGATCCTCCATAGGAGCACCTGAATTGTGCTCAGTGGGGTGGCCAGACAGGCGTCGAGTGGAAGGAACGTCCACTCACGGACGTTCCTTCCGCTCTTCAAATACGCTCGTCTGACGCCAGCCTAAAGCTAACGATTCATAGGAAACCGTTCTTTTCCCTGCCACGTGTAGCTCATATTTAAGAAACTGGGCTTAACTGCTTTGTTTCACATCGCAAAACGTGTCTTTTATTCTGAACCATTATGTAAAATGTCATGACTGTTGACCACTTTTATTATTTCTAAAAATATATTCTTGATGATAAAGTGAAGCCGTTTGAAACAATTTTGTGATGTAGTGTTTATCCACAGGGAGTGACACATAGGAATCAAAATAGAATTGTTTTAGCTTTATATGGAACACTGCAAATCACTTCAACCACAGAAACACAAATGTGTGAAAAATCGAGCTTCACAGACTCTTGCTAATTTTCAACATAAATGGAATTACTTAATTCCGTCTGAAAGAAATCGCAGTACTAACCAAATCTAGTTTAAATGGATACTCTAGGGTTAAAGTGTGGGTAAATGGCAAGGATAAACATTAAATTCTCCTGACCCCCTCCACACCCCAACTATCCCATTTTAACGCTTTTGTCAGTGTATAAATCCAATTGTATTCCAGCACTTGGCTCCTTCTCTGGTTGGACATGTCGGTCTGCAGCTCCCTGTAAATTGCAGCATGTCCAGTGACCACGAGAAGGCAGCCAATCCAATGGCTCTCAATCATGAGCTCAGTGAGAACCAATGGTTGGAGCTTTGTCCCAAAGATGTCATACTTTCAGCGCCTGAGCTCAGAGGTCAGATATGCCTAATCTCCTAAAAATCCCCTGGACTAGCACAATAATCTAATATTTAACAATATTTAGTTGAGAAATTAGTGTAATAGCAATGTGGTAGAGCAGACTGGGAGTGGGGCTGTATTTATTGTAAAAATGTAATTATTTTTTTATGTCTAGTATTCTCAATGTTCTGTTATGTAAGTAAATGGATCTCAACATAGTCCTAAAAAACAGTGCAGTTTTTTTTCTTTGTTAAGGTAGTGAGCCAGGACTGTGTTGTTATGAATACGCTGGCTTTAGCTGCTAACCATTGCTACTATCCAGGGGTGGACTGACCACTAATGGGGCCCCGGGCAATAGGAGATCATAGGGCCCACAGAAGACCACATCCAGTGGCGTCACTAGGGTTGGTGTCACCCGGTGCGGTAATTTACAGTTGCCGAGTTTTATGGATTTTTTTAAACTACTTTTACTCATAAATCAGTACTCCCATATAACACTGAATGCTCTTGCACAGCGCACATTACTGTGAGGTTTATTGCTGTGGAATTCTCTCATATGCTCACACACAAAGCCCCTGGGCCCCACGTGCACCCTACATTGACACTGCCCCCCGTGGGGCCCAGGAAGGCACGCTGGAATGCCACCGATGCAGCGGCCGGTTCAAAAATCAAAGTCTTTGGTGTCACCCTAAGAGCGGGCGTCACCCGGTGCGGGCTGCACCCCCGCCCCCACCCAGCGACGCTAGTGACCACATCCATACAAAACCCAACCATACAACGCAATACCCACATGTACAATGTTGTGTTAATGAACTTCTTTCTTCACAATTTTCAAAATAATGATTTTAATAAGTTAACCCTTTCACTGCTGAGCAATTTCACCCTCTGTGGGGATGTCCTTCGCACACAGCGTGCGCACCCGAGGACGTTCCAAAACATCCTTCACTGGGTGAAACTAGAGTCTTCTCGACCATAAACTATAGTGTTTAAACCATAAATATTTTCTGTAGATGTTATAATTTATTTTGTTTAAGACAATTTATAACTTAGACGAGTTACTACAATATATTTTCAGGTATATATATTACTGTAATAAAGCCACTGGACACAAATATCAGTGCTTCTGTTTCGCTTTCTTGTGCAGCCATTGCAGGGTACAATGTGAAACAGAAAATACAATATAAACACCTACTCCTGGATGCAGAGTCTAACTAAACATATTAGAATACGTTATCTGACATGTTGGGTGGCTAAACCGCTTCACAACCTGTAAAAAAATAAAATATGAGCTGTGACGCTGATAAGGCGTTTGATAGAATCTCATGGGATTATTTAGTCAGATTTATAAAATTTCATCATTTTGGTAAGACATTCTTAACACTTTTCCGTGCACTCTATCTTACACCTTCCACTGTGATCACGGCAAATGGGCTTAACTCCACCCCCTTTAACCTAGAACGAGGAACTAGACAAGGATATCCACTGTCCCCATTATTATTTAACCTAGCCCTAGAACTTATAATACTTATTATAGAGATGTCCCAAACAATATCTGGAATTCATTTGTCCCCCACTGTAAATATTAAAAGTAGTAGCCTTTGCAGACGACCTGTTGATATTCCTTTCAGACCCCGCCTCCGCAATCCCTCCCCTATTGAAGTTATTTGACTCCTTCCATGTAGCCTCCGGCTTCCAAATCAACTACACCAAGACAGTAGCGCTGCATCTGGGCCCCAAACCACAGGGTTCTTGGCTCCATGGTTTTCCCTTCTCCTGGGCACCCTCTCCGTATATTAAATATCTGGGCACTATTTTACCGGTTGACCTTTCCCGCTTATACAAACTCAACATAGACCCCCACTTAGCCCAAACGAAATCGCTCCTGGAGGCCTAGAGCTCTCTTCCACTTTCTTATTTGGGGCGGGTGTCTCTAATTAAAATGACGTTATTCCCAAAATTACTTTACTCTATACAAGTATTGCCTCTCCTACTGAAACCTAATGATCTTCGTTTATTCAACAGGCTGTATGCGTCCTTTATTTGGCAAGACAAGCGGGCACGTATATCACTCCTTAGTCTTCAGCAACCGATAGCGAGAGGAGGTATCAACTTCCCCAATTTACTGGATTATAACCTAGCAGCACTATATCGTTACGTCTCGGACTGGCTGAATGATACTTCACGTTTCACAGCCTTACATGTGGAACAGGCGCTGCTCCCTGCCTCCTCTTTACTAGCATTTCTTCACCAACACTCTCCCACCATCCCCCCTCCCCTACGCAATAACCCTTTGCTCTCCACGACGAAATTAGCTTGGGTTAGAATCTGTAAACGCCTCCAATTGTCCTGGCATACATCCCTTTGGTCCCCTATCTTGCACAACCCTCATTTTCAAAATGCCTCCCCAGCTCCTATTTTTCGAACCCTGGCCCAGCGAGGTTTTAGTCATCTACACCATTACTTAGACGGAATATCGGGTTTAAAACATAACAAGGAAAAAAGGTGTCATCTGCGCTCGTTTCTATGTGTTCCATGTACAACAAAACTGAGGTTTTTGTTTGTTTCAATGGCCATTGCAACGTAAGCTCACTCGCCACTTCACGGCACCTCTTTACAGAGTGAGTACCTACCTAACATGTACCAAAAGGCCGCTCTACTGAGCAGCTCCAAGTCCCTCCTGCTGCTTTTCAGCCGAGGAGAGGCAAAGATGGTGGGTTTTATTTATACACGCACCAAACACTTCCCATTTGGGATTAAAAACAAACACATGGAAAGAGGAACAGCAGCAGAACGACGGACTGGTGTTACAAGCATGATATACATAAATACAGAAAAAATGGCGTCGGGCCCATACTCACCGGCCATTGAAACAAACAAAAACTTCAGTTTTGTTGTACATGGACCACATAGAAACGAGCGCAGATGAGACCTTTTTTCTTTGTTATGTTTTATACATTAACTGGGCTGTTACTCCTGGCAGTTGCTGCCGCTCCGGTGAGTATGGGCGCGATGCCATTTTTTCTGTATTTATGTATATCATGCTTGTAACACCAGTCCGTCGTTCTGCAGCTGTTCCTCTTTCCATGTGTTTGTTTTTAATCCCAAATGGGAAGTGTTTGGTGCGTGTATAAATAAAACCCACCATCTTTGCCTCTCCTCGGCTGAAAAGCAGCAGGAGGGGCTTGGAGCTGCTCAGTAGAGCGGCCTTTTGGTACATGTTAGGTAGGTACTCACTCTGTAAAGAGGCGCCGTGAAGTGGCGAGTGAGCGTACGTTGCAATGGCCATTGAAACAAACAAAAACCTCAGTTTTGTTGTACATGGAACACATAGAAACGAGCGCAGATGACACCTTTTTTCCTTGTTATGTTTTATACATTAACTGGGCTGTTACTCCTGGCAGTTGCTGCCGCTCCGGTGAGTATGGGCGCGACACCATTTTTTCTGTATTTATGTATATCATGCTTGTAACACCAGTCCGTCGTTCTGCAGCTGTTCCTCTTTCCATGTTTTTGTTTTTAATCCCAAATGGGAAGTGTTTGGTGCGTGTATAAATAAAACCCACCATCTTTGCCTCTCCTCGGCTGAAAAGCAGCAGGAGGGGCTTGGAGCTGCTCAGTAGAGCGGCCTTTTGGTACATGTTAGGTAGGTACTCACTCTGTAAAGAGGTGCCGTGAAGTGGCAAATGAGCTTACGTTGCAATGGCCATTGAAACAAACAAAAACCTCAGTTTTGTTGTACATGGAACACATAGAAACGAGCGCAGATGACACCTTTTTTCCTTGTTATGTTTTATACATTAACTGGGCTGTTACTCCTGGCAGTTGCTGCCGCTCCGGTGAGTATGGGCGCGACGCCATTTTTTCTGTATTTAGGAATATCAGGTTTGCCTTACTCTTACACAGCTTTGACAGAACGCATTGCTCCGTTAACTATACACCCTGTTTACTACTTACAACTCATACAGTTCCTTCTCACACAATTGCACACCTTATCCCCCACTGACTTAACTAACCCGTTAGATACACAATTACTCATACATAGTGTGTCTCCTCCCTCGACTTCAACCATTTACATACTTCTACAACATTCGCTCCCTACCTCGAAACCCTGGACGGCTATCTCCCGATGGGTTACTACTTTTCCAAACCTTACCCCCCACGACCTGGGGTCGGCTACTTTGGCATTTAGACGCACTCTTCCATCTGCCAACTATTGGGACATGTTATATAGGATACTCCACCGAGCCTACATGGCGCCGGACAGAATGGCCCATTCGGGACTATTACCTAATGCCAACTGTTTAAAATGTAATTTTTCCCCAGCTGACCTTCATCATTGTCTATGGTCGTGTCCCTTTATTCAATTGTTTTGGGACACCGTACGTTGATTTAGCACTCTAGTTCTCTGAATCGAGATTCCTTTCACTTCAAACTGGGCTATTTTTAACTTGTCAACTCCCCCGACTCCTCAATCCCTCTCTAAATGCCACCGGTTTTGGTTAGATCTCCTAGCAGCGACGGGCAAAAAGCCCATATTATCTCAATGGATATCTAGTACCCCTCCCTCATTCCGTATGATGTACGACAGAATTTATTCCATATTCTTAGCCGACTGGTCTGATGCCTCACTACACCAGACTGAGAAAACTCAACAGTTCTTTACTCACTGGTCCCCTCTTATTCTCGCCTTACCATCTGAGGTTAAAACTTCCTTGCGGAACACGTTCTGCGATGCTCCATGGTATTCCCTACAAATGTTACGGGACACTCCGCTGATCCCCCCAGATTCCTCAGACCACTTGTTAGTTAATTTTCTTGCCTCCACTTCCCGAGATACCCTACCCAGTCGTCCACCCCTGCGCTTTGAATGCTGAGGGATCATCACTTCGTGACTGCTTTACTTACCTTCACAGCTCGATCCCATACTGCATTCAATTTTTTTGCTTTTTCACTGAATTCTTGGGTCTCCTATTTTTGTTTCTTTACACCGTTGTATCCTATACTTGACACTGTACCGACCCTCTGTTTTTTCTACGTGAATGACATATCGCCATGACCCGTCAGTTCCGGTTTGGGATGTAATACTTTCGTTAAAGCTTGAATGCTGTGAGTTTGCATTGTTACTGATTGTAAATGATACAAAAAAACTGTTATTCTTTTTCCTGTAATTTTATACTGATCTGAGACGAATAAAAATATGTTTTAAAAAAATAAATAAAATAGAATATAATATACCTTCCCTTCTTGGCACAGGATTATACTCCCTTTTCCTTCCGCACCAAGACGGCTGTTTGAGGGAATCACACATCTGCTATAAAGTGCAGGGCAGTCCTAATTAGGCCTCAGCTGTTGGTTAACCCTATAAGGGAAAAGGGAGTCCTCCATCCGCAGGCTGATAAACCTATGGTCTACCACACGGCCCCTAATCACACTGTCACAATACACTTTGATTTAAAGTGCACACACAATGGCCAGCTTACGTTGTTCATATTTGAAAGGGAATCGCTCCATATATATGTGTTAGCATTTTTTTGGTAATTTTTATAGGAACATTTTGAGTTACAACATTTCAAGATTTCAACCACTTGCAGCAGCATGCCACCAGGGAGAGTGACAGTTGAGAGCTGGCCTACAGGGCAATCTGCTTATTCGTACGTTATTGTATCCAGACGCACAGTTTGAGTTAATAAGCCGATGTCACTGCTGAGGGATAATTAACCTCCCTGACAGTTATCCCGAGTGTATCTCGGGTTTAAATTTCACCGCTGAGAGAGGTGCCCCAAGACACACTCGGGCTGGATACATCACCTCTCCCTGCGCTCCCTCGATGATCTCTGCAGTCTCCTCCGGCAATCGCGGCATTTTACTTCCTGGATTCCTTCTCACGAGGAAGGAACCAGGAAGTATAAGGTCGCGGTCGCCAGAGGAGACTGGTGGGGACATCGAGGGAGCGCAGGGAGAGGTGATGTATCCAGCGGCATCCCGAGTGTTGCCCGGGGTACCGCTTCCAAGATAGGAATTTAACCCCCGAGCCACACTCGGGAATACCGCTGGGGGAGGAAATAATAGACCGCTTTTAGACACGGTTTTTCACAAAAATTAGACCACCAGGGAGGTTAAGCTGCACAAAGGGACATGATGGTGACACCCAGTGCTGTTTCCAAGTAAGCAGCAATTAGCGGTAACTCATTAAGAGTTATCATATTATCGTATTGTTCTTTTTGACCCTTAGTGGATATTGCAGGGAAACTGGACCTGTCTACTGCAGGTGCACGTTAAGTAGGTTGCCATATAAAGCGGGATGTAGTCAAATATGTGATGGTAAGAAAGCACATTTTACAGGTCATGCGATTTTTGACTCTACTGTAATGAGAGCTCAAATGGTCTTGTATCTTCTTAGATCTATGTATTATATTATATCCTTAACTCTTAATTTCTTTGTTTGTTCTATAGTTTAAACTTGGATCACTTAGGCTTACCAAATCCCAGAATCCTGCCGAAATCATCAGAGAGGTGATTATCTATTGCCTAAACAGTATGGCAAAGTTACACAGTCAAAATGATCACCTGCAAAAGGAGAACGGAAGACTTCAGAGTGACTGGAAAGACATGCATGAACAGTAAGGTTTTTGGCAAACTGTTAATATTTTTTCACTGGTACATATGCATTATTAGAGAAAAAAATAGAACATGCAGTACAATACAACCTTATAGATGGTCAAATAAGTTTGCTGATACAGGATCTTCAAGAAAGTGCAAAGCCTCTAGAATCAGAGCATACACAAGAACATAGCTTAATACTGCCAAAAATTTAATAAAACATAAAACCACAAAAAAGAAGCCACTCACAAAATTAGTGGCACACAATGGATAAAAAGTGTGCAACAGCGCATATTTTACAATTTCGTTCGAATAGTCACCACAGCCGGAAAGACATCGTCCTTAAAGCGTAGTTTCTGCAGGAGAGCCTGGCCAGGATACCACTCCGTGCTGAGAAGTCTAAGTCCCAGGTGGAACCACAGTCCTTCAGAACGACCAATTGGGGAACCGAAGACATGGAGCCATCCGAAATGAATGATGGACGATCCGACTCGCGGACGAATAATGGACGATCCTGCGGGCGAACGAACGAAAAATAGCAGAAACGAGCAAGTCAGTTCGACGCGTTTCGTCCTCTGACTTGTTCATGAATAAGTCAGAGGACGAAACGCGTCGAACTGACTTGCTCGTTTCTGCTATTTTTCGTTCGTTCGCCCGCCGGATCGTCCATTATTCGTCCGCGAGTCGGATCGTCCATCATTCATTTCGGATGGCTCCATGTCTTCGGTTCCCCAATTGGTCGTTCTGAAGGACTGTGGTTCCACCTGGGACTTAGACTTCTCAGCACGGAGTGGTATCCTGGCCAGGCTCTCCTGCAGAAACTACGCTTTAAGGACGATGTCTTTCCGGCTGTGGTGACTATTCGAACGAATTGTTTAAATATGCGCTGTTGCACACTTTTTATCCATTGTGTGCTGTATTTTGTGGTGGCTTTTTTTGTGGTTTTTGTTTTATGTTTTATTAAATTTTTGGCAGTATTACGCTATGTTCTTGTGTATGCTCTGATTCTAGAGGCTTTGCACTTTCTTGAAGATCCTGTATCAGCAAACTTATTTGACCACCTATAAGGTTGTATTGTACTGCATGTTCTATTTTTTTCTATATGTCTATATTCTAGCACGCTGGTGGAGAGTGCTGTGAACTGCAGTTTCTATTCCTCTTGGGGATACATCTTCACACTCTGTTTAGTACATATGCATTATTATTTACCTTTTAGTATATCTTGCAGCTAATGGTCAGTTTGGGAGATGGGTCCTACTGCGACACTGCCGTAAAAACTCCAGTCGCTATTCCGACCTTGCTGCAAGCTTGGCTTTCAGCTTGGAATTAGCAGCAGGTTACTGTATATTAACAGCCCCTATGCTTTGTATAGGAGTTGGTAATAATGTCTTGGCTTGAGAATGGGAAACTGCATTGGAATAGTTCCCAGTGTCCATCAACTCCTCTTGCAGGGTGGCGCTGCAGCTCCGGTGCTGGTATCTGTTTGATACAGCGGCTTGGTTGCAATAGAGTTTGTAACAGGCAGCATCTAAGGGTTATAGGTTTGCGCCGATATTGTGCCTTTGCAGATTCCTGTTATGGACAGAAAGGGAATAGGGCTCAATATCTTTCTACCATTGGGGGTACAGTCTAAAGTGTTTTTTCAAATAGCACCGAAATTTCGGTGCTCTTTCTTTCAGGGCACTTCTGCTAGCTCAATTCACCGATCCTTTCGGTGAATTCAGCATTCATCACAGGTACCCAAAGTGCGCCGAAACGATCCGCTGAATGGCACAGATAAACTTGCTGGATGCAGCCACAAACTGCCGAATGCAGCCACAAACCGCCGAACGCCGTCTATAAACCTGCCGAATGCCTTCAATAAACTCACAAAATGCAGCCGACGATCCACAGAATGCCACCGAAAAAATCCGACCAGCTACTGAAAAAAGCCGACCAGCTGCCGAACAGGGGATAAAATAACAGCTATTTTTAAAAGATTTTAAAACAAAACTAATGCAAGAAAATAATATATAAGGTCATATGAATAGCCATGAAAAGGTCTGTTACAGAATAAAAAAAGCTCCATTTAAGAAAAATCTGAATCAAAAATTTTGCCAAAAAATTCCAGAAAATGGCTAAAAAAAATAATTGGGAAAACACTTTTTGCTGCAAATGAAAAGAATAAACGGTTGAATAAAAATTTAATAAAAGCGGGGAATTTTTTTGCATTGAAACATCTGGGATTCACCTGTTTGGACCTGTTGAACTACAGCAACGAAAATCTTGGCATTTTGCCAAATTTTGGCTGCTGTTCGGTGCGCTCTGAATATATTACCCATTACTTCTCTATGGGAAATTTCACTGCTGCCGAATTGCACCATATTTCGTAGGCAATTTGCCAATATTTGGCAAATTGTTACCTTTGTGTTTAGCCGAATCGCCATGAAATTGCACCGCATGGGGAAATTCACCGTCCGGTGCAATTCAGTGGCCAATTCGACTCTCTTTAAATAACCCCTTAAATGCTTTGTACATGCGGACATGGAGCTACAATCTGCATCTGTAAAAAGAGCTTGATGTAGAATTCTCTCTAAGACTATGGTTGGTAATTCCAGAGTAGGTTGATCAATAGATGCTCACTAATTAGAACCCAAGATAATATAAGACACAGTCTCTTGTTGGCTTGAAATACAATATTAGTGACAGATGCAGTAATATATCTTTAAAACTGTTTTAATCTGGCACCTGCTCTGTCAGGTTTTATATATTTACCAAATTTCATTGTAAATGAGCAACATTACTCTACTTACCAACATCATTCAGCAAATATGAAGAAAAAAAACACATTTTAAACTACCAAATTCAGTGGTTAGACCTTTTAGATTTAGTTTTGAATCAATTTGTTCCTGTGATGTAGAGGAGCAGTGGAAATAGTATTGAGAGGTAACATTTGGGTCACCCCCTATTAGATCCGATGTGTTTTGTTAAAATATGCATCCTTTATGCTGGGGATCAGCAATCTTCACCCCCCCCATCCCCCTGATGTTTTGGAACTGCATATCCCATGATGCTTAGTTAGCTCAAAGAGGGTCTGAGCATTGTTGGAAATGTAAGCAAGGAAGAGGTTTGTGAGGGTCCTGAGAACGAGCAACGGCACTAGTGGCCTGCTTTACGGTGGTGCCCGCTCAGGTCTCACAAGGTTTTAGCTTGTATGTGCCATTACAGGGACAACTGCTCCATATGCAAATCAGTCTGCTCTCACCCAGAAAGGGTGGCCAGTACTGATTGCCAAGGACGTCATCCCTGAACGAGAGGTGCAGCAACACCCGACATTCGTTTTAGCCTTATTAGGCCTCGTCAGGAGGGTATAGCTGACACCCCTCTAGACACATCAAGCAAGGGGTCCACAACTGGATACCCGGGAAACTTAAAGTGAGAAAGGAAGAGGTTTGGAAGTCCTGAGCGGGCCCCACCGTAGAGCAGGCCACTGGTGCCTTTGCTGGTTCTCAGGACTCTCACAAACCTCTGTTTCTCACTTTAAGTCACTTTAAGGTAATCCAGACATGGACCCCTTGCTCGATGTGCCTAGAGGGTGTCGGCTATACCCTCCTGACGAGGCCTAACAAGGCTGAAACGATTGTCGTGGGTTGCTGCACCTCTCGTCCAGGGATGACGTCCTTGGCAATCAGTACTGGCCACCCTTTCTGGGTGAGAGCAGACTGATTTGCATATGGAGCATTCATCCCTGTAATGGCGCATACAAGCTAAAACCTTGTGAGACTTAGACAAATTATAAGATAAAAACTCAGGGAGAGGGTTATAATTTTGCACGCCGCTTTAAATATGATTCTAATCATTGGTAACTTTTTGCTGTGAGGCAATACTAAATTGATGTTCATAGATATAGACTAGAACATGGAAGACATTCTGATTTAATATGTTATAGACAAGACTGATGGTTACATCGGGAAGAGTCTCTTTTATGCCATGATTCCAGACCTTTGCAGTATTCCCACCTTGGCTAGAGTTTGTCCGGGTATACACATCGTTAATGTTTTTTTCTTTTTCCATGACTACAGGATTTGATACTGGTTATCCATTTGATCCTGGTTATACAAGTCCGTAACCAATAAACTTTAGATTTAACTTGGATTTTCACGCATATTGCAAAGAAATCTGCTTTAGCGGAATATTTTCTCTTGCTTATGTTAAACACTATTTAAGTAAACCGATAATAACAGGATGTAGCAAAAACAATGTATTCTTTTTATTTTCTGCATTAAACCATGGAAAAATGCTTCATGAGCGTTTGTGTTTGATTTCAGACTGGAAACATTTGTTAATGCCAAAGAAGAACTAGAGCAAGACCTTTACACAAAATTTACTCATGTGCTCAATGAGAAAAAAGTGAAGATAAGGAGCCTAAAGGAAAAACTTGAACACAATGACCAAAAAGTAGAGAAAACAAGGTATTAGTGCACAGTTATGGTATTTGAATAATGTAAATATTGTTCAGAAACTGCCAACCTACATTTTTTTCTAGAATGGCTACATTCCCAGTGGATTCCGAGTTGCAGTCCGATATCGTTGCTCCCTGTAATGTCAAAAATTTAGGAAAAATACGTCTACACACAATTACGTGATTATTATCAATATTGGAACTATTTAACCTCGGATCAATCCGGCTTTCGTCCAAATCACTCAACTACAACCGCCCTTTTGAAAGTCTGCAATGATATCCAAGCTGGGATGGAACAAGGAAATCTAACTGGAGCCATCTTCGTTGATTTTGCCAAGGCCTTTGACACAGTAGACCATGGCATCTTGTTATAAAAACTTAAAAACTCTGGCATTGGTGATTGCACGCTAACCTGGTTTCAATCATATGTATCCAACCGATCACAATATGTGTCAATTTCTGGCAGCTCCTCCCTCCCCCTCCCAGTCACTTGCGGTGTACCCCAAGGCTCAATACTAGGCCCCCTGCTATTCACAATATTCATAAATGATCTGCCCAACGTCTGCAAAGCCTCAACTGTACACATGTACGCAGACGACACTGTAATCTATACCAGCAAACCAAATCTCCCACAGCTGGAGGCAATGCTGCAAGAACAATTCACAGAGATAGAAAAGTGGATCAAACACAACAAACTTTTTTAAATACTGACAAAACTGTTACTATGCTCTTTGGAACAGCACCTAAAATACACAAATTGCAAAATCCCCATCTATGTGTTGGGACAAAATCAAATGGCACAATGACCACAGTCACTTCTCTAAAATAGCTAGGTATGTGGTTGGACCCTAATCTATCCTTTGGCTCCCACATCAAAAAACTCTCATCTAAACTTTACCCCAAACTAGGTGCCCTGTACAGAAACAAATCCTGCCTGAGCCCCGCGGTAAGAAAGCAGATTGTACAACACATGCTTATGCCGGCTATTGATTACGGAGATGTAGTGTACGCAGCCGCCCCGCAAACGCACCTTCAGAAACTTACTACATTGTATAACTCATGCTGCCGCTTTGCGCTACAATGTAACTACATGACCCACCATTGTGACATGTTAAAAGAGCTAAACTGGCCGTCGCTGGAGTCTAAACGCACCCTTCACCTTTGCTGGTGTTTAAGAGCTTTTCTGGGAAGCTGCCACCATATCTGAATAGACTGCTTCCCCCAGCAGCTCCCTCATCCTATAACCTCCGATCCAGGACCAGCACCTTACTTGCAATACCACAATACAAAAAGAAAGTGGCTCGATCCTCATTTTCCTACAGAGCACCGCAATTATGGAATAACCTCCCAGCCGCCATCAAATCTTCCCCCAGTCTTAAGTCACTCAAGAGCTACTTACTAACATACCTCAATACAGAATGCACCTGTAAACATGTAACATAATGACTATATTTCCTACATATTTATTTTCTGTTAATCTGTATATTTGTGTGTTTTTTTTTTTCATATCTTGAATTGTATTACTTTGTATTTCTGTAACTGTAACACTTCAATGTTCTTGAACCCAGGACATACTTGAAAACGAGAGAAATCTCAATGTATCCTTCCTGGTAAAATCCTTTATAAATAAATAAATTAAAGTCCATGGCCCTTGTCCCACGCTTGTTGCTATATCAGAGACGTTAACTAAGAACATGTGCACCTGATCGCAGCACCCTCTCCACCGTGGGATGGGAAGTGATTATGGGAGGTTTAGGCTGCGGTCACATGAGCGCACTTTTTGCGTCCATCTGACCGCACTGTTTGCTGTCCGTCATAGCCATTCAAAGTAGTCAATAGAGAACAACACACGAAGCAATGTGCACTTTTTCATGCACTGGCAACGGATGCCAAAATGGCATCGACGTGAAAAAGCTATAACGGACGTAGAGAAATCCCTGCATACAGGGTTTTTTTTTCTTTTTCTCAACGTCAGTCATAACTAACTGATGCTATACATTTTTTTTCCAACATTACTGTTGATACTCGAGTATACCGCTAGATTTTGGTGACAAAAATTTTCCTTAAAATTGGAGGGGTCGCGTTATATTCGAGACATCTGCACCGCATGTAAAAAAAAAAACTTGCCTTGCTCTGGACCCCAAGTCTCCTGGAAGTTCCGGTAGTCTCCCTGAAGTGAATGTGGGCTCTCTGATGCTTGCAAACACTTCAGGAACTCCCAGATTCGGGAGAAGTGGGATCCATCATGGCCAGAGGGCGAGCTCGGTTTAAGCCAATCATTCACCTCGCTCACCTCCGCCGGCCATCTAATTGCTAGTAAAGAAGCCAGATGGCCAGCGACTTCATACTTAGTAACAACTGCAATCATTCTAGAGCAGAGCACCCTGGCCTGAGCGCTAGCCTGACTTTGTTGAGAGAAACTGGAAGGATTTTGTTTACCACTACAGTATAATTTTGCTCCTCGCATTATATTCGAATCTTAAGTATTCTCTCATTTCCATAATAAATTTCTATCCATCTCGTTATATTCGGGTCTGGGTCGAGTATCTACGGTAGACATAACTGACTGATAAAATGTAACCACAACCTCCTCTTTATATATGAAAACTTTTCTGTCCGTCACCGTCGTCGGACGCAATGCACATACGCAAGCTTACCTGCGCATGCGTGACGGAAAAATAGTGAACTTGTTTGACCGCAGCCTAAACCGCCCATAATCACTACCCATCCCATGGTGGAGAGGGTGCTGTGATCAGGTGCACGTTTTATTAGTTAACGTCTCCTTGCGCGGGGGACAGAAGAAAAGACGATCCATTGGAGAGCCGCGCACAAAGCACCTCTCCAACGGATTGGCTTTTATTTTGTCCCCAAAGCGCCTCTCCCTCAGCCATGTTCCCTCACACCCCTGCACTGAGTCAACCCCGGCGGCTGGTGCAGGAGAGGCTCTGAGTGTCGCCTGTGGTCCCGGGTGCCAGGAGAGCCTGGGGAGCCAGAACCAGCACGGTGCTTGGCTCAAGCCTGAGAACTGGGGACGTGTGAGCACGGCGCTGGAACAAGGTGAAGTATTGGCGTCCCTCCAACTGGGCACCCGACCTGCGCCACCACCTTGAGCCTGCTCCCGTGAGCTTACAATCAAAGAGGGGCCTGTTCCCATGAGCTTGCAATCTAAGAGGGGAAAGGTGAGCCTGCTCCCTTGAGCTTACAATCTGAGAGGGAAAAGAGGGGCCTGTTCCCGTGAGCTTGCAATCTAAAATGAAAAAGAGGGGCCTGTTCCCGTGAGTTTACAATCTAAGAGCGATAAGTTAATTACAGATGTTCTATATCATGTCTCTTGTAGTTATCTTATCGACAAGTGTGGAATAGGGCCCCATGTACGTGGGTATATGAGAGCTCTGGTTACGTTTACACGTAATTTGTCCTATATCTCGCCATGCTGTGTTAGTCTAGTTTGTTGTATAATTATTTATTTTTTTACCACACTTTTAGCCCCGTTTTAGAATATCTATAAAAGAAGAAAGTGTTATTGTATAATATTCGTTGAGTTAATATGTTTGTTCCATAACATTACACACACGTTATATGTGAAAATGGAGGAAAATATACACTAGTGTTTAACCTCCCTGGCGGTCCAATTTTGACATATTTTATATCAAAATCAGTGCATTAATCCAGTCCCCTGGTGATATTGCTGAGTGTGGCTCAGGGTTAAATTTCAATGCGGAAAATGGTAACCCCGAGCCACACACGAGCTGATACATACCTGTCCCTGCGCTCCCTCGTTGTCCTCCCGCAGTCACCTCCATCCGATCACGGCGTCATGCTTCCTGGTTCCCTTCTGTGAGAAGGGAACCAGGAAGCATGACGCCGCGATCGGACGGAGGTGAATGTGATTGCGGGAGAACATAGAGGGAATGCAGGTACAGGTATGTATCAGCTCGAGTGTGGCTCGGGGTTACCATTTTCAGCATTGAAATTTAGCCGAGCCACACTCAGCAATTATCACCAGGGGGCTGGATTAATGCACTGATTTTAATATACTTGTAATGTTGTAATTAAAGAAGCAATAAACCTGGCCTTCACTAGGCTAAACCAGAGGCCTGTTCAATACCTCAGCCGCTGCAAGTGCTAAGTTAGCAACTTGCATTGAACGCCGTTCAACCGCTCAGCGCTCAGCAGTGCTAACCTAGCACTTGCAGCGACCCGAGGAGATGCTTCGTGTGACGTATTAAAGATGGCCGCCGCATGAAGCCAGTAACAATGCCCTACAGCAAGATGGCCGCCGCCTCGAAGCAAGTAATAATTCCCTACAGCAATGTTAATTTTGAGGTTTTTGTTCACCAAAGCACAAAATATTTATTTATTATTTCCCCCTGCACATAGACATATATTACAGTTCAATTTATATATTGTTTCAGAAGTAAACATAACGTTTATTCATTAAAAACTATCATTTGTGGTGTGTGCAAACAAAACGGAATTGTGCTGACTGCTTCTCTTTATTATATTTTGTCCGAGTGATCCGAAAAAACAATCTGAATTTTTCATTAAGAAATTGTCGGCCATTTTGGATTCAAAATTCGCATCCAAAGGGTTCAACGACACTGCTGCAGCAAACTGAATTGCTGCGCTGCAGCAATTCAGCAGCTGCTGAGGTATTGAACAGGCCTCTGGCCTTCATTAGGCTGGTTGAGTATCTGGAGCATCACTGGTTTTGGGTTTGACTACCGGCCCTATAAACATTGTGAACATTGTGCACTGTTAATTTTATTCTCCCATGATTTTTTCCTTCTCCAAGCAGTGTGAAATCTTCTGCTTTTGATACTGTTCCTGTTAATGAGCTAAAGGATGAGGAATATGGTGGGACAACTGATGAGGACAGTCAAAATACAGAAGAAACCACAGCCCCCGGTAAGCAGTGTTGTATGGTTGCAGAAACCATCACCTGAATAATCTTATGGCAAAATACTAATCTATGATATATTACCCAGCGTTACAATATAACGTGTCACAGCACGTATATCGTAAACTGGTGGCTACATTCCATATTACCTGGCTTTTAGAAGATTGGATTTATAATCCATCTAAAGCATAATACTAATAATATTTTAGTTTCCTGATGATCCGACACAAAATACACTATTGTGTCATGTTCTTTGGAAATTCATTCTAATACATGGACAGCCAGGCCCTGACTGGGACAAAATATAAGCCCAGACATTTTGGACTGAGACTGATGGACTAGACTGATGAGCTGCTGGCTTTTTGCAATGCTGCATCTGCCATTTGACCGGTGAAAGGCTGGACTGTTCAGCCAAGTTAATGGCTGTCAATGGTGTCTGTCATTGGCTAGAAAAGAGATCAGAGAGTCACAATGTGAAGGAATTTGATATCCGTGCTCCCTGATCTCAGATTATGGAAGTGACTATATCCTGTAGAAATGGCATGGGAGGGAGAGGGGAAAGATCAGGTCACTGTGACCACTCAATATTTATTTTCATATTTATCCTAGTACTGCAATGTCCAAGGAGAAATCCCTTACACATATTCTACACTAGAAACTTAATGCGGTTTTGTTAGCATGCTGACAGTTAAAGGGACATGCATGCTTTGTTAGTGTGCCTTTAAAATGTGCAGTGGCTTTTAAATGAGTTAGTCTGATTCAGCAGGCATAAATACAAGTAAGTGTGATATTTTTTTCATATTTACCTTTTCTTGGCGTTTTCTACGTCCACTTCAGGAGGCACTTTGAGCTAACCAATCAGTGTGTATACCTAGGTACAGATAAAAAAACACACAGAACATGTGCAACTGAGTTGCTCCTCCTGCACTGTGAGCTGATCAGAGGGCGGGGCTGAGTGCCAGCCAATCTGTAACTCTTTCACTCCCAGCTACTGCAGAGACAGATAAGGAAAGCAATCAATACACACAGAATGAAAAAGAGACGCTAAAAGTGGGACAACAAAAAAAAACACAGACACAGCAAGAAAAGGTAATGGATGGTAGCTATAGTAAGCAGGTTTACAAATATCTCACGAAATTATTTGATGTTTTTTGCAAAAGTAATCTCACATATCCCTGTTTAGATGTAGTGACATCTGTTTTCTTTCAATCATAAAATATTTGGGTATGAAGTTTTGCTAAAATACCCAATCAGAGCCCAAGTCTACCTTATTTCCACCCTCCGTATTCCAGTAGAGCACTGATTGGTTGTATACCTGTATGAATGCAAGTCAATGGGTTCTAACTCTTTTGCTGGGGATAAAATTCCTGTTGCTTTGGACAATTTAGCTTAAAATGGCACGCCTTATTAAATAGGTAGTGATATTGTTTCACTAGGATAACCCTTTATAAACAATATGCATCACCGCAATCCAGTGACTGTAGTGATAAACATGAAACAGCTTATTTCTATAGCAACATATAGTAATTCTCACACGAGGAACAGCTGTGAACATGAAAGCCGTGCAGTTCTAAAATAATTTGTATATGATACTGGAAATTATTTTGCAAGTGCTGGTAATGCAAAGGGATATGAAATCACTCTTGTACAATGTCGGCTCATGACCATTTTTCCTGATTCATGAATAAGTCATCTGCAAACCGTGAACCTTGGTGAAAAGTACAAATATAACTACACCTGCTTCCTTTAAATGTAGCAATAGTTACTGTACAGTATCTATTGGAAAGAATGTTTAACATTCCTTGCAAAATCTCTGTGTTAACGCCTTGTTTGCCTAGTTGAACAATCAATGTGAGCATTACTAAAGGGGTTATTCAGAGAGCACTGAGATTTCAGTGCTCTCTCGTTCGGTGCACTTCGACGAATTCAATTCGCCGACCCTGCTGTGAATTCAGCGTTCACCGCAGGGTCTCTGAAGTGCACCGAAGGGATCTGTCGAATGCAGCTGGAAAATCCACCGAACGTCGTCGAAAAAATCCGATCAGCTGCCGAATGCTGCTGAACTGGGGGTAAAAGAAAAAAAAATCCTGCAATTTTTAAAAGGCACTTAAAACCATTAAAATGCATGGGAATAATTATAAAAAGGTCCTATAAATAATGATAAAAAGGTTTGTTACGGACTAAAAAAAACACAATTTAAAAAAATGGGAATCAAAAATTTTGTCTAAAAAAAAATAAAAAGACTTTTTGTTGCAAATGAAAAGAATAAACGGTTGAATAAAAAGGATGATAAGAACGGTATTTTTTTTCCTTTTACATTGAAACCTATAGGATTTGACTATTTAAACCATCATGGAACTCGATAGGGAACACAGGACCATGATTTATTTATTTATTTGCAAAGTATTTTACCAGGAAGAATACAATGAGCTTTCTCTCGTTTTCAACTTTGTCCTGGGTTCGAGAACATTGAAATGTTACAGAAATACAAAGTAATAAATGCAAGATCTTAAACAACACAAGTATACAGATTAACAGAAAATAAATATGTGGGAAATATAGTCACTATGTTACATGTTTACAGGTGCATTCTGTATTGAGGTATGTTAGTAAGGAGCTCTTGAATGACTTTAGACTGGGGGAAGATTTGATGGTGTCTGGGAGGTTAGTCCATAATTGTGGTGCTCTGTAGGAAAATGAGGATCGAACCACTTTCTTTTTGTATTGTGGTATTGCAAGTAAGGTGCAGGTCCTGGATCGGAGGTTATAGGGTGAGGGAACTGCTGGGGGAAGCAGCCTATTCAGGTAGGGTGGTAGCTTCCCAGAAAATCTCTCATGATGAATGCAAGGCTTTTGGTAAACAAGAGTACTATTGGTTTGCACTATTTTTTTTAAGCCCCAATAAAGAGGTTTGTATGGACACCTGATCGGTTCCTGACTCCTGTCCTGCCCAACAACGTGGAGGTTTAAGAGGAGGTGAGACAACACTGTTGAGTTTGCCATACGCATGCATACTAGAGCCAGTTATAAAGGCTCAAGTTAAGGTGAATTATATAGTAAATCGGTACAATTTTAGGCAATATTGATTTAAATGACTGATATCAGGTGAAGAAAAAAACTCCACCCTAACTAAGGGGGTAACCCATTTTTCGATATATTTATTTATTTATTTATAAAGGATTTTACCAGGAAGGATACATTGAGATTTCTCTCGTTTTCAAGTATGTCCTGGGTTCAAGAACATTGAAGTGTTACAGTTACAGAAATACAAAGTAATACAATGCAAGATATTAAAAAAAAGAAACCGCACAAATATAATAGATTAACAGAAAATAAATATGTAGGAAATAGTCATTATGTTACATGTTTACAGGTGCATTCTGTATTGAGGTATGTTAGTAAGGAGCTCTTGAGTGACTTCAGACTGGGGGAAGATTTGATGGCGGCTGGGAGGTTATTCCATAATTGAGGTGCTTTGTAGGAAAATGAGGATCGAGCCACTTTCTTTTTGTATTGTGGTATTGCAAGTAAGGTGCTGGTCCTGGATCGGAGGTTATAGGATGAGGGAGCTGCTGGGGGAAGCAGTCTATTCAGATAGGGTGGCAGCTTCCCAGAAAAGCTCTTAAACACCAGGCTGAAAAGGTGAAGGGTGCGTCTAGATTCCAGCTATGGCCAGTTTAGCTCTTTTAACATGTCACAATGGTGGGTCATGTAGTTACATTGTAATGCAAAGCGGCAGAATGAGTTATACAATGTAGTAAGTTTCTGAAGATGTGTTTGCGGGGCGGCTGCGTACACTACATCTCCGTAATCAATAGCCGGCATAATCATTTGTTGTACAATCTGCTTTCTTACCGCGGGGCTCAGGCAGGATTTGTTTCTGTACAGTTTGCCTAGTTTTGGTAAAGTTTAGATGAGAGTTTTTCGATGTGAGGGCCAAAGGATAGGTTAGGGTCCAACCACATACCTAGATATTTGAGAGAAGTGACTGTGGTCAGCGTGCCATTTGATTTTGTCCCAACACATAAGTGGGGATTTTGCAATTTATGTAGTTTAGGTTTTGTTCCAAAGAGCATCGTTACAGTTTTGTCATTATTTAAAAAAAGTTTGTTGTGTTTGATCCACTTTTCTACCTCTGTGAATTGTTCTTGCAGCACGGCTTCCAGCTGTGGGAGATTTGGTTTGCTGGTATAGATTGCGGTGTCGTCTGCGTACATGTGTACAGTTGAGGCTGTGCAGACGTTGGGCAGATCATTTGTGAATAGCAGGGGGCCGACTATTGAGCCTTGGGGTACACCGCAAGTGACAGGGAGGGGGAGGGAGGAGCTGCCAGAAATTGACACATATTGTGATCGGTCGGATAGATATGATTGGAACCAGGTTAACGTGCGATCACCAATGCCAGAGTTTTTAAGTTTTTCTAACAAGATGCCATGGTCTACTGTGTCAAAGGCCTTGGCAAAATCAAGGAAGATGGCTCCAGTTAAGTTTCCTTGTTCCATCCCAATTTGGATATCATTGCAGACTTTTAAAAGGGCGGTTGTAGTTGAGTGATTTGGACGAAAGCCTGATTGATCCGGGGTTAAGTAGTTCCAATATTGATAATAATCACGTAATTGTGTGTAGACGCATTTTTCCAAAATTTTTGACATTACAGGGAGCAACGATATCGGACGGTAGTTGGATACCAAAGTACTGTCAGCACTTTTATGGATAGGTACCACTCTCGCAGTCTTCCAGAGTTTGGGTATGTATCCAGTTGCCAGTGATTCATTGATTAGGGTTGCGACAGGATTTGCAATTGCCGGTGCACTGATTTTCAGCAGCATTGCTGGTATTTGATCAGGTCCAGACTGGTATTTCATTTTTTGCTTACGGAGAAGTTTAGTAACGACACTGACAGGCACTGTCATGCCTGCTACTGCTCCTGCAGTACGGCCTTCCCAACAGAGAGGGCGCCAGTCTTTGAATCAGGCCACTTTGTATGCCACACCTGGTCAGGGATCTAGGCCTTTAAATATCAGTTCCAGTCTGTGCTCTGAGCCCTGACGTGGTTATTTCTAGCCTTCAGCGCGTTTCTACAGCTTATGATTATTGATTTTCTGGTTTGACTTCTGGCTTGTATTTTTGACTGTGTTTTCTGCTTTATCCCTTGGCATATGTTTACCTCGTGTACCGACCTCTGGCTTGTTTATACTACGATATCTCTCCTGTCCCTGATCTGTACTTCTGTGTATTCTAGATTAGTACCTGGCCATTCTAAGGACCAGCTTCTCAGTTTAGGGTCCTTTCTTGCCTTTCTGGGTTTTGTCTGCGTGCTGGGTGACCCTATATCCTTACATTACGTCAGGGCCATGGACCCTGCAGACATTGCTCAGCAGTTTACTGCTTGCTGTACCCATATAAGGGAGGCTGAAGCCAAGATGTATCGTTTTGCAATGTTGCTGGAAACGCTCTTGGAGAATACAGAATGCATGCAGTCTCCTTCACCTGCTCCTATAACCCATTCTGACACTTCGATGGTTAACTCTGCTGTTCCAGTGCAAATGTTGCCCTCTGTTACTTTCAGTGGTGAGGCTGCTGCATGCAGAGGATTTCTGAAGCAAATTGATTTATGTTTTGAGTTAAATCCTCTTATGTGTACAACTGACAGAGCTAAAGTATGTTTTCTTTTTAACCATCTCAGAGACAAGGCCTTAGACTGGGCTACTGCATTTTGGGAGTCTAATGATCACATAATAAATAACTACGAGGAATTTGTTTCCACCTTAAAAAGTGTGTTTAACCCTTCCAGAGGAACAAATCCTGCTATGAAACGGTTAATGAGGTTAAGTCAGGGAGACAGACCTGTGTTGGAATACGCTGTTGAATTTCAGACACTTGCTGCCGAGGTTAATTGGGATAATGAAACTCTGGTGTCCTGTTTTCTGAAGGGTTTATCTGACTCTTTAACCCTTGCTATTACAGCAAGAGATCTTCCTGGGAATCTGAATGATCTAATTCCATTCTGTATGGAGATGGAGGATCAAATCAGGAACATGTGTAAAACAAAAGCGCAACCTAATAGGTTAATGCCGTATGTGTCTCCAGAGCTTAACCCTGCTGCATCTGACAACTCTGTACCTCAACCAATGCAGTCTGGAGAGATTAAACCGTCAGAGGAGAGGGGACTGGTATCAGAGGTCATGACATTATCTCCTTCTGTTTATAGAAAGCGATGTTACTTTACTATTATGATTGAGGTGGGTTCCTCCATTATTCAGGTAGATGCACTTCTTGATTCAGGGGCAGATGACAATTTTATGGACACTACTTTTGCATTGGAGAAAGGGATTCCCTGTGTGGAAAAAAACCCACCTATAGCTATTCGTGCTATAGATGGCAGACCCCTTTCCAACCCATATATTTCTAAGGAGACCAGTCCTATTTCCATGTCTGTAGGAGTTCTCCATAAAGAGACTGTGGTATGCCAACTCCTATCATCTTCTTCATGTCCTGTTGTTTTGGGGTATCCCTGGTTACAAAAACACAATCCAGTCATAGACTGGAGAAGAAACACTGTTCTGTCATGGAGCAAGTCTTGTTTTGATTCATGCATGATTCCTGTCAAGTCTGTGCACACTATAAATGTACCCACTGCTGCTCCTTTATCTGTATTGGTTCCTATACAGTATGAGGAGGTCAGGGAGGTTTTCAACAAAGGAGGGGCTGAGACTTTACCTGAGCATAGACCCTATGATTGTGCTATTACTCTCCTTCCTGGCACTTTTCCTCCCAAGGGACGAGTGTATCCTCTGTCTCAACATGAAAACCTCATATTAGAGGAGTACATAAAGGATTCCCTTGCTAAGGGCTTCATAAGGAAATCCACATCTCCTGCTGGTGCTGGGTTCTTTTTTGTCTCTAAGAAAGAGGGGGACTTAAGACCTTGCATAGATTATAGGGGTTTAAATAAAATAACTGTGAAAAATGCCTATCCCATTCCATTGATTGCTGAACTCTTTGACAGGTTAAAAGGTTCCCAGATTTTTTCTAAGCTTGATTTAAGAAGCGCGTACAATTTAGTGCGCATTAAGGATGGTGATGAATGGAAAACCGCTTTCAATACCAGATCTGGTCACTATGAGTACCTTGTAATGCCCTTTGGGCTATGTAACGCTCCAGCTGTGTTCCAGGATTTTATAAATGATGTTTTGCGTGATTTCATACACGACTGTGTCATCGTGTATTTGGATGATATACTTATTTACTCACCTGATCTCGCTACTCACCACTTGCAGGTTAAAAGGTTCTTCAGACGTTGTTGAACAATGGCCTTTACTGCAAATTGGAGAAGTGTCTCTTTGACCAACCTAAGTTAGCATTTCTAGGTTATGTCATTTCCAAAGAGGGATTTTCCATGGACCCGGCTAAAGTTACTGCTGTTACTGACTGGCAATGTCCTATAGGGCTTAAAGCTATTCAGAGATTCATAGGGTTCGCCAACTACTACCGCAGGTTCATACTCAATTTCTCCACAATACTGGCACCCATTACCAATATGACCAAGAAGGGAGCCAATACCCGTATTTGGTCCCCTGAAGCCGTTAAAGCCTTTGAGACTCTTAAAGAGGCTTTTTCTACCTATACTTGTCCACCCTGATCCAAGGAAGCCTTTCATCCTAGAGGTTGATGCCTCTGAGACAGGAGTGGGAGCTGTTCTTTCCCAAAGAGAATCCCCTGACCAACCACTCAAGCCTTGTGGCTTCTTTTCCAAGAAATTATCTAGTGCTGAAAGGAACTATGATATCGGTAACCGAGAACTCCTGGCTATCATTTCTGCTTTGAAGGAGTGGAGACACCTACTTGAAGGAGCTCCTACTCCCACTATGATTCTGACTGACCATAAAAACCTGACCTTTATTGCCGATGCCAAAAGACTGTCATCCCGTCAAGCCCGGTGGTCGATGTTTTTGACTCATTTCAATTACATAATCACCTATAGGCCCGGTAACAGAAATGCGAAGGCAGACGCGCTTTCCAGGCAGTTTGAGGTCACAGAACAGCAAGATAGACCAGTGGAGTCGATTGTTCCTCTGGAGAGAGTAGTGGCAGCTACTCATCTCACCCTTACTTCTACACTCCTTACTCGTATCCAAGCTATGCAAAGTACAGCTCCTCCTGAGACTCCTTCTGACAAGTTGTTTGTTCCTGACGCAGAAAGAAAGGAACTACTCTCTTGTTATCATGCCTCCAGGCCAGCCGGTCATCCTGGTATAAAAAGGACATTGTCAGCCCTTACACCGATGTACTGGTGGCCAGACATTGCCAAGGATGTGAGAGAATATGTACAGGCATGTGTGGTATGTGCACAATCCAAAGCCTCTACTCAATGTCCTGCAGGGCTATTGCAACCACTAGCCATCCCTGACAAACCATGGTCACATATTTCTATGGATTTCATAGTAGATTTGCCAGATTTTGACCATTGTTGATCGCTTTACTAAAATGGTTCATCTGGTTCCTCTCAAGAAATTGCCAACATCTAAAGGTCTAGCCAACATATTTGCCAAAGAGGTATTCAGATTACATGGTTTGCCTCATGAAATTGTCTCTGATCGGGGTCCACAGTTCATTTCTAGATTTTGGAGAAATTTCTGTTCACAGTTGGGTATTAAAGTATCATTTTCTTCTGCTTATCACCCACAGTCCAATGGAGCTGCCGAACGTGCCAATCAGTCTAGTGAGAACTACATTCGTAGCTTCTCTTCTCAAGGGCAAGATGATTGGGTATCTTTGCTTCCTTGGGCTGAATTTGCTCTGAACAGTAATGTTAATGCCTCGTCTGGTCACTCCCCGTTTTATGTTGCCCATGGTTTCCAGCCTACTTTTTTGCCATCCCCTAGTGCTGACACTGGTCTTCCTGACTTGGACTCCTATGTTCAGTCTCTTCATAAAGTGTGGACTTTGGTACGTTCCAACCTCTGTCACGCTGCAGTCCAACAGAAGACCTATGCAGATAGGCATAGGCGGATGGGTCCTTCCTATGTTCCAGGCCAGAGAGTCTGGTTGTCTACCCGTAACATTAAGTTACGTGTGCCATCAATGAAATTTGCTCCGCGGTACATTGGTCCATTCAAAGTCCTAAGACGTATCAACGAAGTCAGTTATGCGCTGGACCTACCTCATACCCTCCGTATACCGAATACCTTTCACACCTCCTTGTTGAAGCCCCTTCTGTGCAATCGGTTCACCACTGTTATTCCTCGACCACGTCCTGTTCTGGTCCAGGGACAAGAAGAATTTGAGGTCCAGTCCATTGTTGATTCCCGTCATTCCCGTGGTGGTCTTCAATATTTGGTGCACTGGAGAGGGTATGGCCCGGAGGAACGCTCATGGGTTCCTACTTCTGATCTCCATGCCCCCCGTCTGGTCCGTGCCTTTCACCGTTCTCATCCCACTGCTCCGGGATCTCGGTGCCCAGAGGGCGCTCGTGGAGGGGGGGGTACTGTCATGCCTGCTACTGCTCCTGCAGTACGGCCTTCCCAACAGAGAGGGCGCCAGTCTTTGAATCAGGCCACTTTGTATGCCACACCTGGTCAGGGATCTAGGCCTTTAAATATCAGTTCCAGTCTGTGCTCTGAGCCCTGACGTGGTTATTTCTAGCCTTCAGCGCGTTTCTACAGCTTATGATTGATTTTCTGGTTTGACTTCTGGCTTGTATTTTTGACTGTGTTTTCTGCTTTATCCCTTGGCAAATGTTTACCTCGTGTACCGACCTCTGGCTTGTTTATACTACGATATCTCTCCTGTCCCTGATCTGTACTTCTGTGTATTCTAGATTAGTACCTGGCCATTCTAAGGACCAGCTTCTCAGTTTAGGGTCCTTTCTTGCCTTTCTGGGTTTTGTCTGCGTGCTGGGTGACCCTATATCCTTACAGGCACTGGTCTAAAACTGAATTCCTGTCTGATACAGGGACTTTGCACAGTTGGAGGGGCCTGACCTGCATGAGGCCTTTCTGATTGCATGTCATTTCCTAGCTTGGCAATCAAAGTGGTGGCGCATCCAACAAAATAACCATTAAAGGCATTTTTTTTTTTTTGTGAAAGGATTTTACCAGGAAGGATACATTGAGATTTCTCTCATTTTCAAGTATGTCCTGGGTGGCGAGTATTTGCTACATCTAGGGGGTGTTGCAGGGTTTGGTTGTTTACTTTGACAGCAGCCAGCTGGGAGTGGACTGGGGGTGCTTGTATGTTACTTATGGTTCTCCAAAAGAATTCTAGGGTTTGATATGTTATTGTTTAGATTTTCATTGAAGTAATGGGCTTTAGCCATTTTTGTTAGTTTTGTGCATTCATTCCGGCATTTTCGGTATTCGCAGTGATCGTTCATAGAACCAGTACTCTTGAAATTTGACCACAGTGAATCTCTAAGATGGTACATTAGTGTAAGATCAGCTGTAACCCAGGGGAGATGGGTCCCTTTTACTCGCACTTTACGCAGCGGGGCATGGGAATTCCAGACTTGCAGGAGCTCAGACTGAAAGTATTCAATTGCACAGTCTAGGTCTGGGATTAGGTTTAGTCTGTACCAGGGGAGCTGTTTGAGATCACTTAGGAAGGATTCAAGAATAAATTTCTTGAAAGACCTGGTGGTTATTACCTTTGGGGGAGATTTCATGGCCTTTATTTTGCGCACGCAGTACACTAGACAATGGTCACTAAAGCTATTAGCGAGAACACCTGCCTCCTGTATTCGATCAGGAGATGAGGAGAGAATCCAGTCCAGCAAGGTATGGTTAAGGCTTTTCATATTAATGCGAGTGGGGGAGGAGATTAATTGAGTTAGCTGCAAAGTTTTAAACAGTGAGCAGTGTTTATTGTTTTTAGGATTTAGCCAATCTTTATTAAAATCGCCAAGGACCAGCATTTCACTTTTTTGGTTTTGGGCAAGTAGGTTATTAAGGATTTGAGATATGTCAGAGAGGGAGTGCACTGGAGAGCTTGGTGGGCGATAGAATACAGCAACAATGATGGATTTACTGAATGGAATCCTATAGATATATGTATGTTCATATGTATATCAGAAAGGTTTATATATAGACCGTCACATTCTAGCTTTGTTAGTTAGAGCTCCTGGGTAATACTCTGGATGTTAATCGACAGTCATAAGTTTGTCATATTGAGGTCTGAACCTCATTCAATTTATTCCAAGTATTTTACCAATCCTTCATGCAATTGGAATTGTGTTTATAATACGGGTCACCTAGAAGTGTCCTTCCAAAATTGGAAGGTTATAATTTAGGAAGGTGATACGTAAACACTACAGCATCAGAGCTGTTTATGGCATCGCGCAACCAATACCATCATGTTGTGTAGTAGTAACTTTTGTTAGGTTTATTGAGAGGTTAATTGGCCATTTGACACTTGACACAATAATCACTGTTGACCTGAGAAAGGAGATATTGCACTATATGAGACAGTTTTTCTATTATGAGTAATGAATGGAAGCATGAAAGTTTAAGTTTATTTTTGTACGTTTTATTTTAATTACATTAAAGGTTAAATTTTAAAAACTTCACTTATCTTCTATATCAAGTTAAGGTGAGCACATACTGTTATTTTTCATAATTATAAGAGATGGAAATATACTGGGCCATGAGGATTACTGTACAGTTTTTTTTCTGAGGATCACTGTAGATTGTACCTGTCACCCCCCTCAACCAGGTTGGCACATAGTACATCTAACAGAGCCAATCTTGTGGCTCTGGTATATGGGAGTGTAACGTTTTCAGACCCTCTATTTTGGAATATATTATATATTTATTGGACTTTATTGCGCTATTGTATGTTTTTCCTTTTTTTTTTTCTCAAGAATCATGATTTTTCACAAGATTTTAATTTGGATCTGACATAGGTGTTGTAAACCGCCGGTTTTAAAAATCACTGGTTTGGTGAATCATTCTTTTCATTTCCCCGCATCCTCAATTCTTTATATTATTACACCATAGCGCAGGCCACCAGTGCCGTTTCTGGTCCTTAGTACCCTCACATGATTCTTTTTTTTCCTCACTATTTGTTATTACACTCAGGGTTATTCAGAGAAAGGTGAAAACCAGGAGAACTGGCAGGAGAAGAGCACAATCTAGAACAAATAGCTGATTTGGAAAGTGAGATAAATGGGAGAATTTTTCTGGTTTGGCTATTTTTTTTTTAAAAGACTTTATTTTTCAGCAGCATATATCTATGTTGCTAAGGGTACAGAAAATAGAGAAAGGGGAGGGGGAAAACAGTAAAACCAATGCAAAGTATTAAGCCGAAGCTTCTCTACATAATAAAGTCCCCTGTCCTGATTCGTTGCGGGGTAGCTACCTGTTTTTATGTATAAAAAGAAAGAAAGTAAGGAGAAGATAAAAGAGAAGGAGCGAGGAAAAGGAAAGGAAAGAAGAAGGAGAGAGGGGTGGGGGAAGGTAGGGGGGGCCCCGGTCTCAGGTACAGAAAGAAGAAGCCGTACACTGACCGCTGGGAGTCGCCACGAGTGCCGGCCGGTCAGGGAAAGAAAGCAAGTCATGGGGTAGGCAATGCATATCAAAACAACCCAAGGTGTAGTGCTCCTCATATTGGTTTGGCTATTTTGACCTAGAATTTTCACTTCTCCAGTCATTCTCCTGACTTTCACCTTTCTTTGAATAGATCTGATTATTTTTTCACCATTTGAGTGTTACAGAATAGTCACCGGTTTCCCTTGCTAACTAATATATACACTTTTATAATGTTGGATTAAACCTTTCCCTGCGGAGGACGTGTGGGGAACATCCTCATTGACTCCCGCTGTATGCGCAGGACGTTACCCCCAAAAGTCATCCGCAAACCCGGGAGCCAGGAGAGATACTCACCTCTCTCCTCCGGGTCCCGCGGCGTTCTGACTTCCTTGAAGTCAGACTCTGCTTTTAAAGGACCTCCCGAACGTAATGACATTGGACGCGATGATGTCATTTTCAGGCGACCCCCTCCCGGCAAATCCGGGAGATCACCTGAAAGGGAGGTGGGTTCCTTTCGGATCCGTCTCCCTCCCAATCGGAAGGACCTAGCGGGACAAGGCAGGCACCACTTAAAAGGGGAGAGTCTCCCCTTTTAAGTGGTACCTGACTCTAACCCCTGAGGCACCGGGCCACGATCCGGCCTAGCTCCGGTGGGGGCCGCCATCTTGGATGGTGGCTCCACCTCCGGGTCTCCCCGTCACCTGACGTCATGGTGCATGGAGCGTTGACGTCAGTTATCCGGGGAACCCCTAGCTGCCCAGAGATTTCCCAAGGAATTCCCCTGGTGGAGATAGGTGGTTTCTTTGAACCATCATATCTCCTGAACGGTGGCAGCTATGCGAGTCATGTTTAGTATCATTTGAAAAGCCAGAGCACGGCCTTTTTCCAATGATACCAAACATGACCATGTTCAAAGTAAAAATTAAATAAAAATACTAAAAAAAAACAAAAAACTTTTTTTGTTATTTTTTATTAATGCAGCAATATTGTTCCCATTTCAATTATAATGTGAACAATGATGCTGCACTAATGAATTTTTCTATGGGATACATGTACTAAAAATCACGTAATTCCTCCCCCAAAAAAATGTATTGAGTCCCCATTTCTAATTTTTTTAACAAGCGCACCCCATAGAAAATAAAAACGGAAAGGCTTGGATGATAAAATGTGCGTTTTTTATTATAATATACAGCCACCCATGACGTAAACATATAGTAATGAAATATTATGAATCTGCGGAGTCTGCCGGAAAAAAAGGATATATAACTTGTCTGGGTCGTATAATAAAATGTAACTTCAAATTGCGTTTAAACATGACGAGCAAATGCGGTAAAAATGAGCTTAGCACACAGCGATGAAATGGCTCAGCAGTGAAGGGGTTAATGAAGACAATTGTATTCATAGGTTTCTAGATGCAGAATAAGAGACAACACTTAAGGCGCTAGAGATATATATACAGTTGTGTTCAAAATTATTCAACCCCCAATGCTGTAAAGGGTTTTAGGGAATTTAGTGTACATTTGTAATTGTATTCAGAATGAAATCCTACAAGGACTTTTTAAAGAACCATATGCAACTAAAATGACATCAATTGGTTTTGTAATACAGTAGTAAATGTTTCTTTTGTGAATTCTTCATTGACACAATTATTCAACCCCTTAAAGACTACCACTCTGAAGAACAGAGGTTCATTCAAAAGTTTTCAATCAGGTATTGAAAACACCTGTGGATGTCACGGAGCAGCAATAAAGCATAATAAGCACCAATTAGGCAGCTTTAAAATGACTGTGATACTCAGCTCCTTCTAGACATTTACTGGTGTGGTTACAAACATGGTGAAGTCGGGAGAATGATCTAGGAAGACCAGAGAAGAGGTGATTACTGTTCAGAGGAAGGGCAATGGCTATAAGAAGATTGCAAAGATGTTAAACATACCAAGAGAGACCATAGGAAGCATCATTCGCAAATTCAAGGCAAAGGGCACTGTTGAAACGCTACCTGGTCGTGGCAGAAAGAAGATGCTGACTTCGACTGCTGTGCACTACCTGAAGCGTAGAGTGGAGAAAAGTCCCCGTGTGACTGCTGAGGAACTGAGAAAAGATTTGTCAGATGTGGGTACTGAAGTTTCAGCTCAGACAATACGGCGCACACTGCGTAATGAAGGCCTCCATGCCAGAACTCCCAGGCGCACCCCCTTGCTGTCTCCAAAGAATAAGAAGAGTCGACTGCAGTATGCCAAAAGTCATGTGGACAAACCACAGAAGTTTTGGGATAGTGTTCTGTGGACTGATGAAACAAAATTAGAACTGTTTGGGCCCATGGATCAACGCTATGTTTGGAGGAGGATGAACAAGGCCTATGAAGAAAAGAACACCTTGCCTACTGTGAAATGGCGGGGGTCAATCATGCTTTGGGGCTGTTTTGCTTCTGCAGGTACAGGGAAGCTTCAGCGTGTGCAAGGTACCATGAATTCTCTTCAGTACCAGGAGATATTGGATGACAATGTAATGCAGTCCGTCACAAACCTGAGGCTTGGGAGACATTGGACCTTTCAACAGGACAATGATCCCAAGCATACCTCCAAGTCCACTAGAGCATGGTTGCTGATTAAAGGTAGGCTTGTGCACCGATTTTTTTCGGTTCGATTCGGTTCGATTTGTTCGGATGTTTAAAATTTTCGATTCGGCTCGTTTCGACCGATTTCTGTTTCCGTTCGGTTCGGCTCGGCTCGTTTTTCGTGTACATTTTTTTTTCGGAATATCGACCATTTTTCGTGTTTTCGGGTCACTTTGCTCGTTTTTTGTATCGTTTTTTCGGAACGTCTGTTCTCCTCGTTTCAAAGTGTCTACGATAATTCTGGCGATTCTATCGTGTTTTTTTTTATTAAATAAAGATCCCTTTTTTCTTCTGAATATACATTTCACAACTTTATTTAATCATTTTAAAATGGTATGAAAGCCAAGGAACAAAAAAAATGAACAAAACGATTTAAAAAACGCTAAACTGACCCGAATGCCACAAGAAACAAGTGATACGCATTTACAAATACAAAATCAGCGATATAACCGATAATAGTTAAATATACGATTTCCAGAATTACCGAAATGAAACCGAAATCACGAATGGAACCGAAATCATGAATAGAGCAAAAATAAATTTTGATTTGACACCTTTCAAGTCCATTCGAAAAATCCGAAATTTTTTCGTTTCGGCTCAGAAAACTTTTCGGATCTGTCGGTTTTCGGGTCCGACCCGATTCGGAAATTCGGCCGAATCCGAAGACACGAATCGGGAAATTTCGTGAAAATTCCGAAATCCCGAAACGCACATCCCTAATTAAAGGCTGGAACATTTTGGAGTGGCCATCGCAGTCACCTGACTTAAATCCGATTGAGAACCTCTGGTGGGACTTAAAGAAAGCAGTTGCAGTGCGCAAGCCTAAGAATGTGACTGAACTGGAGGCTTTTGCCCATGACGAATGGGCGAAGATACCCGTAGATCGCTGCAAGACACTTGTGTCAAGCTATGCTTCACGTTTAAAAGCTGTTATAACTGTAAAAGGATGTTGTACTAAGTACTAAGATTGAATGTCACTTGGGGGTTGAATAAAACTGATAATGATGTGAGCACAGAAAAGACATTTGTGGTTATTTCATTATAAATGTTATGTTATATTTGTCTGACCTACACGTGCCTCTTTGATTTAATTGTAAGCAAGATGACTGAATGATCAAAATCAATGTCAAACTGGCCAAAACACTCAATTTCAGTGGGGGTTGAATAATTTTGAACACAACTGTAAGTGTATGTTACCACGGACGTTAAAATGTGCGGCAACACGGATGTGAACATTGCGCTCGTCTGACTCGAGCCTCAGGTCATAAGAAATAAGTCTGCAAATCCTACTTTTAATTAATGGTGGTTAATAATCGATACAAAGATCCTAGTACTAATCAATCCTATGTTAATATACACATTATGCATACAAAGGTATCCATAAATAAAGGGAATTGCTTATATGCTTTATTATGTAACTGCCTACCTACATTGTTTGCCTTCCAACAACAGCTATGCCCCATAGAGCAGTATGGGAGGTAGAGCTTTATACTTGCTTCCAAACTCCATTATGAAGAATCACGTGTCACTATGTCATTGACGATTATGCTCTTGGAGTATCCTTAGGCTTTTTTGGCAGTCCAATGTAAAACCTTGACAGTATATTGTATGCCTCATTGCAATGGTAAACATTTTTTGGCAGTTGTGGCATTAATTTGGCCATCCAACATGCCTATCTAAAAAGGAAATAGACTGGTTGCTTTTCATCAAGTTCAGCCAGACAGTTTGTTTAAAAACTGCAGTTTGCTCCAAATTACTATTGAAACACTCCATTCATTCTTCTCTGTTTGGCCATAAAGTGAACTACGCACAGGCTGCATTAACTACAATATGATTGATTGTAGGCAGTCTGCAACATTTATTTCTCTGATTTCATAATTTTATAAGAGCAAAAATGAGTCACCATTCCCAATTCTGACAAGTTTTACAATGTGCAGTTAGGGAGGTTTCTGAATTCCAGCTAAGAGTCATAATTCAATGTTTACACTACTTTTACTTTTTGAGGGCCGTTAATGTTTTTATGTTCATGTAACTGTACATAGTGGTCCATAGGACCAGTAGAATCCATGCATTTGAATGTAAAGTTACCTGCAAACTTAGGTTTTTAATTTCAATATGTCAGTATTAACACACACAGGTTTCAGCTCTACTTGGTATAGCAAGGGAGCCGCTAATCCGCACTCATTAAATGTTAATGGCTGGCGTGAAGTATGGCCTGTAGTTCCTTTGCAGAGCCAAGCTGGCCATCAGTTTTTGTTAGATATCAGTACAATATGTACTTTAGGTACAAACATTTTTTGCTTTCAAATCACTGTTGTTGGAAAAAGTGCTATCTCTTTCTGCACATAAAATGTAATTTATTGTACAAATGATTGGAGACTATCAAAGTACTGAAAGTACTTTTTGGCCTTATCCTAGCTGGCCCCACAAAAGAACAGTCTGCACAGCTTTTTACTAGTACTTTCAGGTGACATTTGCTAATGTCATTATGAGTTACTAACTGGGATCTTCTCCTTTTGTTCTTACGAATTTGATGGAGTGTATCATTTCACTCTTTTCTAGTCCTTGGATTTATATCAGAATGTACAATGGCAAGGAGGGGTGTTACCACTCCTTGGGTGCGTTACCTGAAGTACTACATCAGCTATTGCTGTAGGCACTTAGATCAGTGAAAATAAAGAGTCAGGGTATCCTATTGAAAATACCTGGGGGAAAAACGTTGCGTCCTTACAAACGACACTCAAATTTGTCCTTGGCCATATCAGTGAATTGCTGAAATTCAAACATGACTGATTTTTTTTAAGAATTTTACCAGGAAGGATACATTGAGATTTCTCTCCTTTTTCAAGTATGTTGTGGGTGGCGAGTATGTACCATTAGGTGTCTTGCCCAAGGACACTTACTGGAGAGGTGCTCTTGCCGGGATCAAACCCATGTCTCCACGGTTATAGAGCAGTGAGGTTACCTCTATTCCACCCGGCCGGTACTCTCCAGGCAAATTTGGAGCATTATATTTGACGTCTGGAGTTCGAGTTAGTAATTCTAGTTACGGTAAGCAGTTACGGTTACAATTTAGGGTTAGGTTGCTATTTATGCTTGGGTTAGGGTTGCAGTTAGGGTTAACCCTAATCCTTACATTCTACTCCGTTTTTGCTTCATTTTTAGAGGAAGAATATTTTTTGATGTCAGTCCCAGCCTCATTTCAATAGTACAGGGTTAAAGCTTAACAGGGCTTTCCAAAGCACTTTTACTGACAAGTGATGTACATAAGATTATAACTTTTTTTACGGATTTTATGTAATATTACACTATAAAATCTTGGGACAGCATTTGCTATGTCTCATGTTTGATTCTTGCTATGCTCACTTTCGCCTTTCATCCTTCTGATTAAAAATAAGTTGTTATTCCTCTTGTTTTCTCCCTTCTCAACACCTCTAGATTGAAACTCATCTGAGCAGGGCCCTCTACACCTCTTGTTTTTGTTTTCTATTCTATAGGTGGCAACCATTATGCTTAGTATTAATAACTCCTAAAACGCGAAACATAAAACTGACATATGTGTCCCAATACAAGCTTAAAACCACTGCAAATGTCACTTTTCAAAATGCTAAAGTAGCCAAAACCATAAAACAAATGGCAGTTAACAGGTTAAAGACCAAGTTATTTCCATAAAACCACTGCCAGGATCGATTTCCTACCCACTCGGGTTTTAACTCTATAGTATTCCTTTGAGTGGAAAAGAGATTGCGTGACAGCTAGGGAAGTTGTGTTATTATTATTATTAAAAAAACCTATAAGCTGCCACTTCACATTCCACACATCCCGCTCAGTGTTCACACAACTTACATCACACACAACTCCATATACTATCTCAGCTCTCTCACAACCTCTTATAATGCCAGGAATACAGCCACAAATTGATTTGTGCCCGCACTGGAGTCAACCTGGCTGCCTGACTCCATTCCTTATCCAGATCATCGCTTTTCCTGCTGCTCAGGTGCAACCAATCCCATTCATAATCCAATACCAGGTTTGCCCCGATCCTCTCTGGCCACAGGTATGGTCAGCAGCCACGATGGGTTTTCCTCAAAGGAGTGCTCCACACTCTAGTCATTGCTTCTGCATTGAGTTGCATTTGTTGTGTCCACCTAGTAGTTACTCCTGTGATTTCTGAGCTTCCTCCACTGCAGCCCACCATGTTCCTGCCTTGCTGCCCACTGCAATCCTTCAAGTCTCCTGCCATTTGAACTCTGCCTTCCAGCATTTGCTGCCGTGCTCCCTCTGCCTCCATTGTCACTTGTGTGTCCATGTCTCCTGTACCCTTCTGCAGGTTCCTTCTGTACCTGTGTCTTCTCGTGTCCCTTTGTATCTTGTGTCTCCTTGTACCTTGTGTCTCCCTGTACTATATCCCCATCTGTGTCCAGCTCTCTTCCTGTCTTACCCCTGTGTTTCAGTCCTGTGTTCTGTGTATCCTCTGACCAGCCCTTTTCCTGCCTAGTTCCTCTCCTCTACACCAAATTTCCACCTATAGCCATGCCAGTCTGCTTCCTTACCTGGAATTGCACAATAAATACCCCTGTTTTGGACCTTACTCCAGCGTCTGCCTGTGTGTCACCTCATCCTGGGCTCCTACCTCTGCCCCTCTGGTACACCAACCCCTGACACATGTACAGCCAGAGAACATTGTTAAGAATAATAGTGGTCATTTCTATAAACAATATTTTATTTGATATATATTTATATATAAGATTAAGTAGCTGGCCAAACACATGAAATATGAAGTACAGAAGTCCAATAACAGAGAAAGTGCAAAAGAGAGGCAACTTCCTAAAGCCCAATACTTCAATGAAAATCTAAACCTTAACATATCAAACTCTGGAAAGTTTTGGAAAATCATAAGTAACATGCAAGCACCCCTGTCCACTCCCAGCCGTCTGCTGTCAAAGTAAACAACCAAACCCTGCAACCAATTTTGTTGGATGCACCACCACCCTGATCGCTAAGCTAGCAAATGACACTCCTACAGAAAAACTGCACGCAGGTCAGGCCCCACCAACTGTGCACAGACCCTGTATCAGAGAGGAGTTCTGTTTTAGTCCAGTGCCTGTCAGCGCCATTACTTAACTTCTCCGTAACCAAAAAATGAAATACCAGTCTGGACCTGATCAAATCCCAGCGATGCTGCTGAAAATCAGTGTGCTGGCAATTGCAAATCCTGTCGCAACCCTAATCAATGAATCACTGGCAACTGGATACATACCCAAACTCTGGAAGACTGCGAGGGTGGTACCTATCCATAAAAGTGGTGACCGTACTTCGGTATCCATCTACTGTCCGATATCATTGCTCCCTGTAATGTCAACATTTTTGGAAAAATGTGTGTACACGCAATTACGTGATTATTATCAATATTGGAACCATTTAACCCCAGATCAATCCGGCTTTCGTCCAAATCACTCAACTACAACCGCCCTTTTAAAAGTCTGCAATGATATCCAAGCTGGGATGGAACAAGGAAACCTAACTGGAGCCATCTTCCTTGATTTTGCCAAGGCCTTTGACACAGTAGACCATGGCATCTTGTTACAAAAGCTCAAAAACTCTGGTATTGGCGATCACACGCTAACCTGGTTTCAATCGTATGTATCCGACCGATTGCAATATGTGTCCATTTCTGGCAGCTCCTCCCTCCCCCTCCCAGTCACTTGCGGTGTACCCCAAGGCTCAATACTAGGCCCCCTGCTATTCACGATATTCATAAATGATCTGTCCAATGTCTGCAAAGCCTCAACTGAAACATCGAAACATAGAAAAATGTCGGCAGATAAGAACCTTTCGGCCCATCTAGTCTGCCCAATTACATGGATACTTTACCTGGATTTATCTTTTATTTAGGATAGCCTTATGCCTATCCCATGCCTGCTTAAATTCAATTACAGTTTTGGCCTCTACCACTTCAACTGGAAGGCTGTTCCATGTATCCACCACCCTCTCAGTAAAATAATGCTTCCTGATGAAAACTGTACACATGTACGCAGATGACATAGATTACAGGATCAGAAACAACATGGGAACCTCAGGGAGATCATGCCAAACTAATCTTATTGATTTTTTTTGATTGGGTAACAAAAATAATAGACACAGGTGGTGCAGTAGACATTGCTTATTTAGATTTCAGTAAGGCTTTTGATACTGTTCCGCATAGAAGGCTTATCAATAAATTGCAATCTTTGAGCTTGGATTCCAATATTGTTGAATGGATTAGGCAGTGGCTGAGTGACAGACAACAGAGGGTTGTGGTAAATGGAGTTTATTCGGCGCAAGGTATTGTTACCAGTGGGGTACCTCAGGGGTCAGTACTTGGACCCATTCTCTTTAATATTTTTATTAGTGATATTGCAGAAGGTATTAATGGTAAAGTATGTCTTTTTGCTGATGACACAAAGATTTGCAACAGGGTTGACATTCCTGGAGGGATCAGCCAAATGACAAATGATTTGGGTAAACTAAAAAAATGGTCGGAGCTGTGGCAATTGAGTTTTAATGTGGATAAGTGCAAGATAATGCACCTGGACGTAAAAACCCAAGGGCTGAATATAGAATATTTGATACAGTCCTAACCTCAACATCTGAGGAAAGGGATTTAGGGGTTATTATTGCAGAAGATCTAAGGGTAAGTAGTCAATGTAATAGAGCAGCAGGAAATGCTAGCAGAATGCTTGGTTGTGTAGGGAGAGGTATTAGCAGTAGGAAAAGGGAAGTGCTCATGCCACTGTACAGAGCACTGGTGAGACCTCACTTGGAGTACTGTGTGCAGTACTGGAGACCGTATCTCCAGAAGGATATAGACATCTTAGAGAGAGTTCAGAGAAGGGCTACTAAAATGGTGTACGGCTTGAAGGAGAAAAGTTACCAGGAAAGGCTTAATGATCTTAACATGTATAGCTTGGAAAAAAGACGAGACAGAGGAGATATGATAGAAACATTTAAATACGTAAAGGGAATCCACAAGGAAGGGAGTATATTTAAACGGAAACAAAGTAGCAAAACAAGAGGACATAGTCTTAGATTAGAGGGGCAAAGGTTTAAAAGTAACATCAGGAAGCATTATTTTACTGAGAGGGTGGTGGATACATGGAACAGCCTTCCAGTTGAAGTGGTAGAGGCCAAAACAGTAATTGAATTTAAGCAAGCATGGGATAGGCATAAGGCTATCCTAAACAAAAGATAAATCCAGGTTAAGTATCCATGTAATTGGGCAGACTAGATGGGCCGAAAGGTTCTTATCTGCCGACATTTTCCTATGTTTCTATGACTCTGTAATCTATAACAGCAAACCAACTCTCCCGCAGCTGGAGGCCGTGCTGCAAGAACAATTCACATAGGTAGAAAAGTGGATCAAACACAACTAACTTTTTTTAAATACTGACAAAACTGTCACCATTATCTTTGGAACAGCACCTAAACTACATAAATTGCAATCTCCCCATCTTTGCGTCAGGACAGATTCAAATGGCACATTGACCACAGTCACTTCTCTCAAATATCTAGGTACGTGGTTAGACCCAAATCTATCTTTTGGCCCTCACATTGAAAAACTCTCATCTAAACTTTATCCCAAACTAGGTGCCCTGTACAGAAAAAAATCCTGCCTGAGCCCCGCGGTAAGAAAGCAGATTGTACAACAAATGCTTATGCCGGCTATTGAATATGGAGATGTAGTGTATGCAGCTGCCCCGCAAACGCACCTTCATAAATGTACTGCATTGTACAACTCATTTTGCCACTTTGTGCTACAATGTAACTACATGACCCACCATTGTGACATGTTAAAAGAGCTAAACTGGCCGTCACTGGAATCCAGACGCACACTTCACATTTCCAACCTGGTGTTTAAGAGCTTTTCTGGGAAGCTGCCACCCTACCTGAATAGACTGCTTCCCCCAGCAATTCCCTCCTCCTATAACCTCCGATCCAGCACCTTACTTACAATACAACAATACAAAAAGAAATTGGCTCAATCCTCATTTTCCTACAGAGCACCACAGTTATGGAATAACCTCCCAGACATCATCAAATCTTCGCCCAGTCTTGGGTCACTCAAGAGCTCCCTATTAACATACCTCAATACGGAATGCACCTGTAAACAAGTAACATAATGACTATTTTACTTACATACTTATTTTCTGTGTAAATCTGTATATTTGTGTTTTGTTTTTTAATATCTTGCATTTAGTGCCGGCCGGGTGGAGTGGAGGTAACATCACTGCTCTGCATGGAGAGAGCCTGTGGAGTCATGGGTTTGACCCCAGTGAACAACCTCTCCAGTAAGTGTCCTTGGGCAAGACACCTAACGGTACATACTCGCCACCCAGGATATACATGAAAATGAGAGAAATCTCAATGTATCCTTCCTGGTAAAATACTTTATAAATAAATAATTAAAGGATTTTATTTTGGGGGCGAAACAGAAAGTCTTTTATTTTTACAACTGAATTATAATGATAAAGCAATACAAACAATCTTTGTGAGTGGGAGAGAAGTACAGTGTAAAACCTTTTTTTCCCCTTATCTTCTCAGTCATGTTTCCTCTTAAGCTTCGCTTCCATGACTGCTAACCTTTTTACTTAATTGTAAAGCTTTTTATTTTCCCTTTCAAAGCACGATTAACATTGGGAGCGAGTTGATCTTATTTAACAGGAAGATTTTGTAATTGAATAAAATGGCTTAATATGAGTCTAAACATTTTTTTTGTATGGATGTGGCTTGTAAAGTTCGTGGTTTGTGTTATATGGAAATTGGGTCGTGCTATCCCATGCAATAAACACACTTTACTGCTGAACTGTACTGCGTCACTATTTACAGAGAATCATATAATACCAAACCGAATTAATAAAACATCAGCTCTACATGACAGCCTCCTTCCTCTGTTCATCCTGTTAAATTTTAAGCAAAACATAAAACATCTTTTATATATGATCACTGGGTAAGATACACTTTATTATCGGGGGTTGTTAACATCCAGACACTATTAAAACCATATGGGGAGAAGAACTGTGAGAATTATGCAACAAAATCGGTAATGAATGCCGGGGGCCAGCAAAGCTATGCAGATCCTTATATTGTCCATATATCCATATGTTGTTGAACCTTCTGATGCTCAGAAGCTTTTAGTTAAGAGAGTGAAACATTCATAAAGATTTACAATATTATGTGTTTGATTTTATTATGCTAATATTATTGTTTTTGTTTTCAACATATTGTATAATCCTCAAAACATCTTGGTTGTTTCAAGCATTGGCTGAGCCTGCTGAATTGATGTTCGGATGGACTTCAGTTAAAAAATAAAAAGAAACACAGTATTCTTCGGATTTTTTTTTTATTTATTTTAAAAAAAATATTATTATTATTTTTTTCACCAAAGTAAAATGGAGGTTAGACATCAAATTCAACTTACCCATTATTTTACTGAAATTATTCCAGCAAGGCAAATGCTATGTCATACCATCATTCTTTATTGGCTGCTGCTTTCCAGGTGCGTACAGAGTCTAGAGCTGCAACTATGCAGCTCAAGGCCATGTCTACTATGATAGTTCTCGGATAGACATGATGATGTCAACACTCAAAGCGGGGTGAGAAGCTAAAGTGGTCACAGTGCATAGACTGTCCGTTTAAAATAATTTCATGAATAAACTGAGTGGGGGGAGACTAGAGGCGGGTGATTGGGAGTTTGGACAAGGGACTGGACCAGAGTGTGAGAGGGGGTTTAGGGAAAGGCATCTCAAGACCGGAGGGAGGCAGGGAGGGTGGGGTGGCATCACAAGACTCCAGCTCTAACTAACGATAAAACACCAGAGGTACAGCTCCTCCACAGTGGCAGCATGCTAGCGTCTGTGCTGCAGTTCTGATACTGTTGTATACTAAATAAAAGCAATCTGGTATTGTCTGACATAACTAAATCATATCGTGCAAAACCGCGTCACATCTTCTCCTATCGGCTCCGAAGCCGCGTCTGAAGTTATTGACCTTTAACTATTTCTGTTATCGATTAGATGCTTCAGCACTGGTTGAGTCCTCTGTACTCCTGGGCAAGACTGTAGAGCAGTGCTTCCCAAACCTATCCTTTGGACCCAATAATAGTCAGCATAGAGACAAAACTTCAGAGCAAATGAAGAAAGGTTTTTTAGGCCAAGGACCCCCCAAAAGCACCTAAAGAAGGGTTTTTTGGCAAGACCGAAACAGATACTCCCCCTTACGGGAAATGTTCTCCCCATTCAAGAGAAGAAGGCAGGACAACTAACTGAACCTAATCAAGACCCTACCTTTAAAGAAAGGGAACTCCAACTGGGTATTTTTAACTTGTCTCATGTAAATCTAAACAGATCAGAAATATCTTTATTAAATAAGGGTCTAAAATTTGCCCCCACCAAGGTACCTAATGAGTTCACTCTCTTCTTAGATCTACAAAGATTTTTGAGGAAATTGGCAATTAAATTTTTTTTCTATAAAAAAGAAGAATCGACGAATTTAATGACGTCAATTGATATGCCCTCTTTACCTGAGACTGATATACAACAAAAGGGATTTTTCCATACCAAATTCAAATGTAAGTCTAGTTTCTACCCGATTTGGGAGAAGACCAATAACATAAAGGTCTTTGGGGATATGTTAGAAGAAGAATTTAGAAAGATCAATATAAAAAAGAACCAAAATAAAAAACGAATTCAGTTTAATTTAGATAGGAAGGAGAGGGAGGCTCTAAATGGACTCCAAGCCAAACATGACCTGGTGTTTAGGCAAGCCGACAAGGGAGGGGGGGTGGTAATTCAAGATAGGATAGACTACCTAAAAGAAGCTGAGAGAATCTTGTCAGACGAAGTGACATACCAATTACTTAAACACAATCCCACCAAAGAATTTCTGGAACAGATGGGAAAATTGCTCAATGGAGGTTTGTCTCAAGGCATACTAACTAAGGATGAGTTTAACTTTCTATATACCCCATTCCCAAGATTGGCTATATTTTATCATAATCCAAAAATCCATAAATCCGTAGTATCCCCCCCCCCGGGTCGTCCTATAATTAGCGGAATTGGGTCTCTGACAGCCAATCTATCAGAATATATTGATAGCTTCTTACAAAAATATGTTCCATTGGCTCCGTCTTTTATTAAAGACTCAGGACATCTTATGGAGATTCTCCAGAGTCTAGAGTGGAAAGAGACTTATATTTTAGTGAGTATGGATGTGACATCTCTATACACAGTTATACAACACGAGAAAGGCCTGTTGGCTATAGATAAAAGAATAGAGGAGGACCCTATCATTGAGAGTGAACAGAGGGTGTTTTTTGGGTGAGGCTATACGTTTTTGCCTTACTCATAATTTTTTTGGGTTTCAGAATAAATTTTATCTCCAGAAGATAGGGACAGCCATGGGTGCCAAGTTTGCCCCGGGATACGCTAACATCTTTGTTGCCCATTGGGAGCAGCAGGCCATTTGGGACAACAATCCATATAGGGCAAACTTGGCACTCTGGCGACACTATATTGATGACGTCTTACTGATTTGGGATGGTAACAGGGATGACCTTAGGGGTTTTTTGATTTTGTAAATACTAATACTTTTGACCTTAGATTCACCATGGAGGTGGGTAATGAGACCCTTAACTTTCTGGATTTGAATATTTTTATTAAGGATAAAAATTTTGCACTAGGACTTTTTTCAAACCCACTGATAAGAATTCCTATATAAATTACAATAGTTGCCACCACAAAAAGTGGCTTCAAAATATACCTAAAAATCAGTTTGGACGCATTCGACGTAACTGCACGGAAATGCAAGATTTCATTACTCAAAGTAGAGAGCTTTCGGAAAAATTTCTTCTTAAACAATATCCTAAACCTTTAGTGGATAAAAGCTTGAAGGACATTGTAGATCTAGATAGATCAACTTTCTTTCAAAGAAATTTGGGAAAGATAAAAGATCCCACTTTGCTTCCCAAACCTATCCTTTGGACCCAATAAAAGGTCAGACTTTAAATATTTCTTGAAAATCCGACTGGATGGATTAGAGGTAACATCACTGCTCTAAACCGTGGAGACCCAGGTTCGAATCCTGGCCATAGCACCTCTCTAGTAAGCATCCTTGAACAAGACTATATCGGCTGTGGAGTCCAGTGGTAACGTCTCTACCCTTCGACCGTGGAGAAGCAAGTCAAATACCATTCCGTACATCCCTCCAAAACAACTGTGGAAAAGTCACGACTTTAGGAGAAGCGGGATCAACCTAACCACCAGGTCGCTGCGCTACAACCATGGAAAGACGACCCAATCCCACTCAGAAGACACCACCAGCGAGTGTCCTTGGGCAAGACACCTACCTCACAAAATACTTGTACATCTCAAACATTGTAAATTCCCTTGAGACAGAATCCCCCTGAATCAGGTCAAGATCCATATGTGGTACTCTATGTATCAACCCCCTTGTACACGGATCTTGTAAAGCACTGCGGAATTTGTGGCACTATATAAATAAAGGATATGATAATAAACCAGACTTGAATTCTGGTAATCCCATATGCAGCAAATTATATCACCTGTTTTGCAAACCTGGCTTATTAGCGGATCAAAGACCGGTTTTAGAATCGCTGCTCTCGTGCATATCTCCAAAGGTAGTAACTAGTTAGAGCATTGGCAATGGGTCTCCTACAGTAGTTTTCTCCATCGCACTGGGCATAGCTGGTAATTTATCATGTATGTTCACTTAAAAGCTACATCCAAAAGCAAACTCCTCAATCTTCTGTGTGCTGCTATGGATTTTTGCAGGTGGATTTTTTTTTCCATCTTATCATTTGAGGCCTAGGGACATAACAGGCAAGCATAATGAATGCACTTAGGTCACTTTGGAGAAGTCTACACACTCTTCTTTATACCTCCTTTTATACTTGTCCCCTGTCTCTCCTTCCACCACCTGAACTGGCTTAAATTTTAGATGACCTGTGTGTAATTACGCATTCTGTTTATACCTCGACACTTGCTCATAGTGTGTGAAATGAGTAGGTAAGTTAATGCAGCAGCATGGTTCACTTTATAAGTAATGGCAGACAATATTGCAGCATTACAACAAAAATTTTGTATTTGTATATATTTTTCTTTTTTTTTTCTTTTTTTTTTTTACAAATTACATGGTCATGTGTGGCATCACTGGAAAGGCAAGACTCGTTGGGGTGGAGCTGCTAAGTTTGCTAAAACCCTTCTTGTCAACAATTCGATTTATCATAATTTAAAAATATATTTTTTATCACTTACCGGTCCCTTCTACAGAACTACACTATTGAAGAGATCTGGTTGATGTTACTTCTCATCAATGATGCCACATATAGGTCTAACAGGGTTATTCAAAGAGAATCGAAAAGTCACCGCACGTTTGGTGACTTTTCGTTCTCTTCAATTCGGTGCGATTTGGCGATCCCTTTTCTGCGACCCTGCGGCGTATTCAGCAAGCACCACAGGGCCGTCGTAATGCAGGGAAAAGCTGCCGAAAAGCTGCCGAACACTCACCGCAGAACCCAGGCGAATGCACACTGAAACCTGCAAAAACATCTGGATTAACCCCGCTGAGCACGCCGGAGAAACCCGAGCAAGAGCCGATCACCGTGCAGAGCAGCCGCCGGAAAAACCCAACACCACAGACGAATGGAGTGAAAGAAAAAAAAAAAACGTACACTTGAATGTTTGAAAAGTGAACACTGTTTGCAAAGAAACTACTGAACGAAAATGTCTGAAATTTACATATAAGATCCAATGAATGATAATAAAAAGGGCTGTTACAGAAAAAAGAAAAAACGATTTATAAAAGAAACGGAAAAAAAAATTGTAAAAAATTCCCGAAAAATGTCTATAAGATCCTAACAAATCTAAAAATAGAGACTTTTTTCTGCAGAATAAAATAATAAACGGTTTATTAGATATTGTATTAAAACGCAAATATTTTTAACATTGAAGCCTATGGGATTCGCCTGAATAAATCTGCCGCATGAAACCAATTCGGAGCTCTTTGAATAGCCCCGTAAATGATTTTGGTTAGGAAATGGTTTCCATGTCGATGTTGAGTCAAGACTAAGGCTAGGGTCAGACTGAGGCAGTGCGAACGCGCGTGCAGCCGCACATAATCACGGCCGTGCTAGCAGCAGATGCCGGGCAATGACGGCCAATATACGAAGTACGGTCGCACAAAAGTGCGTCCGCGCAACGCAAGCGGCAAACAAATGCATTTTTTCGAGAACGTGAAACCACTAGTACTGACGTACAGAGTGCGCTGCGTCCGCTAGCGGCGTGTGTGCGTGATTAGGAGACGTCAGACGCTGCTAATGTCCGGCCAACATAACGTCCAGACACAAAAAGGGTTTTATTGATGATCCGTACAAAATCACGGATGAAACTGCGCATCGTATGACCGCTATCGCGTACTCTGTGAAAAAATAAGTCCATTCGTTCGAACGCACTTTTTCACGGACAACGTGAAAAATGCGTTAGTCTGACCCTAGCCTAAGGGCCATACCTGTATAGCCTATTTTTATAAAATATCTTCTTTTTTTTTTTTAAGTTATTTTTCACAAGAAATTAACACCATTATATAACTGCCAAAAACTATAGGCACTGTGCGCATTGTTTTATAAATGCCTGATGGATATGACAAAATGCTAGGTGTAAGATAGAAATAAGCATAGTTAATTGTGACATTATTGACCTTTGATGATTTCTTGCACGATCCTGTAACTCACACTATCCTGTTTGTCAGTTGTATACCTTATACTGTTAATAATATAAAATAAAAACTTTATATTTCAAAAAAGAAATGACCACCTTTGATGATATAAAGTATTTCAATGCAACAACTATTTTTATTCATTATAAAGGTCAATAAATATAATAGACAACACCAGAGTATTGTAAATGGCGTTTAACGTTTCACTTTGGTGAAGCACCACTTTATAAACTCTAGCAGGACTGAAATATTATAAAATAAATTACCCAATTACTTCATTTATAAAATAGTGTTAAAAGACAAATTACTAGAAAAAAAGTGCATACCACCATTCATGTTTCTGTAATCTTTGCTCGATAATTGTTTTTTATATATACACTGTATATATTTTTTTTATCTGAGTGTTCATTGCTTTATGTATCAGAATATTAAACCGAATTAAAGTGTTAACATCTGCAGTGCATACCAATGAGCCACATATCTTAAGGTCTGAAATATTGTGATATTAATGTAGTGGAATGTGTCTTTGGCTGTACAAGGCAATACCTGTCTTACAGTGCAACAATGAAGCTATTATATAGCGTTAAAGTACTTTCTGACATGGGTCAAAGAGAGAGCCCCCAATTATAAAGCCGGTGAAAGCTAAGAAGTTGTATTTCAGTTATCTGAAACCTATTATCCACTAAAGTGGCCTTCCATAGTTTATTATTTATAGTATCTTGACAGATTGAATGGTAATGTTGGCATCTCAGCATTCTTTCTTCCAGCAGGCCTAGATGATGGCTCGCTTTCATATTATTATTTTTTTAATATATTTCCAGACATTGACTTTCAACTTTTTCCCCCCATATCTAATTATAGAATATTTATATCCATGTGGGGATTTTACAGTCATGAAATTGTATATTTTTTAGCCGTGTGAGAATATTTCGCATGCATTTGTGGAACCTTTACCGACACAGTGTAATCTTCCATATTAGACTGTAAACCTCATTATATTAGACCTGCTCACCCTTATTAACAGCAGAAAAGAAGGGTTATGTCAACTTGAGGCCGTGGCAATGAGGTTGGATTAAATCTGTATCTGTAGCCATAACAATATACATAGCAGGTATTTCATAATCTTAATATAAAGTTGTAGAACTCTGGGAATAAGACTTGAGTTTGTGAAGGAATTATTATGATCCTTTATTTATATAGCGCAACAAATTCTGCAGTGCTGTACAAGATCGGTGTACAAGGAGTTGATACATTAGAATGCCACACCTGGATGACGACATGTTTCAGGGGGACCCTGTTCCCAACGGAATTTACAATCTATGACATGTTACACGTGTTTTGTGAGGTAGGCGCATCCATATCGTTAGGTGTCTTGCTCAATGACACTCGCTGGTGGCTTCCTCTTTCCATGATTGTAGAGCAGCGTCCTGGTGGTTAGGTTGAACCCGCTTCAAGTAAAGTCGAGACTTCTTCTCCGACGTTGTTTTGGAGGGATGTGCTGAACGTGATTTTGACTTGCTTCTCCATGGGTCGAAGTCTTGGAGATGTAAGGGTTAAAGGTGGTGGAAGGGGGGGTCCAGCTGTCCAGGAGTGAATGCTTGTAGATTAGCTGCACAGCACAGACATTTAACTCTCTGCCTCCTGCAGGTAGCTGCTTTAACCCTTTCACATATGATGAAAGAGGCAGCCACTGTCTCACCTTTTATCTGGCATAGTTGATTGCGATTCACAGCAGGGAGGTCTACTGCTGCTGTTTGTTTTGCAGGCCCATGTGTCTTCTGCAATAGGAGGAAGAAGGTGCAGTGTAGAGCAGCTTTGGTCTCGGTCACTGTGAATTCTGCTCTGACATGTGCAATGTGAGCCAGCCTGTTGCTCTGACAGATCATCCTGCGCTCTGATACACTCCGTGCTGGAGCTCAGAGAGGGAGGAAGTGCAGGGGGGAGAAATCTGAATCCAGCGGCCGGAATCCAGATTTTTTGCATCTCTCTCTGGCAGGCACTGGCTCAGCGATGGCAAGTACATGCCGGGCGCCCCCAGTTGCCACGGCGCCCAGTGCGGTTGCACAGGTCGCACACCGCAAAGGCCAGCCCTGGGTGCAACTGACGCAGGGAGGTGTGGTCACACGGACGCACTCAATTCGCTCGTGTGATCGCAGCCTTAATGTGCAAATAGCAGGGGTGAGACATGCCCATTCTGTCCCAATGCAAGACTGGGACATGTGATTTTAGCCCATCTCAGAGCTGAGACTACCCCACCTCCGGATTCAAACATGTGATACAGGCTCCTACTAGAAATGTGTGATTCGTTTCGATTCGCATTCCTGCAATTCGAATTTCCGAAGTATTTACTAAATACAAATCGCATATCGGCCACATCCGAAACTAAACAAATCGATATATAACAAATTAATTTTTTGGGGATTTCAGTACCACAGGCCAATGGACAAGAAAATACACTGCATTTTGCCACGATTCTGAGGCACCATATTTGTCCCATAGAGAACTAAAGGATGATTCATCTATATACGGACTGCTGAATTGCATGGAAATTGCAGCAAAATTACCTAATATCAGTGTTTCAATTCGACAGGTTTAAACCGCAAATCTTATAGGTTTTGTAATAAAAGTAATATCTTTTAATTTTTAAAGATTATTAGTTTTTACAAAAACCTATTTAACCACTTGAATGCTAAGGACGCGCTCAGCGCGTCCTCAGCATTCCCGCTGGTGTGCTGAGGACGCGCTGAGCGCGTCCTCACATTGGGGTCAGCGTTCGGCCGGGTTCCGGCCGATCGCTGGCCCCTCCGGTGCGGGCTGACATCCTGGATGTCAGCCGCGCATCCGGACCAGCAGCCGCCAGCATTAGGTGTCATCGCGGGGGCGCGATGACACCTAATTCAGGCCCCCCCCGCATGTGCGGGGGAGGCGCCTGAAAGGGAGGGGGGGGAGGTCCTTCGGACCTCTCTCCCTCCCGATCGGCGGCGCACAGGGGGTTAACCCAGGCATCATTTGCCCTTCCAAATGATGCCTGGCATTAACCCCTGGGGAGCTGGATCGCGAATCGGCGCTGAAAAGCGCCGGTTCGCGATCCTTTCCCGGAGCTGGCCGACATCTTGGATGTCGGCCAAGCCTCCGGGAACTCCCCCAGAGGACTGGCGTCATCGTGCGTAGCACGATGACGCCAGTCCTAGACTTAACCCCTAACTGCCACCAACTGTGGAGATAGGGAGTTCCAATGAACTCCCTATCTCCCGATCCGTGGCAGTTAGGGGTTAAATCGTGGTATCGTTGGATCGGCCAGAGCATGGCCGTTCCAACGATACCAACACTACAGTGAAAAATTTTGTAAAAAAAAAAAAAAAAAAAAAAATTAAACACTTTTTTTTTTTTTTTTGGGTTTGTTAATGCAGCAATATTGTTCCCATTTCAATTATAATGTGAACAATGATGCTGCACTAACGATTTTTGTATGCGGTGCGTTTGTTAAAAATAGTGTCATTTTCCCCAAAAAAAAATGTAACGAGACCCCATCTCTAATTTTTTTAACAAGCGCACCCCATACAAAATATAACCGCAATTGCTCGCATGTTAAAATGTGGAAAAAAACACTTTACACATTGTAAATTATTGAAAATACATATTTTATTGCATTTTTTGTTATAATATACAGACATGACATAACGTATACATATAATAATGACATATTATGAATCTACCGAGTCTGACGGAAAGAACGATATATAATATGTCTGGGTCATATACTAAAATAAGCCTTCAAAACACGTTTAAACATGATGCGCAAAACAGGTAAAAATGACCTCAGCATAGGGGCGGGAAAAGCCTCAGCAGCGAAAGGGTTAAATTTTTTTAAAATCCCTACAGGGTTATTCAGAGAGTGTGAAAAGCTGGAGAATGACTGGAGAATGAAAAATTCTAGGTCAAAATAGCCGATTTGGAAAGCGAGATGAAAGGGATAATTTTTCTTGTTTGGCTATTTTGACCTAGAATTTTTCATTCTCCTGCTTTTCACGCTCTTTGAATAAACCTGATAGTTTCTAACACTATCTTCTAACCCTAATTTCTAACCTTAATTTAAAAATAGGGTTTGGAATTAAAGTTCGAAATTAGGGTTTTTTAAAAATACTAAAAAAAAAAAAGAAAAGTTTTTTGTAAATCTAAATTTATTATATAAATAAATAAAAACTATTTTTTTTTTTAAAAGATATTACATTAACCACTTCAATGCGGAGGACGCGCTGAGCTGGCCCCTCCGGTGCGGGCTGACATCCTTGATGTCAGCCGCGCATCCGGAACCGCAGCCGCTGGTATTAGGTGTCATCGCGGCAGCGCGATGACACCTAATTCAGGCGCCCCCCCGCATGTGCGGAGGAGGCGCCTGAAAGGGAGGGGGGGAGATCCTTCGGACCTCTCTCCCTCCCGATCGGCGGCTCTGCGGGGGTTAACCCAGGCATCATTTGGAAGGGCACAGCCTGCCCTTCCAAATGGTGCCTGGCATTAACCCCTGGGGAGCTGGATTGCGAATCGGCGCTGAAAAGCGCCGGTTCGCGATCCTTTCCCGGAGCTGGCCGACATCTTGGATGTCGGCCAAGCCTCCGGGAACTCCCCCTGAGGACTGGCGTCATCGTGCGTAGCACGATGACGCCAGTCCTGGACTTAACCCCTAACTGCCACCAACGGTGGAGATAGGGAGTTCCAATGAACTCCCTATCTCCCGATCCGTGGCAGCTAGGGGTTAAGGTTTGGTATGGTTGGATCGGCCAGAGCATGGCCGTTCCAACGATACCAAACACTACTGTGAAAAAGTTTGTAAAAAAAAAAAAAATTATAAAAAAAAAAAAAAAAAAGTTTTTTTTCTTTTTTTTGGTTTGTTAATGCAGCAATATTGTTCCCATTTCAATTATAATGTGAACAATGATGCTGCACTAACGATTTTTGTATGCGGTGCGTTTGTTAAAAATAGTGTAATTTTCCCCAAAAAAAAATGTAACGAGACCCCATCTCTAATTTTTTTAACAAGCGCACCCCATACAAAATATAACCGCAATTGCTCGCATGTTAAAATGTGAAAAAAAACACTTTACACATTGTAAATGATTGAAAATACATATTTTATTGCATTTTTTGTTATAATATACAGACATGACATAACGTATACATATAATAATGACATATTATGAATCTACCGAGTCTGACGGAAAGAACGATATATAATATGTCTGGGTCATATACTAAAATAAGCCTTCAAAACGCGTTTAAACATGATGAGCAAAACCGGTAAAAATGACCTCAGCACAGGGGCGGGAAAAGCCTCAGCAGCGAAAGGGTTAAAACCTATTCGATTCACCTGTTTAAACCTGTCTAATTTTAACACTGAAATCAGGTCACTTTTTCTCAATTTCAGTGCAATTCGGTGGTCTGTAAATAGATGAATCCGTCATTAGTTCTCTGTGGGACAATTTCGGTGGCGAATTGCACCGCTTTTCTTTGTCTATTGGCTTGTGGTACTGAAACCCGAATCGATACGAAACGATCGATTTTATATTTACAAGGAAATTTCAGTTCGGATGAAAATTTTCCGGCCAAAACTAACAGAATTTTTCCTGCCCATGTCTGGCTCCTAACAACAAATGCACTACAAGCCTCATTGCAAAGCTCAGACATGTTTCAAAAAGGGTCACCATTGGTTCTACCTCTGTGAGACTAACCAGTCAAAACCCTAGACCGATGCACAGGCAAAAATTTTGGTTCAGAATATTTCAGATTCCACAATAATCAAAATCAGTTGATTCAGAATATTGGGAGCTCCGATATATTCATGTTTCCAATATTTGGAACTATGATGTAATCATTTTTTTATTTCTTTTCAAATTAAACAAACTTTAAAGAACAACAACCTGCAGAAAAGACCCACAAAATGATGCAAAGCTCCAAAATAACACACACACAGAATGAAGTATGTCTGCCGAATTGGTGTAGAGAATAATGTATATGCTCCAAAAAATTGACACACAAAATTAAACATATGGTCCTAAAATGATAGAATATGCCCAGAAATGATACCTAGTCATCAACAGGAACTTTGAGTAGCATAATCATTTCTTTCATTTACTTTTAATATTCACCATTAATCCAAATAGGTCTAATTGTATTTGGATGTCATCAATTATAATTAGATCGGTTTGAATCAATCCAGGATTTTTTTTTTTCCGGTGAGTGATTTGGTTTGGATATTGGCAGGTTGGACTTTGGGCCAAGTTAAATTGCACATGTCTACTAAGCCCCTTCACTGCTCTCAGTCACTTGTCTTCTCCCAGCCACCATAGTCCTTCAATCCCATTACTTGTAGCCCTAGTATCCAACCTCATTTAATCAAACACAACTACCAAGTCAGCACACAACCCCCATGCAGCCCCCAAACTCTTTTTTTTGAGAACGTATTTTACCCGGAAGGATACATTGAGATTTCTCTCGTTTTCAAGTATGTCCTGGGTGGCGAGTATGTACCGTTAGGTGTCTTGCCCAAGGACACTTACTGGAGAGGTGCTCTGGCCGGGACCGAACCTGTGTCTCCACGGTTATAGAGCAGTGATGTTACCTCTACTCCACCCAGCCAATACATTCTCAAAATGAGTTAAAATCTATAGGCGCACACTGTAAAAAATGTAATTATCAATGGATATCATATCAAACACTTATGTGACCTTTCTAAATATGAAAATAATTTTCTGCGGTGGCAGGTCTGAAAAAGCATTTAGGGTTACGAGCCACTTGCCTTCAAAGGCTTGTGATTACTTTAACTGTATACATTGTGCAATCACTACGGATGATTAACACTTGAGGTTTATTTGTGCATGGCTGTTTTTTTGTGAAACACTGAATAGGTTTTGTTGGATTTCTTAAACTCACATTGTGCCGACACCGGTTTGTAGGGCTTCTTAGATTGGTCTCCCTGCTGTGACATACATAAATTAATGACTTCTTACTGTATTCTTGAACTGTAGATAATGTTTTATGATCATGCAAACTGCAACAAGGTTTTAAATACCGGTGCATAGTTGTACGTACATTTTCACCCCAATGTTTCACAAGTGTAAGTTACATTCAGACGTCTCCGTGCAGCTGTGCAAATTTACAGTCAATGTGTTTTAAGTGACATTATACAAACAAACGTCTTGAATGTCGTTTATGTGACATGCCAGTGGAAGGTGTGTACACCATTTCAAAGTAAATTTTGCTGACCTTTATTTGCTGTAAATAAAATTAAGCAGCTGAAACCTGTCAGATCACCTTTTATTTCTATCAGGATTGTCCTGCTGTTCATACTACCTGCTCCGTGAAATGTATGTGTTTATCTCCCCTTTGGGGCTTCTCCTAATTAAATTATAGGGTGTCATTTAGAAGTCTAAGTAACACACATGTTTAATTTGGTGCTTTAAGAAGTGCTCCACAAACATTTTTTTCCGTGATGACATTCCACTAATTTGCAGTGAGTATGTTACCGGTACGTTTGGCTGTAATGTTTAATGCAGGTGAAAATACAAGCCTTTAAATCCAGGAATGCCTATCAATTTTTAAACAGACTTTTGTCCTTTAGATATATTTTAGTTGGAAGGTGTCGAAAGACGTGTGGATGGCTTTCTTTTCTGTTGCCAAAATCACTTCAAATGTTCTTCGGAATAATTAGGCCTTTGGCTGTTACATTTCTAGCACCAGTTCTTTTAGCATAGTGCCATATTCTAGGCTCCGTGACAATTCAATGCAAACTGAGCAGCCTGTCCCTCCTCCCCTTGTCTCCCTCTCTGTGGAGGTCCCGTAGGGCTGATACGTACCTCTGAGTGTGGGGGATTAGCGCCGCCTGGAAAGCTCAGATCAGCTATCGCTGATCAGGCTTCCTGGAAAAAGGTCAAAAATTAACAGCAATACATTCCTGCCCCCAGCCAATAGTGCACCTTGCACTTAGAGAGTCATTGCGAAGGTCGGATGATCACTCTAGCACCCAACCTCCTTCTCGTCACATGACAGCAAGGTGACTCCAAGGTGAGTTTTATGCTCACTATAGGGTTGCAATTGGAAGGAGGGGTGGGGGTGCAGAGAGGATCACGAGGGGGTCAATTTTTCACCTCACGTTTACCTCCCTTCCCTCCAATTTTAATGCAAAAGTAAAAAGAAATATTCGTTTTCTGTAGTGTCGGTGCATAGGCCTTGTGAATATGCACTGTCCACTATGTAAGTACATTCATGTTCTCACTTCTAACTACCATGTAAGGTACAGAGTGTGAAACCTGGTGTTTTTCTTTGACCATATGGTATATTATTAAAAGTCCAAAGATAAATGGACTGGACACTCAAATTCCCCAAAAAAGTCAATGTATTGGATACTCTGAGAAACCAGCAATGTTTCAAACTGCTGTCTCAGCCGGTTTGTGAAGGGCCAATATAGTCCTCTTTTTGTGTAACTAATAAACTGCAGCGTTTTGGAGTTTGGCTGCCTGGCCTTTCTCTATTTTCTTTCTAGGGGCTTGGCTGCTTTGGACAATTGAGCACCTTTTCCTTCCATAGGGCACTATCACCTGGTGCTAGCTAACCCTAGCGTTGGCATGTGTTTGCGTTCGCATCAGGTTAAATGAGTCTAGCGCCTGACCAACTGTTCGTTTGCCTCTTGCTAAAAACGGGAAAAATCACTTGGTGTGTCGCTTATTATTATTATTATTATTATTATTAATTTATAAAGCGCCAGCATATTCCGCAGCGCTGTACAATAAGCACAGTACAGACAGGGTTACAATACATTGAACAACATTTGACAAACAGTACAGGAGGAGATGAGGGCCCTATTCCCGTAGGAACTCACAATCTAGGAGGGTTGGGGTTGGAAACAGGAGGAGAGGACTGTAAGGTGAGAGTGATTGATGGTTGCGTCAGTGAGTTGGGTGGTAGGCTTCCCTAAATAGCAATGTTTTCAGGGAGCGTTTGAAGGAAGAGAAGTTAGGGGAAAGTCTGACAGCACGAGGGAGAGCGTTCCAGAGAGTGGGGGCTGCACGTGAGAAATCCTGCAGTCTATCATGGAAGAGGTGATGCGGGGAGAAGCTAGGCGCAGGTCACTGTTTGACCTTAGGGAGCGGGCTGGGGTGTATTTGGTGATTAGTGAGGACAGGTAGTGGGGCGCTGAGTTAGTGAGGGTTTTGTAGGTAAGGATAAGGATTTTGAACTTAATTCTGCAGTGGATGGGGAGCCAGTGAAGGGACTCGCAGAGGGGAGCGGCAGAGACAGAGCGGCGGGTGAGGTGAATTAGCCTGGCGGAGGCGTTCAGGATGGATTGTAGGGGGGAGAGGCGAGACAGAGGGAGGCCAGATAAGAGATTATTGCAATAGTCGAGTCGGGAGATTACCAGGGCGTGTATGAGTTGTTTTGTGGTGACAGCGGTAAGAAATGGCCGAATTCTGGAAATATTACGCAGTTGGTATCGGCAGGAGGAGGAAAGACTTGATGTGGGGGATGAAGGAAAGAGCAGTCCAGTGTAACTCCAAGACAGCGAACTTGGTTTGATGGGGAGATGGTGATACCCTCCACCGTGATAGAGAAGTCAGGAGGTGGGGAGGCATTAGAGGGAGGAATAAGTAGGAGCTCAGTCTTTGACATGTTGATCTTTAGGTGGTGGGAGGCCATCCAGGAGGAGATGCCAGATAAACAGTCACTGACTTTTGAAAGGACAGGGGGAGAGAGATCAGGGGTAGAGAGGTAGATCTGAGTGTCATCAGCGTAGAGGTGGTAATTAAAGCCAAAGCTGTTGATGATTTTGCCCAGGGAGGAGGTGTAGATGGAAAAGAGCAGAGGACCAAGGACAGAGCCTTGAGGTACACCAACAGATAGAGGCAATGAAGAGGAGGAGTTACCAGCAAAGGACACACAGAAGGACCTGTTGGATAAATAGGAGTCAACCCAAGCAAGTGCAGTGTCACCGAGACCCAGAGAGTTGAGGGTCTGTAGAAGGAGGGGGTGGTCAACAGTGTCAAAAGCAGCCGAGAGGTCAAGCAGGATGAGAATAGAATAGTGGCCGTGTTTTTTAGCAGTTAGGAGGTCGTTGGTGACTTTGGTGAGGGCAGTTTCAGTTGAGTGTAGCGGACGGAAGCCAGATTGCAGGGGGTCAAGTAGGGAATTGGAGGACAGGAAGAGGGAGAGGCGGTTGAAGACTAGTTTTTTCTAAGAGCTTTGATGTGAAGGGAAGCAGGGATACAGGGCGGTAGTTGGATGGAGAGTTGGTGTCTAGGGATGGTTTCTTTAGTAAAGGGGTAACTAGCGCGTGTTTGAAGGCGGATGGAAAGGAGCCAGTGGAGAGAGATAGGTTGAAGATGTGTGTGAGAGCAGGGGTGAGGAGGAGGAGAGGGGAGGAATTAGATGTGAGGGAATGGGGTCGAGCGGGCACGTGGTGAGATGTGAGGAGGACAATAAGGAATTGACTTCCTCCTCAGTGGTGGGAGGAAGCGGCAGAGGGTGGCAGAGGGGACCTGTGGGAGTGGAGGTGGCAGATAACTATCTTGTGTTGGGATGTTGCTTCTGATAGTTAGAGTTTTACTGAGGAAGTAGTCTGCCAGGTCTTGAGCGCTGAAGGCAGCTGAGGGGGAAGGTGCAGGTGGGTGGAGGAGGGTGTTGAAGGTGGACCAGAGCCGTTTAGGGTTGGAGGACAGCGTAGATATAAGAGATGAGAAGAAGGATTGTTTGGCCAAGTGGAGGGCAGAGGTGTATGACCGGAGAATAAACTTGAAGTGAACAAAATCAGCTTCAGAGCGGGATTTCCTCCAGGCACGCTCTGCAGTGCGGGAGCATCTTTGCAGGTAGCGAGTTTGGAGGGTGTGCCAGGGCTGAAGCTGGCGGCGTGGGGCCTTGCAGAGTCGAAGAGGAGCAAGAGTGTCTAGAGCAGAGATAAGCGTAGTGTTGTAGTGATTAGTGGCAGCATCAGGGCAGGTGAAGGATGAGGTATGAGGGAGGTGGTGAAGTAGGTTGGAGAATTGATGGGGTCCACAGCATGTAGATTTCTGCGAGTGTGTGTGCGGGGTGGGGGAGCAGGGTGTTTAGGAAGTCCAGATAGGTTGAAAGAGAGAAGGTGGTGGTCAGAGATGGGGAAAGGGCGACATTTGAACTCAGAAATGGAGCAGAGGTTGGAAAAGACCAGGTCAATAACGTGACCATCGCGGTGGGTAGGGAGGAGGAGGATTGTGTGAGTCCAAGGGAGGACGTGAGTGAAAGAAGTTTGGAGGCAGCAGGAGCGGAAGGATCGTCAATGGGAATGTTGAAGTCCCCGAGAATTAGGCATGGAAGATTAGAAGACAGGAAGTGAGAAAGCCAGGTAGCAAAGTGGTCAAAGAACTGGGAGGTTGGTCCCGGTGGGCGGTAGATGACTGCCACCCTGAGAGCCAGAGGAGAGAACAGGCGGATGCAGTGTGTCTCGAAGGAGGAGAAGGAGAGGGATGAGGGTGGAGGGAGATGCTGGTAGGTGCAGGTGGGAGAGAGCAGGAGCCCGACCCACCATTTCTCTCACCCGGTCTGGGGGTATGGCTCAAGTGTAGACCGCCATGTGAGAGAGCAGCAACGGAGGCCGTGTCAGAGGGAGTTAGCCAGGTTTCAGTTAAAGCTAGGAGGTTGAAGGAGTTTGAAAGGAAGAGGTCATGGACGGCTGTGAGTTTGTTGCACACAGAGCGAGCGTTCCAGAGGGCGTAGGAGAAAGAGGACAGGCGCTGAGGGATGATGGGAATGAGGTTGCTGGGCTTGCAGGGAGGTGATTTATGTGCGATGGAGATAGGATGAGAGGGAAGTATTGGATGTGTTGTGGGGCCAGGGTTAGGGGATATGTCACCTGAATAGAGTAACAGCAGGAGGGTGAGAAAGAGAAGGTGGGAATGGGATTTGTGGGCGTGGGAGTGATTGGCAGCACGAGAGTTAGAGGGAGACCATGTTCTGAGGAAACAAAGGAGCTCATGTGAGGCCATCATGTGGGACGAGAGGAGGGAGGGAGAGATGCAGATAGTGTAGGGGTCGGTGGTAGAGGGGCAGGAGTTCCATTTAAGGAGAAAGGTAGAAGTAAAGAGGAGAAGCGTGAGAGAAAGCATGAAATAGACTTGCGTTTACCCAGAGTAAAATTGGGCCTTGCAGTTCCTTCCTCCAGTCCCGCAACTCCAGGAATCAACTCTAAGCGTCCACTTAAGACTGTTACTTGTGAATGTCACAAGAGCCTGGCTCAAATGGAGCCAGTCTTAGTGGTTATATAGGGAGACTGATTGCAATTATTCGTAGCGATTCGTAGCGCAAGCTTGCTGTACCTTCCGCATCAGAGATCTTTAGCGCTTTTGTAACTATCAGATCACTTGGTGCCTGCGCTAATTTCTGGAGTGACGTTAATCGCAAAGTTTTACAAACCACAAACCGGTCCTTGCCCAAAAATTAACAGGCATTTTAAAGGAATTCAGCACAGGTGTTCTCTTGGCCCCATACACCCCGTAATGGATCTGGTCAACAATGTTGCTGCTGTTGCAGCAGGCTCTATTATAAATGTGTCCTTTATCCACATATATCCTAATTCTAATATATTGCCTAATTTTAAACATTTTATGCTGGGGGTTATTCATAGTATGTAAGCGGTTGATTATTCAGGTGACTGTTTGGACCATGTTTAAAGGGTCACATTATGCAGAGAGGAGCACATGGATAAGTCTTGCCTTGTAACATGTATTCTTTATTTGCTGTAGCAGGGAAATTATTGTCTCTCACTTGGCTTTCCTTTTGGATCTAGTAAATGCAGTGTAATGACTCTACATGCTGTTGGGTGGCATTTATCATGCAATGCCCATCAGCCTTAATTAATATATGTGTGCATAGAAACATGGATAATACGGCCACATTGGAGGATTTTAATGCAGGGGTGTGAGGGCTCTTCACTGGATGTGTTCATACTTATACAAGCTTGTGAGGGCAGAGGATAGGTATGTCCAGGCACGCTGCATTAGCACTCCATGCACATAGTGAAATGTGAATTTGTCTTATACTAATGGAAGTCCAATTGTAATACATCTACTTGGGCAGAGGCCCTAGGACCAGACACCAATTTTTTTGCTCTAGCGAGCATGTCACGGAACTGTGGACAATAGGACTTTAATAAGTATAAGACACTCCTCACGTTCACATTTCACTGTGCATGGACCAAGTGTAAATCACTTACAGGGTTATCCAAAGAGATCCGAATTGCTTGAGAAAGGTAACCGAACGCTGAAAATCAGCGTTCGGTTACCTTCCCTGACCATTCGGCTATCCAGAGAGCAAGCAATTCGCCAAATCCTGGCGAATTGCCTGCACATACGGTGCCTGTTCGGTTCCTGTTCGAGGGCAGTGAAATCCCCATGAAAAAGCACTGCTTCGTCTATTCAGAGAACACAAACCAGCAGTGAAAGGTTCCCCTAATGCCCTGCCATTCGGTGGTTTAATTCGGCAAGTTTATTCAGGAGAATCCCATAGGCTTCAATGTTAAAAATATTCCCGTTTTAATTCAATATCTAATAAACCGTTCATTATAAAACTCTGCAGCAAAAAGTCTCTTTATTCATAGATTTTTTAGGATACTTTAAGCATTTTTCAGATTTTTTTTTTTTTTAAAAAAGTCCGATTTTTTTTTTTTTTTTTTTTTTCAGTTTACTTATTTTTTTTGTAACAGCCCTCTTTATTATCATTCCCTGGACCTCCTGTGAAAATTTCAGACATTTTCGCTCAGTAGTTTCTTTGCAAACAGCGTTTCTTTTTCCCAGATTCATACAAATGGTTTTGCTAATTTATTCACTGCCTCCTCTACGTCACAGCTGCTTCGGTTCTGTGTGATTCGGCTCCTGTTCGGCTTTTTCGAAGGTTAATCCAGATGTTTTTGCTTGTTTTCAGCGTGCATTCGGTTAGTGTTCATCAGGTTTGCGGCAGCTTTTCCCTGCAATTCGGGGACCCTGTGCTGCTTGCTGAATACACCGCAGGGTCACCGAAATGCAATCGGCAAAAGGAACCGAATTGAAGAGAACGAAAAGTCACCGAACGTGCGGTGACTTTTCGAATCTCTTTGGATAACCCTGTTAGCCTTCTGCTCAATCACTTTATAAGACCCACTCCTGCACGGACAATATTTTGTTTAATTGGGTCATTCACATGTTTTTTACTGATGTGTTAATCCGCTCCGCCTTAACATTTATTTTTCTTTGCACTGGCACTTTGTATTAGGACCATAATTTATTGGTCATTGGTTGCAATTTTCTGTTTAAAAGTTTGTTTCACTTATTGACTGTTCATTGCAATACAATATTGTTAACATGCTGCAACCTACTGTTTGTTAAGGTGATACAGGTTTATTACACCCAAAATCTGTTCACAATGCTCATTTACTGCTTGTAGAACCAATATTTAATGTTGCGCCAGTAGGACCCATCCCCTTTTTCCTATTTTTATTATTTAGACACCTTTTTATTGATTTAAGCTCCTACTAGGAGAATAGGAGACTTTTTTCCCAGTTCAGAGCAATTTGGCACGGTTCAGCGATTATTGGTGCAATTCGGCGGTTTTCGCTAACGGCCGATAACTGTTTCGGCCTCTCCAGTTTCAGCAAAACATGGTGAACATTCACTAAATAGTGAATTCACTATATTTTGGCGACATGGAATCACTGAAGAGGGTGGAAATGCAGCAAAACACAAAGCACCGAAATTGCACCCAATTTAAAATTACATAAAATATGTTTTTATTTCATTAAATGCCAAAAATTCCAAACAAAATCTTTATCTCCAGCCCATAGAGATCTTAATCCGGCCTGGTGTGTTGGCATATTGGAGTGGCCGGTCTGGATGAAGTCCAGGGCTTCTTTTTTGTCCCAGTCCAACCCTGGCTTCAGCTAAGGAATGCAATTGTCCTCCTACTTCCGTAGTGTAGGAACTGCAAATTGCACAGCATTATGGCTTTTGCGCACCTTACGTACACAATGTACGCAATTTTCAAAGCGCCTGCTCAGAGCGATGGATTGGAGCTACCACTATTGGTCCCAGAGGGTGATGTTGGCATGCTGTCTGCGTGCTGACATCACATTTGATTGATCTGGTGACCAGCAGCCGGGCAACTCAAAATCCCGGCTGCTGTGGGTGAGGTGGAAGAAACAAGAACAGGGTTGCAGGGAGTGGGGGCTGGGAGAAGGGGGAATTCTTTCAGCTTTTAATACAATAATGTGATCAGGATGGGTGGAGCATTCTTTTAATCTGTGATACCAAACCGTTTTGTGAAGTGCACTTTCTAGTAAAAAACTAAATATTTTTTTCACTTGCCATGTGTCAGGGTGGCACCTGGCGTATGCCATTGTCGGACCCAAACTTCAGGGGGTCTGAGCCCAGTATGCAAGGAAACAGAGTTTGCAAGGGGGCAATGCGGATGTTGGGGGCCAATAAGGAGCAAGCTACAATAAACAAGTGATGATATAACATGCGCCTGGACAGGAACCTTAGTCGTATCTTGCGTCAGATACGAGCAATGTTTTTAAGGTGGACATGATTTAGTTATTGTCTGGATGTGGTAGAGTAATCATGAGGTCAGATTCAAATGACTCCAAAGCAATGCGCTTGAGGTGTTGGACTGATTTGCATCCCATTACCATCATCTTTAAGACTGGCCGTCCACTGACACCATAGTTGGGTGACCAAGTCGGTCACCCGACTATGGACAACGCCATCGGCTGATCAGGGTCGTCCACTGAAAGTATCTGTGGACGACACTGGTCGGCTGGTGGACAGGCCACCGAACGGAAAAAAAACCCGCAGCACGTTCGGCGAGAGAAAAAAAGCCTAGTCTCTTTAAAATAAATAAATCGGAACCCAAACTTTTGCCTAAAAAAAATCCAGAAAAATACCTTTAAAAAAAATCAATAAATAGAAAGGCTTCTTGCTGCTGATTTAAAAAAAAAATTAATGATTACATAAAAAAATAAATAGAAATTAAAATATTTTTTAAATTGAATCCTATGGGCTTCACACTGAATCCCTTCTCTATGGGCCAATTTCCCTGCCGCGGGATGGCGGTTTAACTATACAATTCATCTTTTTTCATGTAAATTGTACCAGATCGTGCAATTTCATCTGAACAAATTCCAAATTGAAAGGATCGCTTGTCTGTTGTAAATGCATAAAATCATCTGAAATCGTCCGATGGTGGTTGGATGCAGTGGAAGAGGGCTGATTCACCTGCATGTTGTAGGATCGGTCGGACGAGTTCAGATGATATCAGATGATCACACCATAGCACAAATATGGAGCCAGTGGACGCCCAGCCTAAGATTATGGAAGTAGTTAATCTGTACTTGATGGAATCACACACATTTATGAAGAGGATAGTTTATTTGGTTCTTACTATTCACAAATATCTGCATTGTAGCATGATGTGTATGACGGAAAACGTTTCAGAAGTTAAATGGATTTTTTTCAGTCTCCCCGCAGAGATAGTGCAATCTTTCAAGTGTCTTTCTGATTTTAAAAAGTTTTTCTGTTCCTTTTGGAAACGTCCTTATGTGTGGTTCAGGATCCCAGCATCAACAAACACATTTGACTGTCTTCTGTTGACCGTTTATCACAGCTCCGAGGAATCAATGCCTCTGCTCCAAGAATGCAGTTATCATTAAGGAAGGAAGATTAAGTAGGAGAAGATGACAGTTAATGAGTGGGAGAGTGTTTTATATGTGCACTTGTAAGATTATTCTTGATTTGAAATTGAACTCCTCCAGTGACATTGCAGTTGGGCGTATAATCAATGCATCAGTCACTTGCAATTCCAAAACCGATTCACATCATTATAGTTATCATTTCACTCTTCCCAGGTTTAAACACTGAAATTAAAATCTGAGCTATTGTAGCTTTATATCAGGATATCTGTGTGATGCAGATATGTGGGTAGGATAGGCTTTCTTTTGATAAATAGTTCATAAAATAACTTTAAACCTAGGAAAACACTATCTAGTATGTGTCACGGATTCCCCTTGGGTCTATGATATTGGTCCCTGTACACAGTATACTATCCACTCCAATCCATGAATGGTCGGTAACGCTAGCTATCTTCAGGGAACCGATCGTACAGCTGGGTGCAAGGGTTAACCGATACCAGAATAGGAGGACACACTTATTTAAGGTAGCAGAGGTCTTATCACCTGTAGAGATGGTCAGTCTTATACCAAGAGTGACACTCAGAGCAGGGTTGTCAGGAATAGCCGGGTCAGTACACAAAGCGGGGTTGTCTGGAATAGCCGGGTCAGTACACAAAGCGGGGTTGTCTGGTATAGCCGGGTCAGTACACAAAGCGGGGTTGTCTGGAATAGCCGGGTCAGTACACAAAGCGGGTTCGTAATCAATAACTGAGGTCAAAATAGCAGAAAGCACTGAGGGAATCAGAACCACGTCAGGACAAGGAGTCTGCCTGAGCAGACTGACTTTAAACCCGGGAGCGCACGTCATCTTGCCGCACCCCGCCCCCTGACCACCCACGTGACCGCCGCGTGTACATCACTCGGCACCCGAGCAGCGAGGATCGTGTTGCCGGGCGCTGGGTCAGATCCCGGGCACTGGACGTGACAGTATGCATACGATCCAATATGTAGTCTTTAATCAGGAAAATAAGCATCATTTTGCCAAGTTTCATTGGAAATACAAAACACAAGTGCACAGGTTTTTTTCTACCTAGTTTCTTACTAGAATTAGTGTACCCTTGATTTAGGCCTTTGGTCGAAACATTGGGTCATCTGATCTCTGTTGGATTGTCTTACTGGGAGGCTCCCTGTATGCTGTTACCCATATTGTTGTTTGGAGTGTGCTACTGATATACTGTATTACATGGTTTGGTTAAACTATATCATGCTTGCTGGGGCTACATTGATATAGATTGCTTATTAAAAAAAACTGAATTGCCTATTCCCTTTTTTGGGGACAATAATCGATAATTCGTTAGCGTGTATTTTACGCTGTTTGCCTATGTCTATGCACACTTCCTTCATATTATTTTTTTCTGGCTTTAATAAAGTTTATTTTTTTATATCTGTTGGTGTGCTTCCTTGCCCTTTCTTTTCTGAGTTTTTTTTTTCTATTTTATTAACCTTTTCTTTAAATTTTCATAATTTCACGTTAATTTATATATTTGTACTTTGAGTCTTGTTGGTCTCTGTTACTCGGTACATTGAACTCACCGCAACTCTTCTGGAATGTAAGTTTATCTGAGAAGACCATCTACACTTCTTGTCTCTCTTTCCTAAGTTTGTTTGTAGTTTTGTTAGATTAATTCTTAATTCTTTATATAAAACACTGTAGAAACTATTGATGCTATATACAAGATGATAATAATTATGGAACTTACATATGGAGGCCCACATATATATTAATGCCTGGTTTTAATTTCTGCCTTCAGCTAATTATCTGTGGCTAGTAGGTTTATGAATGCTTTTGCATGCCTTTCTATTACATGTTGTCAACTCATTGTGAGACTTGCCTTTTTCTCTTTGTATATCCCATACATCCTTTATGGAGAGCAGCTTTTTTAGCTTAAGGCTGGCACCGTAGTCGGGGGACAGATTTGGTCTCCCGACTACAGGCAACACCATCGGCCGATCAGGGTCGTCCACTGGAAGTGTCTAAAGACAACCCAGGTCGGCCGATGGACAGGCACAGAGTTTCAGCACACCAAGGACAGTCCCCGTCCAGCACAGCCACAGCAGTGGGGAAAAAAATCCTCGCTGGAGGCTGCAGTGGGGGGGGGGGGTTAACCCTCCTGTCCCTGTTGCAGAAATAGGTTTCAGTACCAGGAACAGCAACGCTGAATGCAGCCAGCTCGAAAAAGAAAAAAAGGAAAAAAGACTCGTAAGGCGAGAGGAAAAAAGCCTGGTCTTTTTTTAAGAAAAAATTTAACCAAAATGTTGCCTAAAAAAAATCCATAAAAATACCAAAAAAATCAAAAAGGCTTTTTGCTACAGATTTAAAAAAAAAATGGTTGAATAAAAAATAATTAAATATTAAATGTTTATTTTTTTACATTGAATCCTATGGGCTGTGTAACTGAATCCCTTCTCTATGGGGCAATTTCCCTGCCAGGGTTCAGCGGTTTAACCTACCTGGCAGTCCGATTTTGACATTTTTAGATGTCAAAATCGGTACATTTATTCAGCCCCCTGGCGGTATTCCAAAGTGTGGCTGGGGGTTACATTTCAATGCTGAAAATGGCAACCCAGAGCCACACTCGGGCCGATACATACCTGTCCCTGCGTTCCCTCAATGACCTCCCGCAGTCACCTCCTTCCGATCGCGGCATCCTGGTTCCCTTCTCGTGAGAACGAACCAGGAAACAGGACGCCGTGATCGGACAGAGGTGAATGCAGGAGGACATCGAGGGAACGCAGGGACAGGTATGTATCGGCCCGAGTGTGGCTCAGGGTTACCGTTTTCAGCATTGCAATTTAAACCCGAGCCCCACTCGCGAATACCACCAGGAAGGTTAACTATACAATTCATCTTTTTTTAATGTAAATTGTACTAGATCGTCTGATTTTATCTGACAAAATACTCTTCAAATCGTTTAGGTCTGTTGTAGTCGCAAAAAAATCATCTGAAATTGTCCATTGTTGGTCGGATGCAGTGGAAGAGGGCGGACTCACCTGCATGTTATAGATTCAGTTGAACGAATTCAGATGATATCGGATGATCGCACCATCGCACGAATACGGTGCCAGTGGACGGCCAGCCTAAACCTTTTGAAGGGATAGTTATCAATGATTAAAATAACTCCTCTGTAATAATGTGCTACAGCTCAATCTACTTTCTGATGGCTCTACTTGTTAAATATGTTGAATTGTGTTAAAGCTCCAACACATTAAAATTTAATGACGGCCATAGAGCTAGTGCCAAACAACAAGCTACTTTTTAACTTAGATTGTGAAGCTCCAGCACTCCCACATACAGTGCTAAAGAAAAACCATATACAGAGTACAAAAGTGAGCTCACAATACTTAAATCAATCAATGAGTATCCACGTTCGTCATGCGAATATCCAGAGTTCTTGCATAGACTAGTAGAGTGGAAAACATAAAAGGCGCCACATAGCGTAAAACCATAACATTTAATGGAATGTAAAAAACAAAAGTGGAACCACTCACAAAATAAGTGGCACACCATAAACAATAGGTGTGCAAAACAGCATTTGTAAACATATGGGTAGTCACCGCACGCCGAAAATCCGATCGTCCAGCCTGTATCCTCTGATGTACTCCACCTTCAGACCAGGGTGTCCTCGGATCAGCGGCTCTGTCGAAGGATCAACTCCCAGAAATGTCAAGAAAGACCACCAGCTCGACGAGTTTCATTTTCCAATTTCATCAAGAGTGGTTCCCCTTTTGTTTTTTACATTCCATTAAATGTTATGGTTTTACGCTATGTGGCGCCTTTTATGTTTTCCACTCTACTAGTCTATGCAAGAACTCTGGATATTCGCATGACGAACGTGGATTCTCATTGATTGATTTAAAGGAACACTCCACTCAAAAATCCCCCCCCCGTTTTTTTATCCTAATTTATCCCTATTCCCTTAATAAAAAGTTTTTTTTTTTTTGTGTAACTGTAATACTTACCCTAAAATCCACTTCTTTCCAGTGGCGTCTTTTTTTTTTTTTTTATACTCACCTCCCTCCTCTTCCGCTCCCGTCCTTCTTGATTCTTCTTGCCTTCTGGTTTACGTGAGAAGCACGCATGCGCGCCTCTCACGTAAGCCAGCCAATCGGTAGGCTTCCTCCCGGCTCCCTCTGAGGATTAGTGTTGGGCGCAAGAGGATGCGCGCAACACTAACCCTCAGCCGCTGCCGCCAGCTACTGCGGCGAGTTGGAGACGTCATCTCGCTGAAAGCGCGATGACGTCTCCTACTCGGCAAAAGTCGGCAGAAGCGGGAAATATGATTCCCGCTCTGCTGACTGACAGCTGGGAGGGCGGAGTAAACTCCTCCGCCTCTCTCAGCTGTTTTCAGCTTTTTCTGCTGAACTGCTGAGCGGAGGGAGGGGAGACAGAGGGCGGCATACTCCCGGCATCACGACCACCTAAAATAGCTTAGGTGGTCATGTTGCCTAGAGTATCCCTTTAACCCTTTAAGTATTGTGAGCTCACTTTTGTATTCTGTTTATACTTTTTAACTTACAGGACAGGCTTATAGGACTGAGGTTAGTCTTAAATTATTTGGAATAGACATGTCCGAGATATTTCCATCTGTAAATACTAAAGTAAAAGTTTGTATTTTTGACCATATAATCTAATCAGAGATATAAAAAAATCCAAAGCGAGAAGGACCAGGTAAGCAGATTCCAGAAAGTGGCACCACAGAAAGAATTGAGCACTTTTCAACTGTTATAGAAGACTTCACATGAGAAAGGCTGCTGTGACAGCCGAAATGTGGCTTTTTTCTGTGTGTTTAACAAATTTCTACTTTTTAGAGGTTTGTTGCCTGGTCCTTCTGTCTGTGAGTTTTCTATCTGGAAGATTGGTAGGTCTGGGCTGTTGATCTCCTTTTCCAGGGGTCAAGTCCTTGAAAAAAAAACTTTGGGAACTCATAGATTTCTCTCCCTCAACTCTTATCTCATACGTAACACAAACGAACACTCAAATCTGATATATTTGTGTATAATATGTGGAGTTTAGCAAAAATACATGATGAAGCCTAGATTTATTTTGATTTTAATCCGAAAAGATAAGAACACCTGTTTACAACCTTTATCATCTATGGAACTGATGGGAATTCCATTGCCTCTAATAAAATTAATAAAAAAATAATATTAATAAAAAAAGAGTGGGGGAACTGCGTTCCCATGCACCCACCCCCTCAACTGGAACCCTGACCTTTTCCTGTCAGACCAGATTATGAGTTCTGATTTGGGTTTTTCGAGAGTTCTAGATTGAACCCAAATTGCGTGCAATTTTGGTGCTTTGTGTTTCAGCCCATTTTGTCACATTTCAGCGATTCCCATTCACTGAAAATACAGTGAATTCACTATTTAGCGTATGGTCACCGTATTTTCCTGAAATTGGAGTCACCGAAGAAGAATTGGACGTTGACAAAAACTGGCGAAATGCACTGATAAGCGCCAAATCGCACCAAATTGGCATCGGTGAATTCCATCGAACTGCAAAAAAAAGGGGCTCCTAATAGACGAATAAATCCGTATAAATGTAGTAAAAATGTGTCCAAATAACAAAAAGTCCTTTAAAAGATAATAAAAAGCTTGGTTACAGAATTTTAAAAAGTGTTTTAAAAAAAATAAGGAAAACAAAAATGTCTTTTAGAAAATACAAAAGCGTGTTCTAAAAAATAAAGTTATTTTTTCTGAAAATGAAAAGAATACGCAGTCTTTAAAAAAAAAAGTAAAGATATTAAATTTTTACATTGAATCCTATTGGATTTACCTGTTTAAACCTGTCGAACTTCGGTGCAGTTTGACGTTCTGTGAATAGAAGACCCGATAGTCTTTCGGTGCCACCAAATTGTACCGTATTTTGCCGTCAATGCCCAAGTATTTGGCTAATTCGCAGCTTGGCGAATAGACGAATTAGTCCGAATGGTGCAATGTGCCGTCTGGTGCAATTTTGGGGTCAATTTGCAGGTGAGTGAATAACCTCTTTACATATTTTTGGACCTAAACCTGAAAAATAAAAAAGAATTTGTATATATGTCTTAGCTTGTATTTTTTGTTTTTGTCTCATTTTTAGCTACAACCTCTAGGCAGCGTTCTATTATCAGCACACCTGATGATTCACCTGACATTGCACCAAGCAGAAAGAGAAGACAACGTGGGCAAAAAAGTTACTACACAGAAGTGAAAGCTAGAAAAACAGAAACGGGAGAAAAGCAAAGGTAATCACAATATATATCTTTTAATTCTAATCTACAGAACCCCTCAAACAGAGAGCGGGATAATTGTCATACTTCTTTAAAAGGATGCTGTTTACATTAATCTGAGCATGCTGAAAATGGAAAGTGATCCAGAAGTCATCTCTGCACCATCCATGACCGCAAACACCCCGCGCTATATAAATGTTCCGAGCATTCACTAGTGAAATATGCCTGAAGAAAAATTGTTATACAAAGAGTGGGAAATGTCTTTGTGGTCTGAAGTCTACAGAAATAGCTAAATTTGTTTGAATGTGTAAACTTGCAATGCCACACATTTTACTTGACGTTTCTGCCAAGAGATTATTTGAATTGCTGGAAACTAATGCTTGAAAGAAATCTCTGCAGAGCAAATGTAATTGCCCTCAGCATTATCTGTTTAACCCGACTCAGTCTGCATATATATATATATATGTCACATAATTGATGCCGAATTCTGGTTTTGTATCCTACAAATAATCTTTATGAAGTCAGTGAAAAGTAGAAGATACTGGAAAATAATCTTTTCTTGATGATACTTAAAGGGATACACTATTGACAATAGAGTTCCCTTTTTATGCCTTAAATAATTGGGCAGAGGCTGGTGACAGCCTCTGCCTAATTATTTATACCTTTTTTTTTTTGGATAAATTTTCTTTTTTTTTTCCCCCTAAATGTGTGCTGCTCCTACTCTTTGTCTCAGGTGCTCCCAAACCTGGAAGTCTCTGAATCTTCTCTGCACGGTTTGCATTCCTATACAACTTGCGTAGCGTAGGAACTGCAAATTGTGCACCGCTATGAGCTACTGCACTTTATGTATGCAAGTTCTGTAGTGCCTGCACAGAACGATGGATCAGAACTGCGCACATGTGTAGAACTGGGCCGTCGGCTGCTTCTGAGAACGCTCGCTAACACAGGTTGTCTCAGAAAGGGTTATGTCTGCACACTCCCTGATGCTGGGTGGACTAGAGGAAACTCCTCCACTTCGCCAATTGATTACACCCAATCGGGGCAGGAGGGGGGCATCCCTCACATCCTGACCACTTTAAAACAATTTAAGTGGTCAGGATGAGTAGTGTCCTTTTTAATTGTCGAATCATATATTGTTCAACGAAAGGCCCAGTACTCAGCGCAACAGAACTTGTTGGTGCTGTATAAATACTTGTATCTGTGACTGTTAATAAAATTTACTTTGTGTGCTGAAAGTATATTTGAAAAGATTCTCCAGGCTTAATAACAACAAAAGATATTTCTGTCAGCAGTCTGATCCTAGCTGCTTCCTCCAGACTGAACGCCAGTAGTTGAAGTGTCACTGGATAGTTACACAAGAACTCATTCAAGGGATCGTGCCGTGATGTAGAAGAATACCAGAGAACATTTTGCTACAGGACGTGGTGATTCTTGCTCTGCTCTTTGCTGAAGAATCTAAGATATATATATATATATATATATATATATATAATAAAAAAATATATATATATGTGTTTTAGGGAGACTGTATTCCCAAGGACCAAATGAGTTCAGTTATTTGGTTTTGGGTCACATTTACCTGTCCTCCCGCCCTCAGCTGTTCTGATCAGACTCTGACAGCCTTTCAAAAACAAAGGTCCTTCCTCCACCTGGAAGGCTGTCAATCAGCTAGTGCTGGACATGCCTCTGGTGTTTTGATCGGCACAGGACAGCTAATGGCTGGGTACTCGAGTGAGCGTTCAGCCCATTGGCAACATCTGCTGACTCGACTTGGAACAGCAGCTCAGATGTTTAACATTTGGAGCAGTAAGAGTTAACGACTCTTTCGCAAATGTTAGCATCTCAATTTTGGTAGAAACATAGGGCAGTGTCATTAAAGTGCTGCTAGTACAGGTTGAACACCTCTTACCGAGAATTCTAAAATCCGGAAGACTCTGAAAACCAGAATTTTTGGAGCCATCCAGATTTTAGTATTTCTGGAAAAGGGGCACTCTGGACGGGTGTTGCAGCTCTGGAACCGGATACAGCGCAGCATACAGCTGCATATGATGGAAGCTTCTGTGCAGCCCCAACGTATGACATGCTGCTCGGCGTCACACTGTCTCTGAGCAGCATGTCCGCGGAGTAACCCTGCATAGCTCTAGCAGCATGTGTACATTGAAGTCAGGAATAATCGGAAATCTGGAATGGTTGGGGTCCCTAGCATACCGGATAATGGATTCTCTACCTGTAACTAATATTGTTTTCAGATAGACAAAGCATTTACCCACTAAGCTCTAAACCTAAATTCAATACACATCATTCCTGTGCCACGTAGAGCGCAATGCACCCACTGCTGTAATGATGTGGATTATAAAAAATGTTTTTGGGATTGCAGTACTGTCCTATTGCTTTCCCATAGTAACTGTCATTCTTTGGAAGTGGTCATTTTAATATGGAAATTTATAAGAATTTAGACATTTGAAACCCCCTTTTTTTTAAATTAACTTTTACATTGACATATAATATTTAATTACAGAAAATATTCGACATAATCATACTTAAATTCTTACAAATGTGTCACAATGGCTGTTTTGCGGTCATGCAAGATTCACTTTAGTCTATGTCTCGAGTGATTAGCATCTTTGTTATTGTATTGCCGTACTCGCTCTTGTCCTCAGCTTTTAGCGAGGGACTTAATAATGCACCTCAGATATTCAGCACACACAACACAGCTAGTCGTAGCTTTGTGGTTTTATTGCAGGCATATGTCAGCTTGTCTTACTAAAGCATAGGTAAAAGTAGTACTCTTCAACAATACAAGAATAATTATTATACTTCAACGATCGAGCCTTCATCATCATCCTCTTACCACACAAACTGGTAGGCTTGTGCACCGATTTTTTTTTTCGGTTCGATTCGATTTTTCGGATTTTCAAACTTTTCGGCTCGTTTCGACCGATTTCTGTTTTGATTCGGTTCGGCTCGACTCGTTTTTCGTGTACATTTTTTTTTTGGAATATCGACCATTTTTCGTATTTTCGTGTCACTTAGCTCGTTTTTTGTATCGACTTTTCAAGATTTCGGAAATTTTCGTTTTTCGGAATTGTACAGGTTTCCGGACTATCGACCATTTTTCGTATTTTCATGTCACTTTGCTCATTTTTTGTATCGACTTTTCGTGATTTCGGAAATTTTCGTTTTTTCGGAACGTCTTTTCTCCTCGTTTCAAAGCAATAAATTTCGATTTGACACATTTCAAGTCCATTCGAAAATTCCGAAAATATTTCGTTACGGCTCGGAAAACTTTTCGGATCTGCCGTTTTCGGATCTAAAAATTTTCGGAAAATCGTCCGCATCCGAAAACACGAATTGGGAAATTTCGTGAAAATTCCGAAACCTGAAACGCACATCCCTACAAACTGGAGGAAAATCTGGCATAGATAGATAGATTTCTCCTCAGGAACTACTGTATATCAATCCAAATACAGCTGAAAATGACTCCACCGACAAACGACTCAATCCTGCCCATTTTTCTACCCTTTCTGTGTGGCCTACCCAGATTCCCTTCGCCATCGTAACAGGAAGGGGTGATCACACTGTCTCTGATAAGAGAATCACGTGGTGCACGGAGGGTCTTATCTAATTTGATTTTCTATCTAACCCTACTTACTCACGTGAGTCCTCTATGATGTTAGTAAGTCCTCTATGACATCCCAAAGGGTCCCTTTCGCCATGGTCGTCTGAGATATCACTTGTAGTTTTAAGTATGAGCTCTCATCTCCCCTGGGATATCGTGTGAGACCTATGCATTGACTCTGCAGGCGTGTTTTGAGTACTTTTGAAAAGTAAACTTTTATTGTGGATTCTTTAATCCAGGATCAGTGAGGCATTTGATTAGTCAATAAAACAATGCTTCCCGTACAGTTATTCATTAAGATTTTTAATATCCTCTTACCTTGTATATAATAGGTCTTGTTGTGTAAATTTTCCCATTTTGTTTTTTTAATTCATCTTCAGAAGCTAATTCTATACATTTTTATAATAATGGAGAGAAAGGCCATCTAAGGTAAATCATGAGTTATGACTTTCAGAGAGTCTGGAGCTGTCAATCATCTGTCTTGTCTATGCTCGTTTTTAATCCCAGCAGTCAGTTATATGTTTTATTAAGGTCATCCAGATGTTTTAGTACAGTTTTAGACATCTATATAAACACAAAGCGTGTTGAAGAATTAAGTTACTAAAGCTGCAATTCTGGCAGTGTGTACACTGGACAGCCAAAGATTACTGGAGCAGACAGCCGTCAGTGTTTCAGCTCATTATCAAATTGTGAGAAAGCCACATAGCTGTTAAGTATGTTATTTCTATAGGCGGCTCTGAGGGACTAGAAAGCCCAGCTTATATTTTGGTTTGCAGAACATAACTCGCAATGTGTTCTGCACCCATTTCAGATAAAATAGCATGTTATTCCAGGGTTAATTTCTATTCTTTATTTAGCAGTTTTAACAAATTTACTTCCAATAGTAATAACAGAAATTATCCTACAGGTAAACTACTCTGTATTATTCAACCAGGCAATATATATTTTTTCTTCATCACCAAGATCAAATGACCGTTACAGTTACAAGTCTTTAGAAAGCGCTAACAAGTTCCACAGTGCTGTACAATTGGAGGCACAATAACAAATATATATACAGGTTGAAACTACAGGACAGTAGGAGAGAGGACCCTGCTCAAGACCAAGAGGATAGGGGTGACACACTAGGTGAGGGTTAATAGAGAATATGAAATAGCGGGGCGAGTGCGGGCTACGTGGGAAGAAGCAGTAAGACACGAACAGAGGGGGATTAGGGAATGAATGAGATGATAGGCTTCTCTAATGTGTTTTCAAAGACTTCTTGAAGGACTGGAGAGATGGGGAGAGTCTGACGGTATGGGGTAGTGAGTTCCATAGAAAGGGGCAGCTTGGGAGAAGTCTTGAAGGCGGGAGTTGGGGGTGCGGGTACGAGGAACTGATGGCATCAGATCATTGGCAGAGAGAAGTGGTCGGGTGGGATGTACCTGTTAAGAAGAGAAGAGATGCAGGCAGGGGTGCTGTTATGGAGAGCTTTGTCTGTGAGCACCAATATTTTGAATTGGATTCTATGGGAAACAGGGAGCCAGTGTAGAGATTGACAAAGGGGCGAGGTGCGGGAGGTGAGGTTGATGAGCCTGGCACAGGCATTCCTAAGACTGCAGAGGGAGAATTTGGGATCTCGTAAGGCCAGAGAGGAGGAGGTTACAGTAGTCAAGGTGGGAGATAATGGATCCATGCATCTACTGCACCCCCCTCAACCTCTAGACATGAACACAGCCAAAACGTTACATTTCTTATGTATCGTCAAATTTCAGAATCAAAATATTTCTGATTCAGATGTATTTTGGAAATTGGCAATTTGGACTGATCCAAACATATCAGGTACATTTAAGCAGAAATGTTTCTGCTCCTCATGAGCCTCCTTCAAACTATGAGAAAAAGTCGGATTGCCCTTTCCCTTCTTTCTTTGTACTGATCTTGTAGTGGCAGACATAACAATTTTCTTACATGCCGAAAAAGCGCTTTCACGCCTATTTCCCACCAGGGCAGCTGCGTCAAGCTGGTGAGGGTACTATAAATCATCAGAACAATCATTCTGTGAGGGTATAAATAAAACCATTGTTTTGACTCTTAGCTGATAAGCAGCATGAGAATATGCGGTTGCTTAGAAAAGCATCTCTTGGTTTAATTAAGTTAGGACCCACCTAATCAGAGCCGGGACGTGACAGGTGAGCTTACACTGTAATGGCCATTCAAGTAAACCCAAACCACTGATTGTGTTTTGTTTCGCATGGAGCTGTAGGGGTAAACGCAGATGACCCCTTTTTTTCTTATGTTTTAGAACAATTTTCTTATTCATGTATTTGAAATGATAATGAATATCAAGAATAACCAGGTATGACTAAATTCAGAAAACTGTGAGTGGAGCTTTTGATAGGCTGGTAAATGCCACAGTTACAGTATCTCCTGAACCACATATGGTGTTAAGGGGAATGGCCGGTCTCTTTCAGATTAATTAAGCCATTTCTTGCAAAGTTCATAACAAAACTTTACACGGTTTACATTTGCTGCAAGTTCCAGATGGAATATCTTTGTAAAGTTCTTCTTGTTCTTTCAGTACAGAGTTCATTGATTGTTATGCCCTTTACAACTGGGAATATCCAAGATACTTTTTTTTTTTTTATTGTGGTCTTGTATGGATTGTCATCTTAGCTATGTACAGGACCCTTTCAACAATGTTTTGTTCCTCAGATGATCTTTGCATCAATCTGAATAGAAGAACATGAAAATTGGATTGACAATAGAGATGTCATTATCAATTATTAAAATGCATACTGAAAAGTTAACTATTTTGGAACCAAATGTATACATCCCTGTGAGAGAACAGAATGGGTATTTATTTATTTATTTATTTATTTGCAAAGGATTTTACCAGGAAGGATACATTGAGATTTCTCTTGTTTTCAAGTATGTCCTGGGTTCAAGAACATTGAATTGTTACAGAAATACAAAGTAATAAATGCAAGATATAAAAAAACCCTCACAAATATACAGATTAACATTTCATGGGAAGGGCTAGAACCTTGGGTTAATTAGGGTGATTTGCAAAGTGTTTGCAGCTGGAAAGTAAGCTACAAATTTTAGACCAGCACTGGTTGGGAGGGTGGATGGGGAGGGCGGGTGGGACAGCAGAGTCCAGAAGCAAGCGCCGTTGCAGAGAGTGATGTGAGATTGAAGCTTAGGTTCTGAGTCCAGAAGCAAGTGCAGAGGGTGATGTGAGAGTGAAGCTTAGGTTCTGAGTCCAGAAGCAAGTGCAGAGGGTGATGTGAGATTGAAGCTGTGTGAATAAAGAGGTTGTAGAGTTAGAGTGTGGCCTGTATATGCCAGGTATTTACAACATAGGAAGGGGGTGGGGATAGAGGGGCTGTAAAATATATAATATGGGTGGTAGGAAGGGCACAATGATCCAGTCGGTGGGTATGACAGTGGCACAATGAGGATAATAAAGTGATGAGGCAGTGGCATATTGGTGGGCAAAGCTGGGTAATGGACCCACTAACATTACATCTCCCGGGCCATGGTGCAGTTAATCCAGTCAAATTTACTACTGATAATTATGACTGAAAGGACTTAACTGATATAACCTTCTCATCTTGCCATTATATAATCTAATATGCAGCAAGTATTATTTGTAAATATGCGTGCTCTTCACTCTGGATGTAGCCATCTTAGATTTCTAAGAATGTTTCAGGTTATGTTTTTCCTGACTGAGGCTACTCTGTTACAGATGATTAAAAGAGAAAACGTTGGACTGGCTATCCCCAGCACTGCTGTGTGTAACCCCCGCCATTGATGTAGTGTCTTCAACACTAGTGTGCACAAACCATGTCATTACGGTATGCACAATTTTTCCTTCAAAAACCAACTGTGTACAGTAATAGTCCGTTTCCTTGTTCTTTATCAAGAATTAGATAAGCAATGTCCATGAAGTATAGGTAGGTAGAGATTTAATAGGGGACTAGATCACCCAGGGCTAGGGTGTTTCTGGCACGCCATACATGCCAATAAGCTCTACGAAGTTTAAAAAGAACCCATAGGATGTCACGTGGCTTTACAACCTACTTTTTATTTTTCCATTACTCTTTTCTTCATTTCCTAAATGAGTTATATAAAATAGTTATCAGACCCTGCCCCTACATTTACATTTTCCATATAATTGTGTTGCAATAGTATATTTCAGTATTAAGAGTGCTCTCTGTCTATAATATATTATAATGTGTATATATATGTCTATATACATATTTTATAGATGCAGAACAAGGCTCAATTATGGTATATCTGATGTTTCAGGTAGCACGCTTATCTTGGGATGTAGCTTGGCATCCACACTCAAGGTTTACTGTCTGAAACACAAAATGATTGCTTCCAACAAAACCTCCTCTTGTTTGAAACCTGACCTTTATTTATATGATACAATCGTATTTCATTACCCACAGGGAGTATACAGTTTACATCATGCTCCCAGCTTTTGATTACTTTTTACTTTTATTTGTAAGCACAAAGGTCTAAGCTGTCCCTTGTTAGCAATCAAGATGTGCGTACATTGCTTCTACCTTCAATTTTTGTTTTTCATCCTTTCCAAGACATGTGTTCTTCTCCATCCAGATGTTCTCCCAAGATTTCACAAGCCAAGACATATGCCTCCCTGTGTTAAATGTTCATACCTTTACACAGCTATAAACTGCACATGTAAACATTTGCATACTTGTATATATAATTTGATAAACGATTCTGTGTTACTGTGGGAAGGTAAATGTTTTCAGCACAATGGTGAAAGGGTCGATGTCCCTGGAGAAAGTGCTTACATATTGAAAAGGTGGAGGTATTGATGCATTATATTGCATATGCAAGTGCATATGCTTTTGTAAATCATATTCAATTCAGAATATGGGCTATTTAGGTGATTTGGAACCATCTGAAATCTGAAGTACTTCATAAATCCATTTTCCAAAATGATCCCAATATAATCAAATCGATCGGGGTGACTAAAAACAATTGCTTTCACTGTGCAGTGCAAATTCCCCAATCCTAATTTTAAAACAAGCAGAAATTTTAACCCTAACGGTATTCTAGGACTAAAAGTAAGTGCATCCCCTAACCCTAAAATAACCTGTAACCCAATCTCTAACCCTATAAGTAACTATAGCCCTAAACCTAAAATAACTTTATCCAAAACTCTAAAAATAACCATATTTTATGAATATTAATCATCCAACTATTCAGAACCATTTAGATATCTTCGGATCAGTCCAGACAAGATATTTCTGAATTCAAATATATGGATTCCAACGTTTACTAATTCAGTTCAATCTGAAATATCTTTTGGCCATGCATATGTCTACCAAGAATGACTTCACATGTATTCCTAAATCCTTGGTTAAAAAAAAAAAGAATGACCACTTATTTATTTATAAAGGATTTTACCAGGAAGGATACTTTAAGATTTCTCTTGTTTTCCAGTATGTCCTGGGTTCAAGAAAATTGACTTTAGACTGGGGGAAGATTTGATGGCGTCTGGGAGGTTGTTCCATAATTGTGGTGCTCTGTAGGAAAATGAGGATCGAGACACTTTCTTTTTGTATTGTGGTATTGCAAGTAAGGTGCTGGTCCTGGATCGGAGGTTATAGGAGGAGGGAACTGCTAGGGGAAGCAGTCTATTCAGGGAGGGTGTTAAACACCAGGTTGAGAGGTGAAGGTGCGTTTAGTCTCCAGCGACGGCCAGTTTAGCTCTTTTAACATGTCACAATGGTGGGTCATGTAGTTACATTGTAGCACAAAGCGACAGAATGAGTTATACAATGTAGTAAGTTTCTGGAGGCGTGTTTGAGGGGCAGCTGCACACACTACATCTCCGTAATCAATAGCCGGCATAAGCATTTGTTATACAATCTGCTTTCTTACCGCGGGGCTCAGGCAGGATTTGTTTCTGTACAGGGCACCTAGTTTGGAGTAAAGTTTAGATGAAAGTTTTTCGATGTGGGGGCCAAAGGATAGATTTGGGTCTAACCACATACCTAGATATTTTAGAGAAATGACTGTGGTCAATGTGCCATTTGATCTTGTCCCAACACATAGATGGGGTGTTTGCAATTTGTGTATTTTAGGTGCTGTTCCAAAGAGCATTGTCACAGTTTTGTCAGTATTTAGAAAAAGTTTGTTGTGTTTGATCCACTTTTCTACCTCTGTGAATTGTTCTTGCAGCACGGCCTCCAGCTGTGGGAGAGCTGGTTTGATGGTATAGATTACAGTGTCGTCTGCGTACATATGTACAGTTGAGATTTTGCAGACATTGGGCAGATCATTTATGAATATTGTGAATAGCAGGAGGCCAAGTATCGAGCCTTGGGGTACACCGCACATGACTGGGAGGGGGAGGGAAGTGCTGTCAGAAATGGACACATATTGTGACTGATCAGACACATATGATTGGAACCAGGTTAGTGTGCGATCACCAATACCAGAGTTTTTAAGTTTTTGTAAAAAGATGCCATGGTCTACTGTGTCAAAGGCCTTGGCAAAATCAAGGAAGATGGCTCCAGTTAGGTTCCCTTGTTCCATGCCAGCCTGGATATCATTGCAAACTTTTAAAAGGGCAGTTGTGGTTGAATGATTTGTACGGAAGCCGGATTGATCTGGGGTTAAATAGTTCCAATACTGATAGTAATCGCATAATTGAGTGTAAACACCTTTTTCCCGAATTTTTGACATTACAAGAAGCAATGATATTGGACGGTAGTTGGATACCAAAGTATTGTCTCCACTTTTATGGATAGGTACCACCCTTGCAATCTTCCAGAGTTTGGGTATATATCCAGTCGCCAGTGATTCATTGATTAGGGTTGTGACAGGTTTTGCAATTGCCGGCACGCTGATTTTCAGCAGCATTGCTGGGATTTGGTCAGGTCCTGACTGGTGTTTCATTTTTTGGTTACAGAGAAGTTTAGTAATGGCACTGACATGCCCCGGTCTGAAACTGAATTTCCCTTTGATACAGGGTTTTTGCACAGTTGGAAGGATCTGACTTGTGTGCTGCCTTTCTGAATGTGTTTCAATTACATAGTTACATATTTACATAGTTATATAGGCTGAAAAAAGACATGCGTCCATCGGGTTCAGCCTCTCCCACATAACCTACTGCTGTTGATCCAAAAGAAGGCAAAAAACCCAGTCTGAAATATGCAACATACCGGGAAAAAATTCCTTCTTGACCCCAGAATGGCAGTAAGATTTCTCCTTGGATTAAGAAGCTTTTACCCACTTATTAAATATTATAACCCTTAATATTCTGTGTCTGCAGGAAGTCATCCATTCGTTTTTTAAAAGTCTGTACAGACTCTGACCCAACCACCTCAACAGGCAGAGAATTCCACAGCTTTATTGTTCTCACCGTAAAATAACCCTTCCTATGCTTTAAGCTAAATTTTCTTCCAGTCTAAATGGATGACCCCTTGTCCTATGTATAGACCTGTTAATGAATAGGTTATCAGACAATGGTTGATAATGGCCCCGTATATATTTATATAAGGTTATCAGATCCCCTCTAAGGCGCCATTTCTCTAAACTAAACAGGTTTAAGCTTGTTAGTCTTTCCTCATAACTTAACCCTTCCATTCCCCTTATTAATTTAGTTGCCCGTCTCTGCACTTTTTCTAACGCTATAATATCTTTTTTTAAGACAGGTGCCCAAAATTGCACGGCATATTCAAGGTGCGGCCTGACCATTGATTTATACAGAGGCAAAATTATGTTTTCATCCCGTGAGTGAACTCCCCTTTTAATGCATGCCAATACTTTGCTGGCCTTGGTGGCTGCTGTTTCACATTGCACATTGTTACTTAGTTTGAAGTCTATGATTATTCCCAAATCCTTCTCCTGCTTGGATTTCCCGAACTCCGTACCATTTAGGGTATAAATTACTTGTGTGTTCTTCACTCCAAAGTGCATAACTTTGCATTTATCTAGATTAAATCTCATCTGCCATTTAAGTGCCCAGTCCCCCAATTTATCTAAATCCCTCTGCAGCGAAGTAACATCCTGCTCACATTGTATTACTTTTCCTAGTTTTGTGTCATCTGCAAACACTGATACATGACTTTCAATGCCTATCTCAAGGTCATTTATAAATTGAATAGTATTGGTCCTATAACAGACCCCTGAGGGACACCGCTTACCACTGGTGTCCATCTTGAAAATGTACCATTTATGACCACTCTCTGTACCCTATCTTTTAGCCAGTTTTCTATCCAAGAACAAGTATTTTCATCTAGACCAATTTTTCTCAATTTAAATAGTAACCTTTTGTGTGGAACTGTGTCGAAAGCTTTGGCAAAATCTAAGTAAATCACATCCACTGTGACCCCCTGATCTATACTTCTACTTACTTCCTCATAGAACGTAATTAGGTTAGTCTGACATGATCTGTGTTTCATGAAACCATGCTGATTTTTGCCAATTACATTATACCTCCCAATAAATTCCTGAATATTATCCCTTCGTAACCCCTCAAATACTTTCCCAGCCACAGATGTTAAGCTCACAGGTCTATAATTCCCAGGCACAAATTTTAAACCTTTCTTAAATATAGGGACCACGTCAGCTTTTCTCCAATCCTCTGGTACTATTCCTGAAAGAAAAGAATCTTGAAAGATTAAGAACAGAGGTTTACATATTTCAACACATAGCTCTCTCAGTACTCGCGGGTGAATTCCATCTGGCCCTGGGGCTTTATTCACATTCACATTGTTTAATTTCTGCAAAACCTTGTCCTGAGTCAACCAGTCACTTTGTATTAGTAAGTTTTTATTAATGAATTTCATGTCTCCTGTTATAGGTTTCTCTTTGATAAATACTGAAGAAAAATAATCATTTAAAATTTCTGCTTTATCCTGATCTTCAGTTAACAATAACCCTGACTCAGATTTTAGTGAACCTACATTTTCACTCTTGGGTTTTTTAGAATTTATGTACCTAAAGAATCTTTTAGGGTTGGTCTTGCTCTCTTTGGCTATTTCTTTTTCATTTTCTAGTTTAGCCCATCTAATCGCATTTTTACATGCTTTATTGGCTGCCCTATATGCTTTATTGGATGCCTCAGATTTATCAAATTTAAAAGCTTTAAATGCCTTCTTTTTATTTTTCATTTCCTTAGTTACCTTCCTACTAAGCCACATTGGTTTCAGTCTGTTTCTTTTATATATATTAACCAGTGGAATATATTGTGACGTGTACTTTTCTAGTGTTAGTTTAAAGATATTCCACTTATCCTCAGTGTTTTTCCCGTGAAAGAGTTTCTGCCAGTCAATGACATTGAGAGCTTCCTTTATTTTAATAAAGTTGGCCTTTTTAAAATTATATGTTTTAGCATGCCCCTTATGAATGTGTTTTTTTGAGTTTATTTCAAAAGTCACCATATTATGGTCACTGTTTCCCAACTGTTCCTTTACATTAATATTTGAGAAAAGATCCACATTATTTGTTATAACCAGGTCCAGACAGTTATCCTCTCTAGTTGGTGTTTCTACCAGTTGTGACATGAAGGTATCATTTAAAATGTTCAGAAACCGGATTCCCTTTGCTGAATTACTAGTCCCACTATCCCAATTAATGTCCGGGGAATTAAAATCTCCAATAATTAAAGTGCTACCATGATCTGCAGCCTTCCTAATTTGCTCTAACAGTTGTTCTTCCTCATCATTATCTATATTGGGTGGTTTATAGCATATGCCAACCAATAGTTGACTTCCCTGTTTATTCCCCAACGAAATATTTACCCATAAGGATTCCACATTTCCCTCATCGCTTTCCAGTTGTGTAATATTAGGCTTTAAATCCTGATTTACATATAAACACACTCCACCCCCTTTCTTATGTTTCCTATCCCTTCTAAACAATGTATAACCGTTTAAGTTTACAGCCCAGTCATGCGTTTCGTCCCACCACGTTTCTGTTATTCCTATAATGTCGTATTGCTTAGTTATTATTATTATTATTATTATTTTATAAAGCGCCAGCATATTCCGCAGCGCTGTACAATAAGCACAGTACAGACAGGGTTACAATACATTGAACAACATTTGACAAACAGTACAGGAGGAGATGAGGGCCCTATTCCCGTAGGAACTCACAATCTAGGAGGGTTGGGGTTGGAAACAGGAGGAGAGGACTGTAAGGTGAGAGTGATTGATGGTTGCGTCAGTGAGTTGGGTGGTAGGCTTCCCTAAATAGGAATGTTTTCAGGGAGCGTTTGAAGGAAGAGAAGTTAGGGGAAAGTCTGACAGCACGAGGGAGAGCGTTCCAGAGAGTGGGGGCTGCGCGTGAGAAATCCTGCAGTCTATCATGGGAAGAGGTGATGCGGGGAGAAGCTAGGCGCAGGTCACTGTTTGACCTTAGGGAGCGGGCTGGGGTGTATTTGGTGATTAGTGAGGACAGGTAGTGGGGCGCTGAGTTAGTGAGGGTTTTGTAGGTAAGGATAAGGATTTTGAACTTAATTCTGCAGTGGATGGGGAGCCAGTGAAGGGACTCGCAGAGGGGAGCGGCAGAGACAGAGCGGCGGGTGAGGTGAATTAGCCTGGCGGAGGCGTTCAGGATGGATTGTAGGGGGGAGAGGCGGGACAGAGGGAGGCCAGATAAGAGATTATTGCAATAGTCGAGTCGGGAGATTACCAGGGCGTGTATGAGTTGTTTTGTGGTGACAGCGGTAAGAAATGGCCGAATTCTGGAAATATTACGCAGTTGGTATCGGCAGGAGGAGGAAAGAGACTTGATGTGGGGGATGAAGGAAAGAGCAGAGTCCAGTGTAACTCCAAGACAGCGAACTTGGTTTGATGGGGAGATGGTGATACCCTCCACCGTGATAGAGAAGTCAGGAGGTGGGGAGGCATTAGAGGGAGGAATAAGTAGGAGCTCAGTCTTTGACATGTTGATCTTTAGGTGGTGGGAGGCCATCCAGGAGGAGATGCCAGATAAACAGTCACTGACTTTTGAAAGGACAGGGGGAGAGAGATCGGGGGTAGAGAGGTAGATCTGAGTGTCATCAGCGTAGAGGTGGTAATTAAAGCCAAAGCTGTTGATGATTTTGCCCAGGGAGGAGGTGTAGATGGAAAAGAGCAGAGGACCAAGGACAGAGCCTTGAGGTACACCAACAGATAGAGGCAATGAAGAGGAGGAGTTACCAGCAAAGGACACACAGAAGGACCTGTTGGATAAATAGGATTCGACCCAAGCGAGTGCAGTGTCACCGAGACCCAGAGAGTTGAGGGTCTGTAGAAGGAGGGGGTGGTCAACAGTGTCAAAAGCAGCCGAGAGGTCAAGCAGGATGAGAATAGAATAGTGGCCGTGTTTTTTAGCAGTTAGGAGGTCGTTGGTGACTTTGGTGAGGGCAGTTTCAGTTGAGTGTAGCGGACGGAAGCCAGATTGCATATTACCTCTAGTTCCCCCATCTTGTTATTGAGGCTCCTTGCATTAGCAAGCATACATTTAATGTTGTCTCTACCCACACATGCTGAATGCGACTTTACATTACATGCCTCCACTGTTCTGACATTACCCATCCCCCGGCTCCACCCCCTTAGTCTGCACTGAAACCCTTCCGCTATCTGCTCTGTCTCCATTTTGTAAGATACTGTATGCCTCCCCCTCTTCCACTAGTTTAAAGTCTCCTCCAACCTTTTAACCATCCTCTCCCCTAGCACAGCAGACCCTCTTCCATTCAGGTGCAATCTATCACGACTATACAGATTGTACCCCAGTGCAAAATGAGCCCAGTGCTCTAAAAACCCAAAGCTCTCCTTCCTGCACCAAGCTTTAAGCCACGCATTGACCTCCCTGATCTCCCGCTGCCTTTCCACTGTAGCACGTGGCACAGGTAGGATCTCAGAAAATACTACCTTGGAGGACCTCTTCTTCAGTTTACTTCCTAATTCCCTGAAATCATTCTTCAGGTCCTTCCATCTTCCTCTTACTTTGTCATTGGTACCAATATGGACCATGACAGCTGGGTCATCTCCAGCCCCTCCCAATAATCTATCAACTCGGTCAACCACATGCCTAACACGGGCACCCGGCAGACAGCAAACTGTCCGGTTAAGGCGATCAGTGCAACCGATTACCCTGTCTACTCTCTTAATAATAGAGTCCCCTACCACCACAACCTGTCTAGGCTTACTTGCCCTCTTTATCCCTCCCTTACTTGGTGGGCTGATCCCCCTGTTTGGTGGGCTGATCCCCCTGATTTTACAATTGCTAGCTTAGCAATCAGGGTGTTGGCGCATCCAACAAAATAGTTATTAAAGGCATTTGCTACATCTAGCGGGTGTTGCATGGTTTGGTTTTTTACTTTGACAGCAGCTGTTTGGGAGTGGACAGGGGGTGATTGTATGTTACTTATGATTTTCCAAAAAATTCTCAGGTTTGATATGTTATTATTTCGATTTTCATTGAAGTATTGGGCTTTGGCCATTTTTGTTTGCTTTGTGCATGCATTCCACCATTTTTGGTATTCACAGTGATCGTTCATGGATCCAGTACTCTTGAAATTTGACCAAAGTGAATCTCTAAACGGATACTTTTGTGTGAGGTCAGATGTAACCCAGGGGAGTTGTGCCCCTTTGACTCGTACCTTCCGCAGCGGGGCATGGGCATTCCAGACTTGCAGGAGCTCTGACTGAAAGTATTCAATTGCACAGTCCAGGTCTGGGATTAGGTTTAGCCTGTACCATGTGAGCCGTGTGAGATCATTTAGGAAGGATTCAAGATTAAATTTCTTGAAAGACCTGGCGATTATTACCTTTGGGGGAGATTTTGTAGCCTTTATTTTGCGCACACAGTACACTAGACAGTGATCACTGAAGCTATTAGCGAGAATGCCTGCCTCCTGTATTCTATCAGGACATGAGGAGAGAATCCAGTCCAGCAAGGTATGGTTAAGGCTTTTCATTATTCGCATTCAGACTATAAGAAGACACCGATAACTCATGATATGTGACCGTTCCATCGCAAAATGACACTATAGTGCTGTGTTGGAGTATCCACTTTTGATAAATAATTGGACTTTTTCAAAGGAAAAGGTTATCAAAGCGGGAGGAGCCCTACGTTACACGCATACACCAAACAAACCAATGGAGACACCAGCGCTCATAAGCATGAGGCGACAAGGGTTTCTTCCGTCACGTATGTAATTCAAGGAGACACACTCCCTATGTGTCGATAAAACCATGGCAACAAAAACACGCACTCCCTACACAAAGACACCTACCTAGGAGGGATTTACAGATCTATCCACTCCCCCAACACATCTCAGTACCAAATTGTCTTGTCACTCAAAGATTATATACTGTGGGGCTCCACCTTCTGGTGGGTGGGACACAGAGACATAGCACCACCCCTGCCGGACAGGCAATACACTGTAACCACTACTCCCTAAGGATATTTTTATCTGGATCTCTACCTGGTCCTGGCTTGTTTTTTTTTTTTTTACTCTGCGTAGACCTGAGCTAGTGAACTAATGCACGATTGATTTTATTTTGCTAATCTTTCTAGTGATCGAACATTGCAATGCTTCTTGTACGGAGGAGGGGAAAACTGATACTTTTCTTGTACATAATGTTGGAGGTTTAGAATCAAGAGGGTTTGTTAATCTGTGTACTCCTACTGCGCTATTGCCGTGAGCCCTTGAAGGCTCACATTCCTACCTACCTCTCTAACATGCTATCTGGTACATCTAGCATTAGCTATATATTTATATGTGACCCCCATCCACATATAAATTTAACAAGAAAATCTGTAGCAATCCTATTTAGGGAACCCCAGTTGCTACCTAATGAAGCCTCGGTACAAGCTATAGGTAGTGCCATTAAGTATCTTAGTACCACGCACTGAACAACTAGGGTCTTGCCAATTATAGGAAGCTTTTGCTTATTTGTCTCACATTTTTGTGTTTTGTGTGGCTCACTTCTAGCCATTATGTTTGTTTATTCTATTTTGTCTCCTGTGTATTGGTCACTAATCGTTACATTTGTCTGTGATAACAGTCACTATTTTTAAGCAATTTAGTTAAAGTTAAGTTTTATAGATACTCTGTATTCTCTACCACTACTCTGCTACCTATTCATAACTGCAGTTTCAAATCAATCACAATAAAGACTTATTTTTTACTAGGTAAAAATGGGAGAACCTATGTTAGCAAGAAAAGCAGAATGATCTGCAGAAATAAACATGCTAAGGGACATGTTTCATTATTGATTTGACAGTTGTCCAATGGCAGTTATTTGTGACACATGTTCAAAGCATTATTGTATCTAAGTTAGCTCATCAGGGAGATACTCAGCATCAAGCAATAACTTGGCACTGACACACACACACACACATTTCATTAATATGTGGATTTCCATCTCGATGGTGGCGCGATGTCCTGGATTTCACCACCCTCCAAAGTTCACTGTACGTACGGTAATGTGGCTAAGCAATCCAGTTTAAAGTCCAAATGCAATTTTGGTGTCAATTTTGGTGTTTGTGCTTTGCAAACGTCCTTTCTGAAGGCTGCTTCCACTTCCATGTGCATCATAAACTTACCCCTCAAAGATATGTTTTTTCCTGTTGTGCTAATCAACATTTCTCTATTTAGTTAGTTGTGCTTGATGGGCCATGTTGTCCTGGACGCATATACCTATTTCACGCAGAGTGTAGCACATGTAAAGGTGCTGCCCTGCAACATGTATTATCCATGTGCTGCAGTAAAGTAATCAAGGCATGTCACCTGTGTTTCCTTTCTGATTTCTTTCCTGCAGCGAATGGATTGTACATTCTGCAGGGTGGAATTTTTCATGCAGTGCCCTTCAGCATAAATGATGTGTCCAGGAACGCATGGCGAATCTGGCAATCCAATATGTAATATGCACATAAGCACACAGTTATAGGTATTTACACATAATAGCAAAGGAGATATCCTGTCTGAGACCTCTATGCCAACCTCCTAAGATTCCTCAAGGTGGAGTATTGGGACATTGTCATGGGCAACAGCAGCCTCTTTTTCCCATTCTAACAAAGTTCCATCAGTTAGTGCCGTATTGTGCAATGTTGTCATGCTAGTATAATGGGAACCGCTTTGTCTGGCTGATATTGCAGCACTTCGTTGGACCTGTCCAGACACCTGGAGTGCATCTTGAGTATGCCAAATGTCCTCTTTATGATGCTACCGGCCATTTGGTGTGCATTATTGTAGGCCTCCTGTGCTGTTTCCTCAATTCTGCAGAAGGCGTCATGAGCCAAGGCCTCAGTGGGTGAATCACGTAATACAGGGGTGGGCAATTACGGCCCCCAGATGTTTTGAAACTACATTTCCCGTGATGCTCGGCTGCTCATTAGGTTTGTAGAGCCTCAAGGGAAATGTAGTTTCAAAAAATCTGGAGGGCCGTAATTGCCCACCCCTGACCTAATACATGGTATGTTACACAATATTTTTTTTTATTATTATTATTTATTTTACATTTCTCCATATTTTCCAGTTAGGATATATTTGCGAAACGAAAAAAGATGTATGCCCACCTAGTAACTAGCCATCAGGGAATCTTGAGTCCTGAAAATCACACAACACAGAGGAATTGGCCAGAATTTATAAATCATGGGCACTCCATGGAAATGCCACAAAAAGATTCACGATTCTCATGCTGGCATCAGAAACCATTTTCACATTTATGGAATGGAAGTGCTTGCAATTGATATAAACCCCAGCATCTTTCCAGGGTGCATGGGTCTCTATGTGAATGCAATCAACTGTGTCCAGAACATTGGGAAACCCTCCACTCTGTTTCCTGTTTCACATTACACCATCCCTCAGAGGTGGTAGGGTATCCAATGTATTGCTGGCCCTTGCTCTACATAGCTATTCGGAAGTGGTGCACTAGGTGCGAAGTGCTAACTGATTTCACCCCAGTGCAGCTTCAGCTATGGAATATCGATGTCTGTTGTTAATGTTACTTAGGCTACACTAGTAACACTTAGGCTACACTAACACTTACAAAAGGAGAAGCTACAATAGCACCACCCATGGTATAGAGCCCTAGTTGTTAAATTCATCTCAGGCTCCTCAGTGTTATTAGCCAGGCTGTCGAGCTGTACATACAGCCATAGAAGCAGAGAACTTTTGTTACTATGTACTATTTATTCTACTATATTCTTCTAGTTATTTACTATTCATAGGAAAGTTTTCGGTGGAAATGTACTGTTTATCTTCCAGGTTTTTCATGTTGCAGCATGTTGGGTTTTATATGAAGGATTTCAAACTTCAGTTACAGCATCACTGCATATATTTATATTGATCAAAAGCAATCTTGTACGTTCATGCTTGCTATGCGTAGAGAACAGTGAATATTGTATGTAGGAATAATTATAATGGATTACCATATGATTTCTTATGCAACTATAGAGGATTACTGTATTTACAAATCCGGCAAGTAAGTTTTTTCTTTACAATTAATTGTAATTATTTGTCATTTAGATTAAGTTCTTGTTTGAGCAAGATCCGCTTAACTTGCTTTTTCCTTTTTTTTTTTTTTTTTTTTTCCTTTTTTGGCCTTTGTCTGCTTATTTCCATTTCCATCCCCTTTTATAATGGAGAGCCATGTACAGGATGTAAAGTATTATATTACATGTTCTGAGTGTTCAGATATATAATACACTGCCTGGCCAAAAAGAATTCACCACCTGGATTTAACTAAGCAAATTGGTGTGAGCCTTTCATTGGATAATTATTGCAGTGATTAATAGGTTTCAGCTGGCAAAAATTGAGGTCAGCTGACTACCTGGGTGAGGTTTTTTCCATCAATGGATTTTTTTTCTTCCCTGATGGCATGGGCATATTCCAATATAATAATATATCATATTATTGCTGCAATTTAGTAATATGGTTTACTTAGCTAGGCTTGGTGGCAGGATGAGAATATTCACAAGTACAAATGAGCTTTGTGAATTTTAGTTTATTATTCTTCACAGATTGGATTACAATAGACAAAACTTACTGGAATGGGGTGCTGATAGGCAGGTGCCTAGTGGGCTTCAAAAAAGTACTTGGATTATTGTCCGACACTGTCTTGGACCCTCTTATCATGAAGGCATTAAAGTACTGATGCTCAAATGCTTGAAAAATATTTTATTAATAATTTAATAAAATATTTCATTAGCGAAAATATGTAATTGATAATCGTTAATCTAGTTAAAGTATTTCAGAAAGACATGATTTTCGTATGTGGTTTTTAAAAGTGTGCTGAGAACAACTGTACTGCGGCATGAGAGTACATTTAATAACTGAATTAGTGTGGGCTCTCATCCCAAATGTCGGCACAGTTTGTCTCCACAATAATTCATCATCCTCATATTGTAACAGGAACAGCTGGATCTTTACATCTTCAATGAGTGAAGACAAAACATTGTAATTAAATTAAGCTTAGAAGATTTTCGTTCTGTTGGATTGTGTTTAAAAGAAACATCTAACAGATTTTGGCTTCAAGTACATTAATAATTATCCTCTCCACATTATGCAATAAAGAGCTTTAAAAATTAAATATTGTAATGTATTGGTTTCCAAATTCAACCTGTGCCCTCGGACATATGCGAGAACACGAGAAATATTTGTGCATCGGCTAGTTATCATACGTCTTCTTCAAAGTTATTCATGAATTTTAAAAAAATGTCACTAGGAATCATGGTTCTTGAACATTGGCTCTCAACATGTAAAATATGATCCAATACTATCTTGGGATAGGAGTCTAATGGCTGATTACAAATGTTTCGTTAAAAACAAGACCTTAGGGCAGAGAGCTCAAACTCTCCCACTCGGATGTTTATTGCCTAAAATTCCCAGAATTCTTTGAATGCCATAAATGGCTAGGGAAACGTGGGGGGTGTACTTCAGAAACATCTGGGAGGTCCGAGTTTGAGATCCCTACCTTAAGGAGTTTGGATTAGCGTTAGTTTACTATTGGGATTTCAGGGCGAGGTCGACTTTTGTAGTCCTTATATCTATTTTTTTTTATAAGAGTTTTCTTAGGAATAACATTAATAATAAAATGTAGGCTAATGGTTTAGGATTAAGAAGACTCCGTAGTTGTGCTTCATCCAAAAAAAGTCAATTACCAAGCACAAAGTTAAAAAAATCCACAAAGCTTTCACTTCTCAATGATGTCAAGAATTTAAGATACATACATAACCCCCTATTCCAGTCAAATTGAACAATAATTCCACCAATGGATTCTCTTTATAGTAAGAAATTGAGGAGGGCACTAGTAGTTGCCTTCCACAAAGTAACACCACAGGTAGCTCCACAAGCAGCCTCATCACCAACAGCAGTAGTATTGCTATGGCCACTCATCCTTCTTCTACCTTATTTGATCATGGCGATTGCTGTCCACCTCACCACTACCACTTGCACCACCAACATTATTATTAGAACTAGTAGTCAGCATAGGTGGACTAGCACGTTGTCCATTCTGTTTGATTCAGTGCCTGAAAGTAATGTTGATGTCTTTACCAGTGGTCTCAAATCAAATCCTCAAAGAGCCCTAACAGGCCAGGTTTGAAGGATTGCCTTGGTGAAATGCAGACTGAATTTTGCAATCCTTGAGCAGAAAATCATACCACCTGTACTGTGCTTTCAGCTATCTGCAAAAGCTGGCCTGTGAGGGGGGTACTTGGAGACCAGGGTTGTGAAACCACTGTTATAGACTAAATTTCGATGCCTCCAGAGAATCGACTGGCACCTCCACCAGTAGCTATAGCATTTCTGTCTCTATGCTAACAATGGAGAAAAAAGGGGCTCCTTCCGTTGTCTAGAATAGTGGTTCAGATTGACTTTAGAGATTGCTCTGCCTCAAAAGGACACTCGCTGAGGAAGCCTATACGGTAATAACACGTTCTGGTGATCCTTTTAAAGCTTTTATATTCTTTTATACCAAAAAAAATTTGATTTATTCCTGCCATATGGCTTTTTTAATTTAAATAAAAGTCTATATTTTTTATTTTTATACATGTCTTGCTGCCTGGTCTTTTTCATCAATACACATTTTTCCCTGAGCCCACTTATTCGTCCTTCCCACCCTGGAACCTGGATTACATTGCCGGAACCAAGGAAATGAGAAGAAACCAACTAAATATAAGTATTCCAATCTTACAGTACACCTAACATGCCAGGTTTGCCAGATATCAGAAGCACAGCGTAAGTAATATGATTCGCTGCTCAGTGATTGCAGGATTCAGTCTGCATTTCCCCCAAGGTAAACCTTAAATTCTGGCCTGTTAGGGGTACTTGAGGACTGGGGTTGGGAAGCTCTGGTATAGAATTTTACCTCAAAATTTCTGTAAAGAATAACAAAAATAAAAAAATTTAAGGTGCTCAAATTTTCTTTATTTTAGTATTTTATGTATATCAATCTATACTCAGAATTGATATTGTAAACTACATTTAAGTTTTAACTACACCTTCCATGTTTCAAATAAAAGTAATGATAATATTCTATCAAAAAGAGTAAGGGATACTTGTAAACTAGCTACGTAATAGTGTGTTTATTTTCATTATGTTTGTTCTATTCTGAAATATATTAGAATTTTTTTTATAATATTAACAAAGAACTGCTTTATGTTTAAAAGGGGATGGAATTTAGGGAGCCGAGTCCAGAGACTGGGAAAGGACATCTCCTCTATGGGTTTGCTGGAGATGGTCATGATTAAAGGACATTTGTTTTCACTTTTTTTAAAGAGATGTTTAATTTGTAAGCATTGCAACATTTTTCAAAGGACTAATGTTCGAAAATCAGCGGGATATAGTGGTAAATTACTCTGGTGGAGGGGCTGGAAAATATAATGTAGGAATGAGAGCTTTTTAAATTGATAATAAAAATATAACAGAATTCAAAGTGATGGTCTAAAACTGCTAAATGTAGCTAAGGCTCACCTAATGCTTCCAATTACAGTACCTGGTTGATGGCATCATTTCGGCCCTTTGTAGATAATTGAATGCAATATCAAGTAGCTATCATTTGGCCTGGATCTCTAAATAAGTTGTGCTGAGTGATACAGCAGATGAGTCTTGTTATAAAATGCAGTTAATGTTTCCTCAAAGCATCTTAAACATTGGAATTGAATATCTGATAATTTTCCAAACACATGTTTTTCTGATACCCTACAGAGTTGGAAATGTAATGTGTTTATGATGTATATGTAATAGTGTTATTTAATTTATATAGTCTGTCTGTGATATCCGTTTCTATAAGTTTTTTCTGCTTTTGCTGTATGTGCGTTTAATATCTCAAAACTGAGGTTTAGTTGCATGACTTCTCACGTAGTTTGAATAAGCGCTGTCTGTGAAAACAAAATGTAAAGAAATTAACACATTTGCTTTGTCTACTTTTAGTAATTATCTATAAAAAGGTTACATGATGTATATGTTAGCACAGTTGGAAGAAATTATGTAGCACCTAATGTTTCTTCTGAAAGGTTTTTCAATGGCTGTGTAAGCTTACAGCAACCAGAAAAAATGCACTCTTCAAAGCGCATATAGTAAAATGCACTGTAGCTGTTACAGGCCCATGAACTAGAGCCCAGTATACAGTGGTACCTCGGTTAACGAACGCCCCTGTTTACAAACCGGTTCACGACCAGGAAGTTCGTCAACATTTTACCTCCGTTCACGAACTCCGCCTCGGGTTACGAACACGACCCGAGCCATCTTCCCCACTCTGACACATGGTCGTGGCTTCCTGTACTCGAGATTGCGGCCGCAGACAGGGCTACTGTGAAGCTTTTTTGTGTGCTTTGTAGCACAGTACTGTTCAGTATTACTGTAGTAAATCCAGCATGGCTCCCAAGAAAGTGCAGAACAAGTGTGGTGGGAAAAAGAAAGCGCAGAGAGGTGACAAGAATGTGCAGAGTGTTAATGAAAGTGACGAGGATGTGCAGAGCGTTAATGAAAGTGGCGAGGATGTGCAGAGCGTTAATGAAAGTGACGAGGATGTGCAGAGCGTTAATGAAACTGACGAGGATGTGCAGAGCGTTAATGAAAGTGACGAGGATGTGCAGAGCGTTAATGAAAGTGACGAGGATGTACAGAGCGTTAATGAAAGTGACGAGGATGTGCAGAGCGTTATTGAAGGTGACGAGGATGTGCAGAGCGTTATTGAAGGTGACGAGGATGTGCAGAGCATTATTGAAGGTGACGAGGATGTGCAGAGTGTTATTGAAGGTGACAAGGATGTACAAAGTGTTATTGAATTTGTTTCATATTTTTCTGGTTACATTTTTTTCCCCCATATGGTTCAGAACGGATTAACCTGATTTACATTGAACCCTATGGGAAAATGTGATTCGGTTCGCGACCAGAGTCGTGGAACCAATTAAGTTAGTGAACCGAGGTACCACTGTATAGGCTCTGACCCAGGTGAGTAGGACCAGTCTTCAACTTCATTATAATGTCAGAAGTGGAACAATCTGCCCTATAAACATTTCTCCAATTTAATTTGAGGATCTCTGAAGTTCGCATAGTGGACTGTGCCTTTGGCACAACGCAATTCACACACAGCCGAAGTTTGTGGCTCTGGACAATGTGAGTGTCAACTACCATTGATTTCCTATATTTCTTAAGACTTGTTTTTACTGTATTACACTATTGGTGTGTTCTGTTCTATTTTATTCTCGAGAGACGTTTGGATTAAGTCCAGGTCTGAGAAGTACTGATCTTTTTTATTGTTGCACAAACACTGGCACATTTATTTGCATGAATAATATTGTTATATCACGTGTTACACAAAATTGTGCGCTCTAGAGAACCATTCCCACTGTGTACATATAGTAATATACGCTATAGAGCTACATAAGGTTACAAAACATTATTTAAACCATTTTATTTCCCAAAATCAGCCAATTTTGCACTTACTCTTGGTTGAGCCTCCGTGGGTCTTAAAATCATGCACGTAGATTTTTTAGGTCAAAACCCACTAGTGCGAAATTGGCTGATTTTGGGAAATAATATCTGCAAATACAGAGTTACGCTAGAGAGAAATCCCTGTTTTGTTCCATTTTTAGGTGTGTGGGATATTGTCTGGTATGGGGCGCTCCACTGTCTGCATCTCTATACTTTGAGCAGTTAGTTGTTTGGTATCCTTCTCCTAGTCAAGTGACGCTACATGGAGTTCAATGGTTTTCATAACATTCACTAAATGCCTGCCACTTCTAATGGAATATGTGTAGTAACCCACGAATTTTATGGCGTTACATTAATAATGTAATTTGTCATTGAAGTGCTCTTGGAACATCTAAATTCTGGGAAAAAATATCATTAACATATACAGCCATGATACCATTTGTCAGCCTCACTGGGCTGTGTTCAATTACTTTGCCCCAGGTCCCCATCATCCCCACACAGCAAGGCCCCTATTACATTCTTCGCACAATTGGTTTTGCGTGCGCAAATGCGCATTTGCGCGAGGGGCAAAACCCTTTGCGCTGAATGTCGTATTACAACGTTCACGCAAACGATGCGCGTTCTCGTTTAGCACGGATGGACCTGCGCGAGCGTGATGAACTGTGCGCATCCTATACTTAACATTGTGAGCGCAAATTCGTTCGTGCGCTGGTACACGGATGGTATTCCAATCGATGCGCATCTTTTTACGAACGACGTTTGCGCGCATAATTTTAACGTCTTTATAAAGCTGGTGGTAACTGCAAATCGGAACGTTCTGGCCGAAACGAAAAACACCAGCACGAAAGAAAAAAATACAGGACAGTATAGTTACACATTCTACCCATACCCAAACAATAAAATTGTGAATTTGTGCATATTTTTTTTATTGCTGCAGCATGTATACTCAGATTTACTTTGACAGGCGCAAAAACTTAAGTGAGTCAATTAAGGTAAATTGATGTCAATTAAGGTTCTTCATTCTGATTGGCTGAATCTGGCGAAAAAAACAGTCCGCACACTAATTTGCGTGCGCTACGTTTCTGCGTGCGTATTACTCTTTGTCTTGCGCGCCGTTTTAACGAACGTTCTTTTTCGGACGGATGAGAAAATGCGTTCGGATCGGAATACTCCGTTAAGTTTTGCGCGATAATGCCGAACGATGCGTGCAAAAAAATGTGCGTTGCGCGAACGAAATTGCACAAAGAATGTAATAGGGGCCCAAGTATTTGCAGATCCCTATGTTAGTCTAATCCTAGACGCCTCCTATATCAGTCTCCTTCCACCTGCACAGTTTCCCCAGTATTAGTCAATTTACACCTTCCCAGAACCCTTAATGCCAGTCTCTTCAACCTTCAGACTACCCTCAAAGTCTGTTTCCTGTTAACCACTGATCCGATATAAGGTCCTCTCTCACCCCACTGCTAATTGTAAGTCCCCTATCACTCCCTCGTCTCCAATGTCAGATCCCTATTAAACTCCTCCCCAATGTCAGTGCCTACCATCCAAATGTAATTTCTAATCCCTTCCCTTGGCTTCCTCCTGTCAATATATCTGAACACATTGGCTGGCTATGATGAGAAGTGAACTAGGAAGCTGGCCGTACAGAGAGGCAAATCCGGCATTTTCTGGGCAGCCGATGGTTCCTCATTCCTGCATCTTTCCCCTAACAGTGGCCCACGGCAGCCACAGTTACTTTTGATGTGTTCTAACATCATTTTACCATGTTTGTCTAACACCTGCAAATCAAATAAAGGCAAATATGTATATTTATGTTTTTCATGCGCCTTTTAACAGTGACCTTGTTCAGATTGTCAATAAATTAGCTTGCTTCTATAAAAGTGCAGTCACAGTCACTTAGAAACATAGAAAAATGTCGGCAGTTAAGAACCTTTCGGCCCATCTAGTCTGCCCAATTACATGGAGAGTCACTTCTGTTATATATCTGATCTTTGTTCTCCCAAGGCTTTTATATAATATTTAATTTGTTTACCACCACATAGCTTTTTTTATAGATTTATAATCTTATTTAGCTCAAGCTCTTGGCCTTGTCTTAAAGTCCTCCAGAACAAAGATGAAATGTGCCGTTTGATGTGAGAGCTGGTTGAGAGGACACTAATGGCTGCCATCTTTACCTCTCCTCATCCATAGTTGCCTTTTCAGGAAGTAATGAAAGAATTCAGTGACCCGACGTATCACCTGTAATCATTAGAAGTGTTTGGAGAAAGTAATATTGTGTATCTTGCTTAACACCCAACTGATTACATGACACCACCAAACAATACAGATTGTGTTATAAGGCTATAAATTGCACAGGGGTTTCCTAAAATTGCAGCAGATGCACACAAGTTGGAAAGAATTCCAAAAGACAATGTCAAATAGCTGAAGTATGAGAATAAAACAGGAAAGGCTAAGCAAAGACACTGCTTATCTTTGCTTAAGAGCAATTGAGTGCTCTCAACCAACAGTCAATTTCCTGCTTGTTTCCGGCATTTACATAGATAACATTTTATTACCCATGCCAGTGAACAAGCTAAAAGGTTAAAAGGCTCAGTTCAGATTTAGATAATTAAGTTATCTGCACATTCTAGAGTGTTTAGCAAAGCGTTGATGAGATATTGTTTTAATAATTGGAACAGCAAAGCTCATATGTCTAATAAATATGCAGGAGACAAGTGTATCCCAACTCCAGTCCTCAGAACCCACTAACAGGCCAGATTTTAAGGATCACCTTGGGAAATGGACTGAATCCTGCAATCACTGAGCAGCAAATCCTATCATATGTGCTGTGCTCCACATATCTGACAAACACTGCCTGTTAGTGGGTTCTGAGAACTGAAGTTGAGAAACACTGTAGTGGACCATAATATTCTGCAGAGCATGAGCTAGCTTTTGTACAAAGTCTTTATTATCATGACTGAATGTTATTTCCTTTCAATGTGTCCTAGAGACAAGACATGTATGATTCGGTTTGGATAAATTCCGAATTTGGCCAAATAAACGGCAATTCTGCAATTCAGGTATATCTGAATTTCCAATATCTGAACAGAGTTGCTCTCCAAATAAAAACCTTATGGATTGATCTGACCCAGTCTGAGTATAATCGGCCACATCTGAATATCATTAAATACATTTGGATTAATTTGGTATACTCCACAACTTGACACCTTTTTGTCATTTTGTGTGTCCTTTCCATTCTGTGATTCTTCTTGGAGCACGTGCGAGACTCAGTCATTTTGAAACATATGCTTCCTTCTGTGCATCCGTTTGGATCAAATGCTCCATTGTGTACATCATTTCTTTTCTTATCATATGCTTCATTCTGTATTCTGCCCCCATTCTATGTATCGGTCTTATAGCATATGCGTCATTCTGTGAATTGTTTTTTGGAGCATTTGCTTTATTCTGTGTCATTTTGGAACTTATAAGTAGAGATGGCAATAAATATAGAACTGATGCCTATTTATATACAATTGTTTTCTACATTTAGCTATTCCCTTCTGGTAGTATGAAGGTAAAAAAGAATCATATCAAAAGTGCCATACCCTGTAATGCACCTGAAATAGAAACAATTGCGCTATTTATTGAGTCAAGTGCATAAGATCAAATGAACATGGGTCTTTGAATTGAAATAGAAATATTTGTTTTAGCAAGTAGGTCTTTCAAATATCAGAGTTTCAAATCATGAAATCGCAAGTATTAAGGTCCCCTTTATATATAAGGTCCCTGATCTATCCTTTTACTGGACTCTTGACTAATTAGTCTTCCACCAAATTGTTTAGTTCCACAATGTGGAAAAGGAGACTCTTATAAGTGCACACAGCAAGGGGACAGTAAATTAACGATTGATAAAGCCTGACCAGGTGAAACACGTTTTAGGTAATTGCTTTACTTGGATTTATGTATTTTTTAGATTTAATTTGATTAAATATAGGTGATTTATTGAGAAAGTATTGGCGCCTTGGAAGTGGAAGAGGTCCGGTGCTCCTGGGAATTCATAAGTGGCTCTGTGTTCAGTACCTTTTAATAAGGGTAAAACAGACTGTAAGTTTTCATTTAATAATTATTTTTATTGGCGGGAACTTACACGATACCTTATCCATATATACAACATATAATCATGGATGTTACCCCCTTGGATGTAGGAGAGATTCTAGAGATCTGGTGCTCCTCGTAATAACATTGGCTGTGAATACCTTGGTGCTCCTTCTGTTTAAGGGCGCCTAAGCATGTGAGTGAATTTTTTTTTGTTTAATATATTGTTTTGAGCTTTTCTCTCATGATCTGCGCTATATTTTCTTTTCCATATATCATGACGGAAACACGTATAAAATCTGGAAATACCCAGAGGAATAGGGGAACGTATTGGAACTGAAACATTTTGTGGAAGACTGACTGGTCAAGAGTCTGGTAAAAGGAAACATCATGGGCCATATATTTAAAGGGGACTTTAATACTTGCGGTTTTATGATTTGAAACTCCGAAATTTGAAAGACCTTGATAAGACAAATATTTCTATTTGGATTCAAAGACCCATGTTCATTTGATTTCATTTACTTAACTCGATAAATATTGCAATTTTTTCTGGAACGTATGCTCCATTCTGAGCATCATATTGGTGACTTGTCATTCTGTGCACCATTTTGGGACAAATGCTTCATTCTGGGTGTCATTTTCGTGCATGTACGAGATCCCATAGCCATATTTGCATCATTCTGTAGGTTTTTCTATTTTAATACATTGCGGTTCTAAATATCGGAAATCGCAAATCTATTCAAACGTTTCCGACGTTTCAAATCAATCAGATCCAAAATAATTGATTATTCCAAGTTGGGTCTGAATATTTAGAAATCCAACATATTTGGATTCTGAATATTCTGAACTGAATGTTTTGCCTGTGCACATGTCTATAAGAGACCCACTTAACTAGTTAAATTTTATGCATTGACATAAAATTTAAAGCTGTAGGGTTGTCTTTCTCCTTTTGTATTGATATTACCAATGGATGCTGCCCAATGGTAAACAAAATAATCATCTGTAAAATAAATTTTAAAAAAGTCCATAGTGCCCTCTGTAGGCTAAATAAAATATGTGAATAAGGGCTTATTGAAATGCACTCACAAAACTGAGTGACTGTGTTCCACTTAGACATGAACGCCCTGGGGAAGATCAGACCCCCGAAATGCGTAGGATCCCCAAAGGGTATACTGGCGCCAATAATTGGAGCTGAAATACAGTATTCTCTTTTTAAAATAGAAAAAAAAAGTTTTATTCTACTTAAAAATATGTAATAAAAGCCAGTATTGTCATGGTTTGGAAGTCCCGGAGAGAGTCCACACAGCAGAGTAATTATAGGACACTCTGTCCTGCTTGCAATCCGTACACTACCATGCCCCAGTGCCTCGAACTCTTATTTCGTCTCATGGCAAGAGTCACTGAAAAGAATATCGTATAACTGAAGGTGTTTGTTACTCTGGATGTGGTGATGGCATAATATAGAAAAGTCCTATCTAAATTAAGCTCCTCTTGCAACTTGTCTCTCATGGCTGCCTGACGTATTTAATGCATCCTATATTTTATGCAGCAATAATGTGCTGGAAAATAACCAAGGATTCCAAAGCAGCTCATTATTTCCACCTGCAAAACATTTACCAGCTGCAAAAGGAAAATAAAACCATTAAATTCTCTACTCTCTTCTTTTCACCCGGTGCAGAGGATGGCGTGATCCACTGCCGCCTTATCCCCAGAAGCAAAAGAACATACAAATTGTTTCCATTGTGCTTCTCCTGGAGTTGCACAAGTCGCCATTGATTCTTATGGTCTCCCTGAGATGATATCAGTGGCCGTGCACAGCACCGTTGCAATGTCCCATAGAGGCTCCCAAATATTACAAGTCAAACTGCTAACATAGCGGCTCACTAGTAATAGAGCTGTTAGAGAGCTGCTATTGGTTAAAGTCTTTAACAGTCTTTTCCCATATGCAGCTTCCGGTGAACGGCTGGAATAGAGTCCAATCTGTTCCACTACTTGAGCATGCAGAATAGAAAGCACAGATATTTATGACTGAGATGACAGGTTTATAGCCACATTTTCCCCCAAATGTATTTATTTATAAAGTATTTTACCAGGAAGGATACATTGAGATTTCTCTCGTTTTCAAGTATGTCCTGGGTACATATCATTTTAAGTAACACAGGAGTTGCTGCATTCAACACACCGTCTCTCCATGCACTGAGACACACACACTGCTAGGTGCAGCTGCACATTAAATGAATCCCTGTCCCACCCAGAGCTAATTAAACTCCTGGTAACACCAGCTTCAGAATCTGTTTTATCCATACGAATTAAAGAGCTATTGGTTTTTATACTAGCAGTACCTTAGATGATGAATCTAAGCATTCATGGAGGAATGTATCTGCCATCTATCACTTTTCCCGCCACCCTGGCAGGTTCTACAGGCACTCTGTTACATATCCCCCCTCTGCTCAAACTGGTGGGGTTGAGCACCCTGAGCAAACAGGCTGTAGACTCGGGAAAGAGCATGTTGGCTACCTGGTCTAAGCTCCACTACAAATCTGAAATTCTGCAGGGCCAGGAACCATCGGGTAACTCTTGCGTTCCTTTCTTTATTCCGAGCCATCCACTGGAGCGGGGCATGGTCCGTTAAGAGCCTAAACTGCCGTCCCAACAAATAATACTTTAAGCTCTCGAGGGCCCACTTAACCGCTAAACATTCCCGTTCCACAATGGCATATTTACACTCCGCTGGGGTCAACTTCCTGCTTAAGAAAGCAACATGGTGTTTTTCCCCGTTCACCTCTTGGGACAAGAGTGCTGTCTTTTTTGCACCGTGCTGTCTGGAGGTCCTGGAAAGTGCGCTCCGCTTCTGGGGTCCAAGTCATAGCCGAAGACTTTCCTCCCTTTGTTAGATCTGTGAGAGGAGCTGCCCTAGTGGAGAAATTTTCTGTAATAGCCTATCAACCCTAAAAAGGCTCTCACCTGTTTTTTATTTAGGGTTCTTGGCCAATTCTGGATAGCTCGGATTTTGGTGACTTGGGGCTTCACTACTCCCCTTCCAATAATGTATCCCAAATAGCGGGCCTCCTCCAAACCCACTGCACACTTCTTGGGATTAGCTGTCAGTCCAGCATCGAGGAGGGCATTAATGACAGCCTGTACTTTGGGCAAGTGGGTCTCCCACTCTGCACAAAAGATCACTACGTCATTCAAATATGCAGATGCATAGATTTTGTGTAGTTTAAGGACACGGTCCATCATCTGCTGAAAAGTGGTGGAGCCCCATGTACGCCAAACGGCATCCTTTTATACTGCCAATGACCTTCTGGAGTAGAAAATGCTGTTTTCGCTTTAGCCAGATCGGTTAGGGGTATTTGCCAGTACCCTTTCATAAGGGTGGTGATATACTGAGCAGGGCCTAAACGCTCGACTAGCTCGTCTACCCTAGGCATAGGATAAGCATCAAATTTTGAGACCTCATTTAGCCGCCGGAAGTCGTTACAAAATCGGATGCTACCATCAGGTTTGGGAATAAGGACAATGGGACTACACCATTCACTATGCGACTCTTCATTAATCTTAAAATCCAACATCCTCTTGATCTCATCTGAGACTACTTGGTGTCGAGCTTCTGGGATGCGATAGGGTTTTAAGTTTACTTTTACCCCCTGTTCAGTCACAATATCATGCTTTAGCATGGTGGTTAAGCCTGGTAAATCAGAAAATAATTCTCTATTCCTTAGTAGAAATTCTTTGGCCTCTTGCTTTTGGCTCACCGACAGGGCCTCAGCGATCTCTACCTCAGGCACCATAGTAGACAGTGTGCGAGTCATAGCTAAGGGGTTTTGTGCCTTCAGGGACGCTCGATATTTCCAGGGCTTTAATAGGTTTACATGATAAATTTGGTAGGGTTTCCAGTTACCAGGTTGGCGTACCCTGTAATTCACCTCCCCAACCTGCTCTACAACTTCATATGGCCCTTGCCATTTTGCCAGGAACTTACTCTCGACTGTAGGTACCAGTACAAGTACTCTGTCCCCAGGGTTAAAGGTTCTGACCTTGGCTGAACGGTTATATACTCTAGCCTGAGCGTGTTGAGCCTGTTGTAAGTGTGACTTAACTATGGGCATCACTTTCTCGATTCGGTCCTGCATTTGTGCAATATGCTCCACTACACTTTTGAGATGGGTTGCCTGTTGTTCCCAGGTCTCCTTTGCTATATCTAAGAGGCCTCTCGGATGTCGGCCGTACAGCAACTCAAAGGGAGAGAAGCCCGTGGAAGCTTGGGGTACTTCCCATATAGCAAACATGAGGTAGGGCAAGAGGCAATCCCAGTCCTTTCCATCAGCAGCTACCACCCTCTTTAACATTCCTTTCAGGGTTTTGTTGAACCTCTCCACCAAACCATCGGTTTGGGGGTGGTACACAGAAGTGAGTTAATGGTCAATTTTAAACAGTTTACACAATTCCTTTGTCACCTTAGACATGAAGGGTGTGCCTTGGTCAGTTAACCGTTCACGAGGAATACCCACCCGTGTAAACATAAGAGACAGCTCTTTGGCAATACTTTTTGCGGAGGTATTCCTTAAAGGGATTGCTTCTGGGTAACGGGTGGCATAGTCTAAGACTACCAGGATATACTGATGTCCCCTAGCGGACTTAACCAAGGGACCAACAATATCCATTGCAATCCTATCAAAGGGTACCTCAATGATGGGCAACGGTACCAATGGACTCCTGAACCGGGAGACAGGAGCAGTGATCTGGCAAACTGGACACGACTCACAGTACAATTTTACATCATTACGTAGGCCTGGCCAATAAAAGCGTTGTAACACCCGCTCTTTAGTTTTATCTAAACCTAGATGTCCCCCAAGTACATGAGAATGTGCCGTCACCCCGTATTTCATCCACTCTATACAATAAGTCATTTTCCATAGAAAAATAAGGGAATATAGTCTCCGTCCCCGGTTCTTGGGGTGCTCCATTTACAACTTTTACCTGTTCCCTGGCCAGACTTAAGGTGGGATCCCTAAGCTGGGCCGTGCCGAACTTGTCACGGGTCATGGGGAGGTCTGGCAGTTCTACCTCTGGGGTGTGGTCCTCAGCATCACCTGCTAAGACCTCCAGGGGAAAATTAACAAGTACATCCTCCTGAGAGCTCTCTTCCAGCGGATCCGGGCTGTAAGATTTAGACACTGTGTTGGGTCCATCTGCCTTAGCTGTCTCCCATAAGTCCCAGAAAAAGGGAAAATATCGCCCCAGTATAGCATTGTACATCAGACTTGGGACCACTCCCACTTCATTGTCCCGGGTGCCACAAACAGTTTCAATGGACACCACGGCTATGGGGTAGCACTTAGTATCCCCATGAATGTAGATGACCCCCATCAGCTGTTGTTTAACCTTTTGAGTATTAACTAGAGCTGCATGCACTAGAGTGACGAAACTGCCAGAATCCAGCAAGGCAGTCATCTTGCAACCATCCACTGTAATCACACAAACCTGTTTCTCGGTCTCCACAGTCTGTTGAGGGGCGCCTCCTGGTGTAGTAACCAGAGACTGTCGCCGAGAAAACCCGCAATCCATAGGCTCTTGGTTTAGGGGACAACTGGCAACCATATGTCCTGGTTCATGGCAGTGCCAGCACACTACCGGCCCCCAGTCCTGTCGTACCTCTGAGGGTCGGTTAGGTCTCTTTATGCATTGCATAGTATGGTTGTCAATAGCCTGCACCTCCTCCTTTTTGCCCCTTGGGCCAGAAGAGCTCTTCGCAAAAGTGGTGGACTTCTGACTGCTGGGGGGGGGATTTTTTGGGGACTGCACTCCCAAGAAAATCCTCAATACTTAAATACCGTTCCACGAGGGCCACCAATTCATCAATATCTTTGGGATCAGCTCGACCTGCAAACCGCTGTATAGGGATTGGAAGGGCTCTCACAAAGCGGTCCACCACAACTCTCTCCACCATCTGGGCAGGGTTGGTAATTTCCGGTTGTAACCACATGCGTGTGAGGTGAACAAGGTCATATATCTGGGACCTTACCGGTTTGTCCACTTTGAACTCCCAGGCATGGATGCGCCGGGCTCTCAAGGCCATGGTAACCCCAAGGTGGGCCAGAATCTCTGTCTTGAGTCTGTGGTACTGCTGAGCCTCAGCAGCACTTAAATCAAAGTAGGCCTTCTGTGAATCTCCAGTCAGAAAAGGCGCAAGGACCTCAGCCCACTGGTCCTTGGGCAGACCCACACTCTCCGCCAGCCTTTCAAAAACCTTGAGGAAGGCCTCCACATCATCCTCAGCGGTCATTTTTTGTAGTGCGGCTTGCACCCGCTTGCGTACTGCTGCAACATTTTCCAAAGATGGAGTCCTTTCAGCCAGAGACTGTATCTGACTGTGGATACGTAAACTAAACTTTTTTTGCTTCGTTATAGCTGCCTGGGTAGCCACTGCCAGCAGGCGATTTGTTTCCTGTTGATCTGTATGCGCAGCCTGAAGGAGGGCATTTGACTGCACTAGCTGTTTGATTAACTCTTCCATCATTTCAGGCTTTAGGGTTTGTGCAGCCTTAACCCACGACATAAGTCAAACGTACTGTCCCTATAAGACTGCTTTTGCATGAGGTTAAGTCTCTGGAACTTTTCCCGCATTTGAACACCAATTGTAGGGGATCAGTCTCAATATAGAGGAAAACTCGCAGTCGCTTCAGAAATTGCCAGCTTTAATTTCAGACAGCAATCCAGTCACAAAAATAGAAACATAAAGGTTGCAGGCATCCAGCCAAAATCAGTTCATAGAAACTAATAAAAGTCCGCTCCACTGAGCCTTACTTGGGTATTTAGAGACAGTCCTCCAAGCTGAGATGGGTTCCTCCAAGGAAACAGTGAAAGTTCATCCATGGAATCCTGTCCCACTGTCAGGCTTTTCTCTCAACACAGGAGTTGCTGCATTCAACACACTGTCTCTCCATGTACTGAGACACACACACTGCTAGGTGCAGCTGCACATTAAATGAATCCCTGTCCCACCCAGAGCTAATTAAACTCCTGGCAACACCAGCTCCAGAATCTGTTTTACCCATACAAGTTAAAGAGCTATTGGTCTTTATACTAGCAGTACCTTAGATGATGAATCTAAGCATTCGTGGAGGAATGTATCTGCCATTTATCACTTTTCCTTCCACCCTGGCAGGTTCTATTGGCACTCTGTTGCAGCAGTTATAGTAAGTTGATATAGAAGGCTTTTGTCCTTCAACCCCTTCACTGTAAAGTGATTTTTCCATAAAACCACTGCCAGGAACCATTGTTTTGTTTTTTAATCGCTCTTCATTTACCTCCTCCTGCAGAGGGACGTACTATGCCATCCCCGCGGTGGGTGGGCCTTGAAGCCGCGGGGTAGCATAGCACACCCCGCTAGCTTTGATGGGGCTCTGTGCTCCCGCCACCAGTTGGCTGCCGTGGGACGACCTGAACTCAGGTCATCCCCCTGCAGCCAATGATGCGAGCCGTCGTCAGTTGCGTAGGTGGGCCAAAGGCGGGGTCTGCTGCAGCAGTTGGCAAGCGGCGTGCTAGTACACCCCCCCCAGCAGGCACATCCCCGCCTGGTGGCAAGGGGTTACTATGTAGTAAGAAATTATTGGAAGAGCTATTGCAACTGGGGCACTGTGATGAATTCCAGCTGTTCAAACTGTTTTAACACCTTCGTTGTCATGCCATAGGTACTAAAACTTTAGGGGTACATGCTGGAACCCATCTGCAAACAAATGTTTACAATAAAAAAAAATTGCATCGCTCCAGAATTAGACCAGTATTTGAATATTCTCTATATCAGAGCACCAGTACGTGCTGTGAGGGGATTAATGACAGATTACTATATGTAATTTAAAGCAATCTTAAGAAAATAAGTATTTGTTTATGATATTCATTTTGGATTTTTTTCTTTTTGGATTGATATTAAAATTGATGCCAAGATGCTTGAATTATGACAACTCTTGATGTAGCAGTGAACGTGAATTGTTCATGAATATGATTTGTTAGTAATTTACTTCCCATTGATCTGTGTTCAATCATATATGCGTGACTGTAGATCACTTTGCAGAATTGAAGCATAAATGTTACACAGTATATAATTTGAACAATCATTACCTTGCCCTGCAATTTATATTCTTTTTGAGCCATTCTTCATATCTATGTTGGGCACATGTGTTATAGGTGAACCTGATGAAAACTTCATTATAGGTGAGAGTAGGTACAATCTGCAGAATTGATTCAGAGCAAAATCAATAATTCTTAATATATGCAGTCTTAATAGTGAATATATTTACTCCCACAGTCCCACTAGTATGTCAGTTATTTACTCTGCGTACAAAAACAATATAGCACAGAAATATCTCTATTTTGAAAAAATGTCTAAGTCGATTTTCATTTTGTTTTTTCAAATAATCCTGATGGAAATTAGCTTGAATGTGCAATATTAAAAATCCAAGAAGTAGCATACACAGATACTGAAAATAAATTAAAAATAAACACCCTCACTCTAGCCAAATGGGAGTAATCTGAACAGTATAAAGTAAAGCCAAGTAGGAGTACCGCGAGAAGGAGATCCCAGCTAGTGTGTAATGCTCCAAATAAAAAAGAATTCCAGGAAAAAAGCAAATTACAAAGGCAAAAACTAGTGAAAAACCTATAAAACACCTCACCCAAACATATAGCAAAACTTCTTCTTTATTAAACACAGAATACAATATTAAAATTGCAGCGTCCATAGAAAAAGGCCAATGAAAAGGATGAGTGATAAGGTATACAGCCCTGTTTCAAGCACTATACATAATCAAGGTGATTATAACCAATCGTACATATTAACCACTTGGCTGCTATGGACACGCTCAGCGCGTCCAGGCAAGTGGTTCTCCTGTGCTATGGACACGCTGAGCGCGTCCATGCACAGGAGGCAGCAATCGGTCGGGATTCCAGCCAATTGCTGCGCCCCCCGGTGCGGGCTGACCTCTTGGATGTCAGCCCAGCACTCTGGGACCCCGGCGGGGACATTAGATGTCATCGCGGCGGCGCGATGACATCTACAGTTGTGTTCAAAATTATTCAACCCACACTGAAATTGAGTGTTTTGGCCAGTTTGACATTGATTTTGATCATTCAGTCATCTTGCTTACAATTAAATCAAAGAGGCACGTGTACGTCAGACAAATATAACATAACATTTATAATGAAATAACCACAAATGTCTTTTCTGTGCTCACATCATTATCAGTTTTATTCAACCCCCAAGTGACATTCAATCTTAGTACTTAGTACAACATCCTTTTACAGTTATAACAGCTTTTAAACGTGAAGCATAGCTTGACACAAGTGTCTTGCAGCGATCTACAGGTATCTTCGCCCATTCGTCATGGGCAAAAGCCTCCAGTTCAGTCACATTCTTAGGCTTGCGCACTGCAACTGCTTTCTTTAATTCCCACCAGAGGTTCTCAATCGGATTTAAGTCAGGTGACTGCGATGGCCACTCCAAAATGTTCCAGCCTTAAATCTGCAACCATGCTCTAGTGGACTTGGAGGTATGCTTGGGATCATTGTCCTGTTGAAAGGTCCAACGTCTCCCAAGCCTCAGGTTTGTGACGGACTGCATCACATTGTCATCCAATATCTCCTGGTACTGAAGAGAATTCATGGTACCTTGCACACGCTGAAGCTTCCTTGTACCTGCAGAAGCAAAACAGCCCCAAAGCATGATTGAACCCCCGCCATGCTTCACAGTAGGCAAGGTGTTCTTTTCTTCATAGGCCTTGTTCTTCCTCCTCCAAACATAGCGTTGATCCATGTGCCCAAACAGTTCTAATTTTGTTTCATCAGTCCACAGAACACTATCCCAAAACTTCTGTGGTTTGTCCACATGACTTTTGGCATACTGCAGTCGACTCTTCTTATTCTTTGGAGACAGCAAGGGGTGCGCCTGGGAGTTCTGGCATGGAGGCCTTCATTACGCAGTGTGCACCGTATTGTCTGAGCTGAAACTTCAGTACCCACATCTGACAAATCTTTTCTCAGTTCCTCAGCAGTCACACGGGGACTATTCTCCACTCTACGCTTCAGGTAGCGCACAGCAGTCGAAGTCAGCATCTTCTTTCTGCCACGACCAGGTAGCGTTTCAACAGTGCCCTTTGCCTTGAATTTGCGAATGATGCTTCCTATGGTCTCTCTTGGTATGTTTAACATCTTTGCAATCTTCTTATAGCCATTGCCCTTCCTGTGAAGAGTAATCACCTCTTCTCTGGTCTTCCTAGATCATTCTCCCGACTTCACCATGTTTGTAACCACACCAGTAAATGTCTAGAAGGAGCTGAGTATCACAGTCATTTTAAAGCTGCCTAATTGGTGCTTATTATGCTTTATTGCTGCTCCGTGACATCCACAGGTGTTTTCAATACCTGATTGAAAACACTTGAATGAATCTCTGTTCTTCAGAGTGGTAGTCTTTAAGGGGTTGAATAATTGTGTCAATGAAGAATTCACAAAATAAATATTTACTACTGTATTACAAAACCAATTGATGTCATTTTAGTTGCATATGGTTCTTTAAAAAGTCCTTGTAGGATTTCATTCTGAATACAATTACAAATGTACACTAAATTCCCTTAAACCCTTTACAGCATTGGGGGTTGAATAATTTTGAACACAACTGTAATTCAGGCGCCCCCCCCACTGCGTGTGCGGAGGAGGGCCTGAAAGGGAGGGGGGAGGTCCCTTCGGACCTCTCTCCCTCCCGATTTGGCAGGGGCCACAGGGTTAAGGCAGACACCGTTTGGAAGGGCACAGCCTTCCCTTCCAAACGGTGGCTGACATTAACCCCTGGGGAGCCGGATCAGGATTCGGCGCTGAAAAGCGCCGGATCGTGAACCTCTCCCAGAGCTGGCCGACATCCAAGATGTCGGCCAAGCCTCCGGGAACTCCCCCTGAGGACTGGCGTCATCGTGCATAGTACGATGACGCCAGTCCTGGAGTTATCCCCTAGCTGCCAGCAATGGTGGAGATAGGAGGTTCATTGGAAACCCCTTTCTCCCGATCCATGGCAGCTAGGGGTTAATGTTTGATATCGTTGGATCGGTTAGAGCATGCCCTTTCCAACGATACCAAACATGACCATGTAAATAGTTTTTTTTAAAAAATAAAAAAAAATATTTTTAAAAAATTATTTAAAAAAAAAAGTTTTTTTGTTTTGTTAATGCAGCAATATTGTTCCCATTTCAATTATAAGGTGAACAATGATGCTGCACTAACGATTTTTGTATGCGGTGCGTTTGTTAAAAATTGCGAAATTTTCCCCAAATAAAAATGTAACGAGTCCCCATTTCTAATTTTTTTAACAAGCGCACCCCATAGAAAATATAACCGCAAATGCTCGCATGTTAAAATGTGAAAAAAAAACACTTTACACATTGTAAATTATTGAAAATTCGAATTTTATTGCATTTTTTGTTATAATATACAGACAGGACATGACATATACATATAAAAATGACATATTATGAATCTGCCGAGTCTGCCGGAAAGAACGATATATAATATGTCTGGGTCATATAATAAAATATGGCTTCAAAACGCGGTTAAACATGATGAGCGAAAGCAGTAAAAATGACCTCCGCACAGAGGTGTGCAATGCCTCAGCAGCGAAAGAGTTAATAAAAACCCCTGTTGCATGTTAGCTTAGATCATAGTACAGATATACTGAAATGTTGCGAAATTCCTTCCATAAATGGTGAGTAGCTTAGTAACAACGTGTACAAACCGTAGTAATAGATATTGGTACAAACAAGCCACTCCTAAAGCATAAAACTCTACTCCTTCAAATTGGCAGCTAAAGAAGAATACAATTAGTATCAGCCAGCAAGGAATATAGAGCCCAGAGGCAAAAATACTGGGCTAATAGTAGCTACAAAGTGTAACTCATAACTAATAAAGACCCATATCACAATATAGATATTCTAGACAAGACTATGGTTACGATGTAGCATAGAATAAATTCTATTAAGAGGAGTGGCTCTACTACCAATATATACAGATCGATGTCAACTAGATAGGAACAAAAAATAATAAACCAGTTGTTCAGCGTATGTGATCTGCTCCTTGTAATGGGCGGTCAGAGCACAGTACAATTAGCAGTCAGCCAGATAGGGAGCAAGCTCACCTCAGAAGTCCTAACTAAATGGTGGCTACAACAAATAACACAAATAGTATATTCTGCTCCTTAAAATGGGCAGCTATAAAGAAAACAACAAATAATGAGCGCCAGTAGTATCAGCTATTCAAAGGGGATAACCAGCCACCAATTAAGGGGCATATTTAAGCAGAAATAGTGCCCCTATGTAAAAAGTAATGCATAGATCCTTAACATAAGGCCCAAAATGGAGCACAATAAAAACATATACACAAAACATCACTCCGTATAGGACGTGTTTCGCCAAATGAGGATCGTCTTCATCCGCATGACAGCAAATGAAGTATATGCAGAAAAAAATGGTTTTGTGCTTATTCCCTACCAGGGTGGCTGTGTAAACCAGAAGTATCCAGCCCACTTTATGTTTAAAACATAACAAGTAAAAAGGTTGTCATTTGAGCTTACCCCCATGGCTCCATGCGAAACAAAACAATCCGAGGTTTTGGGTTACTTGAATGGCCATTAAAGTGTAAGCCCATCCACCACATCACGGCACCTCTGGTTAGCTGCTTTCCAAGCAACTACATGTCCTCATGCTGCTTCTCGGCCAAGAGACAAGATGGTGGGTTTATAATTATACCCTCACCGAAAACATTTCCACTTTGGGTTTGAAAAAGAAAACACAGAAAGGAGCAGCCGCAAAAATGACCTGGCTGGGGATACAACATAATATACATATATGCATAAAAATATAGTTTCACTCCTATTCCCTGTTCAAATAAAGTCTGAACTTCGACACAGTACAAAAATGTTTTTTATAGAATAGGGGAGGGTTTAGTCTTATCCTCCAACGAATCAAACTTCTCCCTTTATAGCGATTTCCTGGCCAGGTTTGTCAATCATGGGGCTGGATTTCATTCCATTGCAAAATTCCTCTCTCCCCAGGGTCCCACGTTGATCTGACTTCCTGGTAGTCAGACCCCTCTTTTAAACCCCCTCCCGTCGTGCTGAAATCATTGCGGCGCGATGACATCACTTTCAGACAACCCCTGGCACTGCCGGAAGAAAGCCTGAAAGGGAAGGTGGGGTATTTTGACCCCTCCCCCGCCCGATCGGCCAGGATTTTAAAAAAAAAAGGCTGGCACAGCTGGAAAGGGCACAGTCTGCCCTTTCCAGCGATGCTGGTCTTTAACACCTTTGGTGCCGGATCGCAATTCTGGTTTACGGTGCTCTCCTGGAGGAGGCTGACACCTTGGATGTCAGCCAAGCCTTCGGGGCCTCCTCCTGCCCACTGATGTCAATGCCATATGTGCGAGGACATCAGTTTGGTAGGTAACCCCCCACCTAGCTGCCAGGTGAAGATAGTCAGGCTCATCTTGGGTATCAATGGAAAGACCCCAGAGCACGGCCATTCCAATGATACCAAACATGACTGTTACGTTAAAAACTAAATTTAAAAATAAACAAAAATAAAAACGTTGTTTTTTTATTTTATTAATGCAGCACTATTGTTTACATTTCAATTATAATGTGAACAATGATGCTCCACTAACGATTTTTTTATTTTTTTTGAGAAAGTATTTTACCAGGAAGGATACATTGAGATTTCGTTTTCAAGTATGTCCTGGGGTGGCGAGTATGTACCATTAGGTGTCTTGCCCAAGGACACTTACTGGAGAGGTTGCTCGTTGGGATCGAACCCATGACTCCACAGGCTCTCTCCATGCAGAGCAGTGATGTTACCTCTACTCCACCCAGCCAGTTTTAGCTAAAATCATGTAATTTCTCAGAAAAATTAAGTAATGAATTCCCATATCTAAATTTTTTAACAATTGTACCCCCATAAAATATATATAGCCACAAAGGCTTTAATGCTAAAATGTGGGAAAAAAATATTTTTTACACGCTATAGATAATTGGAAACTCACATTTTTTCAGCATTCTGGCAAGGCATGACGTATACATATAATAATGAGATCTTATGAATCTGCCGAATCTGCGAAAAAAATTATATATTATTTGACTGAATCGTATAATAAAATGTGACTTTAACCCCTAGGCGTGTTCCCGAGTGTGGCTCGGGGTTAACTTTCAGTGCTGAAAGCGGGATCCCCGAGCCACACTCTGGCTGGATACATACCTGTCCTGCGCTCCCTCGCTGACCTCCGGCGATTGCAGCATTTTGCTTCCTGGTTCCCCTCTCGTGAGAAGCGAACCAGGAAGTGTGACGTCTTGATCGTCTGGAGGCGACAGCGAGGGAGCGCAGGGACAGGTAATGTATACAGCCCCAAGTGTGGCTCGGGGATACCGCTTCCAGCACTGAAAGTTAACCCTGAGCCGCACTAATACCACTAGGGGGCTGAAAAGAATTGTAACGATTCCGACATAGAAATTATGTCAGAATCGTAACGCCAGGGATGTTAAATTGCGATTAAACATGATGAGCAAAAATGGTAAAAATTAGCTCATACACACAGGTGAACTGGTCCAGCAGTGAAGCGGTTAATTGTTCATTTAGTTAGATTTAAACAATGCATTTTCTCAAAGCGCTGGGCTCCACCACACAATGTGAAAGTCACAGGATTTACTTGCGTAACTTACGTAGCTTTCAAAAGCAAGCCACGGATGAGTGCTGTACGCATACAGGGCCGGACTGGGGATAAAAACCAGCCCTGGAAATAATTTCACACCAGCCCCAGTAATGTGCGGCGTGTTTGAGGGTATCGCAGAGCTATACAGTAATGTGCGGTGTGTTTGAGGGTATCGCAGAGCTGTACAGTAATGTGTGGTGTGTTTGAGGGTATCGCAGAGCTATACAGTAATGTGAGGTGTGTTTGAGGGTATCGCAGAGCTGTACAGTAATGTGCGTGTGTTTGAGGGTATTGCAGAGCTTTACAGTAATGTGTGGTGTGTTTGAGGGTATCGCAGAGCTATACAGTAATGTGCGGTGTGTTTGAGGGTATCGCAGAGCTGTACAGTAATGTGCGGTGTGTTTGTATCACAGAGCTGTACAGTAATGTGCGTGTGTTTGAGGGTATCGCAGAGCTGTACAGTAATGTGCGGTGTGTTTGAGGGTATCGCAGAGCTTTACAGTATTGTGTGGTGTGTTTGAGGGTATCGCAGAGCTATACAGTAATGTGCGGTGTGTTTGAGGGTATCGCAGAGCTTTACAGTATTGTGCGGTGTGTTTGAGGGTATCGCAGAGCTTTACAGTATTGTGTGGTGTGTTTGAGGGTATCGCAGAGCTATACAGTAATGTGCGGTGTGTTTGAGGGTATCGCAGAGCTGTACAGTAATGTGCGGTGTGTTTGAGGGTATCACAGAGCTGTACAGTAATGTGCGGTGTGTTTGCTGTATCACAGAGCTGTACAGTAATGTGCGGTGTGTTTGAGGGTATAGCAGAGCTGTACAGTAATGTGCGGTGTGTTTGAGGGTAACGCAGAGATGTACAGTAATGTGCGGTGTGTTTGAGGGTATAGCAGAGCTGTACAGTAATGTGCGGTGTGTTTGAGGGTAACGCAGAGATGTACAGTAATGTGCGGTGTGTTTGAGGGTATCAGAGGGCCATACATCTACTGTATATGCTGAGAATGCTAGGCCATACATATCTGCTGTTTTCTCTCAGTTGGCATGCCTGTGGGTCACCAGCTCTTTTCTTGGGTGAGCTAAGAGGCTCTTGCAGTCCCACAGACATGCAGCCCTGGGTGGAAAATAAAAAAGCAGGACCTCCAGCAGAGTAAAGTGATGAAAATTTTTATTCAGGGACAGCAGAACCCATGAAAAAGCAGTGACGTTTCGACCCGAAGGTCTTAATCATACAATTATAACTTTGTGGTGAAACGTCACTGCTTTTTCATTGGTTCTGCTGTCCCTGAATAAAAATTTTCATCACTTTACTCTGCTGGAGGTCCTGCTTTTTTATTTTTCCTTCTGATATTTGGGGCTGGCGGCGTCCCTGCTTTGTGGTGACCTCGGAGTGCTTGGCTTGGGCTCCCTCCTGATGGAGACCGTGGCGCTTCTGTTTTTTGTCACATGCAGACCCAGGGCAGTGATCTGAACTCTGACCCTGTAAGTGACTCCCAAGACTGTCACAGGAAGCATCGTGTGAGCGCCCTGATGCTTTCACACGCTCGGAGCTCCCAGGCCCTGGGAGAGCTTCCTGCCCATCACAAGATGTAGACCACTGCAGTACGCCTGGCCTGCACCCTGCTCGCCCGCTCCTCCGGTATACCTGTCGCTCGTGACACTGTCCAGTCATCCCACCTCCTCCTGTGCCACTGCCACTCAGCCATGAAATGGGACGGGACAGAGGAGATGGCTGAGTGAGCGGCTGGCTGCTGGGTGGCCTCCCTCACCAGTGAGACTCGAGGGGACACGTCACATGTCTTCTGCGCGGCTCCTGCGCAATGCATTTATGTAGGTGAGGAGGGCGGCGCCAATGTAGTGTGAGTGCCTTGTGTCCGCTGGACGGCATGCACGCTGCAGCGGCTGTTAGCCCGGCGGCCCCTCCTCTCCCTCACTCACTAGGCAGCAACAACACAGACGGCCGCCCGGCGCCCGCGGCGGCCAGGCAGTGTGTAACATGCGGGTTGGCCCGGCCACTGCTGGCCGCTATCAGCCCGCGGTTTCTAAAGTGATGATGTACTGCGGCCCAAAGATTGCAGCAGCCTACCGGGATCCCTCCCGGCATCCCGGTAGGCCAGTCCGGCACTGTACGCATACCCCTTATCCATGTGAGAGGCCACTTACAGGGTTATTCAAAGAGCTCCGAATTGCTGGCGAAAGGCAACCGAATAGTGAAATTCAGCGTTCGGTTACCTTTCCTAGCCATTCGGCTATTCAGAGAGCAGGCAGTTGACCAAACGTTGGCAAATTGCCTGCACATATGGTGCCTGTTCGGTGCCTGTTCGAGGGCAATGAAATCCCCATAGAGAAGCAATGCTTTGTCTAGTCAGAGAACAAAAACCAGCAGTGAATAGTCACTGAAACGCCCTGCCATTTGGTGGTTTAATTCGACAGGTTTATTCAGAAGAATCCCATAGGCTTCAATGTTAAAAATATTCCCTTTTAAATTCAATATCTAATAAACCGTTTATTATAATATTCTGCAGTAAAAAGTTTCGTTATTTTTAGATTTTTTTTAGGATTTTTTTTGCGGATAATTGTTTTCCGTTTCTCTTTTTTTTTTAATCTTTTTTTTCTTTTTTCTGTAGCAGCCCTTTTTATTATCATTCATTGGACCTTATATGTAAATTTCAGACATTTTCGTTCTGTAGTTTTTTTGCAAACAGAGTTTCACTTTTCAAACATTCAATCGTACTGTTTTTTTTTTTTCTTCTTTCCACTCCATTCGTCTGCGGTGTCGGCTTTTTCCAGGCGGCTGCTGTGCGCTGTGATCGGCTCCTGTTCGGGTTTCTCCGGCGTGTTCAGCGGGGTTAATCCAGATGTTTTTGCGGGTTTTGGTGTGCATTTGCCCTGGTTTTGCGATGAGTTTTCGGCAGGTTTGCGGTGACTTTTCCCCTGCATTACGGCGGCCCTGTGGTGCTTGCTGAATGCCCCGCAGGTTCGCCAAAATGGGATCGCCAAATCGCACCGAATTGAAGAGAGCGAAAATTCACCGAACGTGTGGTGGCTTTTCGATTCTCTTAATAACCCTGCTAGTCTTTAGTACTTCCGAAATACGAATTAACGAATTTTCAAGCGAATTGTGATTCATTACGAAACAAGTGCACACTTCTAATCAATACAAGCCGCAGCATGGTGCGCCATTACCATTATCAATTAGCAGCTCTCTGTTATTGCATCTCTAGCAACTGATACAGTGACTTGGTCATAACAGAGAGCTACTAAGCGGTATCGGCTCCCAGGTACCAACTCGGCCTGAATTGGCCCATGATCTTTACTACCGCTGGCAAGTATGTCCATCCAGTTTCAATAAGACAACATTTCCCATATTTTTCCTTCTTTGAGAAACTTTAAGCAGATTACAGAAAATACTTTGTGTTTCAAATTCCCTGATTTAGTTAAAATGTGTCTTTAGTCCACATAAATCTGGACATGTGAAAATCAGAAGCTTCGTTATTAAATTTTAACGTGTACAATACTGCTCACCCAAAGAGTTAAGCTCTGCATTCTGGTTTCCCATGATATTTTCAATATGGTCGGTAAATATCTCATAGAAGAATTTTTCCCATGTCCGGGTCAATAATAAGTATAATTCACAGAAAATTAGCTTAATGGCATGTTTTCATTTCTAACAAACACCAGATGAAAGTAAGATTTTTTTTTTTATTGTAATTTTTTTTCTTGACGTGTTGAAACACATGTCTAGTGAATGGTTCAATTACCCTACAGAAAGCAGAATGACACAGAAGGCACTCACTTAAAAAGTAATTACAACGTTCACAGGAATTCTTCCTGACAAAAAAAACGATGCTGTGTTTTAGGTGTCAACCGAAGGAATGATAATAACAAGGCAAATATGGACGATAGTCGAAAGTGACATCACAGCCACCATAGTTTCACTAATTTGAAAATAAGTAATTCCATAGACCTCAGTTTCTGATGTGAAAAAATAAATTGCGGTTGGGTAGATAGTTTAGGGTTTTTTTGTAATCATGTTAACAAACCATCTGAAAGTCTTCTAGCAAGTAGAAACAAATGTATAAAAAAGATTTTGGGCGAGTAAAATCTGCTTTACATTAGTAATGTTTGCGTCTTTTGGTTTAGGAGAATCCCTTCCATTTCTAGGGGTTATTTACGAAGAGGTAAATTACATTTAGAGACGTGCACCTTTTCTGTCATTGATTTAATTGTGTAGAGCAGTGGTTCCCAATCGCGGTCCTCAAGTCCCCCTAAAGGCCAGGTTTTAAGGATTGCCTTGGGGAAATGCAGACTGAATCCTGCAATCACTGAGCAGCAAATCCTATCACCTGTGCTGTGCTGTGCTTCAGCTATCCGGAAAACCTGACCTGTTGGGGGTACTTGAGGACCGCGGTTGGGGTCCACTGGTGTAGAGTGAAAAAAACACATTTCTAGTGACAAAACTGTTGTAACGGTTACTTGATCTATGTTTCATTTTTCAATAAATACTTTTATCCAACACATTCTCTAGACTCCAGAGTAGTGACTACTCCAGCAGGTGGTCCAGTGTGCTCACTGTGAGACGGGCGACATATTGGAGCAGTTCAATTTGCACTTGTATGCCACTCCATTATTTGCATCCTGTGAGGGTCTCTCCAGGCCTACATCCCCATTTTACCCATATGATCTACAGTATGCTATGACATTCTTTATTTTCTTATAGGTTGTGTCCATCCTTCTTTGTATCTTCTATGTTTTTAGGACTACATAATTAATCAAATGAAAGAATTGCCGGAGTTGGAAAATTTATAAAAAAATTAGCCACAAATGTAATTTCCCTACCAGTTTCATGCTTGCCGAATAACTCGGAGTATCATAATAAATTAAACAATCAGTGATTTAGTTTGAGAAAGAACCTACTCTCCAGTCCGATAAATCCATGGTTAGTGATAATCATCAAAAAGTATGGCCTGTACTAATTCAGGCATGATCTGGGATTATGGTGTTTTTTTTGTACGTCTGTCATATAAACCTTTTGCTACTATAATTGTGTCAGAAGGTAACTGGATGTACTTGAAGACTATTCATCTTAGAAGCCACTATCATGCTCTGTTTCGCCTCTGGAGATATGGAGCTACCAAGACTTTGCTGATGACTATCAGATATATAAGTATATGGTACTTCCAGTATGGATGCTGAACCACAGGAAACCAGTCCAAAAAAATAATAAGTGAGGGAATCCACCAAGTTTTCTGTCCACCTTATTAACGATTGTCATGTGTAATTAAACCGCTACCCAACCCTTAAATTTGAGATACAGATATATATAATTATTCTGTTATTCGGAATGGGGTTTGTGGACAGGATGTACAGTGACAGAAACCTGTCACTGAATGGAAAATGTTAGTAATATGTTCTGGATCTGAGCAGTTAATCAACAGCGCCAGAAAAAAAAACCCTAACGGCGCAAAATATTTAATGTTTCCTTTAGAATTCTATACGGCCTAATCAATAATTGTGGCAAAGTGACACTTGCTAGTCAAATAATAGTGCCTTTGGTGTGTCACAATCACGTGCCCCTCGCTAAAACCGGAACGCAAAGGGGAAAAATTTGCGTTCACTAAATTCCCCTTTGAGTCCCAGTTTCACCATCAGATCACGGGGCAGATGCTGAGTCCAGTATCCTGCCCTCTAGAAATCGCTAGGCTCGCCGATGCTTCGGGCAGCGCTAAAGCACCGTCCCAAGCATCCCCTCCATGGTGTCCATAGGACGCCATGGAGGCTTCTCCTGCCGGGTCACATGACCGTCAGGATCCTGCCAGTCGGCGGAGTGATTGCAGAGGGAGACGGGACTTTTTTTCCCCCAGTCTCCCTCAGCTTCCGGCAGAGAAGCGGCGTCCGCTTCCGGCAGAGAAGCGGCGGATCGGGACGGCGTTCTCGCTGCAGGATAAGAGGTGAGTATTTGATTTTTGGGGGGTTTTGAACTGCAGCTAATGGATTCTGCAGCAGTGGAATCCGTTAGCTACACCTCTGAGCTCATATTAACTTTTTTTGTTAGTGCCAGCTCTTAGTAACTAGCGTTAGGACCAACTGATCTTAATGCTAGTTACTCTGTGCTTGCGCTTTGCGCTCCCCATGTTAGGTATACAGAGCGAAAAATACCATAAACTCGCGGTACAGATCCTGAATCAATGCACGCCAACGGGTTTTTACCTTGTTAGTGATTCTATGTTGATCTGGGTGCAGCATTAACGATCACGCTAGTGTTAGCTTAAAGGAGTTGATAGGGCACCTAGGTTGGGAGTGTTTGCGATATATATGGAATGTATACTTAACAGAAAGACTAAGAGAAAGGGCACACCATAGAGTAGTATATCCATTATATCATAATATGGTGCTAAGATTTTGCACTTACTCTCTTCAGAGCCTCTTCTGTGGGCTCAGAATAGCAGGCCTTGGTGCCCATTCACAGGTGGCACGCTCCCCTCTTTCCTTGGTGCAGGTCCTGGTACACCACAGAATGTCCTCTGGATCGGTAAAGGGGGGGTTGGGTTGGATGATAAATATTAAGCAGTCTGAGGCAACTCAGAGAGGCTGGAAGCTGAATCGACAAGGGGTCTCTATTAGAGAGATAAAAACAATTAAAAATAAATCAAAACAAAAATATATAAAGAAATTAAAAAGGATTCCCAAAACACTGATGATTACTGGATATTTCTGAATAAATATAGACGGAAGAAGTAATATTAATGTATAAAGCAGGTATGTCATAAACCACAGAAACAAGGGATATCTGAACTTAAATGAACTGGAGACAGACAGGGTTATTCAAAGAAAATCGAAAAGTCACCGCATGTTCGGTGACTTTTCGTTCTCTTCAATTCGGTGTGATTTGGCAATCCCATTTCGGCGACCCTGCGGTGTATTCAACAAGCACCACAGGGCCGTCGTAGTGCAGGGAAAAGCCGCCACAATCCCGATGAACACTCACCTAAAAACCCGGCGAACGCACACCGAAACCCGCAAAAACATCTGGATTAACCCCGCCGAACACGCCGGAGAAACCCGAGCAGCCACCGATCACAGCGCAGAGCAGCCGTCGGAAAAAGCCGACACCGCAGACGAATGGAGTGAACAAAAAAAAAAACGTACGCTTGAATGTTTGAGAAGTGAAACGCTGTTTGCAAAGAAACTACAGAAAGAAAATGTCTGAAACTTACATATAAGATCCAATGAATGATAATAAAAAGGGCTGTTACAGAAAAGATTTAAAAAAAAAACGTACAAAAAAATCCCGAAAAGTCCCTAAAAGATCCTAAAAAATCTAAAAATAAAGAGACTTTTTACTGCAGAATATTCTAATCAACGGTTTATTAGATATTGGATTAAAATGGGAATATTTTTAACATTGAATCCTATGGGATTCTCTGAAATAAACCTGTCAAATGAAAACACCGAATGGTAGGGCCTTTCGGCAACTTTTCACTGCTGGTTTTTGTTCTCTGAATAGACGAAGCATTGCTTCTCTTGAACAGGCACCGTATGTGCAGGCAATTCACTAACATTTGGCGAAATGTCTGCTCTCTGAATAGCCGAACGGCCGCAATTCGGAGCTCTTTGAATAACCATGAAATTGAGTGGTCAGAGTGCAAAGGCAACATTCTACTTTGATTCAGTTTCACCATTTCCTATTTGCACCATGGAAGTCCGTAATGGGGGTTGGACACCGGTGCTGATGCTGCCCAGAGCAAGTGATCCTTGAGGGTCAATGAGGCCAGATAACGTTCAATAGAACTCTTTTGCCAGACTTCTATATCATTACACAGATGAATAAAGAAGGAAGGACTTTATGTATCTTTTGTATGTATGATTCTGCTTTATGTATTGTAAACAAACTGTGTTTTTCAAGTCCAAGCTTATGAACAAAAGAATCAAGTACATACAGCAGAGCAGTAAAGATGGCGGTGATATGTATATAACAAAGGAAAGAAGTAGCGGCTTATAGTAAACGTGGTATTAAAAAATGGATCACACATCATTTCTGTGAACAAGAACGGAAAATTAAATAATACTAGTAGTAAATTCCTTAAGATTCTTGTAAAGAACTTTCTCATAGAACGTTTTGTTGTGGAGCTTGTGAGGCATCATTTGAAGTATGTACCATTTGAGCTGTTTGAAAACCAAGGGAATGCTTTACAATGACCTGTGTGACTTATTTACTAACCCTTCTCATCCTTACTTGGTTTTCTCATATGGATGCCATAAATGAGAGTTTAAAGGCGACCAAAAAACATTATAGCTGACATGAAGTTTGACCTTAAGGATGTCTTAAAATCAGAAGGAACCCTGGAAAGTCCCAACAGGACTAATTTTCACAACGGGCACTGAACAATTCCATATGGCATCCTTCACCAGCTGAAGACACGCACGTACAACCTCTGTTTCAGAATAACGGTTGACGCTTGAATGCTCCATTTAGTCTTGCAAGATAATATATATGTTTCCTTGAACCACCAAAAGGAGTATTTTACTTGAAATATGTTTAACGCCACAAAATGTAATTCTAAGTAAATTAAATGGTGACATTATTAGGGAGCTGTATGGCAAATAACAAAGAAAATCTAGAAGACAAATATTATTTTATAGCCTTTAATTGCAGCCTTTCATTTTTGTATTTTCACATAGAACCCAAGGATTTATGATTAGATTGTTGAAGATAGTGATCGTTTCTTTTTTTTCTTCTAAATGAGTTACTCCCATAAGTGCAGTTGGTTGTGCTAGAACAGGACCTGCCAAAATGGAGTAAATTGAGGTTGTGACAGCTATAATCCTATAAAAAAATTCCTATTGCTTGGCCTAATTTAAATTTTTAAAAAAATGAAACTTAATAAAATAAGAAGCTGTATTAAAATGAAATGCCTTGCAGCCACTTGATTTTTATATATATATATATATATTATTTTTCCACTAAACTTAGGATGCGCTTACGTGTCTTAACCTCCCTGGGGGTCTAATTTTTGCAAAATTGTGTGTCTAAAAGCATTTAATTTCTTTTGGAAAGGAAATGTGTTTTATATAGTAAGCCTGTATTCTGTAGGAATAAGTCACTGAAATCCGTGCAAGCAAGAGTCTAGTAAACACACAGAGTCAGTGAAGGTTTGAAACACGAAATTATAATTTATTATCCCACAAATAATTATCCAAAATAATGGAAATAAATTATATTCAATAAAATAATCAAACCAAAAACATGCCTCTTGTTTTTCTCTGGTGGATCTGGGCAAGTTTCGCTGTTGGATCTGGGCAATCACCAGTGAAACTTGTATTGCCTTATTACATTTTAGAAATAATTTTTATTTGCCTTTTATTTCTGTAAAGCTGCTTTGAGAATAAATACTCTTTTTTTGGTCCTGTATTACTTTGGCAAAGGAGTATACATTTTGACAGGAATCCCCAGCACCCACTGCACAGCAAAGTTTATTGTAATATGTTTTTTTTTTCATTTTTGAATTTGCCGCCTGGTCCCGCCCCCCTGCATCGTGTGACTCGCAGGGAGCGGAACCAGGAAGCAAAGTCGCTGGCTGCCGCAATCACACTGCGGTGACTGCGGAGACGGCAAGGGAGCATTCGTTTAGGTGGCCCTAGCTGTGTGAGCATTCGTTTAGGTGGCCCTAGCGCGGGTTGCCCCTGATTACATTCTGAATGCTAACGGGTTAAAAAATCCGTTAGCGATTTCGTTAGCGCAAGCTCTTTTCAGTGCCAGCTTACTGTACTTTGCGCTCCCTATGCTTAACATGAGGATCGCAAAGTTTTATTTAGCGTTAGGATTGCAAAGTTCTAACGCTTATTACGTCACACTGCGGTTAACTCAAAAGCTAGCCACAGCTACGAGCTGGTGATAACTGATACCACTTCTGCGAAATCCGTTATCACCAGTTTCCCATCCCACAAAAAATCAGATACTCACCTCTCCTCACACGGCGAGAATGGCGGCTTGATCTGCCTCTTCTGGCTGCTGGGATCAGAGTGAGTCGGGGGGGGGTAAGTCCCCAGTCTCCCTCCGCAAATCACTTTGCCGACCTGCAGGATCTCGCAAAAGGCGAGATCCTGCAGGTCATGTGACCGGCAGTGGAAGCCTCAATGGAGTTATATGGACTACATGGGGGGGATGCGAGCATCTCGAGGCTTAGCGCTGCGCTACATGGGCAGGCTGATGGATTAGCGCCTACCCCATAATATCACGCTGAGGCCCCGTTCACACTGTGCGATTTATCACGTGGATTTTGCCGCGCTATGTAGCATCTCCAATGCATTTCAATGGAGCTGTTCACATCTTGCCACGCTACGTCGCGCGTTGTCGCGGTAGCATTGCGCTGGTACATGACCCTTTTTTTGCTATTTGCATTTTGCGATTTCCATTGGTGGTGTTTTGCAAAATTGCAACATCGCACGACATTGCGAATATGAAAATCACGTGGAAAAACATGCGATTTTCAAATCGCACAGTGTGAACGGGGCCTAATACGAGGACGTTACAAATCCTGCAGGCACAGGTTTTCCTCCTTAGCCTCCCCGTTTTAGCGTGATGATTGTAATATGACCCTAAATCTCTACAAATTAAAAAAGCCCAAATGAGGTTTTGAGGTTATCGACCTTTGATTATCAGCAGCATTAGGCAGTGGTCCAAAAGCAACTTAAATTTTACAGTGGTTGTCAATTTTCTGAACAAACTTTTAATACAAAAAACTGAATAATGTTGTTTAGCAATACCTCCTGACATTTATTACGTCTGTTTATTCCATTTATGACACCTATACTTTTTACTGTATATATTCTAACTTAATATTTATAGAAATGTAGATATTTTCTTACAGAATGTAAACTTTTTTCTTCAATTGTCTTTTCTTTCAGTTTAAGAAAATAATAAAAAAATAGGCCTACATTTTTTTGGAAATTCTATCCTAATTTGTGAAGTAAGACCTCTTTAGGTGTCAAAGTTAAGTCACAGAAGATAAAACGGAGTATATTTTAAAGGAATTATTGTCTACGCTTTGAATAAACAACCATTTGACCCTTACCCTACAGAATAAAGGTTTTATGACCCAAATCCGCATTGCCGACTCTCGTCAGACAAAATATACTTTTTTTCCTGAAGGGGTCGAATTACACATTATGTTTGTTTAAAAAAGTGTGTATGTGTGTATATATGTGTATATTTTAGATCAGGGCTGTGAAACTTAGGCCCCCAGATGTTTCTGAACTACAATGACCACGATTCCCTGGCCAGGTATTGCATTGAAGGAATTCTGAGAACTGTAGTTATCAACATCAGGGCGCCATGAGCTTGACAGCTTGATTTAGATCAATCAAAAATATTGGTGCTGGATTGCACACTGGCTCCTAAGGGGTTCAAGAGAGTCATCACTGGAAAGGTCAGACTGTGACCTTTCCAGTGTTGCCTCTCTTAATTTTGCATCTTTTGCCGATCAGGATGGAGAGGGGTCCAAAGGACACCACCCCTCCCTTTCTGCCATCTCCTGGGTCTGCTGGGGGAACGCTTGAAACTGACATCATCGCGCCAGGATGGGTCATCTGGGACGGTCTGACGTCAAGGGAGTCAGACTGCCCCGCGACTCAGTCCTGACCAGACTGAGTCTCCCCTTTCGCCGAGGAGACCCCATGTCATGTGGGAAATGTCCTCTGCACACAACACAGAAATGCAGACTTAATCTTCCATCACTGAGCAGCAAATCCTATCACCTGTGCCGTGCTTCAGATATCTGGCAAACCAGGCGTGTCAGGGGGTCTTGAGGACAGGTTTGAGAAACACTGTGCTAGACCACCAAAGAATACTTTTTACCCCCTTTTGTGGACCACCAGGAGTTTAGCCCACAGCCTGTAAAATACGAATTTATAGAATAGAAGAGGTGGCAAAATCTTTTATTTTTATAGTTTAACTAAATGGGCAGCAGAGGGAAGGAGGGACTGACCAGTGGTACAGTAAGGGGCCCCAAGATTTCTGATGGGAGCCCTGCTTAACACTAGAGTATAGAGGGCATAGAGTATAGTACTCTAGTAGAGTATAGAGTTGCACTGAAAATAGTTTGGGTTTTTCTCCTCAAAATTCTAAGAAACATTAATAAACCAGGCTTTTTTTTATTTTATTTTTTAAGTGTCATCTTTATCCACAGCCAGAAAGTATCTTTTGTGTATGATACAAACTTATACACACACATGAAATATACTGAAATATATTCTTATATTATAATCTATGTAAATGTCATTTTACTATAATACTAACGGGAACTGTTTAATTTACATTGCATTTTCTGGCCATGTTTATGGTAATTTCTATATCCGCACAGTACATCCATTTGCCATTCTCTAAAATCCATCACATATATAAGAGTTTAGAAGTCCTGATTTTTTTTTTTAAGTGCTCTGAATCCACAATACATCTCAAACAAACCGTTATTGAATCAGTTGTGGTTGCATTTTCTTGACTTTGAGACATAACAGAACATGTCACTGTTTAAGTGATGTCAGAGGACTTTATATTTTAGCTGAATAAATGCAGTGATAATGTAGAGCAGAACTAGAAAGCATGAGATCTATATTGTTACATCCAGTTTGTATTTATATCCATCCCATACGCTCAACCAGTTACAATGCATCCCAAGAAACGTAACCTAGGAAAGGTTTAATTTGGAGAAACGGTAATGTGTAAGAAGACCTTCCTCCTAAAGTTTGTATTGCTGTTTGCTGTCCAGTATATGGTCCCCGAGGATCTATACAGGAAGCAGAGAGAGGTCTCATTTCTAGATCTATCAGGAAAGGATAGTAGTGGGAAACCTCAGTTTAGAGGCAGACAGGAGACTATCAAATGTGCAAGTCATTACTTTGATTGACAGTCAAGACAAGTACAAACATGAGAACAACTGTTTTAGGGCCTAAACGCAGCCACACATGACTAATCTAGGCTTTGAAAAAGATTATATTCACTATATCTCTATAGAATACATATTTAAAAGACGCTTGACTGGTGATAATTGGATGATCTGTCATTAATCCAATCTACTGTCCGACCACAATCTTTAAGTTTCATTGGTAAAGCCCCAAGATCAGTGATGGTGAACCTTGGCACCCCAGATGTTTTGGAACTACATGTTCCAGGATGATGCTCTGCTTGCTTTAAGGTTGCCTGAGCTTTATGGAACATGTAGTTCCGAAACATCTGGGCTGCCGAGGTTCGCCATCACTGCCCTGGATAGTTCTGCTGTACAGCCTTGAAATAATATTATTTTGGTTTACTGGTACCATTTGCTTGTTGATGAGTCAACGCGTCCTCTTTCAGTGCATCATATATTCATGTTTAACCACATCAAGGATCTCACTGGCTCTGAATAATATTTAAATGTATGCTTTTGTCATGTTGTCAGAAAATTCTATCCTGTAATTTATTCCTTGTACACTGTTCCTCGAGGAATAAAGTATTGTCTTCCTTACTATCTTATATCAGGTAGTCTAATGTAAAACAAATCCTCACAAGTCATAGAGACACCTTGTCTTATTATTTGGGGTAAAGTTGTCAAGATGGCATGCTTTACTCTAGCCATTTAATGACCACCCCAGCAGGAAGACTTACTAGCTCCTATTCCCATCCTATGCTAAAATGGGGGTGCTAACCCAAAAACGTGCACCTACAGATTCCCCCCATAGCGTCCCTGTTTTAGTGTTAGGTTTCAGGGCTACTTCAGCACCTTGCCCTGGAACGAAGCACTACCCTCGGTGATACTTGTGGTGGCACTTACACGCTGCTGCTAGTATCACCTCCTGGAGTCCATAAGACTCCATGAAAGGTTGCGCTGCCTGGCAAAAGCAGAATCAGTTAGCAGCAGCTTTTAGGGGTCTCTAAATTTTTGGTTAGCACATCAGTGCGGTAATTAGCGGTAGGACTTTGTAATACCTTACCTTAACGCTAATTACTGACTGCGCTCCCCATGTTAAGTATAGGATGCGCAAAGTACAGTAAGCTCGCGCAATCACCAATACATTAACAGATTTTACAGGGGTTTAGCATCAGGAATGTAATATTGGTGGCATGTGTTAAAATCACTTATCCAGACGTTAAAGCTTACATATCTGAATGCTACAGTTGGCGTTCACTAGACTTGACAAAGACAGTTTGGTCGAAATGTCGTAATTTTTGTTGGTGATGGGATAAATTCATTTGATTTAATATTTTGGTCTACTGGAAGTTTTTATTGTGACTGCTGTTACAGGGTCGTGGAGCAAGGACCCTCTTCCTATTATTGACCATAGATGGTGCCCAAGCTGGAATTTTTTGTATGTACACTAGGGAATAGAGACCTGAGTTTTTCCAATTCTATTATGTACCCAATAAATGATTTTTATTGTTCTAGATGAATACACACAGGAAGTTTAGGTTCTTGGCATCTAATACTACCAATGGTTTCTAGATATGTAATGATATATTTAAAGGGACACTTTACATATCCAGACATTTAGCTTATTAAAGTGGTCAGGCTGCATGGAGTGTCCTACCACCCCCCCCCCTCTAGCGCTGTTTGACTTTGTGAAGTGGATGACTTCCTCCACCCACACAGTTGTCAGAAGGCAGACTGGATTTGGAATATCCCCCTGGAGTCGATCACTCTAGGACCAATGATGTTGCTCATCCTGTCTTTCAAAGCTCACAGCAGCAAGCATTCAAGGAGACAGCTGTCATTGGCTGGCACTGTGCACGCACCAATCCATTATTCTGCCCAACCATCATGTGTCGTATGAATGTTACATAGGCTACACAATCTGCATAAGAAAGCTCCAGAGACTTCTGTATTTCAAAGCCCTGGAGCAGAAGAGGAGTCGTTTGATCTGTTAATCCATTTTGTAATGTCAGCAGTTTGGGATGGAGATAGTGAAGGTGAACATTGTAGGAAATATGATGCGCTCAATGCTTGCTTCTTGGAATATCATTCTGAAAAACAGACTTCTTTAAACCACCTTCTTACAGTTTTCATTGTACTCTAGGGAAACAAATGTATCGACAAGGAAACTTGGACTTGTAAAATCTTTACATGATCCATAATGTTGTCATGTTGCTCAGGTTAAAACCAGATGGACGTCAAAGAAGTGTTATTTTTTTTCCTTCATATATTTTTTTAATAGCCGTGTACAAAGTGTAATTATGCTTTCAGTGATTCATCTGTTATTCTGACTCCGATCGTTGTATAGCGATTTATCCCTTGCAGAGACCTCTATGCCTGGCCTGTATAAGTAGATGCAATCACCGAGGACGATCCTTATCAGATAGCTGAACTCACCAAAACACAGTTTCTTTCCACGACTTGCTTTATTCCATATATCAGGTTACAGCAGATCACAGGATACAGCAGATAATGGAATGAGATGTTCTTTGCGGTCAAAAGATGATACTGTCCTAGCTTGCAGATGAATATACATGTGCTGCTAGATAACTACACCATGCTGCAGCTCTTACAAGAAGGAAGGGTGGAACCAAACACACACAGGAAGTGCATCATCATAAAGCGAGGGAAAAAAGAAGGAAAGCATGTACAATACAGAAAGACCACTAGGTGGCAGCATAAGGCAGCATAAGGACTATCTATACAATATAAATCCCCATCTAAATGAATAACTGTAACAGCACACTCCCCGTCTGGCATTGAAAATGTCACTATATATAAACATCATAACGGTAGTTATGCAAGCGCAAATAACGACAGTGTAATTTGCTAGATGTCTTGAAAACCTAAGTAAGTTCAGTCTCCAAGCGGTAAGAGCAAAACAAGTTCCGTGATAGGTCTGATAAAAGTCTTTACAGTTCCTTATCTTGTGACCTTCACCTCCACCTTACGTACCTTACCATCATCGCTAGAGATGCTCTTTTTAATAAGTCCCATAGGCCACTCTATCCTTTCGGCTTGCTGGTCCTTGAGGAGAACGAGATCTCCAACTTGAACGTTCGGTTTCAGGCATTGCCATTTCCTGCGTCCTTGCAGAGTGGAAAGATACTCCATCTTCCAACGATTCCAGAAGCAGTTGGCAAGGTGTTGTACTCGCTTCCACTGGTTGTAGCACATTTTTCCTGCTTTAAAGTTTCCAGGTGGAACACGAACAGCCCCGAGTTTCTGGGTAAGAAGAGTAGCTGGAGTAAGGATGGTTGGGTTCTCTGGATCTGTAGACACTGGAACAAGTGGTCTAGAATTGATTATGGCAGATGCTTCTCACGATGGAGAAACGTTCAAAGCGTTGACAGCCCAAGACGAGTCTTTGTGCAGTTCTGGTGACAAGAGTTTTAACTTCAGGACGAATATCTGGATCTTCATCAGGATTTTGTAGACCAAAGACATCAGCTGTTGTGTCTTCTGGATGATCCAGCAGGAATTCCGGACCTTGTGGTAGGCGACAGCTGCTATGGCGTCAGAAGATGCATCTGAGAAGATGTGAAGTTCCTTTCTCTGACTTGTAGCAAGAGAAGCTGAAGTGTAGCAGTGTGTGGCGACTGGCTCCCTTCTGAACCTCATGAGTACACCTACGAGATTGTTGGTTAGGTTAGGACCAGTGAGAAGAACATCATTCAGGGATATGCCTTGGTGCTTGGCACTGGAGTCAAATACTACCCTGATTTGATTTGGCTTACGTGGATGATACACTCCGAAGAAAGGCAAGTACCAGCACTCCTCATGTTCTCGAAGAGGTGGAGCTGGCTCAGCGTGATTATTATCAAAGATCCTTTTCATAAAGGCGATGAAATGGTCCTTCATTTCAGGTCTGTTCTTTAGTGTTCGTTGAAGTGACTTGACTCTGGATAAAGCCTGTTCACGATTGTTTGGGAGTTTGACCCTTGCAGCACGAAGAGGTAATGGTGCTACCCAGCTGTTAGACTCATCCTTGAAGAATTCTTTGTCCATTACTTTGATGAATTCTCTGTCTTCAACTGATAAAGCTGTTTTGTTGTCATTACTCGTAGTACAAAACACTGTGGTACCTAGGTTGTCATCACAGAGGATAGGAGTGACGTCAGGCACGCAGATGATGTCAAGAGGCTTCTCCTTTACGTCATAATGGTGTGGACACAGTTTGAAGTGGGATACACGTCCGTTTCCTAACACGTGAGTTTTGAATTAGTGGATCTCAGATGACGTGTGCATTTTATCCAAGCATACATTGCCCACTATTACCCAGCCCAGGTCAAGTCTTTGTGCATAAGGGGCATCGTCAGGTCCGTTGCACTGTTCGCGTACTCTGTACTCTGAGAAGGTCTCTTCCTAGCAGGACCAAGATTTCAGCATTCATGTCCATTACTGGAATCTCATCTACAAGATGCCTTAAGTGCGGATGGTGATATGCAGCCTCTGGAGTAGGAATCTCTTCCCTTTCGTCTGGTATCTGGTCACATTCAACTAATGTTGGTAGGAGTATTCCCTCTCTTACCTTGACGTGAGAGACCATAAACCCGTTGGCCCTTCTGCCGAAAGTCTCTACGCGACCAGAACAGGTTCTGAGAGTATACGGTGTTGCATGTCCCTTTATGCCGAAGATCTCAAAGAATTTAGGCTTAACAAGCGATCTGTTGCTCTGTTCATCTAATATGGCATACATCTTCGTGGCTTTCTCAGGTTGACCCTCTGGGTATATCTTGACTAGGCATACCTTGGCACAGCATTTGTAATCTAAGCCTTCTCCGCAGACTTCCGTGCATGAAGAAGAAATATTCCCTATAGCTGGAGAATTACCTTGTTGCTCCCCGCCATGATTTGAGACAGGTGCAGAGGTAGGTAGCTGCTGTGGGTTGTCTGGAAGTGGAGTAGGGTGCATAGCCGTAACACGTCTGTCGCTGCTGCATTCTGTGCACTTGATGACAACTTTACAGTCTTTAGCAAAATGTCCATAAGAGGCACAGCACCTGTAGCATACCCCAAGTTTTTGAAGAATTTCCCTGCGCTCTTGTAAAGTCTTTGCCCTAAGGCCACGACATTTCTTTAAAGGGTGAGGCTTCTTGTGAATAGGGCACTGACGATTAGGGTCTATATCGCTATCACCTGAATCCCTCTGGTTTGCACGAGAGGACACGGGTGGTGAGATGTCTGTCCTTTTAACAGATATTGTTCTATTAAAGTCTCTACGTGTAGCCGCTGTGTTATCATACCTTGATGCGGATGCTGGTGATGATGATGAAGCTGACAAGTTGGTTTCTCTGAAGCTGAAGCTGGGATCGTTTCTTGTTCGCTGATGAACCTGCAAAAATATGAGAATGGAGGGAAGGATACGTTATAGTCTCTTTTGTATCTTGAGCCGTGTTGCGCCCATTTCTCTTGCAGACCGTATGGCAGTTTAGATGCCACTGGATTTACACCATGAGCAGTGTCCAGGAAGCTTAGTCCAGGTAGACGTGGGTCTGTCTTTGCCAACTCTAGCTCCATGAGGAGATCACTCAGTTCTTGGAGCTTGCGATAGTCCTTGTTACCCATTTTTGGGAAGTTTTGCAGTCTCTTGAACAGAGCGCCTTCTATGGCTTCAGCGCTGCCGTAAGCTTGCTCAAGTCTTGCCCACGCAGCAACGAGACCTGCATCCGGGTGGTCAACATGTACTGTTCTCAGTCTTTTAACACGATCTGTGGATTCTGGCCCCAGCCACTTTATGAGCAAATCAAGTTCATCCTTGGTAGTAAGGTTCAGATCAGCAATAGCAGCCTTGAAGGTTGATCTCCAGGTCCTGTAGCTCTCTGGACAGTCGTCGAACCTTGAGAGGCTGGTGTTAATGAGCTCTCGGCGTATCATATATCTGGCGAAGTCAGTCAAGTCTGATCTCTCACTCTTTGGTGCCAAAGTAACTTGAGGAACCGCTTGGGTGTTAAAGTTCTCTGGTGATGAAGGGTGAGGTTTACCAGGATAAAATGACGTTGCAAGAGCGTTTAACTTTGGTGTAGCCTCTAAGGCTTCTGCTGGCTGCGGCTTGAGCTGCGGCTTGTCACTGGGATTCACCTTGCTGGCAGAATGAGTTGATGTGATTTGCTGCGTAGATGTTCTTGTGTTGTGGACTGGAAGAGGCTCAGGCATTTGGAGCTGAGAGGTCTCTGCGTTGAGAGTCAGAACAGCGTTGGGAGGAGGTACAGGAGATGATTGTGTATTGTTGCAAATGTTATGCTGTAAAACGTATTCGCTAGTGCGTTCGACTGGGTCTTCCAGTTCTGCTGGGATAGGGCAGTCTGCATTAGTACTTTGTCCCATTGCTTCTTCGAGGACCTTCAGCCTCGCTACGGCAGCTGCTTCCTCCTTTTCCATTTGCAGAATCTTGATTTGGGATTCCGTCTCTGCTTGGCGGGCTTCTAACTCTGTTTGGCGGGCTTTGCTGTGAGCTTCTAACTCTGCTTGGCGGCTTTGCTGTGAGCTTCTAACTCTGCTTGGCGGACTTTGCTGTGAGCTTCTAACTCTGCTTGGCGGGCCTCTAACTCTGCTTGTTTTTTAGCAAAGGAGCCTTGCACTTTCTTTGACTCTGCATCAGCGCGGGCCTCTATTAGCTTGTCGCTTAACGTTGAATGTCTGGAGCGAGAGGATCTGGAAGAATGTGCAGTGTGCTTGGTTGATGTGGATCTGTGCGATCTGGTCTCTTGCAGTTGAGCAATGCGGAGTTCTGCCCTTTCTTTGGCAACTTGCACTAGGAGATCTCTCTGTTGGTTTAGTGCATCAGTCTTGGTCAGTTCTGCTGAAAAGTCTTCCATATTAGAGTCCTGCAAGAAGTCTGTGTATTTTTCTGACAGCCTCTGGTAACGTTTATATGCAGCAGACAGACGATCTATAGAGTCTCTTAATTCAGCTGGGTGATCGTTAAAGTGTGGTAAAACTGACATGCATTGTGAAGTTCTGTTCCACAGGTGTCACGAATTGCTCTGTTCTGGGGCGCCTGGCAGCAGCTTCCTCGCTGCTCGCTGGCCAGGCGCCGAAATATAACGCCACCGGGTGCGCTCACGTGGGACGCCGGGGGGCGGAGCCTGGCGTATGACGCGGACCCGCCGGGTTTAAAACCCGGCTTCACTAGTTCACCGGTGCCCTGACGTGGTATCATTCTCCCGCAGAGCTCTCGTGTGTCTGGTGTTGTCAGTTACTGACTTTCTGCTTCCAACCAATTTATTGATCCTCTGTATTTGAGCCTTGGCTTGGCAAACGAATCACCCTTGTGTATGACTCCTGGCATTGGCAAACGAATCACCCCTGTGTATGACTCCTGCATTGGCAAACGAATCACTCTTGTGTATGACTCCTGGCATTGGCAAACGAATCACCCCTGTGTATGACTCCTGGCATTGGCAAACGAATCACTCTTGTGTATGACTCCTGGCATTGGCAAACGAATCACCCCTGTGTATGACTCCTGGCATTGGCAAACGAATCACCCCTGTGTATGACTCCTGGCATTGGCAAACGAATCACTCTTGTGTATGACTCCTGGCATTGGCAAACGAATCACCCCTGTGTATGACTCCTGGCATTGGCAAACGAATCACCCCTGTGTATGACTCCTGGCATTGGCAAACGAATCACTCTTGTGTATGACTCCTGGCATTGGCAAACGAATCACCCCTGTGTATGACTCCTGGCATTGGCAAACGAATCACCCCTGTGTATGACTCCTGGCATTGACAAACGAACCTCATTGTATATGTTCATTAGCGTTGGCAACTACTCCGTTACGCCTCTGCTCCTAAACAGCCTTGGCTCCTGTGGTAGTCTGTGTGTAACCATATATATACAGCAGACTACCTTTTCTGTTTCTGGAGTCCTAGGGAGAACGAATACTCTATTCTGTACATCTGTCTGGTGTTTACCCTTTTTTGTATATTGTCTGGTTAATTATCTGTCTAGTTGTGCCGACCATTCAAGGATCGGAAGGTTAGAGATCGGTCTACGTATAGGGACCACTATTCTGGTATTCAGGGGGATACGTGACATTACGTCAGGGCCAATGGATCCCGCAGACCTCTCTAATCAGTTGGCACGTATCGCCGCCAGACAAGAAGAGCAGGACCATAGGATGGACCAGTTTGCTCTTGCTCTTCAAACCCTGTTAAATCGGTCCAGTGGAGGAACCACAAGCCCTCGGACCCAGTAGTGCCTATTGTCAGCTCAGCCTCTCCCGAAAGAAATAGGCTTAGTATGAAGGCACCATTACGTTATGATGGTACACCAAGTTTATGCCGAGGTTTTTTGACCCAACTTGAGATCTTGTTCGAGAATAACCCAGGGTCCTGTATGTCTGATAAAGCTAAAGTAGGATATCTGATCAATCATTTGACAGAGAAAGCTTTATTATGGGCTACACCCTTGTGGGAAAACAAGAAGCCCATCATTTACGACTATGAGGGTTTTACCTCAGAGCTCAAACGTACCTTTGATCCCTCTAGAAGGGCTACTAATGCGGGTAGATCTTTGTTCCACATAAAACAAGGTAATAGGAGGGTCTCTGACTACGCGATAGATTTTAAAACCCTGACTTCAGAGGTTCTCTGGCCGAACGACGTCCTAACCTTAGCCTTTACGGAAGGTCTGAACGAGGCTTTTATGTTCGAATTAGCTCCTTTGAAATTGCCAGAGACTCTGGATCACCTGATCGATTTTTGTATTGCCATGGATGATCAAATTAGGGAAAGGAGACATCCCAGAGATAGACCTAGAAGGCTCTTGCCTTCCCTACCCCCTTCATCCAGAAATACCGGTACACCAGGTGCCCAGGAAAATGTGAAAACAGATATACCAATTGCAGAGCCTATGCAGATAGGAAAAACTGGTATATCAGAAGCAGAGAGAGCTCACAGAAGGGAAAAGGGGCTCTGTTTCTATTGTGCAGGGGCAGACCATTTCCGCCTTCAATGTCCTCAGAGACCTAGGGGTGGTAGGGGTGAGAGTGGCAGATCGAACCAAAGACCAGCCAATACCCAGGTTATAGGGTCTCTTTATGCCTCCTTTGTGAATAACGAAAAAAAAAAATCCAGGATTCTGGTACCAATCTCATTAACATGGGACAGGGTTCACCTTAAGACCGAGGCCTTCTTGGATTCAGGGGCCTCAGGTAATTTTATGGACAAACATTTTGCTGCTAAATGCCTCATACCTCTGGTTCTCAAAGAGAGGCCTTTAATGGTAGAAGCTATAGATGGAAACCCTCTGTCCTGCCCTCATATTACCCATGACACTATTTTTGTCTGTATGGAAACAGGAGTATTGCACCATGAAAAAATATGTTTCCAGATCATTGAATCCCCTTCATGTCCTGTCGTGCTTGGGTTTCCGTGGTTGGTAAAAAACAACCCGGTTATTGATTGGGTCCAAAGAGACATAAAAAACTGGAGCCCTCATTGTCAGTCGAATTGTCTGGGCAAGGTCGACTTAATCGGTAGCCTCAATGTTGCCACAGCCCCTCCTTTATCCACAGAAGTTCCTGACCATTATCTGGATTTAAAGGAGGTCTTCTCTAAGTCCAGGACTGAGGTCCTACCGCCACACCGCCCGTACGACTGTGCTATAAACTTACTCCCCGGTACTATGCCTCCTAGGGGACATGTCTACCCCTTGTCCCAAAAAGAAAACAATGTTATGGAGGAATACATAAGGGAGAATCTAGACCGAGGATTCATCAGACGCTCCTCCTCTCCTGCAGGAGCGGGTTTCTTTTTTGTCTCCAAAAAAAGGGAGATCTGCGGCCTTGCATAGATTATAGAGGCTTGAACAGGATAACCATAAGGAACGCATATCCCATACCTCTCATCACCGAATTATTTGATCGATTAAAGGGGGCCAATGTTTATACGAAACTCGATTTACGCGGAGCCTACAACCTAGTAAGGATTAAGGAGGGCCATGAATGGATGACGGCTTTTAATACACGAAGTGGACATTACGAGTATCTAGTGATGCCCTTTGGTTTATGCAACGCGCCAGCCATTTTTCAAGACCTCATAAACGATACCTTACGGGAATTCCTGCAAGTGTTTGTTATAGTATATCTGGATGATATCCTGATTTACTCCCCTGATATTGTAACCCATCATGTTCACGTGAGACAAGTACTGAAAAAACTATTGGAGGCTGGGTTGTATTGTAAACTAGAGAAATGTTTATTTGACATAAGAACAGTACATTTCCTTGGCTACATAATAACTCCCGAAGGTTTCCAGATGGATCCTAAGAAACTTACAGCAATCCTAGACTGGCCCCTACCCCAAGGGCTGAAAGCCATCCAGAGGTTTCTAGGATTCACTAACTATTATAGGAGGTTCATTAAAGACTTTTCAGTTTTGGTATCTCCCCTCACGGCTATGACAAAGAAAGGGGTGGGTGCTCAGAAATGGACACCCCAAGCCAGTCAAGCCTTTGAGGCACTCAAACAAGCGTTTACTACTGCCCCTGTTCTCAGACATCCAGATCCGGCTCTGCCGTTCCAAGTGGAAGTTGACGCCTCCGAAATAGGTCTTGGTGCAGTATTGTCCCAAAGGGAGGCACCCGACAAACCCTTGCATCCATGCGGCTTCTATTCCCGGAAACTCTCCCCGGCAGAGAGAAACTATGATATAGGAAACAGAGAGTTATTAGCGGTCATATCGGCCTTGGCAGAATGGAGATACCTGCTGGAAGGGTCTAAAGACCCCATCATTATAATTACTGATCATAAAAATCTCACATACATTGGAGATGCCAAAAGGTTAAATTCCAGACAAGCAAGGTGGTCATTGTTTCTTTCAAGCTTTAATTATGTATTAACCTATAGACCTGGGTCCAGAAACGTTAAAGCAGACGCTTTATCAAGACAGCATGAGTCCTATGAACATAACATCCAAGATCAGCATCCCATTGTACCCCAAGAAAGGATTATAGCCGCTACCACGATTAACGTCTCGTCTCCCTTGATGAAAAGGCTGCAAACAGTTCAGGGATCAGCTCCTGAGGGGAAACCCCCCGCGAAACTCTTCGTACCTGAAAGTGAAAGGGTAGAATTACTAAACGTTTATCATGATAATAAAACCTCTGGGCATATGGGGATTACCAAAACGGTGGCCAGCATCAGTAAGGTCTTCTGGTGGCCCACGTTGCGCCGAGATGTAAAAGATTACATAGCCGTGTGCGAGGTATGCACAAGACATAAAAATCCCAAAACAGCACCCATTGGTCTACTCCAGCCTCTGCCGATCCCAGAACGACCATGGTCACATTTGGCAATAGATTTCATAGTGGAATTACCTGATTCAAGAGGGAATACAGTAATACTTACTATCATAGATCGGTTCTCCAAGATGGGTCACTATGTTCCTCTTCGTAAACTACCTTCGGCAGCCGAACTGGTGCCTATTTTCATAAACAACGTGGTCCGCATACATGGTATTCCTCTTGGGATTGTCTCCGATAGGGGTACCCAATTTGTCTCCAGATTCTGGAAAGGGTTCTGGACTTATCCTTCTCTTCGGCCTATCACCCCCAGACTAACGGAGCAGCAGAACGCGCCAATCAAAACATAGAGAAGTATCTCAGATGTTTTATATCAGAACAACAAGATAACTGGTCAGATCTGCTACCATGGGCAGAGTATGCCTTGAACAGTGCAGTAAGTGAATCCACAGGACATTCTCCTTTTTTCACTGTTTATGGGTTCGATCCTCCCGTACTCCCTGCTACGTTTCCGGATACCACTATACCTGCTTTAGATGAACATTTAGCGTCCTTGAGGAGAGACTTGGGAGAGAGTTAAAAAGGCACTAGAGAAAAGCAGTGTTATCCAGAAAATTAAGGCTGACAGACATAGAAGGCAAGCACCTGTGTATCAGGTTGGGGACAGGGTTTGGCTTTCTTCCCAGAACATCAAGCTCTTAGTGCCCTCCATGAAGTTGGCACCTAGATATATCGGTCCCTATAGGATTCTGCGGCGACTCAACCCAGTCTCCTATGCTTTGGCATTGCCCCCCCATATCAGGATACACAATGTGTTCCACGTGAGCCTTTTGAAACCGTTGTTATGTAACCGGTACACCAAGGCCCGTGCTCCACCTCCTCCTGTCTCTGTGGAGGGCGAGGAGGAGTTCGAAGTTAAGGCCATTCTGGATGCCAGGATGTCCTTACAGTACTTGGTCGACTGGGTGGGTTACGGTCCGGAGGATCGTTCTTGGATTCCGGCTGCAGAGGTCCATGCCCCTCGGTTGGTGAAGGCCTTCTATTTGGCGCACCCCCGTGCCCCTGGGGGTCGTCCAGTGGCCGCCCATTGAGGGGGGGGTTCTGTCACGAATTGCTCTGTTCTGGGGCGCCTGGCAGCAGCTTCCTCGCTGCTCGCTGGCCAGGCGCCGAAATATAACGCCACCGGGTGCACTCACGTGGGACGCCGGGGGGCGGAGCCTGGCGTATGACGCGGACCCGCCGGGTTTAAAACCCGGCTTCACTAGTTCACCGGTGCCCTGACGTGGTATCATTCTCCCGCAGAGCTCTCGTGTGTCTGGTGTTGTCAGTTACTGACTTTCTGCTTCCAACCAATTTATTGATCCTCTGTATTTGAGCCTTGGCTTTGGCAAACGAATCACCCTTGTATGACTCCTGGCATTGGCAACGAATCACCCCTGTGTATGACTCCTGGCATTGGCAAACGAATCACTTTGTGTATGACTCCTGGCATTGGCAAACGAATCACCCCTGTGTATGACTCCTGGCATTGGCAAACGAATCACTCTTGTGTATGACTCCTGGCATTGGCAAACGAATCACCCCTGTGTATGACTCCTGGCATTGGCAAACGAATCACCCCTGTGTATGACTCCTGGCATTGGCAAACGAATCACTCTTGTGTATGACTCCTGGCATTGGCAAACGAATCACCCCTGTGTATGACTCCTGGCATTGGCAAACGAATCACCCCTGTGTATGACTCCTGGCATTGACAAACGAACCTCATTGTATATGTTCATTAGCGTTGGCAACTACTCCGTTACGCCTCTGCTCCTAAACAGCCCTGGCTCCTGTGGTAGTCTGTGTGTAACCATATATATACAGCAGACTACCTTTTCTGTTTCTGGAGTCCTAGGGAGAACGAATACTCTATTCTGTACATATGTCTGGTGTTTACCCTTTTTTGTATATTGTCTGGTTAATTATCTGTCTAGTTGTGCCGACCATTCAAGGATCGGAAGGTTAGAGATCGGTCTACGTATAGGGACCACTATTCTGGTATTCAGGGGGATACGTGACAACAGGTCTGTCAGATTGCTGGAGAGCTCATTTCTAGTGCATTCATAGTTTTCTCTGAGTTTCTGTGTCGGTTTTATTGTGCGTTTGGGTTTTACACTCTGTTCGGCAAACTCTGCAGAATCTGCTCCTTGTACGTCTGCGGGTTCAGGGACGTGATGAATCTGCGTCGGTTCAGCCATAATAGAGTGCACAGAACCTTGTCTGGACATTTTATACGTTTTTGCAAAAATAGTACTGTCTCTTTAAGAAGATGAACGGCAGCTTAGACAGGCAGGTAACACAGTTAAATGCAGAGAAACTGTTTTTAATATTCAGTGAGATGCAGTATAAGTGAGATGCAGTAAGCTTGTGCGATCATGTGCTTCCCCAAGATGGCTGATGACACTGAGCTTGATTGCAGATTAAACACACACACGTGCTTCCATAAAATGGCCGATGGCACTGAGCTTGATTGCAGATTAAGCACACACATATATAGTAGCAGGCTGTAGGATTCTACACATCTTTTGACTATTCTGACTCCGATCGTTGTATAGCGATTTATCCCTTGCAGAGACCTCTATGCCTGGCCTGTATAAGTAGATGCAATCACCGAGGACGATCCTTATCAGATAGCTGAACTCACCAAAACACCGTTTCTTTCCACGACTTGCTTTATTCCATATATCAGGTTACAGCAGATCACAGGATACAGCAGATAATGGAATGAGATGTTCTTTGCGGTCAAAAGATGATACTGTCCTAGCTTGCAGATGAATATACATGTGCTGCTAGATAACTACACCATGCTGCAGCTCTTACAAGAAGGAAGGGTGGAACCAAACACACACAGGAAGTGCATCATCATAAAGCGAGGGAAAAAAGAAGGAAAGCATGTACAATACAGAAAGACCACTAGGTGGCAGCATAAGGACTATCTATACAATATAAATCCCCATCTAAATGAATAACTGTAACAGCACATCTGTACAACACCTTTGGTTATTTTACATAAGCATCATCTGGTTTAAATGTGCACACTGGTTACTATATTGTGATTGACGTCTGTATTTACCTAATAAACCACTTTGTGGAGATGAAGTTTTGGATCTTCCCCTTCTGTGCCTTTTCATATGTATTATTCTTGGGAGCACTGTGTTGGAGTAACCATTGTTAGAGATCCATACATTTAATTTAATTTATACAGATATCACTATTATTATTATTCTTTATTTATATAGTGCCAGCATATTCCGCAGCGCCGTACAATGGGCACAATATAGACAGGGTTACAATACATTGAACAACAATTGACAGACTAGTACAATAGTAAACGAGGGCCCTATTCCCGTGGGAACTCACAATCTAGTTAAACCGTTTGGTTGTGTCCATATATGTATCTAGCCATGCTGGAATTGTAGATCAGTGATCCTTGTTACTTTCTCAGCCAAGTACTACTAGTGAGACTTTCCAACAGTTCCCTTCCTAGAACTACCATGAAGAGCCATTGCCTTGCCATAACTCTTTCACTACCAAAAATGTGTATAAGCAATTTTACATTGAAATATTATTAATATTCTTGTCATCATTTATATAGCGCCAACAGTTTCTGCAGCGGTTTACAATAACCAAAGGGAACGAGATACATACAGTCATGGCCGAAATTGTTGACACCCCAGAAATGTTTCCAGAAAATCAAGTATTTCTCACAGAAAAGTATTGCAGTAACACATGTTTTGCTATACACATGTTTATTCCCTTTGTGTGTATTGGAAAAGAACAAAAAAAGGAGGAAAAAAAGCAAATTGGATATAATGTCAAACAAAACTCCAAAAATGGGCTGGACAAAATTCTTGGCACCCTTTCAAAATTGTGGATAAATAAGATTGTTTGAAGCATGTGATGCTCCTGTAAACACACCTGGGGCAAGTAAGAGGTGTGGGCAATATAAAAATCACACCTGAAAGCGGATAAAAAGGAGAGAAGTTCACTTAGTCTTTGCATTGTGTGTCTGCGTGTGCCACACTAAGCTTGGACAACAGAATGAGGAGAAAAGAACTGTCTGAGGACTTGAGAACCAAAATTGTGGAAAAATATCAACAATCTCAAGGTTACAAGTCCATCTTCAAAGATCTAGATTTGCCTTTGTCCACAGTGCGCAACATTATCAAGATGTTTGCAACCCATGGCACGGTAGATAATCTCTCTGGGCGTGGACGGAAGAGAAAAATTGATGAAAGGTTGTAAAACAGGATAGTCCAGATGGTGGATAAGCAGCCCCAAACAAGTTCCAAAGAAATTCAAGCTGTCCTGCAGGCTCAGGGAGCATCAGTGTCAGTGCGAACAATCCGTCGACATTTAAATGAAATGAAACGCTATGGCAGGAGACCCAGGAGGACCCCACTGCTGACACAGAGACATAAAAAAGCAAGACTACAGTTTGCCAAAATGTACTTGAGTAAATCAAAATCCTTCTGGGAAAATGTCTTGTGGACAGATGAGACCAAGATAGAGCTTTTTGGTAAAGTACATCATTCTACTGTTTACCGAAAGCAGAATGAGGCCTACAAAGAAAATAACACAGTACGTACATTGAAATATGGTGGAGGTTCAATAATGTTTTGGGGTTGGTTTGCTGCCTCTGGCACTGGGTGCCTTGAATGTGTGCAAGGCATCCTGAAATCTGAGGATTACCAAAGGATTTTGGGTCGCACTGTAGAGCCCAGTTTCAGAAAGCTGGGTTTGCGTCTGAGATCTTGGGTCTTCCAGCAGGACAATGACCCCAAATATACGTCAAAAAGCACCCAGAAATGGATGGCAACAAAGCGCTGGAGAGCTCTGAAGTGGCCAGCAATGAGTCCAGATCTAAATCCCATTGAACACCTGTGGAGAGATCTTAAAATTGCTGTTGGGAAAAGGCGCCCTTCCAATAAGCGATATCTGGAGCAGTTTGCAAAGGAAGAGTGGTCCAAAATTCCAGGTGAGAGGTGTAAGAAGCTTATTGATGGTTATAGGAAGCAACTGATTTCAGTTATTTTTTCCAAAGGGTGTGCAACCAAATATTAAGTTAAGGGTGCCAAGAATTTTGTCCAGCCCATTTTTGCAGTTTTGTGTGACATTATGTCCAATTTGCTCTTTTTCCTCCCTTTTTTTGTTTTTTTCCAATACACACAAAGGGAATAAACGTGTATAGCAAAACATGAGTTACTGCAATACTTTTTTGTGAGAAATACTTGATTTTCTGAAAAAATGTCTGGGGTGCCAACAATTTCGGGCATGACTGTATAAACGGACATATGATGGAAACAAGAGGCATAGAGGGCCCTGCTCATAGGAGCTTACAGTCTAGAGGGATTGGGGTTGAGGAAGCCCAGAGGAATTTTATCCGATAGCAGGATCATTGGTGCCAGTGGTTTCGAAATGGCGGGGCCATAGAAGCAGCTTCAATCATGTGTGAGTAGGTGAGCAGAGTGAGGAGTTGCATCAGTGATGTAGTACGCTAATCTGAAGAGATGGGTTTTGAGGGATTTCTTGAAGGCCTGAGGGTCAGGGGAGAGTTTGATAGGACGAGGCAAGTCATTCCACAGGACCGATGCTGCCCTTGAGAAGTCTTGGAGGCGAGAGTTGGCCGTGCGTGTGTAGACCGATGACAGGTGGAGATCACCTGCTGACCGGAGTTGTCTAGACGGGACGTGCTTGCGAAGTAACAAAGACATGTAGGGAGGGGTTGAGTTATTGAGTGATTAGAATGTGAGCATCAGTATTTTAAACTGTATCCCGTAACGTACAGGATGCCAATGGAGGGACCGGCAGAGGGGGGAGGTACACGAGGTGCGTTTGGTGAGAAAAATAAGTCTGGCCCCTGCATTCATTACAGATTGCAAAGGGGCAATACGGAGTTGGGGAGGCCAATAAGGAGCGAGTTGCAGTACAATCATACAATGATAGGCAAAAATTGGCATAGAGTAACCCCCATATGCATACCTTTTTATTCAAGGCCATTCTTTAAATAAAAACAAACGGCAAACTCCATGAGATCTCCTGCCACACTGTAAAGAGCAGTTCCACCCACACTGTAGCAAAATGTTCAGCAAACTTGACTGCTGCTTTAAATTAGACAGGGAGAGCTCTGAAGTCACTCACTACTGTAAGGAGATGAGATTCAGGAGATTGTAGTTACTGAAAATCCCTGTACAGTACAGATACCATGTGTTACTGTTATTTCCTTATGAGGGCATTATGCCACATTCAGATATTATTTGTATTTTCTATTGGTATTTTTGTAAGCTGCATTGCTAATAATCTCACTATGATCCCCATAAACAGGACACCTGACCATTATTATCTTTATTTATCACATTTGCTGAATTTGACACTAATGTTAAAAATGCTGATTGGAACTTGTGACCTATCCCACGAAAACAAAACTACAGAGGTTTTGAGCACAAACCAATAATAAAGTGTAGAAATAGACAAGTGTGGCCCAGGACAACAAGATCCACTATCAAAAGGAATACCAGGCACTCAGGTCACAAAGAGGCAATTCTATAGGAGGTTATCCAGACAACCGTTTTACAAAGGCTGACATTACAGTCGAAATGATATCTGGATAACCTCCAATAAAATTGCCACTTTGTGACCTGAGTGCCTGGCCTCCCGTGTGTTACTGGACTTTGCTCTCCTGGGTCACACATGGAGTCTATTGGCACTAGTCTATTAACTATGTTATTTTGTTTTGCGCAAACGCTCTTTCTTTCTAATAAGGCCATCTCTGCTTGTATTATAATATTTCAGTCCCTGAGTAATTGTGTAAGATAAAGAACACCCTCTACAGTTAAGAACCTTTCATCCCAGAGATTTTCTTTATTCATTTATCCTTTACAAAAAAGGACAAATTAAAAATGGAAAAATAAAACAGTGATTTAGTGGTGCAGATTTAGTGGTTATTAGGACCTGTATTATGCAGCAGCAAGAAGTCCAGATACACTCACTCCCAAAGTGTATAAAGATTACAGTCACAAAAAGATTATATGGTCCTTGTGCTTACAAAGGTCCGGATCAAGTTCTTTTGTTGAATGACCTAATAAATATAAACACATTGCACAGTATATCCCAAATAGTTGGTCATTTATATAAGTAGTATTTTTTCAACTCACTCTGTAAAGAGCCAATTTTAGCTGGCTCTAAGCCAGGGGTCAGCAACCTTGGCACTACAGTATTCACACGAATAAAGGTATGGATAGTTCTCCTCCCCAATATGTCGGCTCCCTCAGACTTGTCAGTTAGTACAGAACTGGTAACAGACCTTGCAGGGCTCCAATGGGATCAAGGAACACACTGAGTCGTCTCCATACAGCAATCAATTTAATGAAATTAAAATAGTGCGTTGTACTAACGTATTTCGACCATAAGGTCTTTATCAAAGTGCAAATTAAAAACAAATGTATAATTAAAAAATGGTCAATGAGCAAAACGGTCAATTAAAAAAGATATATATCATAACCTCAATTAAAAAACATAAGGAATATTATACATTCCAATCTAAAAACCTATATCTAAAATCATAAAACTTTAGCATATTAAAAAATAAAAAATTAAGACGATAAAAGAAAGGGAGAGATAAAGAGTCTGGTGCAAAACTATCAGAGTACATGCTACAACAAATATCGATATTTAGCCTGTCTTAAAAATGCTAAAATTTACATAGTTTAAGGCCCCTATTACATTCTTCGTGCAAGTGGTTTTGCATGCGCAAATGCGCATTTGCGCGAGGGGAAAAAACATTTGCGTGCAACGTCGTATTACAACGTTCGTGCAAACGTTTAACGCGGATGGACATGTGCGAGCGTGATGAACTGTGCGCGTCCTATACTTAACATTGTGAGCGCAAATTCGTTCGTGCGCTGGTACGCGGATGGTATTCCAATCGATGCGCATCTTTTTACGAACGAATGGTATTACAATCTTCGCGCAACATTTAACGTTCAACGTTTGCACGCATAATTTTAACGTCTTTGAAAAGCTGGTGGTAACTGCAATTCGGAACGTTCTGGCCGAAACCAAATACACCAGCACCAATAAAAAAATACAGCACAGTATAGTTACACATTCTACACATACCCAAACCAAAAAATTGTGAATTTGTGCATATTTTTTTTATTGCTGCAGCATGTATACTCAGATTTATTTTGACAGGCGCAAAAACTTAAGTGAGTCAATTAAGGTAAATTGATGTCAATTAAGGTTCTTAATTCTGATTGGCTGAATCCCGTGAAAAAACCAGTGCGCGCACTGATTTACATGCGCAACATTACTGCGCACGTATTACACTTCGTTTTGCGCGTCGTTTTATGAACGTTCTTTTTTGACGGATGAGAAGATGCGTTCGGATCGGAATATCACGTTAATTTTCGTGCGATAATGCTGGACGATGCGCACAAAAAAATTAGCGCTGCGCGAATGAAATTGCACGAAGAATGTAATAGGGGCCTAAATATATAACAATTTCAGAATAACAATCTTTATGTAAATTTGCTATTTACATTTAATTGCTATTGATGCATCCCATGTTTATAATACTATTTTTTTTTCAACAAAAAGTGCTTAGTAATGAAAGGGTTAACCCCATTTGCAATTATTTTATTATTATCTGGCTCTGTTAAAATTGAGGGGTACTGAGCTTTCCCTTAGCCAGCAAAGTACGGAAAGGGTTCTGAATTTCCATGTTGACGATACACAGCGCATCATTATATATACTGGTGAATACTGGCTACTGTGATGACTTTTGTTTTTTATTCTTTCAGTTAAGGTGGCTTACACTTAAGGGAAAGAATACTATACTTAAAAGGAGAACATTATGTCACTTTTTCTTTCCTACACGTGGGCATAATTCCAGTAAGACTGATCCACATTTTTCCTTTTTCTGTAACAAGAGTCTAAACATTTTAAGCTTGTAGTATCATACGTCAGTTTCATATACGCATTTAGTTTTAACTTAAACCATTTTCTCTGCTTTTGGTATGTAGATCAGTTACTCTCAGATTGTTTGTGAAAGGTTTCGTAAATTATAAATTAATGGGGATAGATGTGTGGGTTTAGAGGCTCAAGCCCTGGACCTGGGCAGAGTCCACTGGGTGTTCAGAGGAAACAACCAGTGCAGACATTGCCAGAAATATATTCATTTGACGTGTCTCTATTAGAGCATCTGGGGCCTTGATAATAAGGGCGGAAGGGAACAAGTACCCCTCCCATCCTCCTGGTGAATTGAGGGGACTCAGTAAATAGACAAAAGGACCGGAGACACTGGTAGAGTTCAATGGGAGCCTTATTAGGGAAACTGCTACCTTTCAGCTGTTTCGACAGCCTTTATCGTCCTAGATAAAGAGAACATATCTTGTAATGTATACAGCACATGAATAGCATATAAGGGATATTTGTGAAAGCCATTAATACACATATTCAGTTATGGTTAAGTAGTCATCCAGCTGCCAATATGGAGCTTCCATTGATGGAGGGGGGCTGTAAATGTCAGCATTTGTATTGTGTATCTTTATGTATTCAAAAGTATGAAAGTGTGATGACCTAATTTATTGAGTGTGAATATTAAAGAATGGTAAAAAAATATATATATATACATATATAACAGTTGTGGTGGAGGACAAAAAGTGAGATAAAAAGCCTCCACATTATAATAAGTGTGTTAATTATTGCAGAAGCCACTTGCACATCACAGCAATTCGATGAATTGCAACCCAGAGCTCCTGTGTCCTTTGCATATCCTACCCAGAATTCCTTGCTGCATATGGGGAATGTGGCACAGGAGCTCTGGGATGCAATTCATCGAATTGCTGTGATGTGCAAGTGGCTTCTGCAATAATAAACACACTATATATATATATATATATATATGTTTGTGTGTTTAACAGCTGTGGGAAAGCTTAGGACACTCTTACAGGGTGCTGAATTAATATAGCTCGATGCCCAGGACGTTAAGATTTATGTTCTGGGCTGGTATCTCATTCCCTTTTAGCCCGATGGACAGGCAAAGCAGAGGTATGGTCAGACTTTTTGCAGAATGCTTCGTTTTCATTGTCAACTGCTGAAATTTATGGCAGCTCATTAGCAGAGCAAAGATAAAATTCCCTGCATGGGATTTCTCCCCCCTCCATTATTATTATTATTTATTAAGCGCCAACACATTCCGCAGCGCTGTACAAGGTGTAATGAGTAAAGACAGGACAATTCTACAATACATACAGGAGACAGGTCAGTATTCCTGCCAACAGATACATAAGGATTTGAGGACCCTATTCCCGTGGGAATTTACAATCCATGGACACTGCTCCTTGTGATTTCAGAAACCCCCCTGTCTGTGAGTGACAGAGAACAAGTACACTGAGGGAGCTCGCATAGAGTCAGAAAAGCCAGCAAACACAGGGTGGGTCATTTGAAATCTAGATAATGCTGTCATGGTAAGGTCCAGGTGTTAGACCTACAGAGTTTTTTGTTTTTTTTTTAGCAAGGAATTATTCATTTGAATGGGACCTGGGATGGTGAAACATCTCAATATTATGTGCCAAAAAAGTTATATATGAAAATAATATTCTTTCTTTATTGCAAAGTTTAATATGATATTAAGAAAAACCACAGGGAACCCCTATCTCATAATTTCTTTGTAAATAAAGATCAGGATAAGGACACTTTTGTGCTTTACCTCCAACATTTAAATTTAAACACCATGAATCAATCTGGATATTTGTGAGGCGATGGGCCCCTATTTGTCCGGGTTAATATTCAGAGCAGATGTTGAACCTCTCTCGTGCCTGTCTGGAGAATCAGGACTGTCCCACAGAAACCAGGGCTGTTGGCATGTATGCAGGAAAGCGCAGTTATCAAACTAATTACTAGTTAAGGTTATTCGCTAACTGCTGGTGTTTTCCATTGTTGCAGCACCAAGAAACATCAGCATTTCACAGAAGTAAAATTGGCTATGGAGTGACCCGATCACTGTATGCACAGCAAAGCGTCTGTCGCTCTTTTGATTTTAGTTTTTTGAAATGCTGGTGTTTGTCGGTGAATACCCCTGTTTGTACATCAGAGGGTGTGTGCATTCACATGTGATTGTGTAGAGTTGTGTAGCTGTGTTCAGCCCTTGCAGTGCTTTAGTGGAGTAACTACCAGTATGTTTTTGTTTTCACTGAGGATAGGGACTTATTAAAATGCTATTTTAGTGCAATAATTTTGCATGTCAGGACATGTAGATTGGGCTACTGACTTAGTCCGCTGGTCAAGTAGATTTTGTAAACATTTCGACACCCCTGTCGTACTCGCAGAACCAAAACTCCTTTAAACACTTACGTTACCATTCCTTGATATGGCTGGAGAGACACGTGCTACTGGGTTCTAGTGTAAATCACAACAGTACAGTGTACACTGGACAGGTTGAGGTTTAAGGCTAGGGTCAGACTAACGCATTTTTATGTTGTCTGTGAAAAAGTGCGTTCGAACGAATGGACGCATTTTTTCACAGAATACGTGATAGTGGTCATACGATGCGCATTTTCGTCCGTGATTTTGTACGGATCATCAATAAAACTCTTTTTGTGTCTGGACGTTATGTTGGCCGGACATTAGCAGCGTCTGACGTCTCCTAATCACGCACACACGCCGCTAGCGGACGCAGCGCACTCTGTACGTCAGTACCTGCGGTTTCACGTTCTCGAAAAAATGCGTTCATTTTCCACTTGCGTTGCGCAGCCGGGCTTTTGTGCGACCGTACTTCGTATATTGGCCGTCATTGCCCGGCATCTGCTGCTAGTGCGGCCGTGATTAAGTGCGGCTGCACGCGCGTTCGCACTGCCTCAGTCTGACCCTAGCCTAAATAGATGTGAAGGTCCCCACTTAGGCTGGTGTCAGACGAGCGCGTTTTGTACGGACTGTGCGCACGTGCAGTACGGACGCACTTTCTGACGGAAGACGCAGTAGTGGCCACACAGTCCGTTTTTTTAACTGACGTTAATTTTGACGGATGTAGCAGGGAAAATAAATATGAAAACCATTTTGTCCGTCAAAAATGCTGGGCGCCCAAATGCAGTCCGTCTGACCTCATTCATCACTCACACACAAAGCTATGCGGACGCAGCCTAACTTGCACGTTTGCTGCGTGCGTTGTGCGCCTGCAGTTCGGTGTGGACGCACTTCGTGTGGGGGCTCCATTGGCGATTATTCTATGCTGCGACGGGCGTTATTATGTGCGCAAAAATGGACGTTCACACGGCGCTCGTCTGACACGAGCCTTACTCTAGTGTTCTCTTCATACCGCAAAATGTCCATGTACGGGATCAATGGAATAATTCATGATTGTCTGCATCGTGACGCTTAGCGTGTTTATAAAAGGACTTAGGGGATGGGCGTTGCATGTCAGAATTGTTAACGTGTCTACGTGAATAGACACATAAGCCACTTGCGTTGTCTGAAACGGCATGGGAGCAACAAATGAAGCAAATCCAGGTTTTGGGCCACCGAATGACGCGGGAGGGTTTCTGGAGCAGGTATTCCTTACAGTGTGTGTTATTCGTATATTTATTTATATTCCAACCTAAGAACATTTTCTCAAATGTTCTATTATCCTTCTTTGAGCTGGGGTCTTGGTTGTCTTTGAAATCTAGCAATACCCTTCCCCAGAACCAACAGTAAGACACTTGATGGAGTGGGAAAAGGAATACTTTTAACCTCCCTGGCGTTCTAATTTTTGCAAAATTTTGTATCTAAAAGCATTTCAATTTTTTTTTAAAGGAAATGTGTTGTTTTATATAGTAAGCCTGTATTCTGTAGGAATAACTCAATGAAATCCGTGCAAGCAAGAGTCTAGTAAACACACGCAGTCAGAGAAGGTTTGAAGCCCAAAATAATAATTTATTATCCCAAAAATAATAATTTATTATCCCAAAAATAATTATCCAAAATAATGGAAACAAGATTATATTCAATAATCAAACCAAAAACATGCCTCTTTCCTCTGGGTGCTGGGATTCCTGTGCAGATGTACAATCCTTTGCCAAAGTAATACAGGACACGGGGTACCAAAAAAAGAGTATTTATTCTCAAAGCAGCTTTACAGAAATAAAACGTAAATAAAAATCATTTCTAAAAGGTAATAAGGCTTTGCAATACAAGTTTCGCTGGTGGATCTGGGCAAGCACCAGCGAAACTTGTATTGCAAAGCCTTATTACATTTTAGAAATGATTTTTATTTGCCTTTTATTTCTGTAAAGCTGCTTTGAGAATAAATACTCTAATTTCTTTGGTACCCCCCGTGTTCTGTATTACATTGGCAACGGAGTGTACCTCTGCACAGGAATCCCAGCACCCACTGCACTGCACAAAGTTTATTCTACAGTATTACATTTTTTGAATTTGCCGCCTGGTCTCGCCCCCCTGCATCGCGTGGCTTGCAGGGAGTGGAACCAGGAAGCAAGTCGCCGACTGCCGCGATCACACTGCGGTGACTGCGGAGACGGCGAGGGAGCGAAGGATGCGGTGAGTATATACCGCCTGAGTGTGGCTCTGGGTTACCGATCGCGGTAGCGAAATTTAACCCCGAGTCACACTCGGGAATACCGCCAGGCAGGTTAATATGTACATAAAGTACTCACTTACTAACATAATTCCATTAATTAAAGTGCACCAATCATGTCCAAAACAATTTTAGCTCACTTGAAAGTTTCCCAAATCTGCCTATGCGTTGTGTTAGCCACAGACCAGACCAGCTGAAGAAGCTGTACACTCGGCAAAAGGCGTCATAGTTTGCCTATATTTGCATATTGTTTTTGGGATTTTAAAATATTTTATTAAAGTTGTTTATCACTGAACACTCTATCCAGCTTGTCCATTGGGAGATGGTTCAAGTTTCCCCATAAATGTCATGCACGCATATACAGAGTCAAAGCAGGGCTCTGGTCCAAGTGGGTATTGGCCTACTTTTATGATTGGTGTGTGAAATGAATTGCACAGAGTTACATTAAGGGAAACCCTGAAATTTCCTATTTTTGTCTCCTTTATGAGTTCAAGATATCCTTATCCAAACATAAAGAGTGGAAGAAGGAATGTGGGTGCCTGAGAAAGTTGAAGAAAAAACACCCACCCTCACGTTAGTCTGGAGTCATTAGAGGGCTCACAAAATTGAGTGGAATTTTTGAGAAAATTGGGGAAATTTAGATCTTATCTGATATACTGCGCAATATATGATTTTTCTTTGTTCCTTTCTACTGCATGTGCTGCAATTAAGAAATTAATAGAAGACTCATTGTTCTAAGGACTTTTATGTATGACTCATTGGCATTACCCTCAAAGGCAAATGGTTATGTTTGCGCTATACCCAGTTGTTTATTGTATTTAAGACAAAAATTACTTGCCGAGAAAGAAACATTCCAACATTGTCTGACGAGATGCTTGTGCTGAGAGGCGACGCTGGTTAGCTGGTATGTTTAATGAATTTTATTAAATTTATGAAACTGGTGTGTGCCAATTGGAAAGCCTCTGTGTGCCATGGGTTGGCAACCCCTGAGGTTGATCAATAAAAAATGGGAAGTTGCTTCAAGCGTCTAGTTGTGGCAAATTGCAGTCTATGGTTTTCTGTGCAAATCAAGAATTGCATATGCCAGGCTCTCCATGCCTTGTATGTTCCAGTGCTACGTAAGTATTTTTAGCTCACTCATCTACAGGTCAACCATATAATTGTCTGCTCATCTGGCCAGCACATTGATATCGAAATGGGTTATTTAATTTACAATAACGCAATTGAAAATAAATAAAACATATAAAAAGCATTTGGCCCAGATAGGTAGAGTAACACGGACACTGTTCATTGGTTGAAATAAATATCAAAAGGTGTTTTATCTGATTTAACCTTTTAACCTGTAAAAAATGATTGTGATTTTAATGTACATTATATAGCAGGATTTGACGTATGGAGTGGGGGTAGCCAAATGCTATCTCTGTTTCTTTATAACAATATAACACATCAGACTTAACGAATTCACTGAGAATGCAAATTTCTGAGTGAACATTTCTTAAAGAACTTAAAAATGTCTGGGGTTTTGTTTTTATTGCAGAACGTAGTTCTTTCATTGAATTTATAAGCCATGTAACTTCATCATAAATGTGTCATACTTTATGGATGTGGATGATTATGTATGTTCTGCACCCCGAATAATATAAACAAGCTGCAAATACAGTAGCTAGGGATGGTACCTTTTAGGCAACACATGGCAAAAATAAATTGTATGCATAATCAGATTAGAATACAGGGGGAAGTGCACAAGGTTAATCTTTCAAAAATCCACTCCACAGAAAAAACCCTCCTGTTCTATGACTAGCTAAGACTTTTATAGTTCTTTGAACTATAATTACTAACATCCTTTTCATTTCACTGTCAACACATAAAAAAATCCAAATACAAACGTGATATAGCGCGAACATGTTGAAATATGGGGCATCTACAAAGAATATACAGCATAATACATTCCTTCAAATTCTGAATACCATTCTTTGTTCAATGTAGTAATTTTACAGTTTAAGACTGGGCAAAGATGAGCACCCTATGTGCGCCCGTACTGATGTGCCTTCCAAGTCCACCGCAGCGTTGTGACGCTGCGACGGGGCTGGCCACATGCTGTTACCCGCAGCGGCCGTGCAGCAACCCTTTCTGTGAAAGCGCTAGGACGCGCGTTGACGGAGATGCAAAGTGCGATCCTCCATAGGAGGATCGAGCCTTGCAGCGCTGAGCGCACTAATTGCGCTCAGTGAGGTGGCCAGATGGGCATCGAATGGAAAGAACGTCTCACGGACGTTCCTTCCGCTCTCCAATGAAGCTCGTCTGACCCCAGCCTAAAGGGGATACTCAAAAATAGTAAACAGTGACACATTATATAGTATAGTACGAGAGGTACTCCAAATAATAGCAGGAGATTTCTTATGTGGTCGCATCCACATCTAATAGAGCAGGGGTCCGTAGCCTCGGCCCTCCAGATATTTTGGAACTACATCTCTTATAACGCTTAGCCACTCATCCGTTTAGTGAAGACTCATAGGAAATGTAGTTCAAAAACATCTGGAGTGCCAAGATTGATGACCTGTGTTCGGATGAGTCCAATCGGCCCTATGGGTGTTGTTCTTTTGGTATTCTAAAGTACTCCTACAACCCTCAAAAGTGCAAGCTGCTATAGTCCGCTTTCATCCAAATCACCAAATGTATCATGTGAAGGCAGGCAAGCAGAGAAACCATGGGTACACCCCTAGTGTGATTGCATACCAATTATAACACTATACGATTTAGCCAAATAACTACTTACATGGACCCGTGCCCCTTAAAACTCTTTCTCTGGAGCTTAAAGTTTTTCTCAGGATAAATTCTATAAAAACCTTCCCCAGCATGAGCAGTTCCTGGCCATAGAGTTTGGCAGGGGCCCTGGAGCTGCCAGGCTCATGAACAAGTCATGGTCTGTCACTTCCAAGATGTTAGTCTTGGGTGGGAAGCACTACTTAAGTGCATTATAGGATGTGCTGCAGGATTCATGAGTCATAGGTGAATTTCCGTGGAAATAAACTAAATTATTATTTGACCACAAAATGTAATAACACCTGTTACTGCAGTTGCGTTTAGATTTGATCTTGTGACTATATCGCACAAAGGCAGAGCTTGATTCTACGTTTTAGCGCTGTGTTCATGTTGCAAATTGTATCCAATACTACTTAAGCCTTCACATCATTTATGCATGTTTAATTATATTTTCCAGTCCATATATATTAATCAGAATGGGTTCATATTTTTGCACATGATCTAGAGTCAATATACAGCAACAGATTCATACCAATACATATTGTCTTTAGCTTTAATGGAAAAGAGATTGTGTCAAAAAAAGTTACGATAACATAATAGTAATACGTTAGATCTGTATATTATCAATCATGATATAATGTACTTCAGAGAGACGGGCATACATAATTTTACACCTCCATTTCCATTTTTTATGGCTCATGTTAAAAGATCTAAAAAGTGTTAAAAAAAAATACATGACTAATAATGGAGGTGACACAATCTATCTGTTATCTCCCATTCAAGAATTAGTCATTCCACCTGTGTATGCTCTATAAATACCCAGTTTGATTGCCCTTTGGAAAAGGTGATACATATGAGATGCACAGTTGCTGCAAGTTGAGCCTAGACTATTTTAAGACTGTATAAATAATTTAAACTAAAACTGATTTTATTTAAAGGGACACTCTACCCACCATGAACAAAGTAAATGTGTCATCTCTCCTCCTAGATTGTACACTCTCGAACAGGGTCATCTCTCCTTCTGTCACGTGTATGTATATTTGTTATTCTGTTTCTCCCATTGTACAGCGCTGCAGAATTGTTGGTGCTTTATAAATACTTGTAACTGTTAACTGGTCAAGGAGAATTGAATGACAGCCCTACGGTCGCCGTCTTAACTGTTCCAGCTAGCTGCAAACCTTTCTTGCTTTACAAGGGAAAACCCTGAATTGGGGTGATCTGCTGTCCAGCTGAGAAAAAAATCTGCATTGCTCTCCCAGCATGGTAGTGGAGCACTTAAAGCCTAAGTCTACACAACTGCATTTATGCTTCAGAGAAACTGGGTGTCATTTAGGTCCATGATTCTCTGTTACTTGAATGCTTTGGAGCCCCAAAGACACATTTTTGGGAAGATGGCCCTATGCACATTCCAAAAGGTCATTATCTGTGTTGTAGTTATCCACTTGAGTGGACAGAATGCCTTGGAAATGTGCACACTCACCCTGAAATACATGTGGAAATTTGCCATACAATCTCCTCCACATTTACGCACCTCCTTAACCCCACAGGAAGTAGTGTATTGTCGCCTGGTATAAGTATCTGTTGACATCTCCTAAAACTCAGCCACAGAAGCTGAGTAGGATCTTGAAATTGGGATTGCACCATGTTTTTTTCAATTTCTTATGTCCTATACCCCCAGAATTGGAAAGATAATTGTCATTTTTATCTGATGATGTTAGTTGAGATATATATACACTCTCGTTTGATACGACGAGGTATGTAGTTGCTGGTTATGTATACTCTATCATCTTTATTTCTCAAACGGCTAAAAAAATGCAGACATGTCTTCATTCAAAAAAAAAAAAAATGCTGTCAACTCTATATAGTGTCACTTATTTCTCCAATCAGGGCCGACTCTTCGTAAGTGTGAGGAGTACAGTGCACCTGGCCCTGCGTTCAAGTTGGCCCCGCAGCGCTGTACTGCATGAACGCGAGTGGAACGTCGTGGGGATTCCCTCCCCAGCACTTACGACACTCCCCTCACATCCTGCCTCTGTCCCTGCTCAGCACTGATCTGGCTCCGAGCAGGGGCTTCCACCACAATGGACTGACATCCTGAATGTCAGCACTTACTGTGGGACAGCCACCCCCCGTCCATGGGAGTCATCGAGCATGCTCGTAATGACATAACAGATGGGATCTTTCTGCCCGGCAGTGGAATCCCATTACAGGAGATGCAGGGGTCATTTAGATACCTGTATCTCTAGAATCCTTGAGATGTCATTGGAAAACCCAGAGTCTATCCATGACCATGTAATCTGTAAAGCTAAAAAATAATGAATACAAAATTATTTTCTTTCTAAAACATCACCATTGTCTACTTTTTAATTATAAAGAAACAATGGTACTGTGATTACGTTATCATTTCCCAAGCAGAGACCAAGTGTATAGGCAATGACGCAGTGTCTTATTACACCCTGTTCCATCAAAAATGCTAGCTGTGAGGAGAAGTTAGGGTCCTTTAGACTCTTCTATCTCCATTCCATACACCCCGCAAGGTTAGGTGAAGTGTCACTGGACAGGTGACTCTCTGACTTTACCAATGATACCAAACATGACTATGCATTGTAAAACTAAATTAAATTAAATGAAAAAGCCTTTTTGTTCTGGAAGCAGCGTTTTGTTTAATTTTTACTTAGTGCAGCAACATTATTAGCTTTATTAAAAAGAAAAGCCCTTTAGGCGCGTGGAGTGTGATATTATCGGCAAATCTTCCGATAATTTAAATTATGTATATACACAATACATTCATGACACATAAATCACTTTGTGGGAGATTGTATATTACTTGAAATAGTCCAGATAATGTCCTCAGTATCTTAGTGGTACTGTGCTCTATGTAGGTCTAGACATATAGGGGTACTCTTCGAAAAATACTCTCTGCTGTCCCCCAAAGGTTGCGTGGAGCAAAGTTTTCTCTGTATTCAGAGGAATCCTCTATAGGAAACGAGCTCGGTGGGACTTCTATGGATTCTATGGAGTGATAAGAGAGAGAACCAATGCGCCGATGAAGCCGAGAAATCGGCGAAACGCATTTCAGCAGCACCATAGAGTGCTTTTTATTAATATTTTATGAGAATAAAAGTTTTTACTTTTTATCAGAAGGCGTGTTTTTCCTTTTATCGCCGAAGATCTGCTTTTGAGCCGACGGAGAAAACTCTGAGAAGGCAAAGGGTTGCCATTCTAATATCCTACAAGCGAGATTCCCTCTGAGCCAGGATAGGGGCTCTGGAGCTTGTAAGTACCCCCTAGGGGAAGCAGCAGGGGTTACTACTCTTGCATACTGCGCAATGGTTCTCTCTCTTATCACTCCATAGAATCCATAGAAGTCCCACCGAGCTCGTTTCCTATAGAGGATTCCTCTGAATACAGAGAAAACTTTGCTCCACGCAACCTTTGGGGGACAGCAGAGAGGATTTTTCGAAGAGTACCCCTATATTTCTAGACCTACATAGAGCACAGTACCACTAAGATACTGAGAACATTATCTGGACTATTTCAAGTAATATACAATCTCCCACAAAGTGATTTATGTGTCATGAATGTATTGTGTATATACATAATTTAAATTATCGGAAGATTTGCCGATAATATCACACTCCCCGCGCCTAAAGGGCTTTTCTTTTTAACAAATATTTCTTGTGTTTTCTGGTATCAAACATACCTTCTGGGCAGCGAGGAGTGTTGTTAGGTTGTGGTCCCCAGCGCCCTTTGATCCTACATTTTTCTTTCTAATTATTAGCTTTATAACTCTCCTCCTTTCCCAAGCGGGGTGCAAGTGTGGAGGTGACAAGCAGCACAATGCTACATCCTACAAGCTGCCACACCGCTGCGAGAAGTGGAGATCCTATGGACCCCGCATCTCCATTCTATAGACCGCTCAATCGGATCGGTTTCCAATCAAAAAGTCTTAAATAAGTCTGAACCTTTCCGATTCCAGATTGGCCATGTCCACAATTATAAATGGAAAATTTCTTCTTTAATCAAAATAAGAAAAAGAAAAACGGTAACCCTAACCATAATCCTAGCTCTAGTCAGAAACCTAACTCAAATCATATGACGCACAGAAACTGTAACCTTAGCACTAACACTATCCCTGACCATTTTACGTGCGTATTATACATAAAGATTCAGAAAATCGGAAACTAACAAATATATTGGACGTTTTCAATGTTCCGAATCGAGTGGATACCATAATATCAGAAGCTTCTGATATTCTGAATCATTTGATTCCGATTATTTCGGAATTTAATCTGAACCGATCCAAATTATTTTGTGAGACGTGTACATACCAGTGTATGAGTAGTATGTGCAGTGTGTTGTGTATGTAACTGTATACTGTGTTCTGTGCATGCAGTGTACACTCGGCCAACACACTAACGCCTTCCTCACTAGGCCAGCATCACAGTCTGTTAACACACTCAACACTACCTCACTCAACCAACCACAAATTCACTCCTAGTTCACTCCAACCACACACACTCATCAATCAATGACACACATGCTCACATCCATGTTACTCAGCCCTCCCATTTCCATCACATCGTCACTTTCATGCCAATGAAAAAAGTGACTCTGCATTTTATCTTGCACCTTGCCCTGCAAGAGCCAGCCCTGATCCCAGTAACATGGGACATTTTATTGTCAAGACAGCTAAACCTATGCAATGGTAGTATTTTTTCCCCCAGAGGGAAACCCTTAAAAATGCACATAACTAAATATCTTGTCAACAATGACTCTTTGATTAGAGAGATGAAGCAGAAATGAATACAGGCAAAATTTATTAGCCCATTAATTCAACATTCAGCATTCTATGCATATTCTTTTTATGAAACACAATGCACCAAAATACACTATATTGCCAAAAGTATTGGCTCACCCATCCATATGCGAGTCAAGGCAGGTGAGCGAATACTTTTGGCAATATAGTGTACATCAGAATGCATTTTTTTAATATTGATTTAAATTGATTAATTTATCTAATTATGTCAGAACATCATTCCCATTTATGATAATTTTAGTATGAATTTCAAAGTGTCAGAAAAATATATGTACATGCTGTAAATTAATGAAATCCAAAAGATTTAAAATAGTTTTATACATTTTTCTTGATGTAGCTTTGTGACATGACATACACACCGAGTAATGATGTATTTTGAATATGCAGAGTCCGTTGAAAATTTTTAAAACCATATAGAATTTGTGTAGGTTGTGCAATATAACGTGACTTCAAATAGTGGTTAAACGTGGTGAGCAAAAATGGTCAAAAATTAGCTCAGCACATGGGTGTGGAAATATTCAGCATTGAATGGGTTAAAGGCCAATAACATCTAACCTCTCTTGCAGTCGAGATCAGAAGAGCATATATTCCTGCATGAACTGGTTCTCAATTGCATCCTTACCCTTTTTCTACTAAAACAAGAGCAACCTGGTTAAAAAAAAACGTTAAAAAGAGAGAGGGGGTGACTGGTCACTGATTTTTGGGTTGTGTATAAAGAACGAAGTCTCAGATTTACATCCTATGCAGATTACTCGAATAGCCTCAGGTCTCCATCTTTTGGTGTTGAGTTGCCGATCTAGGTAAGAATTTTAATTCTGTTTTTAAGAAAAACTTTAAAATAAATAAAAATTTTAAGAGCCTTTCATCTCTTACTCTATTCTAAAACTGCAAATACCAGCTGCTATCGCATAGGTTTTCTACCTGTGAAGTTATCTAATTAAAGATGTCCTGTAAACCTGAAAGGTTGTAATTTTTCTTTGGGCAATATTTCAAACATTAGCCTTTATGTTGGTTAGCAAGAAAGATTTGCCACCTTTCTTTTCCTTTCCTTAAGTCTCTATATCTACCACTTACGAGTCTCTGTGATGTGGTTGTTGAATCCAGGCCAAGCTTGCTTCTATTTATTTACACAATATGTACAATATAAATTAAGATAAATGTTACTCACATAAAAAAACAGCTCAAAGACCTACGCACTGAGCACTGAATGGAATAGTTTACTTTGCGCTGAGCACTCATAACTGCTAACATGCAGTATTTTCTATATGTATTTTGCAAATAAATCAAATCAGTATGGTATGCCAAGATAATGTGTGAATTTATCACAGCTGGGAAAGCCTGCAAGTCTGAACAGGTTTATACATCATAATATATTTTGCTACGACCTGCTCTGATGTGTTGGCACGGACTATCAAACCATTTATAGCATCCTTTGAACCCTATTACTTCATTGTGAAGAGTTCTGCTGTGTTAGACAACTATTTAGCCACTATACATTTGCTTTTCTACACATTTTAGTTTTATATTAGCTGCTTAATTTGTTCCCTTTGTGTCCACTGGATGCAATTTGTTCTTTTATAAAAAACAACTTATTTTCTTTATACTCTCGCTTTTTGGCATTTGTGATCTGTACAGTTTGAATCTGATGCTTCTCTCAAAGGTTAATGCACTACTCAACTGAAACTGCCGTTACCAATGACCTAACTGCTGAAAACCACGGCCACTATTCTATTCTCATCCTGTATGACCACTCGGCTGCTTTTGACACTGTCGATCACCCCCCTCCTTCTACAGACTCTCATCTCTCGCGGTCTCTTTGACACTGCGCTCTCTTGGATTGACTCTTATCTGTCTAACAGGTCTTTCTCTGTATCATTTTCTGGTAACTCCTCCTCTTCAATGCCTTTATCAGTTGGTATACCTCAAGGCTCTGTCCTTGGTCCTCTGCTCTTCTCTATCTACAACACCTCCTCCCTGGGCAAAATCATTAACAGCTTTGGCTTTAATTACTACCTCTATGCTGATGATACACAGATCTACCTCATATCTCTCTCCTCCTGTCCTTTCCAAAGTCAGCAACTGTTTATCTGACATCTCCTCCTGGATGGCCTCTCAGCCTCAAATGGAAAGCGTGGACAAAGTAGTATTTGGATATCAATAGCACATCATTTTCTTATCAAAAATGTCAGGCATATGCCCTATGGTCTATCAGCACGAACCCAGCCATCTAGTGCTGCCAGGGGATCTGCAACTTGTTCTCCATGATCCATGTGGACTGCCCATCACTCTGTGATAATCGTCATCATCTTATGTTCTTGGCATCCAGGATTGGCAACAGACCTGTGGAGCACCAGGATGCAGGTCCTCGGCCTCTAAATCATTCCAGCATAGTTGCTGGGACTACGGCTGTTTGTTGGCCAAGTCTGCAGAGGGGAGGAGTGAGGGTTGAAAGGGGGTGTCACTCACCATGCCTGGTGCCCTACTGTTTTTGAACCCTACTGGCTACACATAAGGTGCTCAGATGTTCCGTTGTCTATCTGGTGATTATTACATGTTCCTGCTTTCTTATTCTGTTGACCACAGGCTTGCCCTCCGGATACCATTGATTGCTACCTGCCTTAACGTTGGAGTATTCCCTACAGTGTCTCTTGGTTTCCCTTTAGGATTTTCTGCTGGCTCACCAGGTGTTGCATACCCAGTGCTTCATGGTCCTCAAGTTGATGATTTTTGTGGGTCTCTGCCACTTCCCTTTCAGCTCCATTGTTTCTTTGCCATATTCTTCTCAACCTCCATTGTGTCCTATTTTACTCCCCTTCTGTTGTGCCTCTGCTCAGTTCTTCTCCCCTTCCATAGAATCCAGCCTAGTTCATTTTGCATAAACATCCATTACGCCACTGCTTCATCCCGTTCTTTCTCATTGTGTTGGCAGCAATTGCTGCTGAAATAGTTAGTTGTTCACTGGGCCTATTTTGAGCCATAGGCCTGGAGCAACAGCTCCGAAAGCTCCTATGTTAAACTAGCCCTGTGCATACCAAGCTGGACTCCATGTACCAACACCGCATATACCTGGATAATGTAGGAATATAAACTGTACTTTTTTGTTCTACAATGGATGACCTGAGAAGTAGCACATTCATTTGGTCAGTGTATGGGGAACCAATGCATTTTAGTTCAAAAGAGATATATAAATACATACTTACAGCAGCCATTCTGATCACAGCCAGGATTTCTGCTTGTTTTGGTAAGCTGCTTGTCTCTAGGAGATACTTTACAGTCCTCTTCCAAAAAACAAGTTCCAAATTGGCCTAAAAGCAGATTAAAAGCAGATTAGGGAAGCACAAGTGCCAAAAACTATTTGAGCTCTAGAGTGCTCGTTGATGTATCATTTGTGTTTTATCTCTCAGTATCTCAACCACAAATATTCCCCTTTTTCTCCCAGCTATGGTTTCTTTTTTATTATTATTTATTACAGGCTCATAATATTATGGTTTCATTTTTTGTAAATGTTTCTGATCTAATAATTTTTGATATGACTGACCAGCAACTGACATGATAGCATAGTTAACGGAACACTCTAATCACCCCCCCCCCTTTTTTTAACCTTAAATAATTGGGCAGATGCTGCTGATGGCATATGCAGAATTATTTTTTCTATTTTTTTAACTGTAAATACTCTCTTTTCCTCCCTCGGAGCACGCTGCTTTTCCCCTTCAGATCAGGGCTTCCAAAATGCAAATGTCTTTTCAGCTTTTCAACGCAATATACATACAGTTGTGTTCAAAATTATTCAACCCCCAATGCTGTAAAGGGTTTTAGGGAATTTAGTGTACATTTGTAATTGTATTCAGAATGAAATCCTACAAGGACTTTTTAAAGAACCATATGCAACTAAAATGACATCAATTGGTTTTGTAATACAGTAGTAAATGTTTCTTTTGTGAATTCTTCATTGACACAATTATTCAACCCCTTAAAGACTACCACTCTGAAGAACAGAGGTTCATTCAAGTGTTTTTCAATCAGGTATTGAAAACACCTGTGATGTCACGGAACAGCAATAAAGCATAATAAGCACCAATTAGGCAGCTTTAAAATGACTGTGATACTCAGCTCCTTCTAGACATTTACTGGTGTGGTTACAAACATGGTGAAGTCAAGAGAATGGTCCAGGAAGACAAGAGAAGAGGTGATTACGCTTCACAGGATGGGCAATGGCTATAAGAAGATTGCAGGAGATGTTAAACATACCAAGAGAGCCATAGGAAGCATCATTCGCACAAATTCAAGGCAAAGGCACTGTTGAAACGTTACCTGGTACCTGGCATGGCAGAAAGAAGATGCTGACTTCGACTGCTGTGCGCTACCTGAAGCGTAAAGTGGAGAAAAGTCCCCGTGTGACTGCTGAGGAACTGAGAAAAGATTTGTCAGATGTGGGTACTGAAGTTTCAGCTCAGACAATACGGCGCACACTGCGTAATGAAGGACTCCATGCCAGAACTCCCAGGCGCACCCCCTTGCTGTCTCCAAAGAAATAAGAAGAGTCGACTGCAGTATGCCAAAAGTCATGTGGACAAACCACAGAAGTTTTGGGATAGTGTTCTGTGGACTGATGAAACAAAATTAGAACTGTTTGGGCCCATGGATCAACGCTATGTTTGGAGGAGGAAGAACAAGGCCTATGAAGAAAAGAACACCTTGCCTACTGTGAAGCATGGTGGGGGGTCAATCATGCTTTGGGGCTGTTTTGCTTCTGCAGGTACAGGGAAGCTTCAGCGTGTGCAAGGTACCATGAATTCTCTTCAGTACCAGGAGATATTGGATGACACTGTGATGCAGTCCGTCACAAACCTGAGGCTTGGGAGACGTTGGACCTTTCAACAGGACAATGATCCCAAGCATACCTCCAAGTCCACTAGAGCATGGTTGCAGATTAAAGGCTGGAACATCTTGGAGTGGCCATCGCAGTCACCTGACTTAAATCCGATTGAGAACCTCTGGTGGGACTTAAAGAAAGCAGTTGCAGTGCGCAAGCCTAAGAATGTGACTGAACTGGAGGCTTTTTGCCCATGACGAATGGGCGAAGATACCCGTAGATCGCTGCAAGACACTTGTTGTCAAGCTATGCTTCACGTTTAAAAGCTGTTATAACTGTAAAAGGATGTTGTACTAAGTACTAAGATTGAATGTCACTTGGGGGTTGAATAAAATTGATAATGATATGAGCACAGAAAAGACATTTGTGGTTATTTCATTATAAGTGTTATGTTATATTTGTCTGACCTACACGTGCCTCTTTGATTTAATTGTAAGCAAGATGACTGAATGATCAAAATCAATGTCAAACTGTCCAAAACACTCAATTTCAGTGGGGGTTGAATAATTTTGAACACAACTGTATGTACACAAACTGTGCATCACTTAGAACATTTGGGCAGATGCTTCAAACACAGTTTCATGCCAAATCAGGGAGAGACAGGACACATTCGACACTAAAGTGGCCAGGATGTATAGAGTGCCCTTTTTAAGATGATGACCAGAGAGTTTTAAATTTCTGTTGCCAAAAATTAGTAGTGATTTAGTTGTGTTTATTGTGTTATTGTGTTTATATACACTTATCAGCGTGACGGCTAGACTACTGGGACAGAACATCTCCAAAAACAGCAAGTTTTGTGGGGTGTTCCAAGTATGGAGATGTTATTGCATGTGAAAAGTGTTGGAACTGGTGAACCAGTGTCAGGGCCGTGGCTGCCCCATGGCTCATTGATGCCCATGGGGGAGTGAAGGCTAGCTCGTCTGTTCTGATCATACAGAAGAGCTATTGTAGCTCAGAGTGTACCACCTACCTGTAGATTGTTGCAGACCACGTACACCCATTCATGATATTGGTGTTCCTTGATGGCAGTGGCCTCTTTCAGCAAGATATTGCACACTGCAAAAACCGTTCAGGAATGGTTTGAGGAAAATTACAAAGTATTGCCTGGCCTCCAAATTCCCCAGATCTCAATTCGATTGAGCATCTGTAGATGTGTTGGAAATCATAGCTATTCCTTGGAGGGCCCACCTTGCAACTTTCAGAACTTAATGGACCTGCTGCTAATGTCTTGGTGCCATATACACATTGAGAGTCATGTGGAGTCTATTCAATGATGAATCAGAGTTAAAAATGACTCCTTCGTGAGTCGAAATGTCGAATCAGATTTTAAATGTATTAATAAACTTTGTTATTTTATTTACACTCGATTTCGGCCGTTCTAAGGATTGTTTATATTTTGCACGGGGCCAAGCACTGGGATTTCTTTTTCCTAATTTTTTTCTCATTTTTTCTTGTTAAGAAAAGTAGTTGCTGGAACCCATTATAATTAATATATTATGCCTCCGGGCACATTTACTAATACAGAAAATACAATTTTTTATTAAAAAGGAATAGTATTATCAGGTTAAAACTGGTGTCTTAGATTGTCCTACATCACTAGAAGTATATATTCTGGAGTCCGTTGTACTCCACCATGTCACCATAAGATTGCAATATTCTGAATCACAAGGTAAAGCACGTTTACAGCAAAAAGACAGCGGAGAACTTCTGTGTTCTTCTAATACTTGGCTGAAACCTGTGAGATCATCAGGACAACTTAGCTGATAAATATGCATTCTGCATTGGTTTTTGTTGTGCCCCATAAAGTGATTTTGCACATTAAACTGTATTACCTGTAGACTTGAAACAGTTCCTGTCAAGCTTGATTTACTCACAAATTTCCTTTAAATAGGCTTTTTAGGCCCGTGTCCGACGAATGCAGTGATCACGTCTGGGTTGCTGCACAGTTTAACGTCTGTCATAGCCAGGGCCGTAGGGAGGCACTCGCCTCGGGCACAGCCACAAGGGGGCGCAGGCATGGGTGATCACTCGGTCTTAGTAATATTGCAAATCGCGATGATCACCTCTCTCTCTCTGTCTCTGACTGCCAGCGGAGTTCCCCTTCTAGCTGCACTGAACAGCTCAAAGTGCGGAGGTGCATGACTGCAACCACGTGGGGAGCGCCGCCTGCACGTGTCACAGCCTGCTTAATGAGCTGACTGACGTGCAGAGTGCGCCACGTACGCGTAGCGTTCTGTGAGAGTGATGTCAGACGCAGCGCATTTGCGACGTCCAGCACCTTGACGCACAAAAGACTTTTCATATCCTTTTCAATTTATAATTTTTCATATAATTTTTTTTTCTCATAATTCCCTTTTTTTTCTACGTCTGTCAACAAAAACAGACTGTGTGGTGTCTACAGTATCTTCCATCAGTACGTCTGTCCGTTATGCACGCACGCAGAGTGTGCTCAGACTGCGTTCGTCTGACTCTAGATGGGAAGCAATCCTAGATTTGAATGAACAGAATAATGGGCTCCTTGCATGATCCCTCCAATTTCTAGTTATTTTCAAGAATTTACATCTCCGGCTTTTATTGAAATACAATTATATGTTTGTAACCATTTTTTTTGGTTTGGCCAAACTGCGGTTCATGGTATCTGTCATTTTAACAACTGGGACACATTTTACATTTGCGGCGTTGTGTTTTAGCAGACAAATAGGCCCCTATAGGTAATTGGGGACAGTGTTTTTTGTGTGGTGTGCAGCAATGAACAATAGCCCATTCACAAATGTTAACGGCCTGACTGGTATTACAAGTTCATTGGTAACATAGAAAAATGTCGGCAGATAAGAACCTTTCAGCCCATCTAGTCTGCCCAATTACATGGATACTTTACCTGGATTTATCTTTTGTTTAGGATAGCCTTATGCCTATCCCTTGCCTGCTTAAATTCAATTACTGTTTTGGCCTCAACCACTTCAACTGGAAGGCTGTTCCATGTATCCACCACCCTCTCAGTAAAATAATGCTTCCTGATGTTACTTTTAAACCTTTGCCCCTCTAATCTAAGACTATGTCCTCTTGTTTTGCTACTTTGTTTCCGTTTAAATATACTCCCTTCCTCTACCTTGTGGATTCCCTTTACGTATTTAATGTTTCTATCATATCTCCTCTGTCTCGTCTTTTTTCCAAGCTGTACATGTTAAGATCATAAGCCTTTACTCTTGTCAGGGTTTCCTACCGCGACCCCTGGATGGTGCTCCGGTCCCGGGCGCTGGCGGGCATTACGGCGCTCGTGGCGTCCATCGTTCCTCCTCCCTCGTGGCCAGGATTTCGGAGTGGACCGCGCATGCGCGCGCCTTCCCGGGCTAACAGTGAACGCCAGACGCCGGAACGCTTAGAACAGCTGACGGCGGCGCACACGTCATCAGAGACTGCCCCGGAGGTTCCCCATAAAGAGTCGCTTGTCCAAGAGTTCGGTACTAGTTTATTCTAGTCTGTTGCGAGAGAATCTTTGTTTACTATTGACCGTGATCCTGACTTTTGCCTGTAATACGACTACGCTGTCTGCTTTACTCCTTCGACCTCTGCCTGGAATACCGATTACGCTGCCTGCTTTAATCCTTCGACCTCTGCCCGGAATAACGATTACGCTGCCTGCTTTAATCCTCTGACCTCTGCCTGGAATAACGACTACGCTGCCTGCGGTGCACCTGCAATTCCTGTCTGGCAGATATCGCTCAGCTCTCCTGCCGCTTCATGACAAGGTACGTCTTGCATATTGGTTCCAACACTACCTTCGTTACGTGCAACCCTGACATAATAAACTAGTCGATCATGGAACCAGCAAGTGTACCAGAGACTTTAGCCGCCATCGCTCAACAGCTCCATATACTGACTCAATCCGTACAGGCCTTGGAAGCTAATCAAACAGCGATGCAGGTACATCAAGAGCGTCTGGAACAAGGACTGACAAGCAGCGGTACCTCACGGTCTATGGTCGAGCCTCCAACACCCCCGTTGGATAACGCTGCTACAGGTCCAGAACCCTACGTATCACCACCCGAGAAATTCGACGGTGATAGAAAACAATTCCGTTGCTTTATAACGTCTTGTCAGATAATGTTCTCCCTCCAAAGACGGACCTATAATACTGACTTCGCACGAGTCAGATCCGTGATATCGTTACTGACCGGTCGGCCTCAACGATGGGCTCATCATCTGTTACGAACCCACAATCCCGTGTTAAACAGTTGGAGCACTTTCTATGAAGCCATGGAGGAAATGTATGACGACCCTCACCGGACAACAAACGCGGCTCAGGCTCTTGACAACCTGAAACAAGGGAGAAATGATGTGGAAGAATACATCACTGATTTCAAACACTTGGCTCTTGAGTCAGAATGGAATGAACCGGCTCTCATAGCTCAATTCAGGAAAGGACTGTCCGAAGCACTAAAAGACGAGCTCGCGAGAACCGGGCTCCCTTCATCATTGGACAAAACTATGTCCTTATGCATTGATATAGACCGAAGAATAAGAGAAAGGCGCGCTGAACGCGCTAGCACCCATCCAGCCACACCTACAAGAAAACCGACCATTCCACCTCCTTACATGTCGTCACAGCCAACCGATAGTGGCGACGAACCCATGCAAGTCGGAGCAGCTAGAGGGCCTTTGACGGAAGCAGAGAGATCCAGAAGGCGCTCTTTGGGCCTCTGTATGTATTGTGGCCGTGCAGGGCATCAAGTACGGGAATGCCGCGAAAAACCCAACGCCCGGATCGGTAAGCCTCTAGCCCTTCCTGCTTTTGCATCCATCAAAGGCATCTGTACTCCCATGTCCACCCACCTCATAGTACCCTTGTCATTGCAGTGGGACGACCATACAACCACGATCAACGCCATGATTGATTCCGGGGCCAGCAGCTGTTTCCTGGATACTGAGGTAATACAGACCCTTGGAATCCCTACTTCTCCGAAAAAACAGCCTTATCCCATCCAGTTGTTGGACGGGAGCACTCCCCAATCCGGTCCCGTGACCAAAGAGACTATACCTCTACTAGTCACCATCGGAGAGCAATTTCAAGACACACTCCTCTTCGATATCGTGCCCTCCCCAGTGTTTCCAGCCGTCCTTGGTCTTAATTGGCTGAGAAGACACAATCCTACTATTGATTGGACTAGGAGCACCGTTACCTTCAATCAGACGGATTGCTCTACAACCTCCGAAGGCCTTCAACTACAGACACATACCGCAGCCATGTGTGCAGACATACCTAAAGCTTATCAGGACTTACATAGTGTGTTCGAAAAGAAAGGAGCAGACGACCTACCACCTTCTAGAGCTTATGATTGTCCGATAGATCTTTTACCCGGTGCTCCCATTCCTCACGGAAGAATATACCCATTGTCCGAACCAGAATTAGAGACCCTCAAAGAATATATTTCGGAAAACTTAAAGAAAGGTTTTATACGTCCCTCAACGTCTCCAGCAGGAGCTCCCATATTCTTCGTAGGAAAGAAAGACGGAGGGCTCCGCCCTTGTGTGGACTATCGTGCCTTAAATAATATCACGATCAAAAACAAATATCCTTTGCCTTTAATATCAGAACTCATGGACCGATTAAGAACCTCATCTATATTTACGAAACTTGATTTACGTGGTGCGTACAATTTATTGAGAATACGAGACGGAGACGAGTGGAAGACAGCCTTCAGGTCCAGGTACGGACACTTCGAGTATCTAGTAATGCCATATGGTCTCTGCAATGCTCCTGCCACGTTTCAGAGATTTCTTAACGATATCTTCCAGGACATACTGGATTGTTATGTAATAATATACTTAGACGATATATTGATTTATTCTGATACCGCCGAAATACATAAGACACATGTGAGAACGGTACTGTTACGTCTATTGAAACACAAACTGTATGTCAAGTTAGAAAAATGTTTATTTGATACGCAACGTATTGATTTTCTTGGATTCATTATCACCCCCGGGCATATACAGATGGATCCCGCCAAGATAGAGGCAGTTACCGATTGGCCAGCTCCTGCTAACAGAAAAGGGGTCCAGTGTTTTTTGGGTTTTTGCAATTTTTATAGGAAATTCGTAAAAAACTTCTCCAAGATAGTTAAACCCTTGACTGACCTAACTCGTATCCATACTCGTTTTTCTTGGTCTACAGCGGCTCAAGATGCTTTCAATTTGTTAAAAAGAACTATCACTTCAGCACCTATCCTCTCGATTCCAGATCCCTCTCAACCATATACTCTAGAGGTAGATGCCTCGGCCTTCGCTGTTGGAGCAGTGTTATCGCAAAGACAGAAAGAAACAGAAATAATGCATCCCGTATCTTTTTTTTCTAAAACCCTTTCCGCAGCAGAACAGAATTATGACGTTGGAGAGAAAGAATTGCTGGCAATCAAACTGTCTCTGGAAGAATGGCGTCATCTACTTGAAGGCGCTCGCCATCCCGTATCCATCCTCACCGATCATAGGAATTTGGAGTACCTACAGCAAGCACGCAGATTAAAACCAAGGCAGGCAAGATGGGCTCTTTTTTTCAGCAGGTTCGACATGCACATCACCTACCGACCTGGTAACAAAAACGGGAAGGCCGATGCCTTATCAAGAGCTAATGATAACATACAAGTAATCAATAACGACTTCATACTACCCAGAACCTGTTTCGCCACGATCAAGCTAACGCTCTGGGATGTCATAAAGAAAGACTCGCCTCCCCTCGACCAAATGGTTCCTTCAATGGCACTGACCGCACAGGACGGTTTCTTGTTTCATCACCAGAAAGTATTCGTACCGTCCACCGCAGTGCTCTCTGTCCTGCAATATTGTCATGACTCCCCCCTAGGAGGTCACGGGGGCAAACACAAGACACTGGATTTGATACATCGTTTTTTCTGGTGGCCCAGTCTGCGGAAGGATACCATATCATATGTAACGAATTGCCCAGTATGCATCAGAGCCAAAGTCTCTCATCAACGTCCACAAGGTTTGCTCCAACCATTGCCTGTTCCTCATATTCCATGGGAGGATATATCTATGGACTTCATAGTTGAGTTACCCCTCTCCGCCGGTATAACACTGTAATGGTAGTGATTGACAGATTTTCCAAGATGGCTCATTTTTTACCCCATACGGGGATACCTACAGCAGCACAAACCGCGACTTTATTTATAAAAGAAATATTCCGTTTACATGGTTTGCCCTCTACCATTATATCCGATAGAGGGTCTCAATTTACTTCCCTTTTTTGGAAGTCTTTTTGTAAAACACTCCATATGCAGCAGAGTCTATCAACGGCCTATCATCCTCAGACCAACGGTCAGACTGAACGAACCAATGGTACCCTGGAACAGTATCTACGCTGTTTCACCTCTCATCTCCAGGACGACTGGGCGGATCTCTTACCCATTGCTGAATTCGCATACAACAATCAGATCCATCGTTCTATCAAATGTTCTCCGTTCTTCGCCAACTACGGTCAGCATCCGGTAATGTTTCCTGGTTCGCCTTTAGTTAGCCATATTCCTTCCTTGGATCAACGTATGGCTTATATACACGACGGCTTCAAACAAGTGAGAGCTGCTCTTCTGTCCGCTCAACGTTCATACAAACGTTATGCGGATCGCCGCCGGGTCCCTGCTCCCCTATACAAAATAGGCGATTTGGTATGGCTGTCCTCCAAGCATGTGACGCTAAATTGTCCTTCACGAAAATTGGGGCCTCGCTTTTTGGGTCCCTTTCCGATTGACAGAGTTGTGTCATCTTCGGCAGTAAGACTACGTCTGCCCGTTGAGTACAAAGTCCACCCGGTGTTCCATGTATCTCTCTTTCATCCGTCGAATCCGGATCCGTTCCCTGGTCGCACCCCTTCTCGTCCAGGTCCTGTGGTGGCTGTGTCCGAGGATGAGTATGAAGTACAAGAGATATTGGATTCTCGTTTTCGACGTCGTCGCTGGAATATCTAGTTCACTGGACTGGCTATGGTCCTGAGGAGGACTCCTGGGTTTCTGCCGCTGACGTCCACGCTCCTGATCTTGTTGAAGCTTTTCACGTGGCTCATCCGACGCGCCCCCGGAGGGGTCGCCTTGTTGGGGGCTCTGTCAGGGTTTCCTACCGCGACCCCTGGATGGTGCTCCGGTCCCGGGCGTTGGCGGGCATTACGGCGCTCGTGGCGTCCATCGTTCCTCCTCCCTCGTGGCCAGGATGCGGAGTGGACCGCGCATGCGCGCGCCTTCCGGGCTAACAGTGAACGCCAGACGCCGGAACGCTTAGAACAGCTGACGGCGGCGCACACGTCATCAGAGACTGCCCCGGAGGTTCCCCATAAAGAGTCGCTTGTCCAAGAGTTCGGTACTAGTTTATTCTAGTCTGTTGCGAGAGAATCTTTGTTTACTATTGACCGTGATCCTGACTTTTGCCTGTAATACGACTACGCTGTCTGCTTTACTCCTTCGACCTCTGCCTGGAATACCGATTACGCTGCCTGCTTTAATCCTTCGACCTCTGCCCGGAATAACGATTACGCTGCCTGCTTTAATCCTCTGACCTCTGCCTGGAATAACGACTACGCTGCCTGCGGTGCACCTGCAATTCCTGTCTGGCAGATATCGCTCAGCTCTCCTGCCGCTTCATGACAAGGTACGTCTTGCATATTGGTTCCAACACTACCTTCGTTACGTGCAACCCTGACAACTCTGAACTCTCTCTAAGATGTCTATATCCTTCTGGAGATACGGTCTCCAGTACTGCACACAGTACTCCAAGTGAGGTCTCACCAGTGCTCTGTACAGTGGCATGAGCACTTCCCTTTTCCTACTGCTAATACCTCTCCCTACACAACATCAATTATCACACAACTTTAATGGTCATTTACTGTACTTTTATCATTCCTATACTTTGCACAGGATGCGCAAAGGTACCGGGAGCCCAAAAATATAGAGCGATTTCAACGGAGTAGTAATTTTCCAAGAAACAGGGAAAACCTTAGTGTGTATCAAAACCCAGTAACAGAGATTTTGCACATCTGAAATTACTCGATATCAGGAAACCGATTAAACAATAAAAAATACTTCTAATAATAAGCTATTCAATCCTTTCTATAGGTACACACACGCACGTGGCAAAAAAAAGTCACCACCTGGATTTAACTAAAGGGGTTACTCCCAGAGCGCCGAAATTTCAGCGCTCTCTCCTTAGGTGACCTAATTTTGCCAACCCTGTGGTGAATTCAGCATTCACAGTATAGTCTCTAAAGTGTGCCGAATCGATCCACCGAACGCCGCTGATAAATTCGCCAAACGCAGTCGTAAACCGCCGAAAAAACACAAAACGTATCCGATAAACTGCTGAAAAATCACAGAATCCATCTGATAAACTGCCGAACGCAGCCGACGTTCTGCCGAACGCGGTCGGAAAAAAGCCAACCAGTCCGTGAACAGAGTTGGAAAAAAAAAAAAAAAAAATGCAACTTTTAAAAGGCATTTTAAACAAAAACAATGCATGGAAATAATATATAAGGTCCTACGAATAACAATAAAAAGGCCTGTTACAGAATAAAAAAAACCCTGCCATTTAAAATATAAATCGGAATCAAAAATTTTGCTGAAAAAATCCTGAAAAATGCCTAAAAAAAATTCTAAAAAATAAATTAATAAAGAGACTTCTTGGAGCAACTAAACAGAATAAACGGTTGAATAAAAACGGGGATTTTTTTTTTCATTGAAACTTATGGGATTCGCCTGTTTAAAGCTGTCGAATGAAACCACCAAAAATCTGGGCATTTCGCCAACGTTTCAGTGCTGTCCAGCGTTCTCTGAATAGATTAACTGTTACTTCTCTATGGGGAATTTCACTGCGGCCGAATTGCACCGTATTTTGCTGGCAATTCGCCAATATTTCGGTGGCAAGTTCGGCTCGCTTTGAATAACCCCTTAAGTCAAGCAGCTGCGGCTTGAACTTTCCAGTGGATAATTACTGCAGTGATGTTTATGCTGGCAAAAAATGAGGTCAGCTGACTACCTGAATATACTAAGCATGTTTTCCCATCAATGGATTTTTTTCTTCCCTGATGGTGTGGGCATATTTCAAGATGATACATAGATATGATAAAATGGTGTCGTGCCTGAGCCCTACCGGGGCCGCTGCAACAACCAGGCGTATCCAGCCCAGTAACATGTATAAAACATAACAAGAAAAAAAGGTGTCCTCTGTGCTCACCCCTATAACACCATGGGAAACAAAACACAATTAGAGGTTTTTGTTTAGTTGAATGGCCATTGAAGTTTTAAGCCCGCCTGCCATGCCAAGGCACCTCCAGCGAGGCGAGTCCTATCTAATGTAGCCAAAAGCTGCACCCTGAGCAACCACATACGCTCATGCTGTTCCTCAGTCATGAGACAAACTGGTGGATTTTTTTTTATTTTTTATTTATTTTTTTTGAGAAAGGATTTTACCAGGAAGGATACATTAAGATTTCTCTTGTTTTCAAGTATGTCCTGGGTGGCGAGTATGTACCGTTAGGTGTCTTGCCCAAGGACACTTACTGGAGAGGTTGCTCGCTGGGATCGAACCCATGACTCCACAGGCTCTCTCCATGCAGAGCAGTGACATTACCTCTACTCCACCCAGCCGGTACTTTCTTTTATACCCTCCCCAGAAAAATTCCACTTTGGGATTGTAAATAAAACCACGGTACGGCTTTTTCAAGATGACAATGTTAGGATTCATAGGGGTCAAATTGTGCAAGAGTGGTCCAGGGAGCATGAAACCTCATTTTCACACAAGGAGTGGCCACCACACAATCCAGACCTTAATCTATTGAGAATCTTTGGGATGTGCCGGAGAAGACTTTACGCAGCATTCCACCTCTCTGATGATTAATACAGGATTTTGGCAATAAATTAAAGCAACTCTGAATGGAAATACATGTTGTGACATTGCATACGCTTATCGAAACGAGGCCATGGTTGATGTGCGCTATAATCAAAGCAAAAGGCAGTCAATGTAAATATTACAGTGTGTGACTTTTTATTTTCACCAGGCATTGTACATATATCTTAACCAAAGAATTATAAATAAAAACGACAATTGTTAGAATTTGAAATATGTGTAGAAAGGACAAATAAAGTATTTTTTCTTCATTTCTTTTCAGATGTAACCCAGCCCCTCCGAAGGCGTCTGCCAATACTTCCTCATCAGAAGCAGGGCCTCAAGCCTCAAAAAGCACTCCAGATCCCGACGACCTTTTCAGTGACATCTAACTGATCCCGTAATCCGTCTTAAATAAACAGGTTTAAGCCAATTATGCCACGATAGATGTGTAATGTTTCTACATGTTGATCATTTGCTTTATAGGCATCCTAAATGATTATTGTCTCGGGATAAGGGTTTGTTTTACTAATGTCTTGCAATTGTTTAAAATATTTATATTTTTCTTACACTTTAGGAAATGTAGCTTTTTTAAGTGGAATTGGATTAAATATTTTTCTTTTACTGAATTATGCCTTTTTAAGTAAGCAATAATGTTGTTTTTTTTTTTAATTGTATCATAATGGTACATTTTTCTATGTTACAGATAAAATAAAACTGCAAAGTGCTCAGGATACCACTATGCAAATGGATGTTATTCTTCTGCATTTCTTATCATTCCTACATTATATGCATTATCTAGTTAACACATTACTAAATGACAGTCAATTCAAGGAACTGAGAAAAGTACAGGTGATCATTTATTTACCTTTAAAGTATTTTACCAGGAAGGATACATTGATATTTCTCTCGTTTTCAAGTATGTCCTGGATTAAAAACATTGCATTAATGTTATTTAGATAATAAGGCATTTCTGAACAACTATTTTAATATTATACTGTTATAATTATTATGCTAATATAATATTCTTTGTGCATGTAGTCAAGGCTATGGTTTTCCCAGTTGCAATGTATGGCTGTGAATGTTGGACCGTAAGAAAGGCTGAGCGCCAAAGAATTGAGGCCTTTGAACTATGGTGCTGGAGAAGACTCCTGCGAGTCCCTTGGACTGCAAGGTGATCAAACCGGTCAGTGCTAGAGGAGATTAACCCTGACTGCTCTTTAGAAGGCCAGATCCTGAAGATGAAACTCATATATTTTGGTCACCTAACGAGAAGGAAGGACTCACTGGAGAAGAGCCTAATGTTGGGAAAGATTGAGGGCAAAATAAGGGGAAGACAGAGAATGAGGTGGCTGGATGGAGTCACTGAAGCACTAGGCGTAAGCTTAAATGGACTCCAGAAGGTGGTAGAGGGCAGGAAGGCCTGGAGGAACGTTGTCCATGGGGTCGCGACAGGTCGGACACGACTTTGCAACTAATAACAACAACTAATATTCTATGAATGTATAGGAAGGCACCACACACGTCTCTCTGGTGACCTGTTAACAGAATTGCCACAAAAGAAAATCCCATAAGGATGTGCAAATGGTGTCTCATTTGCATAAATCTCTTTTTTGCAAATGACATAAAAGATGATGGATGGAGCTTGGTTTTTCAGGGGAATTTTAGTTACCATTCGGCAATCAATAAAGAAGATTTTTCCCTTTTTTCACATAAGTCTGGAAATGTTTCAATAGGTACACTACAGTCACGGCACGTACGTGTGTGTTCATACATGTTGAAGTCAATACCTAGGGTATTTGTATACTGTATATTCAGTTGAAAATGCGAACATCTCAAGGATTCTTCTGAAAAGTATAATGCACTGCTTCGTGCTGGCTTTCAGCGCTTACAACGTGTGAAAATAATAACACAAAGGGGAAAAAATCAAAACCTGTTTTGATTTGATCATGAAAGTGTTCACTGTTTGCAAGGTTCCACCTTATCACTTGCTGATATGTGATTAACCCATTGAGTGCCAGGGTATCTTTGAATTTTTTTCAGGCTGAAAGCCATGCCAATTTAGAGCAGATTGCTATTATACGCTTTATGTAGCTAATGGGGAAATTACTTAAAGTTACATCAACCATTATGCTATTTATAGCAGACAATTCAGGCTTTCTTGCCATGCCATACCATACATGGGATTGAATTTAATTCTTCCAGTTTTTTGAGAAATAAAAATAGTCACCTTTTGACTCCTTCTTTTCAAAATATCAGCTGACTCCATCAAAAAAATTTCAGACAAACTGAATTTTTTCAAATTATGCAGTTCCAAAAAATAGAAAAAAAAAAGTGGTTCGGTATAACTTCCAAAAAAGATTTTCATCCAGCATCGTATTGATTTGCATTACTAAGTCTGCCTATTTGAAAATTCAATGTTTAAATGGGGGTTTCAGTCAGATTTCCTGTTTCCCTGCCCAAAAATCCATTTGTCAAACATCATCCAGCACTTGATTTTCTTGAAAATCTGCTTACCAATCAATTTGAATCGAACCTCTGTACCCAAAATGTCCGTTAGCAGCTACAGACGCTAGTGCAGATAATTGACTCAAATTTTGTGTCAGAATTAAAATGCCGGTAAGCCCTTTTTATATCAAATTGAAAAGTATCTGTATTATGGGGAAAAATATCTGTACATTCGGCAATCCAGCTACATTAGAGTCCATGATTACTTATTTTAAAAATTATTATGAATAATATGCAAAAAACCCCAATTCATTTAAACACAACTTGTGACATTTACTGTAGATATGATTTTTGATTTCCCCCTTGATTTTGGAGACCCCCAATACACATCGGATTCACTTTTATTTTTTAAGTTACGTGACCTATAAAACTGGAAGAGCATCATTATTTTAAAATGTGGTATTGTAATCTTATAAGCAATCAGTGAACCTAAATTGTTAATGCCAAAGTATATATTATTGAAATGTAGACAAATGAAGATTTTTACCTAGGGATAGAGCAAAAGAAGGAAGGCCAGGCATTCGGGTCACGAATGGAAAATTTTATTGGTGATTTCCCAGATTGTAATGTTTCGGCTGAAACAGCTTGACAAAGGCTGACCTGTCATCCAAAACTTTGTTATCTGGGTAACCTCAAAAATAACTGCCACTTTGTGATCTGAGTGCCCGGCCTTCTTTCTGTTACTGGATTTTCCGGTCCTGGGCCACACTGGAGTCCATGAGCACAGTCCACTTATTAAATTTATTAAGTGTTTGTGTGCAAACCCTCTTTCTTTCCTTTCTGTCTTTCTTTTCTTTCCTTTCTTTCCTTTCTTTTCTTTCCTTTCTTTCTTTTCTTTCCTTTCTTTCCTTTCTTTCTTTTTTTTCTTTCTTTTCTTTCTTTCTTTTCTTTCTTTTCTTTTCTTTCTTTTCTTTTCTTTTCTTTCTTTTCTTTCCTTTCTTTTCTTTTCTTTCTTTTCTTTTCTTTCTTTCTTTTCTTTCTTTTCTTTCTTTTCTTTTCTTTCCTTTTTCTTTTCTTTCTTTCTTTTCTTTCTTTCTTTTCTTTCTTTTTCTTTTTTTTCTTTCTTTCTTTCTTTATTTTCTTTTTCTTTCTTTATTATTCATTATTATTCATTATTTATAAAGCGCCAGCATATTCCGCAGCGCTTTTCTTTATTTCTTTTCTTTTCTTTCTTTTTCTTTTCTTTTCTTTCTTTTCTTTCTTTTCTTTCTTTCTTTTCTTTTCTTTCTTTCTTTTTTCTTTCTTTTCTTTTCTTTCTTTTCTTTCTTTCTATTTTTTTGAACCAAGGGATATGCCACACTTTAATTAATATGTATATACAGGGATCACTGTAGACCAAAGACAAAAAGCATACATAGAGCAGTATTGTACAAGCATTCGTGGTTAAAACCCCTGCTAAGATAATGCTCATAGGAGATCTGTTTTTAACAGGCACATCAATAGTATACTCAACCTCCTCCACAGTACTGCTTTCTCTGGAACCGATCCTGATAGAGGATTAGAACCATAAGGCTGCCGCAGTGGAAAGCATGAATCAATGACTGGGATCTGTTAAAATCTTGAATTTATTCAGTACAGCAATAAAGACCATATTCCAATGCGTTTTGTCGCCTCTGCGACTTCCTCAAGGAAAATGTCCCTTCTAATACATGCAATAAAGAGCCCAGTCACAATAACAAAATTACATTCAGGTGATGTTCTTAATCTTCGTGCCGCTATCTTGGAACGTCCCCTTCAATGACGCGTTTTGGTGGTTCCTTTCTACTCGCGTCCCTTCCGGCGGCCATCTTTGTAGTTCTGAGGTGACGTATTTTGTAGTTCTGGTGATCAATTTTAAAATCTTGCCTGCACAGCATATACAATCATCCACATTAAGTCCTCGTGGCATTCACTCGCCCTGGGGAATGGTTTAACCTAATAAATAACAACACAAGCCAAGATTAAATCCGACCATCTCATATGTCAAAAAGATTAAAAAATTTAAAACAAAAAAGATTAAAAATGTAAATAAGATTGAGGAGATCGAAAAAATATATTCGCTATAAACATATGCTCCTTAAATAGGAAGATTTTTGTACCATTAAAAAAGTGTTAATCTTATAAACGGTTTTTTAAATACAAATCTATAATCAATCCTTTCTCCTTTAATACTCCTAACCTGACAATCCAACTAGACTCTCTCATTGCAATTTGTTACGATTAGGAACCATTTCTAGTCATATGACTTGATTGTGAGTTACATGTAGGTTTTGGGAAGGTTAGGATGATGAGTTTTAGGTATAAAGGGAATTTGTAAGATTTGAAGGAGCATTAGAGGCCAGTTAGTCGTACAGTTGAGGTTAGAGGCAAACTTAGTTAGAAGTATAAGTTTTTGGTTAAGGTGTAAGATTTTTACTATTTTTTTTTTATTTTTATTATTATTATTATTACAATTATTTTCCTGCAATTCCAGCCAGGACTGCACAGGGAGCACTATTTCTCAATCAGAACACATGTACAGAGTAAGTGTGTGTGTGTGTGTTTGTTAAGCACAGATCATATCTACCCCCATATCAAAGCATTACTGACATTATTGAGGGTCCGTATAGGAAAAGTTTTCACATTCTGCAGTTACCAGAGCAGCTTCAGGAGAGGGGGAGAAGATGCCAACTATTTGTACATATGAAGTATTTGACCTCTCAAATCTAATATACCTACAATGTAAGAGATGCGTTGCTGGTATTCAAAGGGGATAAAGCCACTTCTCTAGTGTTTAAAACTCTATGCAGTTCATTGTTTACATAGAATTCCATAATACGCACCTTTGCCTCAGAGAGCTGCTAGAACTGGAAAGTTGGTTGTACAAACTTAAATCAATGTTCTCCTGCATAACTGTAACATGAAAAGGCTTCTGGGACCAACAGACACCATCTTTTGCAATTACTATAATATGGTCAAGGTAGTCTAGGAGTGTCCGGACATGTCTGATGACAAGACGCTGTATCAGAATCCAAAAAGCATATAATTTCAAATGGGTAAATATATCAGTCTTGGAAGTATATACAATAAAATCACAAACATGCAGTGTAATTTTTCACAAACATTAACAGCAGCACTAGAACATTACTGATTAGCATTACCATGACTTGTACTTTTAGGATACATATTGTTTGTTGCTTGATGATCTAGACTTATGTTTCTCATTAGGTTGCAGAATCCTCTGAATCAATCCCAAATGAACACATTTTTTTGTTTTGCTTTTTTAAATCTGTAATATTGTAAGTACATCCAAAGACATATTCTAAAATCACCTCAATGTATTCTTAAAGTCAGTTTCTGCATAAAATTGAAGATCGTTTTTAGTACGGGTTTTTTTTTTTAGTAACTATGTGTCATTGTTGGCTTTGTTTCTACAATTCTTGTGCATAAATATATTTTTAATTTACATTCACACAGCAGTGATTTTATTTTATATAAGTAAAAAACCTGTGATTTTATAGTAGCTGTGGTATTAATATTTGGCATAAAAGTAGTCTAAAAGCTTTTGTTCTCTTTAGAAGGGAAAGACGTTAATGTAAACACATAAAATGTTGGTACAATATACATTTTGATCACTGCATTTTATATAAGAAGACTTATTCCATTCAGTCCATTTTCTATCCAGTGTAATCTTCCTGCTTGGTGGTATGAAATTTTATGGGGATCCTCTTTTGTCTTTTTTAGATTTTACACTAACAGTTGTTATGATCTATACATAAAGACACAGCGTTGATCTTTGTTCAGACGTGCCTTTAAAACACTAATTGGGACATACAAAAAAAAGTCAAGCATTAAGTAAAGCCCCCAAATGCTGTTTAACTTTTCTTTCCTTAGATTTGTAAAAGTGGAAATATTTAGACATGTACGACCTTGTTTGCTATTACACACACACAACAGTTTTAATGTATAGTAATTGTCTCCAGGCTAAACCTCAGAATGGGTTTAACCAAACATTTACTAATGTATTGTGTTGTTATTGCATTGGGAAGTATATACTGTATACTATGTGAAAAAAAATTCAAACTAATAAGAGGGCTTTATTAAAGCGCCACTTCTGCTACCTTTACCTGGCTTTTATAGGACTGCTTGAAGAGTTACAAGCGACTGAATATACATGATCGCAGAGCAGGTGGTAGGATATTGAGGAACGATTTATTCTTACTGTACCTTGCTTCTGGTGAGAGGAAGAAGCAGATCACAGCATCCACTGCATTGTGGGACCAGTAATAGGATATTCATTTTTGTGATGAGTTTGCTGAAATAAAACCTTTTTCTACTTTTATGGAAGCTGCATCGCTAATATCTTCATCATGATCACCGCGAATACCCACAAACAGGACATGTGACCATTTGTATTACATTTACTGCAGGGCCGAATTTGCATCTCAGGAGCCTGTAGGCACAAAAATGTGGAGCACCCCTAACCCCCCCCCCCCCAAAAAAAAGACACATGCCAAAATTACTTTTTAAATTTTGGGGCAAATTAAATAAATAAAAAAACATTTTAAAAAAACGGAAAAACAGTATCTCTCGCCCTCAAATCAAAAGAAGGGGTATAATCTGTTGCCTTAGTTGAGTTAGTGTCGTGACATTGTTTGTTTTCTAAGTAAAAGCATATATTGCCTCTGCCGTAGAACAGAGAAAAAAGTAAACTTTGTATTTACTCATTTCAATTTTTTATTTCTACACATTACATGGTCATGTTTGGTATCATTGTGAAGACCAGACTCTGATCTTTCCAATAACACCTCACGTATCCTTGTGCGCAGTACAATTCAGAGATGCCGTGTTCCAAAGTCCCCCTATCTCTGCTAAATGCAATGCCACGGTCTAATTTGTTGATGAAGCAATGCATTGCGTCATCAGCTCCACACTTGCTGGCAGTGTGGGAAATGAGAAGGTGAGTTAGCGCAGCATCACTGTTGACTTTATAGTTGTAAAATGAATAATAATGCTGTGTTAGAAAAAAAAGAGAAAAATATTTAATTTTTTCATAACTCTAACCTGGTTATATTTGGTATCACTGGAAAGGCCAAAATCTGGCCTTTCTAATGATACCTCATATGTCAATCTAGTCCTTATGGCTCCAGAGATACAGTGGTCTAAACACTTTTTGTTTGCAGAGCAAGGCGCCCCCTTGTGGCAGGCACCTGTAGGTACATACCTACTATGCCTAGTTATAAATCCGGCCCTGATTTACTGTATTTACCACAAAAGCCACTCATGTTTGTATGCTAATTTTGCAGACCCACCTGAAATTTTGCATGTTAAGGGGCACCATCTAGAGTTTAGAACCTTTATTCACAGCAATATGTATGTGGAGGGTAACAAAAATTATAAAAATTAGCAAATTTTTATTTTTCTCAGACACTTCAGAATAACCGTCCTTATGCAAAATTTATAATTGAAAATTAGGCAGTGCTACGGCTTTACAACTAAAAAGGGACCTCTTCCTCTACTTGTAAATTCTGTTCAACTATGCTGGAGTTAAGGGGGTGTAACTGATCTCAGGACTTGACCACTCACTGGAGAAATCCAGATTGACCAGACATTCCGGTGGCCATTGGGGAGTATAAAAAGCCACCAGGTGTTGGAAAGGTGAATTGAACAGACAATGGTGTGTGCCCCCTCACATCGTTCACAGCGAAATGGTTAAAAGGACATTTTAGTTAGTTTTTTTTTATAGTTTTTGGTTGCTTGTTTACCTAAATCAAGTCAGCATGTTAAAACGAGCATTTCCCCCAATTTGCATCCATTATTTATTTCCTGCGAGTTATTCCTATTTATACGAAGAAATAAACATATGAACTTTACTTGCCAGGAAAGTCTGTGTGCCTCATATGATAATAATTAAGCTTGAAACAGAGAAATAAATAAATATACAGTCTAGTGCAGAAATAGGAAGAAAGACAAAGCTGGTGGGAAAGGGGAACACTTTAGATGAGGAGAGCGAGGCTTTAAGTAGAAATATCTCGCTAATCGTAGGAAATAATGACTGTAAGCAGGGAAAGTACTTTTGTTAACATGCCGATTTAGATAGAGTTAATTTTAAAAACCTACTAGAATAATCCTTTTCATTTCCTAATCTGCTTAACTGTTAAGAGTCCACATAGTTTTACATGTATGTTTGTGTGTTACAGGGGTGATCTGCAATTTGACAATTTCTTTACAATTGAGAATTTAAATACGGCTAATCTATGTTTCGTAAATTGTTGAGAAAATATGGATAATTAACCCCATCGCTGCTGAGATTGAGATAACTCGGATTCAAAGTGTGCCTTCCAGCGTTGGCATCCATGCATTCTAGCGGCCGGCAGCACCATCCTCGCCACTTGTTTGCCAGCCGCCAAGTTAAATAACTGCCGATTGCACCCGCGGGTTGATGACTCAGGCAGGGCGCGGTGTGATGAAGCGGAGCCCGTGAGATTTAAAAACCGGCATCTGACCATTGCGCCTTGCCCTGACAAGGTTCATTATCCCTTCAGTGCTTCCTTAAGTCTATTATCATCTATTGCTCCTCTGTGTATGACCCTGGTTTGTTTATTAAGCCTTCTGGCAATTAACCCCTGGCATTTATCTGACTATCCATCCTAGCACCAACTCCTGGCATTTGTCTGACTATCCATATTGGCACCGACCCCTGGCATCTAGCGGACTATCCGATTTGGTACAAAACCCTGGCATTTTCTATTCTATTTCTCGGGTCTCTGTCATATCTGTGTTTAGAAATCGACCCACTTAAAGGATCAGCAGTGTAGTTAGTCTGCGTGCAGGGATTAGACATATACAGATACATAAGACAAAGGAGAGCTATCTCGATCTGCAGCCCAAAAGCAAATAATTTTTTTTTGCTGCAAACTAATTTCATTTGCTTTTGGGCTGCACAAGGTGCCCCCAAAGTTTTAGCCTTGTGGGCATAATGCCCAAGAGAGCTAAAACTGTAAAATCTACAAACTGAATGTCCTGACCTTGGTAATTCAGGAGCCGATGCAGGGAACACAGCTGCAACGGCAACAGTTGTATCTCAATTTGGCAGGAGATGGCACCATCCACTGGCCAAATATGTTATTACAGTAAGAAATACATTGGGAATTTGCCCAAATATTTCTTACTGTAATTATGTTAAAAAAAAACACTGGTTCCTGACAATGATTTTTTTGGAAAATAACTTGGCAGTTTAGGGGATAATGGCCAAGTGTAAGGAAAGATAAAACAATCATGACATATAAATCATGTGTTGAGTGTGCTCATAACTTTAGGTATGACATCTTTGCTTTTTTGAATGGTTAAAACCATGAAAATGTTCTTTATAGACATACTGAAAGTGTACTGTTTATAAGTACAGTGATCTTTTCTTTGAGATAGCTTGAGTCTGTAAGACGGTGCAGATATGAACTACAGTTAAACTAACTGTCATATGATCATCTACTTCAAGACTTCACATTTTATTAGGCTTACGTTATTCATCAGTCCCTGTTAACAGTATGCCCTGTTATCGGTATGGGACATTCCAATCATCGTAACCATTTCAGATTATTGTCCCAGTATTTTGCAGTTTTCGGAGCATGGGTTCAGCAGATGCTATGCCTTGTGATCATACCAATAATTCACTAGGCTTTACTCAGCACACAATGTCATAATATTTCGTTTATTGAGGATTAGCAGAGGTAAAGGGACACTCTAGCCACCATGACTATTTAATATATGTCAAATGGTCATGGGTGGCTGCGTGTGCCCTCTTACCCCAGCATATTTCCCTGAAGACTGATTCAGCTTTCTGCATGATAGGTTCCCCCAAGTGCAAAGCTGTTAACCAAATTACTCTCAGAAGTCTTCCATGGTGTAGGTCAGAAATGTAGCTCTATTCCCAACTAGCTACTGGCTCTCAATACGCTCGCATGGAAAGCCGTGGTATTGGCTGCATGTTCAAGAGAGTGTCCCATTTCCTTTTTAGCTGACTGCTGCAGCTTATAGGTAAGATGCTGCTCTCTGTTCCAAAGCAGTGCAGAGGAAGCCTGGCTGTGGATTGATGGGTGATTATAAAGGACATTCTAAGCTCAAAACGGAGGGGGAAGTCTTGGGAGGGTCAAAATTGGTTAATATTTAACCTCTTTTACTCCGTTATTCCTACAAAACAACTGTTCGTTGCATATATAAAATATGCATTAGGCTGGCTGCGAGAGGAAGCAGATGTGTAATGACGGAGCTTCGCTGTCTGGAGCCTTGTGCAGGTTTTTTTGGGCAAAATCCTCCATCATTTTCCCTCCTGATGAGGTCCCTCTACAGCTGACCATCAAGAAGATAAGTCTGGAGCCCATTCTGCCCCCGCTCTGGACCTGAGACTCGGAGTTTAGCGGCTGCTTCCCAGTTAGTGGTCTACCTGGTGGCCATTTTGCAGCCTACCTCGTGGCCTGGAGCTCTGCCCAGCTGTCTCCACATACCTTGGAGGATGACCTCCCTGCCTGAGGCCCCTGAGCAGATTGTGGAGATGTAGGGCCCTGGTCTTCCGGCCATTCGGGATATCGACGCAGCTGCTGGGAATGAAGTAAATGGAAGCCAATGACAGGGCGTCTCCCCTCCTCCCATTGGAGCTGTGGATGCAGTGCCTGTGGACCTTGGCAGGATGTGGACCTTGACGGTTGTGAATGCAGTGCTTGAGGGTAGCTGCCAGGTGCTGCCGCCGGAAGACTACGATGGGCCGCTCACAAGAGTGTTTTGGCATTCTCAGGACGGCCGTGCTGAAATACCCTTTAGAGGAGATGGTGATGTTCGTGTGGGAGCCGCACCTCCGGCGGGCCCTATGTGTGGCAGTTGAGATCGGCGGAGTGGCCCACCCAACCTTGCGGCTGGACACGGACAGAGGAGCTATTCCCTTCTGCACCTTTTGTTCCCTTTTTGGCCCCAGACCCATTTTTGGATTGTGGTGTCCCCCTCCCCTCTGAGAGATCTTTTTCCCTTTTCTCTCCCCCCCCCCCCACAGGCTGAGATTTTCTGTTTTGATGAGTCCCCCCGTCTATTTTTATTATATGAAGATATTTTTGTTTCTCCCTGCTTTGCAATACTTATGTCATTTCCAGAGGACACTTGTTTTTCTGCTGTGTTTTTCTTCTTCGGATCACACCTTCTTTTTATTTACTTTTCTCCTTTCCTGGGTGCTCTGTTTCATGACTTACTGTGGCCCTGCGTGGCCATTTTCTTACTTTTAACTGTTTGCTGTATTGCTGACATTCTTTCAAAGTAATAATTTAGTACAATAAAAAAATAACCTGCATTAAAACTAGTATGATGAATCGATAGAACCCCATTTTAAAACTAATCTAAATACTGGTAACTTTTCAACAATTTACTTATCAATATATCTCAGTAAAAAACTTAATATTAAGATGCTTGTCAAAACTGCTCTAATCCCTAATTTATTCTGGTTTTGATATCAAAGTTTTATACTTTGTTTTCTAAAAGGGTTTTTTAATATAGGTCGGTTTAATATAGGTATCAACATTTCTTTGTATTTCAGATTTGTTATATTTGATAGGTTCTCAATACGTGTTCTAAGAGTTTATGAAAGCATATATCCACTGATCAAAAATTTCACTTGCATATATGACTTCGGGGAATGATTTTTTAATAACTTACCTTTTAATGGAAACTTTTGCAAGAGGCTTAGCCTATTTATTAATAAATGAGCACGAATATACCGTGAATTTTAAGTTCATTCATATCTTCGCACTTGTAAGTGCTACATGTAATTAAAAAGGTAAAGCCAAATTATAGTAAAAATCAGCTGGTATCCTATGGAAAGAAACTTTATTTTTTAAACTTTGTTCTTTAAAAAAAATGCATCTTTAAGAATGACACCGTAAATTTGGCTCATTTCCAATGCTGACATGGTTTGGCTGCAGCCAAATTCTGTGCTGGTTTAGGGTTAGAATCAAGGGTTAAGTTTAGGGTCAGAAGCGTTACAGTTAGAAGGTAGGGTTAGGTTACCATTTGAGCTTCTTTCAGGGTAGGGTTAGGGTTACATTTAGGGTTAGACAAACCTTTAGGGAAGAGATTCTGCTTATTCTTTTGAAGTGAGACCCTAACCCTGATCCCTAAAACTTAATTTTTAATCCTAATTTCTAACTTTAAACCTTACCTTTTATTTCTAATCCTAACACTAAATTCCTGTTCGGGGCCAGTCATTTATAAACGCCCGTCTGTTTTTGGACACCTTTTTTTTATGAGCCTTTTTTAAAGGCCCGTCTGTTTATGATGCAACTTTTTTAACACATCATTTCTATATTAAACCATAAACCAAATCAGCCATATGGTGCAACAACTTTACCAAGGCAAAGTCAAAAACATATGTTGAACATTTTAGCTTGAGATTTAATGAATTTTAATTGGTGTCAGTAAAATGATTGTATTATATGGCTGATATTTACTTCAATATGCTTTTATTACTGTATTCTTCTGAATACACTGTTCAGTTTAATATTTACATCCATTTGATCTATTTTTGTATTTTTAAGAATTGTGATGTAAAGTGTATATTTCAGCGCCATCACAAAAAATAATTTCTACATCATGATGAAACTAATTATTCGTATGTGTTTACATTTGAATATCGAGGTAAAATTATTATGATAATTTAAATATTAATCATATTTCTGGTGCTTTATTAAGAAAACATATGACTGAAACCGAATACATTCTTTTCATTATGTGTGCCAAAAGAACTCCATTCCTCCTAAAAATATTTGTGGAGGAACTGCCTTCCCTAGTGTTCCTGCTCGACCCCTGAACCAGACCACTTACATATCTGGTTTTAAGTAGGGATGAGCCGAACGCCCCCGTGTTCGGTTCGACTTTGATTTTTAGAGTGCCCTCCAAGAGGGCATATATGCTATATATTTGCCATAAAAGGTGTATGGGGGTCCGGGTAGTGCCCTGGGGGACAGGAAACAAGGACAAAAAGTAAAATAAAAAAAAGTTTTAAAGGAACAGTGAGTTTTCCATGAAATAAAGATTAAGAATAAAAACGAAAAATTCCTTCAAATATCATGCCTAGGAGGTCCCCATAACCTGCCCGTGAAGTGGCGGATTTGTAGGATGTATAGAAACATTTAAAAACAAGAAAATGACATTTCAAATGACGGTAAATAGTTTTTCTTTAATCTATTCATAAGCAACTGCTTGGAGCGGCAGCCTATATGAAAAGAGGAGACGTTTTAGGACACGCAGAACAAGTTTAGTGATTTTTTTGGCTAAATTATGGTGAAACTTATGCAGGCTTTGAATGAAAGTAACAATAGGTGCTTTAAAATTGGGCCTTTAGTGTCGGCAACAGTGCCGTCACACTGTAACCCCTCTGTGGTATTGTGGAAGAGTGCAGGGTTGGACCCTGTGGCCAAATATTAAAATGATATGAATCTGGTATAGGCGTCAGTGGCAGTGCAGCCAAATATTTTACCTTTGGTGGCAGCAAGTGCCTTCACCCCTTTGTGGTATTGTGGAAGAGTGCAGTGGTAGAGGTTTTGGGAATGCAGAAGAGATCCCTGATCTATTCGGTTACATCAGTATCAGGGGATTGATAGCTGCTGATCCAGGTCTGATTCATTTTTATAAATGTCAGTCGGTCTACAGAGTTGGTGGACAGACGCACTCTTTTGTCTGTGACAAAACCTCCAGCGGCACTGAACGTCCTTTCAGAAAGCACGCTGGATGAAGGGCAACCTAGTAGCTGCATAGCATATTGGCTAAGTTCTGGCCAGTGATCCAATCATATCACCCAGTAAGCCAGTGGATCATCTGCTGTAAAGGTATCCAGGTTTGCCCTTGCCCCTAGGTAGTCCTGCACCATATGGTAAAGATGCTGGCAATGGGTGCCTACATTTGACGTCCCTGGGCGTCGTGGACTAAAAAAATGTAAAAAGGCATCAGTCAAGTGGCCCTGGCCTTCACCGCTCTTCCTCTGATCATCCGCAGCCTCAGAAGCACCTGTGTCATCACTTGGTAACCTACCAGTGCCTGGTAAGGTGTTACACAAGTGTAGCTTTAGAGCGTCCAAGTTTTTTCATCCTGTGCTCCCTCTGTGCGGGCAGGATGAGCTCTGCAACTTTACCCTTGTATCGTGGATCAAGAAGGCTTCCCAACCAGTAATGATCCCTCTCCTTGATAGCACGAATCCTGGGGTCCATTAGCAGGCTTTGCAGGATAAGGAAGTCCATGCAGTGTAGGTTGGAGGTGGCATTAGCTTCCGAGTCTTCCTGGTCAATGAGGATGACCCCATCGTGCACTTCCTCCTCCCAGCCACGTACTAGTCCTTGGGTTTCTGGGCACACAAAACCCTCCCTTGAGGAACCCCCACCTTCAATGCACCCACTACTTAAATATTCCTCCTCCTCCTCATCCTCCTCCTGTCTGATCTGAGGACCCGCTGGAATGCTGTCTGCGTAAAGACTGGGGCCTTGAGAGCTAGGGAAGGCCTCCTCTTCCTCCCGCTGCTCTGCCTCTAGTGCCACATCTATAATTCCCCGCAGAGTGCGCTCCAGCAGGAACACTAAAGGAATTGTGTCACTGATGCATGCCCTGTCCCTGCTCACCATCCTTGTTGCCTCCTCAAATGGTGACAGTACAGTGCATGCATCCTTGATCATCAGCCACTGCGGGGGGGGGGGAACAAGTTGACCTGAACCTGTCCTTGTGCCATACTCACACAGATACTCATTGATGGCCCTCTGCTGCTTGTGCAGATGCTGCAGCATTGCCAATGTCGAGTTCCACCTGGTGGGCATGTCACAGATCAGGCGGTTTGTGGGAAGGTAGAATTCTCTTTGAATTTCTGCCAGGCGAACACTTGCTGGTAATGACCGTCTGAAGTGGCTGCAGACTTTTTTGGCCCGGCTGAGAAGCTCTGCCAGCCCTGGGTACCTGGTTAGGAAACACTATACAACTAGATTTAGGACGTGTGCTAGGCATGGTACATGCATCAATTTACCCTTTCGTAGGGCGGAGAGAAGGTTTCTGCCATTATCACAGATGACCATTCCCAGCTGAAGCTGGCGTGGTGTTAACCATCTCTGCACCTGCCCCTGCAGAGCTGACAGAATTTCTGGCCCAGTGTGGCTCCTGTCCCCTAAACAAACCAGCTCAAGCACAGTATGGCATCATTTTGCTTGAGCCATTGCGTAGCCCCTGCCACGCGTCGGTTTAACTGCCACTTCGCCAGAGACATTGAAGGAGGAGGAGGAGGAAGAGGTGGTGGAGCAGACAGACCTCATATAAGCAGCTTTCTGGAGGCGTGGTGGATGAGCAAGCTCCAGCACAGAGCCCCGTCCTGGATCCCTCCCAGCTGCAAGCAGAGTTACCCAGTGTGCCGTGAAGGAAATGTAACGACCCTGTCCATGCTTGCTGGACCACGTGTCTAAAGTCACATGCACCTTGCTGCTGACTGCCTTTCCCAATGACTCCATAACATTGTGTTCCACGTGCTGGTATAGTGCTGGAATGGCCTTCCATGAAAAGAAATGGCGTTTTGGAACCTACCACTGTGGTACAGCACATTCGTCAAATTCACGGAAGGAAGCAGAGTCCACCAGCTGGAAAGGCAGCAGCTGTAATGCGAGTAATTTTGCTAAGCTGGCATTTAGGCGCTGTGCTTGGGGATGGTTGGGACTATAGTTTTTCTTATGCTGCAGCAGCTGGGGCAACGTAATCTGACTGCGTAAATCTTCAGCTGATGGGATGCTGTCACATTCTGAGGAAGGACCTGCTGGTACATCCATTACTGTAGCATCATCCCTGTCAGTGGAGGTTGTAGGCAATGACATGGCAGGACATATAGTGGGGGTAGAGACAGATGAGGAGGAGGAAGACCTATGCAAAGTGTTGTGCCAATGGGATGCATGGCAGGTGGTCATATGTCGCCTCATGCACGTGGCACCCAAGTGTGGGATGTCTTTCCCACGCTTGATCCTCTTCTGACAGATTACAAATAGCAACGGTGCGGTCTGCTGCACATTTCTTAAAGAACTCCCAGACCACAGACTTCCTGTACATGTGCTTTGAGACAACAGCGCTCTGCACCTGAGCAGCTGTGACTTCTGATGCCTTGGACTGGCTACGGTTGCTCATAGAGGACGTCGTGCCTCGTGTTTGTTGTGCCTCCTCCTCACTTGACTCCTCTGTTCGATCAGGCACCCAGGTGGAGTCAGGGACCTCATCGTCATCACCCCCTATCTCTTCGTCAACTGGAGCCAACTTGGCAGTATGCTGCAGCTGCTGGGGCAACATGAGTGCCAGTTATTTGTGTGTCACTGGCACCCCCTTCATCTAGGTTGATTATACTCCCTTCCTCAACCTCAGAGATTGAATCAGAGCACTGTAGTTGCTGCGCATCCTCAAGCAGCATATCGCTGTCATTGTAGTCAAACAATTCAGCAGACTCCTCCGTGTATGTTGGTGAGGCTACGACAGGAGTAGCTGTGGATATGGAGGCTGCATTAGATGCTTTGGCAGCTGAGGTGGACTGTAAACCACTACAAGCCTGGCTGACAGAGGACTCGGAGGATGAGGATGGCCTGGTTAGCCAATCCACCAAATCCTCTGTATGTTGCTGCAGCCTAAGACGGCCAGCACCAGTTAGAAAGGACAAGCGTGCCCCTGCAGAGGATGCACCACGTCCACGACGACCAGGGGCGCTGCCTTCCGACACAGAAGCTGCTTGCCCTCTTATCTGTGTCTGGGAGTGTCTGCCTGTCCTTTTTGGTCTTTCTGACATGGTGAGTGATATATACAGTATATATAGATTAAAGATATACAGAAGTCTGATTCAACTCTGGTATAAAGATTGGAGATATACAGAAGTCTGATTCAACTCTGGTATATAGATTAAAGATATTCAGAACTCTTATATAAATCGGCGATTTTACTGATATTTTCCTTGCAAGGCTGCCAATGTCCTCTACTCTCTCTCTGATTCACTTCCTTTCCTGCAGGCTGCAACACCCTGATAGCAGGCAACAGCCAGATTCAACTCTCAATAGATAATCAGATGAACTCTGATTAAACTGTGTTATTGTATGGTATCTAGAATTAGATCAAAGATATACAGATTTTCCAGAACAATGCTATAAATCAGTGATACACACTGTCCCTGATAGCCTGGCAGTGCCAACACATTCTAATTCCCAGAAATCTCCTACAACTCACTGAAACACAATGTCCCTGATAGCCTGGAGTACCAACACAGATTGTAATTCCCAGAAATCACCTACAACGTCACTGATACACCCTGACAGAACAATCTCCTCTCCTCTCTGATTCACTCCGGCAAACACACACGCTGGGGCTGCAGGCAGGGAAGCCTTATATAGTGTGCTGCGGGACTTAGCTCTGTGAGCCCATGATTGGGCATAATGTGGCCAATCAGGACTCTGAGCCGTGATTGGCATAGTCTTGCACCTGTCTTGCACCTGACCTGCGGTCAGGTGCAAAGCTGTAGCCAATTACAAGCTTCAGGCCATTGAAAAAGTGCATTGTGGTGCATTGTGGGCGAACACGCGGAAATGTTCGGAGTTCGACGAACAGCCGAATGGGCGATGTTCGAATTGAAATCCGAACCGAACGCTCATCCCTATTTTTAAGATCCCAATGAAGAAAAAAAAAATTCACATGCTCAGTTTAGTAGGACTCCGCCTGTAGCTTTTATATCAATCCGGAAATTGAAACTTTATGTAGCTTTGCCAATTTTATAGCACTTTAGAATTATTGAAGCGGATACCTCAACTTGACAAAACCCCAAATACACAGAATTGCAGTTATTTAATGGTTGTTCCACCTAATTTAGATAATGATGAGGAAGAACAGCTGTTAGAGCAAATCAGGAAAGCTGCACATCTGGGTAGCAGTTTAATTATTGAAGATTTTAATTACTCGGACTTTAATTGGAGTGGTTGTAATTCAGCAAGGGGAATCCGGTTTCTAAACTTGTTAAATGATATCTTCATGACCCAACTGGTAGAAGCACCAACTAGAAAGGATTCCTGCCTGGATCTGGTTATAACAATTGATGTGGATCTTTTCTCAAATATTCAAGTAACGGAGCACTTGGGAAACAGTGACCACAATATGGTGTCCTTTGAAATAAACTCAAAAAGCACATTCATAGGGGCATTGTTAAAACATTTAATTTTTAAAAGGCCAACTTCATTAAAATAAGGGAAGCTCTCAATCTCATTGACTGGTAGAAACTCTTTCATGGGAAAAACACAGGATAACTGGTAGATCTTCAAACTAACACTACAAAGGTACATGTCCCAATATATTCCACTGGGTAATTAATATAAATTAAACAGACTGAAACCAATGTGGCTCAGTAGGAAAATTTCCAAGGAAATGAAAAATAAAAATAAGGCATTTAAAGCTTTTAAACCTGATAAATCTGAGGCATCCTAGATAAAACATGTAAGGCAGCTAATAAATCTTGTAAGAAAAAAAAAAAATTAGATGGGCTAAACTAGAAAATGAAAAAAGCCAAAGAGAGCAAGACCAACCCTAAAATATTCTTTAAGTACATAAAATCTAAAAAGAGTGAAAATATAGATTAATTGAAATCAGAGTCAGGGTTGTTAGTAACTGAAGAATGAGAGAAGGCAGAAGTTTAGAATGATTATTTTTCTTCAGTATTTATTAAAGAGAAACCTATAACATGAGACATGCAAATATTTGATAAAACCTTACTAATAAAATGTGATTGATTCACTCAAGAAAAGGTGTTGCTGCAACCAAACAAAGTGAATGCGAACAAAGCCCCAGGGCCGGATGGCATTCACCCACGAGTACTGAGGGAGCAATGTGTTGAAATATGTAAACCTTTGTTTTTAATCTTTGAAGATTATTTTCTTTCAGGAATCGTACAAGAGGATTGGAGAAAACCCTATGTTCAAGGAATGTTCAAAATGTCTGCCTGGAAATTGTAGACCTGTGAACTTAACATCTGGCTGGGGAAGTATATGAGGAATTACTAAGGGATAATATTCAGGAATTCATTGGGAGGTATAATCTAATTGGCAAAAACCAGCATGGTTTATGACACACAGATCATGTCAGACTAACCTAATTGCATTCTATGAAGAAGTAGAACGGTGTCACAGTGGATGTGATTTTCTTGGATTTTGCCAAAGATTTTGACACAGTTCCGCACAAGAGGTTACTATTTAAATTAATAAAAATTGATCTAGATGTGAATTCTTGTTCTTGAATAGAACATTGGCTAAAAGATAGGATACAGAGAGTGGTCATAAATGGTCAATTTTCAAGATGGACACCAGTGGTAAGTGGTGTCTCTCAGGGGTCTGTTATAGGACCAAGTTTATTCAATTTATTTATAAATGACCTTGAAATAGGCATTGAAAGTCTTGTGTGAGCGTTTGCCAATGACACAAAACTAGGAAAATACAATGTGAGCAGGATGTTACTTCGCTGCAGAGGGATTTGGATAGATTGGGGGACTGGGCACTTAAATGGTAGATGAAATTTAATTTAGATAAATGCAAGGTTATGCACTTTGGAGTGAAGAACACACAAGCAACATATACCCTAAATGGTACTGAGTTAGGGAAATCAAAGCAGGAGAAGGATTTGAGAATAATCATAGACTTCAAACTAAGTAACAATGCCCAATGTCAAACAGCAGTCGCCAAGGCCAGCAAGGTATTGGTATGCATTAAAAGGGGAATTCACTCTTGGGATGTAAACCTAATTTTGCCTCTTTATAACTAAATGGTAAGACCGCACCTTGAATATGCTGTGCAATTTTGGCAACCTGTTTTAACCACTTCAATGCGGAGGACGCGCTCAGCGCATCCTCCGCATTACCGCTGGTATGCGGAGGACGCGCTGAGCGCGTCCTCCCATTGGGGTCAGCGTTCGGCCGGGTTCCGGCCGATCGCTGGCCCCTCCGGTGCGGGCTGACATCCTCGATGTCAGCCGCGCATCCGGAACCGCAGCCGCTGGAATTAGGTGTCATCGCGGCAGCGTGATGACACCTAATTCAGGCGACCCCCGCATGTGCGGAGGAGGCGCCTGAAAGGGAGGGGGGGAGGTCCTTTGGACATCTCTCCCTCCCGATCGGCGGCGTTGCGGGGGTTAACCCAGGCACCATTTGGAAGGGCACAGCCTGCCCTTCCAAATGGTGCCTGGCATTAACCCCTGGGGAGCTGGATCGCGAATCGGCGCTGAAAAGCGCCGGTTCGTGATCCTTTCCCGGAGCTGGCCGACATCTTGGATGTCGGCCAAGCCTCCGGGAACTCCCCCTGAGGACTGGCGTCATCGTGCGTAGCACGATGACGCCAGTCCTGGACTTAACCCCTAACTGCCACCAACGGTGGAGATAGGGAGTTCATTGGAACTCCCTATCTCCCGATCCGTGGCAGCTAGGGGTTAAAGTTTGGTATGGTTGGATCGGCCAGAGCATGGCCGTTCCAACGATACCAAACACTACTGTGAAAAATTTTGTCAAAAAAAAAAAAAAATATGAAAAATAAAAATAAAGAAAAATAAAAAAAAAATTATATAAAAAAAAATAAACACTTTTTTTTTTCTTTTTTTGGTTTGTTAATGCAGCAATATTGTTCCCATTTCAATTATAATGTGAACAATGATGCTGCACTAACGATTTTTGTATGCGGTGCGTTTGTTAAAAATAGTGTAATTTTCCCCAAAAAAAATGTAACGAGACCCCATCTCTAATTTTTTTAACAAGCGCACCCCATACAAAATATAACCGCAATTGCTCGCATGTTAAAATGTGAAAAAAAACACTTTACACATTGTAAATTATTGAAAATACATATTTTATTGCATTTTTTGTTATAATATACAGACATGACATAACGTATACATATAATAATGACATATTATGAATCTACCGAGTCTGACGGAAAGAACGATATATAATATGTCTGTGTCATTTACTAAAATAAGCCTTCAAAACACGTTTAAACATGATAAGCAAAACCGGTAAAAATGACCTCAGCACAGAGGCGGGAAAAGCCTCAGCAGCGAAAGGGTTAAGAAAGGATATTAGGGCACAAGAAAAAGTGCAGAGACGGGCGACTAAATTAATAAGGGGAATGGAAGATTTAAGTTATGAGGAAAGACTAACAAGCTTAAACCTGTTTTAGTTTAGAGAAACGGCACCTTAGAGGTGATCTGATAACTTTATATGAATACAGGGATATTATAAACCATTGTCTGGAAACCTATTCATTAATAAGACTATACACAGGACAGGAGTTCACCCATTTAGTTCTGGATGAAAGGAATAAAAGAATTTGGTCTAAGGCATAGGAAGGGTTATTTTACGCTGAGATCAATAAAGCGCTGCAATTCTCTGCCTTTTGCAGTGGTTAGGCCTGAGACTGTACAGACTTTTCAACAACGACTGGATGAGTTCCTGCAAAATCATAATATTAAGGGCTATAATATTTAATATGTGGGTAAGCTCTTGATCCAAGGAGAAATCTGACGCCATTCTGGGGTCAAAAAGGATTTTTTTTCCCAGTATGTTGCATATTGGCGAGTGCTTCAGACTGGGTTTTTTGCCTTCATTTGGATCAACAGCAGTAGGTAATGTGTGAAAGGCTGAACACGATGGACGTACAATTTTTTTCAGCCTATAGAACTATGTAATGCAATCTTTTTGGTATCAGAAAACTAGGTAGAGATGGCACTCACGTTTTGGACAGGACTAAATCCATGGTGCATGATTTGGAGAAGACAAGTGAAAGATCCAGCATTTATAAAGTTGAGCCAGTGCAATTTATTAAAGGAAAAAAGTGTGGCAAGTTTTAGCCAACCAAATGGCTTGTTCTTTAATCCAAGTTCTTTTATTTTTCTATATTGGCTTAGGATAAAGTCACAACATGAAACTGAGATTGATTCATTGTAATGTTAGTCATTATTCTTATCCTCGTGATATGGAGGTAGTTGAGGAGGGGGATTAATCGGTAATATGCTTTTCTAATCTGAAGAGATGGGTTTTGGGGAGTTTTTCAATGTTTGAAGATTAAGTGAGCATCTGATTGGTTGAGGAAGGCCATTCCACTGGTCTGGCGCTGTGTTTGTATTTGAGACGCGAGTAAGTGGTACGGGGGTAGCAAACAGAGGACCGGTGTAGTTCGTCAGCAAACCACAGTGATCTAGGTTTTGATGTTAAACTTCCATTTCAATCTGGTTTATTAAATATAATCAAATTTTAGATGTAGAATAAATATAAATTAAATACAAATTTTATGTTTTTTGGGAGTGTGCAATGACTTTTTCTTTTAAGCTGCACTTGCGTATTTATCAGGAACAAATCCAAATGTTAGATTGGGTAAATTGGAATAGATTGTAGTAAATTTAAAATTTTTCAGGCTTTATGCCGATTCAAAGGTAGGTTATAACCACGATGGGAATCAGAATGGTATTTTTGTTTTTTAAATAATGTATCCTCTAGGAATTATCTCAATCTGGGGGGCAAAACAGATACAGTGGCTCCACATTCCTCTTATGGGAGTCCAAACTACACCAAAGGGAACGAGCAATATCAACATCTGCTTGAAACTTTGAAAAATCAAATCAGATGTGCCCTTTTGAAATATCCGGTTAAATGTTTACTGGATGTGAAAGTCGTATTTCATTCTTCAAAGACAAGTCTTGGTCACTTGCTCATAAGGAAGTGGGACTGCTACTGGTTTTTCACAAGTATCCAATAAATAAACATGCATTTGCTAAAAGAACACTCACTGCTTTTTTTTAAGATTCTGTAAATACATGATATTTACCAATGATCAAATCAAAGGGCAACGAATAAATTGACAATTACATTTTTAACAAATCTATGCTAACAACGACCGATTTGTCAGTCAAACTGAATGTACGCCGGTTCAGAAGTTGCACAGTATAGGAAAGACTATAGGATCTCTAAATTTTCTGTCGCTGGTTATCGCATCTGAAAATATATATTTTGTTGCACCGCTTAGAATTGTGTATTTTAATCTAGTTGGGTAAAACTAGGTAATTAAAAATACTATTAACTATATTCCTTTCATTGCTGTTCAGCATGCTGCTGCTTACCTTTACCTTTCAAAAGCTCACTGGCAGCATCAATCTATTCATTAGTAAAGTGAGAAAACAGCCCAGTGCTAAATTAAAATGAATTGAAAACCTTAAAAAATGTTGCACAAGGAATTCAAACACTGATTCCTGCCATCGTCAGAGAATCCCATCAGAAATATCTAAAATGTACATTAATTTCTTGGTCTTTTTTTTCCTTCAGATTTTAGATTCCCCCCCACCCCCGTTTTGTTAGTTTACATTACAAAAATGTATTGTGTAGCAATATAGTGTGTGACTGCTCATACGCTATATAGTCAGCAGTCGCCTTTATTTCCAAGTTAACCCAAATTTCATCCAGAACATGGAAAAAAGGGTCACTTTATTTATTTACTTTGTTTATTTATAAAGTATTTTACCAGGAAGGATACATTGAGATTTCTCTTGTTTTCAAGTATGTCCTGGTTTCAAGAACATTGAAATTTTACAGTCGTTACAGAAATACAAAGTAATAAATGCAAGATATTAAAAACAAAACACAAATCTACAGATTAACACAGAAAATAAATATGTAGGAAATAGAGTCACTATGTTACATGTTTACAGGTGCATCCTGTATCGAGGTATGTTAATAGGGAACTCTTAAGTGACGTTAGACTGAGGGAAGATTTGATGGCGTCTGGGAGGTTATTCCATAATTGCGGTGCTCTGTAGGAAAATGAGGATCAAGCCACTTTCTTTTTGTATTGTGGCACTGCAAGTTAAGTGCAGGTCCTGGATGAGGGAACTGCTTCAAATATATTATTTAAAACACTACAGGTGAAACTCGAAAAATTTGAATATTGTACAAAAGTTCATTTATTTCAGTAATGCAACTTAAAAGGTGAAACTAATATATGAGATAGACTCATTAAATCCAAAGCAAGATAGTTCAAGCCGTGATTTGTCATAATTGTGATGATTATGGCTTACAGCTCATGAAAACCCCAAATCCACAATCTCAGAAAATTAGAATATTATATGCAATCAATAAAACAAGGATTGTACATGGAACAATATCGGACCTCTGAAAACCATAAGCATGCATATGTACTTCAATAGCGGCCTTCAGCTCTTCTGCATTGTTCGGTCTCATGTCTCTCATCTTTCTCTTGGCAATGCTCCATAGATTCTCTATGGGGTTCAGGTCAGGCGAGTTTGCTGGCCAATCAAGCACAGTAATCCCACGGTCATTGAACCAGGTTTTGGTGCTTTTGGCAGTGTGGGCAGGTGCCAAGTCCTGCTGGAAAATGAAGTCAGCATCCCTATAAAGCTCCTCTGTGGAAGGAAGCATGAAGTGCTCCAAAATCTCCTGGTAGACGGCTGCGTTGACCCTGGACTTAATGAAGCACAGTGGACCAACACCAGCAGATTAGGCTTCCCAAATCAACAGACTGTGGAAACTTCACACTGGACTTCAAGCATCTTGCAGTGTGTGCCTCTCCATTCTTCCTCCATACTCTGGGTCCTTGGTTTCCAAATGAGATGCAAAAGGTGCACTCATCAGAAAAGAGGACTTTGGACCACTGAGCAACAGACCAGGTCTGTTTTTCTTTAGCCCAGGTAAGACGCTTCTGACGTTGTTTGTTGTTCAGGAGCAGCTTGACAGGAGAATACAACATTTGAAGCCCATGTCCAGGATCCTTCTGTGTGTGGTGGCTCTTGATGCACTTACTCCAGCCTCAGTCCACTCCTTGCGAAAGTCCTCAACACTTTTGAATGTTTTTTTCCTGACAATCCTCTCCAGGCTGCGGTCATCCCTGCTGCTTGTGCACCTTTTTCTTCCACACTTTTCCCTTCCACATAACTTTCTACTAATGTGCTTTGATACAGCACTTTGGGAACATCCAACTTCTTTTGCAATTACCTTTTGAGGCTTTCCCTTCTTATGGAGGGTGTCAATGATGGTTTTCTGCACAACCATCGTCTTTCCCATGATTGTGATTCCTACTGAACCAGACTGAGAGACCATTTAAAGGCTCAGGAACCCTTTGCATGTGTTATGGCTTAATTAGCTGATTAGAGTGGGACACTTTGAGCCTAGAATATTGCACCTTTTCACAATAGTCTAATTTTCTGAGATTGTGGATTTGGGGTTTTCATGAGCTGTAAGTCATAATCATCACAATTATGACAAATCACGGCTTGAACTATCTCATATTAGTTTCACCTTTTAAGTTGCATTACTGAAATAAATGAACTTTTGCACGATATTCTAATTTTTCACGTTTCACCTGTATGTTCCATCCCATATGTGGCATGATTGCCCATAAAGAGGAAGCTGCGTTGTGATCTTATAAGGTTTGTTGAAAATTAGACCTATTGCGAGATAAATTTGGCTGACGACTATTAAGCCTGGCTCGGTCATTACGGCTGTGCCACTAGCAAATATTAAAGCTTTGATTGCAGCATCACATCGAGTGGTATCAGATTCTTAGCTGTTAAGGGCGGTTACTGTACTTTGTATCTCTTAACCCTTTGTTCAAACAACAAAATGTGTTGATAGTGGTGGTGTGTACTCCATGTACTCCAGCCACATGCAAACCTTTGAGATTTCCTAACCACTAGTTTTGATATTACGTCACTTTTTCATTCTTTTTTCTAATTCATTGCAGGACTTAAGTCTCGCTCTACCACCTACCGGGAGTTTACCCCAGGTGTATTGTGCAGGCTAGTTGGTGCCATATCCCTGCACAGCGCTTGAACTTTCAGCAAAGATAAAAAGAAAGCTTTTGTTTCTATTGTGGTTTGATACTTCTATCTATTGTCAGTTCTTTTGCTACGTTGTATACAGTACACCCTTCAACATGATTTCTGTTCTATCCTATCTACCCAGAGCAATGAAGGTCAGTTTCCTACTGTGACAGTTAACTACTATCTCCTTCATTATTTTCAGTGGGGTGCTGTATTGACTATTTTCCTAAGGTTTGTGAGCTTTGTCCTGCATTTACATCCTTAGTGCCTTACTTATCTATTTGTGGATTTTGTTTTCTTGTTGCGCTCATATGATCCATTCCAATACATGTTTTTAGACCTTAAAAGTTCCGTTTTCATTTGTGATCTCCACTTCAGTTTTTCATACAATGACCCCCCTCATTATCTAATCGATCATCATCCTTTCATACAATAACCACTCTCTCTTTAGACCAGTAACATGCAAACCTCAGTCTTTTAGCTTTGTATAGGATTCACAAAGGATGATGTAGAGCTAAAATAACAAGCTAGGTTGATAGCTATTTTGCAAGTGACTGTTGCAAAAATATAGTTCAAAATACCAGTGATTTCAAAAAAGCAAAATCACTGTAAAACGACAAAAAAATAAAAAAATACACTTACCTGAATCCTCTCATGAAAATGAGAGCATGACCTGCTGTCTCCTCTTGCTGTTATGAAATACGTAAAGTCATATAATTCCTTGGTCTCTGCCAGAAGCACATTAGATCGTGTCTACACACTCTCTCGTAGAGGGTTAAGAAAAGCAATGTTACTGCAATTGTTAGTTTGTAGATCACTGCTCAACTCAGACTAGGGTGCTCTATATTCTAGCTTTACCATACTGCCAAATGCTACATTTTGTTATGTGAGAGACCATAGGATAGATTATGCTTATTATAGAATCCTAAATCTGATTTCACCTTCCCTGAACCCTTCAAAGACCACCAAAGCATAATTAGTTCTCAGCTGTCCTTCTGCCAGCACTGTGTCATTCTACATGATCTAACAGATAATCTTACATAATCTCAGGTGACACTCCATGGAAACAGTAGGCTTGCACACTCCTGGAGACCATATCTTTAAATAAGAAGGGGTTTAACATTAATCCTTCTTCACTCCTTACCACCCCTATTGCTCTTAACCTCTTACTGCCGCGGGGCGTAATATGTCATCCCTGTGGCGGGTGGAACTGCATGCCACGGAGCTGCATCGCATGTCCCGCTGGTGCCTATGGGCCGCGACAGGCCTGCGGCACGCATTATTGGCTGAACGCAAGCTGTCCCCCTGCAGCCAACCACACAGGGGGTGTCAGTGGGGCCCACCGCAGCAGCCAGCAAGCCGGGTGTACTAGCCCGACTGGCTTTAACGCCCTCCCATCGAGCACAACCTGAATGTTGGTAAAGGGTTAACTCCAGGGAAGTTTAAAACAAAAAGTCAACATTATATCAGGATTGGGCTCCCTCAGTGCTGGCCAGGCAGGACATACTGATGCTTCCGGTCAAGCAGCAGTTGTCAAGTTAACCATGGGAAGCTGGATGCTTGAGCATTCAGCCGATCCAATGGCTCACATTGGGAATACATTGAGAGCCAATGGCTAGGAAAGATTCCTGCTTCCAGAAGCTGAGAAAAGCGCTTAATGAGCTCATCTTCTGGGTGGAGCTAAATCCTTGAAATTAGACGGCTGCATTAGTCCTTGGAGATCCTCCTGGAACAGCGGTTCTCAACCCTGGTCCTCAAGTACCCATAACATGCCAGGTTTGCCAGATATCTGAAGCACCGCACAGGTGATATGATTTGCTGCTTAATGATTACAGGATTCAGTCTACAATTCTCCAAGGTAAACCTTAAAATCCTGCCTGTTGGGGGAACTTGAGGACCAGAGTTTAGAAACACTGCCCTATAGGGTTTTGAGCAGTGTTTCCCAAACCTGTCCACAGGACCTGATGGCAGGCCATGTTTGCCAGATATCTGAAGCACAGTACCGGTGACATAATTTGCTGCTCAATGATTGCAGGATTTAGGCTGCGGGCACATGAGCATTTTTCAGAGCGGAAGGAGCGTCCATGAGAGTAGACGTTCCTTCCACTCTGATGCTGTGTGCCCACCTCGCTGAGTGCAGTTAGTGCGCTCAGCTCTACAAAGCTCAATCCTCTCATGGAGGATTGCGCTTTGTAGCCCCGTCAGCATCCGTTGTAGCTTTTTGACAGAGCTTTTGAACATCCAGTGGTATTGTGCACAATTTGTTCACGTGCTACCCCATGTGGCCCTCCCATCAATCCATCACGAAGCTGCTACGAATGTATTTCCCCAAGGAAAACCTTAAAATCTGGCCTGTAAGTGGGTCTTGAGGACAGGTTTTTGGTTTAGAGAGTTGAGGTCATGCAGGTCACACTGACCATTCATTTACACTGCGTGGTCACAGTGTCTAGCCTACAACACTAAAGTACACAGAGATCAGATGGTGAACCACAAAACTTGTAAGTTTTAAACATTTTCATGTTGTTTTATTTTTAAGGTACTAGGGGATTTTACAGACGTATCTGTTAACACCAGGTTTCAGAAGTTGGCAATTACTATTCATATACACTATCCTTATCCTTTACACTGTCAATAACGAGCAGCTGGGAATCACTTGTTATTTAGTCTCCCAGTATAATTGCTTGTCTATTACAAGGTATTGGTAGCATAAATGGACAGTAAACTGCTGCACAAGCTGAGCCGTAAAAGACACAGCTCAACTTTGAATTGCAGCTGAGCTGCTAATATTTGCAGTCGGTGCAGTAAGAGTTAACCGCAAACTGGCAAATACTAATGATGTCTTTGGAATCAAGACTATAGTTTTGATCTGTGAAGAGGAAGTGGGGTAGACCCTATTGCATTAGGTAAAGTCAATGACTAAACTAAATCCTTTTGCACTAATCAAATATTGACTGCATGGACAAGGCACTGAAACCACAAAAAACATCTGAGAAGTACTTAACTCACCGAGTTTAGTGGGTGAAAAAATGGACAATAAAAGCACCTGGCTTTTTAGGTTTAGACACCTAGCAATTGCTAGTTAAAAGCCCCCTTTTACTGCTAAAATTGTCATCTAAATCAACCTACACTATATTGCCAAACGTATTCGCTCACCTGCCTTGACTCGCATATGAACTTAAATGACATCCCATTCCTAATCCTTAGGGTTCAATATGACGTTGGTCCACCCTTTGCCGCTATAACAGCTTCAACTCTTCTGGGAAGGCTGTCCACAAGGTTTAGGAGTGTGTTTATGGGAATTTTTGACCATTCTAACAGAAGCGCATTTGTGAGGTCACACACTGATGTTGGACGTGAAGGCCTGGCTCTCAGTCTCCACTCTAATTCATCACAAAGATGTCCTATAGGGTTGAGGTCAGGACTCTGTGCAGGCCAGTCAAGTTCATCCACACCAGACTCTGTCATCCATGTTTTTATGGACCTTGCTTTGTGCACTGGTGCACAGTCATGTTAGAAGAGGAAGGGGCCAGCTCCAAACTGTTCCCACAAAGTTGGGAGCATGGAATTGTCCAAAATGTCTTGGTATGCTTAAGCATTCAGAGTTCCTTTCACTGGAACTAAGGGGCCAAGCCCAGCTCCTGAAAAACAACCCCACACCATAATCCCCCCTCCACCAAACTTTACACTTGGCACAATGCAGTCAGACCAGTACCGTTTTCCTGGCAACCGCCAAACCCAGACTCGTCCATCTGATTGCCGGATGGAGAGGCACGATTTGTCACTCCAGAGAACGCTAGAGTCCAGTGGCGGCGTGCTTTATTATTATTCTTTATTTATAAAGCGCCAGCATATTCCGCAGCGTGCTTCCACAGGTGCGTTACACCACTGCATCCGACGCTTTGCATTGCACTTGATGTATGGCTTGGATGCAGCTGCTCGGCCATGGAAACCCATTCCATGAAGCTCTCTGCACACTGTTCTTGAGCTAATCTGAAGGCCACATGAAGTTTGGAGGTCTGTAGCGATTGACTCTGCAGAAAGTTGGCAACCTCTTCGCACTATGCGCCTCAGCATCCGCTGACCCCGCTCCGTCAGTTTACATGGCCTACCACTTCGTGGCTGAGTTGCTGTCGTTCCCAAACACTTCCACGTTCTTATAATACAGCTGACAGTTGACTGTAGTATATTTAGGAGCGAGGAAATTTCACGGCTGGATTTGTTGCACAGCTGGCATCCTATCACAGTTCCACGCTGGAATTCACGGAGCTCCTGAGAGCGACCCATTCTTTCACAACTGTTTGTAAAAACAGTCTGCATGCCTAGGTGCTTGATTTTATATACCTGTGGCCATGGAAGTGATTGGAACACCTGATTCTGATTTATTTGGATGGGTGAGCGAATACTTTTGGCAATATAGTGTATGAATATCTGAAAACACAGAATTCAGTGCCCAAGATTTAATAAAGATCTGTGATTGTGTGTCTTACTCATGAGGTAGTCTTGGAAAGGATCTATTTGACTCAAAACAAGCGGTCACTCGTGTCCTCTGTGAAAGTGAGCGTCGAATAAGGACACTTCACATGATCCTTATTCGGAACCATTGAGAAGGAACCATTGAGATTTCTCTCGTTTTTCAACTATGTCCTGGGTCTTGTAAGGACTTGGTAAAACTGTATACCTTATTACACAGTGGTGTCGATCTGCCCCTTGTTGGTGAGTGGTGTTTCGGTGTTTTTTTTTGCACAAGAAGTGGGTCTTTTCGGCTCCCAGGGATTCAAATAAAAGAGAAATTGGGTTGTAACTGACCCACCCCTTCTCTGCATGATAACATTCAGTGGTAAAGAACATCCGATTTAGGCTAGGGTCAGAGTGGGGCAGTCGGAACGCGCGTGCAGGCGCACTAAATCACGGCGGCAGTAGCAGCACATAACGGCCAATGACGGCCAATATATGCAGTACGTGCGTACGAAAGTGCGCCGACACCACGCAACCAGCAAATGAACGCATTTTTATCAGAACGTGAAACCGCTGCTACTGACGTACAAAGTGCGCTGCGGCCGCATAGCAGCGTGTGTGCGTGATTAGGAGACGTCAGACGCTGCTAGTGTGCGGCCAACATAACGTTCAAACAGCCGGATTTCCCTAGACTTCTTTTCACCCCATCGTCATGAAATACGTCCAGAATTGCGCATCGTCTGACCACTTAAGCGTATTCCGTGAAAAAATGCGTGCGCACGCATCGACGTACATTTTGACGGTGGCTGCAGAAAATGCGCTCATCTGTCCCTAGCCTTAGGTGGCGCAGTGCATACTAACGTAATGCATCATCTCCGTCCACTGAGCTTGCAGAGTGAAAAATGGAATTGTGAACTGTGGATCCATGGCACTTCATTGTCATTTAGAATAATATACTGTTATTTTTAAAAAAAATATTTTTACTTTTTACTTGGCCATGTTTTGTTTGATTGGACAGGCCAGACAATAACCTTTTTAATGATACTTAGCTTTTTTAAGCCAAGAACCCTAGGTTAGGGTTCAGCAGCCTTGACCCTCCAGATGTTTTTGAACTACATTTCCGATGATGCTCAGCTACTCATTAGGTTAGCAGAGCCTTTTTGGAAATGTAGTACCAAAACATGTGGACGGTCAAGCTTGCAGACCCTATCCTACACAAAACCTTACTGTTTCATCAGGAAACCAAAACAATTATGAAATGTAGTGACCATATGTTTTAATTAATGAAATCGGTATATTTAATAGAACATGAACAATGATGTCTGAATAATAACTTAATTTGATGTGGAACATTAAATTAATAACCACAGATAAACCAATTAAATTGTTTTTTGTTTTGTGTTTTGTTTAGTTTTGCTGTGGTACATGCTAAGTTTTAAGGAATAAAACCCCAAATTATGTTAATTAACAAATAGAAGTACAGGCAGGATTTCGAAGAGGCAGAGGAACTAGAGATCAAATTGCCAACATACGATGGATCATGGAGAAAGCAAGGGAGTTCCAGAAAAACATCTACTTCTGCTTCATTGACTATGCTAAAGCCTTTGACTGTGTGGATCACAACAAACTGTGGAAAATTCTTAAAGAGATGGGAATACCAGACCATCTTATTTGTCTCTTGAGAAACCTATATGCGGGTCAAGAAACAACAGTGAAAACGGACAAGGAACCACTGATTGGCAAGGCTGAATACTGTCGCCCTGCCTATTTAACTTGTATGCAGAGCACATCATGAGAAAGGTGGGGCTAGATGAATCAAAATTGTGAATTAAGATTGCTGGGAGAAATATCAACAACCTTAGATATGCAGATGATACCACTGTAATGGCAGAAAGTGAGAAAGAACTAAAGAACCTCTTGATGCGGGTGAAGGAGAGTGCAAAAGTTGGCTTGAAACTCAACATTAAGAAAACCAAGATCATGGCATCTGGCCTTCTCAATTCCTGGCAAATAGATAGGGAATAAATGGAGGTAGTGACAGATTTTATTTTCCTGGGCTCCAAAATCACCACAGATGGGGACTGCAGCCAAGAAATTAAAGACGCTTGCTCTTGGGGAGGTAAGCTATGGAAAATCTAGACAGCATACTAAAAAGCAGAGACCTCACCCTGCCAACAAAAGTGCGTGTAATCAAGGCTATGGTTTTCCCAGTTGCAATGTATGGCTGTGAAAGTCAGACTATAAGTAAGGCTGAGTGCCAAAGAATTGAGCCCTTTGAACTATGGTGCTGGAGAAGACTCTTGCGATTCCCTTGGACTGCAAGGCGATCAAACCGGTCAGTGCTAGAGGAGATTAACCCTGACTGCTCTTTAGAAGGCCAGATCCTGAAGATGAAACTCATATATTTTGGTCACCTAATGAGAAGGAAGGACTCACTGGAGTAGAGCCTAATACTGGGAAAGATTGAGGGCAAAAGAAGAAGGGGACGACAGAGAATGAGGTGGAGTCACTGGAGCAGTAGGCTTGAGCTTAAATGGACTCCTGAAGATGGTAGAGGACAGGAAGGCCATGAGGTCACGATGGGTCAGACATGACTTCGCAACTAACAACAACAAACAAATGGAATAGACGATAGAAATATAATTTTTTTCTCATTGAGGCTAATATATGTTTACAAAACCCATAAGTCTGACATAGAATAGTCAAGATCACAGGTGAGAGCAATTTTATTAAAGATTTGCATTGCATTTATAATGTTAATAGTTGTTATAAACTAAGTAGCAATGGTCTACATATTAAGTGCACCTAAAATAAATAAAATATTGCAGAAATCATCAAGGTACTTTCTTGGATTTAGGCTCCTATTTACTAGGTAGTTTGTGGATTAATAGAAAATGTTACAGTTTGTTGACAGCAGTAATACATTTTAGAGCATTTAGTGCAAAGCTAATCCTTATGTTCCCTGTCGCATTGCTACTATTTTTTTTATTATTTTTTTTAGAACAACAAAAATACGAAAATTTAAGCCGAAACTACAAACTTTATGTTGTTTGAACACCCTATTGAGAAATAGATCAGGTTATTGGACTTTCTTGCCAGTAATGATGCTTTTAACAACCCCCTACATTATCATTAACAGGTTTCATATCCACGATCGTCCTTGTTTCTGGGTATTTGAGAAAAATAAAATCTTTATTTTAAATGTTAATTGTTTACCTGCAGACTCCAGAATTGCTAGGCATGGCGTCCACATGTTTCAGTGTCTGAACTCTGCAAACTTCAAAGTGGTCGCTAAACAATTCCAGATGCAAAAAAAAATATGGCAATTTAAATTAATTATATAGCAAATTTTATCCACAACAATTTTTTTTAACTTTTTTTTTCCTTTTGGGACATATTTTGATTATTTATGTCGCTGTCAATCAATATTACTTAAGAGAAATAGAGAAAAAAGGTATTAAAATAATGGTTAGGAGCGTTAATACATTTTTCTAAATATGCTACTTCAAAAAATATCACTTTTTTTAAGCCACTTAATATAAAAAGATGTAGTGCACATATTAACTAGAGATCATCCAATAATCTGAATAAAACAATTGATTATAACAAGCTGTGAAGGAGGGTAGAAATCTATTTCTTTTATGTTCTCAAGATTCTATATTCTATTTAGACCATCACTATACTCGTTTGGTTTTAGCTTGTTGTTAAAATGTAATTTAGAGGAAAGTTTAACTGTTCTTTAAAAGGAAACATAAGATAATGTAAGTAGATAATGGCAGCAGGATATAAGCGTTGTGGCATAGCAGGTAAGCTTAATTATTCTGTGACCAGATCCGATAACAGCCAGCACGTCCCAACTTGAGTGAGACGTCGTGTATGTTTATGTTTGCAAGCACTTAATGTTGTGGCCCATGTCATACTTCTACCAGGACCAAGCGTTAAATAGACAATTACTTCCATATACACAAATTATGCATCGCACTTTGAAAGCGGAAATTGATACTAAAATAGAAACTAAATTGATGCTGGATTTGTTAGTTATTGCGTAATGCTGAATTAACGGTGAGAAAAACAACCGGGTGGTGCACGTCTTCCTAGAGCCTAAACTATTTCTGTGAAATGCATTTACTGGCATCTCTTCTACCAAGTTTGTCCAAGCCAAGTTAATAAGATAATCAATATGCGCATTACATTTCAATGAGTTTCATTAACATACCTTTTCTAGTTGTATTTTTCTTCCATAAAATTATTTATTTATTTATAAAGGATTTTACCAGGAAGGATACATTGAGATTTCTCTTGTTTTCAAGTATGTCCTGGGTTCAAGGACATTGTTACAGAAATACAAAGTAGTAAAATGCAAAATACTACAGATAGTAGTAAAAATAAATCTACAGATTAACAGAAAATAAATATGTAGGAAATATAGTCACTATGTTACATGTTTACAGGTGCATTCCTTATTGAGGTATGTTAATATGGAGCTCTTAAGGGACTTTAGACTGGGGAAAGATTTGATGGCGTCTGCGAGGTTATTCCATAGCGGTGGTGCTCTGTAGGAAAATGAGGATCGAGCCACTTTCTTTTTGTATTGCGGTATTGCAAGTAAGGTGCCGGTCCTGGATCGGAGGTTATAGGATGAGGGAACTGCTGAGGGAAGCAGCCTATTCAGGTAGGGTCAGGTAGAGCTTCCCAGAAAAGCTCTTAAACACCAGGTTGGAAAGGTGAAGACAGAGTGCGTCTGGATTCCAGTGACGGACAGTTTAGCTCTTTTAGCATGTCACAATGGTGGGTCATGTAGTTACATTGTAGTACAAAGCGGCAGAATAAGTTATACAATGTAGTAAGTTTCTGAAGGTGTGTTTGCGGAGCGGCTGCATACACTACATCTCCGTATTCAATGGCTGGCATAAGCATTTGTTGTACAATCTGCTTTCTTACCGCGGGACTCGGGCAGGATTTGTTTCTGTACAGGGCACCTAGTTTGGGATAAAGTTTAGATGAGAGTTTTTCGATGTGGGGGCCAAAGGATTAGATTTGGGTCTAACCACATACCTAGATAGTTGAGAGAAGTGACTGTGGTCAGCGTGCCATTTGATTTTGTCCTGACACATACATGGGGTGTTTGCAATTTATGTAGTTTAGGTGCTGTTCCAAAGAGCAGTGTAACAGTTTTGTCAGCATTTAGAAAAAGTTTGTTATCTTTGATCCACTTTTCTAATTATATCTGTATAATTGAGTGGCTTCCCTAGTTCTTTTTTGGTCTATATTATCCACATTCTGATATTTATTTGGAAGTTACATATGAAAAGACACATTAGAAAATATTAACACAATGTAGGCAATTTTAATTTTCATTAAAATAAATTTGCACTCCACATACGATGATTAGGAATAGAAATCATGTCCTTGGTTTCATCTGTTTGTAAAACTAAGTAAATTATACTGCACTTTAGGAGATAATTGTGACAATGCAGTGACTTGGGAATTTTATATAATGTTAATAAAAAATTCTAATATTCATTTAATTAAAAGTGGACCAAAGTTTATTTTTTTTTGCTGTTTAGCATGAACGCCTTTTGAACACTATCAATAGTTATCAATTTTATGGTCTCTTAAAATATTTTCATTAGCCCATTCAATACTAACAGGGTTATTCAGACAGTGGTGAAAAGCAGGAGAACGACTGGAGAATGGAAAATTCTAGGTCAAAATAGCCAGTTTGGAAAGAGAGATGAATGGGAGAATTTTTCTGGTTTGGCTATTTTGACCTAGAATTTTCAGTTCTCCGCCATTCTCCCGAGTGTCACCTTTCTCTAAATAACCCTGTTAGTATGAGAATCCCATTCTCCTGGTAAATATAGAGTAATTGTTACTATGCCATTCCCAGTTTACTCAAACCCTTCTAACACCCTCAACCCCTTCACTACCAAGTGATTTTTTAATCTGTGGTTTTTAAAAAAATAATTTTAAATTAATTTTAAAATAAGAAATATTTGAGTTTGTACCTATTTTATGTCTTACTGTAAATAACCTATTTTGGCCAGTAGATGGCTCCATCTACTGCCAAATTGAGTTAGAAGCAAATAGACCAGCCACTAGAACCTCTATTTCTCCTGTATTGGCTGCTGAAAGCCCCATATTTCAGAGTTTTAAGCAGCTGATTTTACAATATTCGCTCATTGGTCATTATGCCCACAGGGCCATAACTTTGGGGGCACCTTCTGCAGCCCAAAAGCTAAAGAAATTAGTTGGCAGCAAACTAATTTCTTTTGCTTTTGGGCTGCAGATCAGCAGATCGAGATATCTCGATATTGGGGCACCAGATGGTCCCTTTGAAGTTCCAGATATCTTGATATCGGTAGTGAAGGAGTTAAATGTAGGACATTCTGATATTGTTCTAAAATTGTGTCTGAATAGAAAGGTGTTTTGTTTTGTGAACAAAAACAGATCTATGAGAACACAGAGAGCTTTCCTGTCATGTTCTGTGCCATGTTATTCTGGAGCGATGCACAGATACAGGACCCCACAATCCGATATAGTCCAGGTGCTTTATTTTCACAGACGCAGGATTCACAACACAAGGGAATACTAACATCCCAAGAGCAGGTAGGATGTAGTTTTACTTGGAGGCAGATGGGCAAGACTTGAAAAGGAGGGTCAAAGCAGGAATCAGAAGGGTACAGCCGTCAGAGTTCAATGCAGATGAGGGTTTAGGGCAACTTCCTTAACCTCCCTGGCGTTACGATTCTGACATCTTTTAGATGTCAGAATCGTTCCATTTTTTTTTATTGGCCCCCTAGCGGTATTCCCGAGTGTGGCTCGGGGTTAAATTCCTGTGCTGGAAGCGGTAGCCCAAGCAACACTTGGGATGCCGCTGGATACATCGCCTGTCCCTGCGCTCCCTCGTTGTCCCCGCAGTATCCACCGGCAATCGTGACCCTCATACTTCCTGGTTCCCTTGTCGCGAGAAGGGAATCAGGAAGTATGAGGTCGCGATCGCCGGAGGAGACTGCGGTGGTCAGCGAGGGAGCGCTGGGACAGGTAATGTATACAGCACGAGTGTGGCTCAGGGTTACCGCTTCCAGCACTGAAAGTTAACTCCGAGCCACACTCGGGAAAACTGTCAGGGGGGTTAAATAGGTGAACAAACAAAATATGACTAAAACTAAATGGCATTTTAGTCAAAAGACTTTGACTGAAACTACATTTTTCTATCTACCCATCCAATGCATTCTGGTACACTAATGTATGATTGTAAAAACATAAGAAGACCAATTTTCATTTTATTGCCTTTCTAAAAGAGCCCCATAGAGCTGAGGAATAATTAAGGGGTTCGGAGGGGAGATGAAAGGGATGACTCTCCTACATACCTTTAATAAAAAAAGCCAAAAGTTATTATGTCTGAGATTAATGCTGAAATTTTTGAATAAGTTTGTGATTCATGCTTCATAACAACTTCATGAATAATCATACAATATAAACTTTGTATACTAACCTCCGGACGCTTTTATTGTCAATCTCTAATCGTGACTCTCAGGATCTATGCTTAATTTTTCTGAAATGATTCATGTTTTCTTTCACGGTCTATTCTACCAAAATAATAATAAAAAAAAATCAAAGCGATACTGAGATTGATATGGATAAAAAAGGACCTACTCAAAGATTTTAAATACCTCCAAATGCTTGAAATGTGTAATCAAAATAGGTAACATAAGGATTCTCTACAGATGGTACCTTATCCCAATAAGGCTTTCACGACGGTGTCAAGGTCAGGGCTCTTTTTATGCACAGAAAGAATATCTGGCTGCCATCTGCCTGGGATAAGTTTGAGTGAGCATTTCAGAATATTGTTGAATTAATCAATCAAAAGCTAACCTTTGTGTTTTGCATTTCTAAGCTGACATAGTAGGGGTGCTTTATGAGACCCAGTGTTATGACTAACTGTCTTTGACCCCCCCTGCTTTCCATAGCTCCACATTTTTATTCTACACAATAGGGTAGCATTAAGATAACAAACTCCATAATTCCTTTTTAACTTCTCAGTATGTGACTGTTAAGGAAGATAAGCCTTGTGTTTGATATTTCCTAAGGGGTTGCAGTTTTGTTTCATAAGAACATATGTGTATATCATATCAGTTTATATGACTCTGTGATCACTTGATCTAGATTTATTTTTATCGGAAGTGCTAATGCTGAGGCAGCTGGAGAATAATTAGGGATATCTAGGTTGCTCATTATTCTCTCCTGAAGTCAGTATTGAAAAATCCGCTGCTGAAAGCTGGTGTTAACCGATTTTGCTTTAACATTACTCACCTGTGGTCCTTTGGTAAAGTGGAGGGTGTGGTAGAACAAAGAGTTCTACGATGTCCTTCCACCAACGCAATAGCACAAAATCTCATACACGCAAACTCGGTCGGTTTTCAAACAACTCTCCATAGAGTACTATGGGCCCCAGAAGTGGATACCAACAGTGGCGAATTGACTGCTGATGGTAACTTTTCGCAGCTCCCATGCAGTATGACCTGAGCTATTTATAAAGCTGGTAATACGAAGCCACTAAGGCTTAATGACCATCTTTTGGCAGTTGCTCCTTATCAACAGCTTCACAAGTCGTTTTCTTTACATAAATCATTTTTTTTTAAAAAATAGCTAGGCTATATTAATATTCTTCCACTAACAAAGCTATATTAGCTCCTTCACTAACACATCATGTATACACATGAAAATAAACTTCAACCCCCCCACATCTCTCACTCATTTAGACCTCACTCCCAACACCCTGTTTTACTGGAAAGACGCTACAAGATGCAGCCTTGCACTCACTGTGTTTAAAGGGTCAACAACTATTACTGGACAGAACCAAAAGAGAGCTCTAGTGCAGTGTTTCTCAAGTAGTGGGTCCCGACCCAAAAGTGGGTCGCGACCAGGGGCGGACTGGGTCAAGGGGCAAGTGCCCCCAGAAAGAGGGGTGTGGGAAAAGGAGATTGAAGGGAGGAGAGAAAAGGAGCATGGAAGAGGAGAGAGTGTGTGGAGAGAAAGGTGCAAGCTGGGATCTCTGATCCCAGCTTGCGCCAGCTGCCTCATCCTGATAGGAACAGACTGGACTTTGAACATTTACTTATTTATAAAGTATTTTACCAGGACGGATACATTAAGATTTCTCTCGTTTTCAAGTATGTCGACCTTGGCAAAGACCTCATATTGTGCCCTAAGAGTTGCTTTGTCTACCATCACCCCAGACTTTGAGACACTCAAAGCATCCCAGGTTTTCCCATAAGTTCTAATTAGTTTCATATGTTTCAAGTAAAGTTTATTTTATTGGGTTTTTGCCTCAACACCACTTTAGTTTTCACTAGTGCTGTGATTACTGCACTGTCCATTGTGAAAAGAATCTGTTTTTTTAGAAAATTGTTTAAAAAGTGCATGCATTGTAGAATATTGCACACGTTGTTTTGTGGAATAAATTCTAATGTTTCATAAATTCAATTATTTTTTGGTCGCGACTCAGTGACGAAGGACAATTTTGGGCCTTAAGGGTCCACAGGTTGAGAACCACTGCCCTAGTGCCACTCACTATACAGACGAAAGTACACAAGTCTGAATGATGTGAATACACAATACTGGTGTAGGAGAATACTGTATATACTCAGCTTTTGTTCTGCTACTGAAGTCCGCTCCCAGGAGATGGTCCACCGCTCCAGATGGAATCAGATATATAAAACACACGAGGGCTTCAGTAGTCTTCCAGATATGGAACCCTCCGCTGCGAGGAAACCATTCACAATAAGAACATATAGGGGACTCCATGAAAAATAAAAGTAGGAATGACCATAAGATCTAAGTAAGAAAGATATTTTATTAATAAAATATAAAATTAATAAGGGCATTTATTCATTTTATATTTTATTAATAAAAGATCTTTTTTTATTTAGCTCTTATGGTCATTCCTACTTTTATTTTTCATTATGTCCCCCTATATGTTCTTATTGTGAATGGGTTCTCGCAGCTGAGGGTTCCATATCAGGAAGACTACTGAAGCCCTCATGTGTTTTAGAAGTCTGATGCACAGTTTGTTTCAATTGTAAATTTGAACAGATAGTAAACAAAAATTACTTATTTTGGAACCGTGCGCTTTGTTCTTTATTTGAGGTGATTAATGTCTATCGTCACATTGTGGGTCACTAGTATAACCTTGACGAGTTTTAGTTATAGATTTTTCGCAACGTAAAAAAAAAAAATCAATTTATGACCAGGCAAGGTTTCAATCCAAGTATAAATAGCTTCTCCTTGGCCTATATTCTGTAATTTATCATCTTCGAGCATCAAAAAGCAAAAATCTGCAGGTCACATCAAACGGGTAAAAATAGATTAAGAGCCCGTTGTCTATTAGTGAGACTTTCCCGATTCTTCCAATGACCATTACATAATAATTAAAGCACTCACACCAGGTGACAAAAATGGAGTGCGAAGAAAATACTCATCTTAGGTATAAACCAGTTGGAGAGGGCATAGACACTTACGAGCCCAGACCATTATCAAAAATCCTTTCGGCCTAGACACGGGATTCTATGGCTGCGGGCAATGCATTGCCTGTAGAAAAACAGGCAGTCGGAAAAGATTGGTTCGAATCATCGATACTCCATACAATCAACCTAACGTCACAATTCGCCAAATCATTACCTGCCATAGTAAAAATGTCATCTATTTACTTAAATGCCCTTGCGGGAAGCGATATGTGGGCCAGACTTCAAGGGTCGTATATATCAGGGTTAATGAACATCTTTGTAACATCACTCGAGGTTATGATAAACATAGCGTGTCGACACATTTTAAAGATACTCATTCTTGTAACCCTAAGGCTGGGTTCACACCTAAGCGTTTTTAATACGCGCGTTTTTCACCGGCGTTTTCCTTGCGTTTCACGAGCGTTTTGCAAAAATGAAACGCGCGTTGTACGCGCGTTTTGTGATTGACTACGGAGGTGTCCAATAGGAAATTTACTGTCTTAATTACGGAGGCGACCAATGAAAAAGACCTCCCTGTGCACGAACCAAAGATGCAAAATGGAGATCTGCCCAAGACGCACCATTGCAACAATCGCAGCTTTATATCTGCGCTTGAGGAGAAGGAGGCAGGCGATGGCCAGGCGACGCTACTGGGTGCATCCGACCATTGCAGACCGACAACGAGGTCAGGTCTGGGCGTTGTTTGCAACTCTGCGTGCACACGAGGAGAAGTTTATGCAATACACACGGTAAAGAGGTTAGTACATGTACCCTGCTTTATTGTTGTTGTGTCCCATATGATTGATTTGCTATTAATTCCCCCTTTGTTTTTTTATTTTATTTTACAATAGTTTTGATGAGCTGCTGGACTTGATGTCTCCCACCTTGCAACGGCAGGACACCTTCATGCGTGAGTACGTAAGTCAACTAACATCACTACACACATAATACAGTGCGATGTGCTGTCGGGGTTATTCAAAGTGAATCAAGCCGTCACTGCATGTTTGGTTACTTTTCATCCAATACGGAGCAGATCGGCGATCCCTTCACCTACCCTGCGGTGGTTTCAGCAAGTGCCACAGGGCCGATGTAGTGTTGGTGAAAAGTCGCTGCAAACCTGCTGAACACTCACCCCATAACCTGGCAATTGCTTGCCCAAACCCTGCAAAAACATCTGGGGTAACCCCGCCGAACACACCGGAGAAACCCGAGCACGAGTCGATCAGAACGCAGAGCAGCCGCCGGTCAATAAAATAAATAGACTTTTACTGTTGCTTTAAACAAAGAAGGGTTTATTCTACAAATATGTAGAAAAAAAAGGTAAATATGATTCTAAATTATCCAAATTAAACCACGTAATGGCAGGGCAGTTCGCCACATATTGCCTAAACAAACAAAATAAAACAGCCAACGGGCAAAGGCATTTTCCCTCCTCAGCAAGGTAAAGAAAATGAAAAAGGTGCCTAGGGATACAGAGCTTATAAATTCTGATAGTGATGCTCATCACCCTGCATCTCTCCCTCCTTCCAGAGCTGGGTGGGGGATATCTGAAAGGGGACTGTGTGTGTGAGTACCATGTTTCAGGGGGTGGTGCATGGGTGTTTGTGGGTAGTAGGTGGCAGGTGGAGGAGTGTGTGTGTGCAGGTGTGTGGTATGTAGAGGTGTTTGTGTTCTAGCTTGTGTATGTTGTTGGGAGGAGCGTTCTTCAGGTGGAAGGAAGGAGTCGAGGGCACGGGTGATGGCATCACGTGCCTCTGTCTGTTGACTCCTAGGCACCCTTTTCATTTTGTCCTCCAAGCTGAGGAGGAAATGGGCCTCACATGACATCTTCTGGACATTCTGCACCAGGTCCTCCATGACGCAGATCACTCGGTCGTCCTCACGTTGGGTCCTCTGACGACGACCCCTCAAAATCGTACGTCTCCGTACAGGAGGTGTCATGGCTGGTGTGGCAGACCTTGGCACAGAAGTTGTTGGTGCCTCTGTCTCTGTGTCTGTGTCTGTGACGGTGACGATTGGGTTTCCGACGTTTGGAACGAGGTGCATGGCTGTGGTTCTTGGCTGGCCGTGTCCTCCTCCTCATGGTCGTCCTCCTGCCTCTCCCAGCTGCTGTCAGTGCTGTCAATAGCAAATAATACATTAGTGGGTGCATTATATTATTATTTACATGTTCTGTAAAACAATATCCACGACCCTCATAAACATTGTTATTGGTTTGACTTACCTACGCATTTCCACGCATGGTATGAGAATTCCAGCTCGTCCGCATGTATATAACGCGATGGCGCACTGGCAGCCGCTCCACTCCGGTAGTCCTTCTCCTTACGCCGGTGGCGGATGAAAGCATCTTTGATGCTCCTCCACTTTGCCTTCATGTTATTGACTGTTGAAACAAAATGTAAGCATGAACTAATTGTTTTTTTCCTACATTTCATAGGTATTTAGCAACCGGACAGTCGTTGGTCAGTCTGCACTATGCCTTCATGATCGGACAATCAACAGCTAGCAACAGCATTCGGGAAACATGCTGTGCCCTATGGGATATCCTTCATGATGTCGTTATGAAGAAACCCAACAAAGAGGAGTGGATGGCGATTGCAGACGTTTTTGCCAAGACATGCAATTTTCAATTTAAATTATAAAAAATATTTTTCTTTTGTCCAGTTTGCGGTATCCGATGCAAATTACTGCTTCACGTACATAGACATCGGATCGTACGGGAGCAGCTCGGACGCAGCAGTATTTGCCCATTGTATGCAAAAAAACCCTGTTGCTTCGTTCAAAAAGTTTATTTTTCAATTAATAAAATTTGTTTGTATATAACGGATTTCAGACCTTTTTGTATTTTTTTAAAAAAAAAAATACACGCTGTGTGCTTCGCCGGTTTTTATAGCCATGGCCACAGCAGCTGTCATGGGTATTCATTGCCCCTAGGTCACACATGGGTATTTATTGCCCCAAGGTCCCACATGGGTATTTATTGCCCCTAGGTCACACATGGGAATTTATTGCCCCAAGGTCCCACATGGGTATTTATTGCCCCTAGGTGTCATGGCCACCTGGGCGCTGTCACGGCCTGGACCCCCTGATCCTCTGACACCTCCTTTTTGTTGCCCTTTTTTCCGTGTCCTGCATTCTGTATGCAGTTCCAGACTTTGTTTTGTTTTTTTGTGTTTTTTTTCCTTTTTCCTATGCACGGTTCTGGACTCTGATTTGTTTTTATTCTGAACCTGATCCATCACCTGCACCTCATACAGCCTGATCTGACCTGCTCATAAGGAAGCTACGCCCCTGGTCCCACGCTCCGATTGAAGTCTCCAGCCTTGCCTTGAGCAGACCTGAATTCCTGATCTCCTGAGACCTTTTTGCCTGGATCCCCTCTGAACATTTGTCATTCCTGATCATTCCTCTGCTTTGCTCATCATTCATACGGTATCCTCTTTGTCCCCCCCTGTACCCCTCTGTTTTTCTGCTGGACCTACTCGTGTACCAGACCTTGCTAGACTTTGACTATTCTATTCTGTATTCCTCTGTACTTTCGCTTGGAGATCGTGTGCCAGACCCTTGCTAGACTTAGACCATTCTATTTTCTGGATCCATTTGTACCTTCGCTTTGTTACTGTGTTATCAGTGTTCCCCTCCTGTTATTTATTTGTTATACCACCTTTTGGTACTGCCTATCTTGGTATTTATTTCTGTTCTTAATAAACCCCTTTTGCCCTGTAACCTGTCTGCTGCAATATTCACTGCACATTGGGCTCACACCCACACTCCTGCGCACCCATGCCAGACCTCACCCATGACACTAGGTCACACATGGGTATTTATTGCCCCTAGGTCACACATGGGTATTCTTGTTTTATGTACCTCTGGTATCACGTTCCCGGTTGCTGCAGGTCTTCCAATCCCCCCACAACTTCTCCCCGATCTCCTGCCATACTCGCAGCCTCGCTGTGCGGTTTTTATAATCGCTGGTCATAGATGCATGGTTTCCCATGCACCAGATGGATGAACAACTCCGCATCGCCCAGACCAACGCCAGCTCCAGCTCCAGCATCCATCTCAAACTTCACTCAGTGGCGTTTGAATTTCCCGGGGGTGTGGTGTCTTCCTGCCATGTGCCTGGCATGTGCAGAACGCGCACGCGCAGTATGCAAAAACGGACGTTTTTGAATTGGAAAACGCGTTCACGTCAATCTCTATGGCCGCGAACGCGCTGATATCTGAACCAAAGAAGCTCCCGAACTTCTTTGTGCGTCGGCCGTTTATCAGCGCGTTCATGCGCGCTGAGAAACGGACAGGTGTGATATGCCCACATAGGGAATAATGGTATTTCACTGTTTGAGCGTTTTACAGCGCGTAGGAACGCGCTGTAAAACGCTTAGGTGTGAACCCAGCCTTAAGGTTTGGAGTTCCAGGGATTAGAAGTAATCACACGTGACTTGAGGGGTGATGATATGCACTCTAAAATCATCAAGTCTGAGATGCGCTGGATTTATACTTTAGACACTCTTCTCCCTATGGGTCTCAATGTGGACTTTGAAGTCTGCCATTTTTTATAGTTTTTCTCTCTTTCTTCTGGCATTCTACACCTTCTTTTAGTTATATGTTAAGTCTACCTATCTTTATGAGTCAAAGGTCTTACATGCTTATAATCGCATTAATACCTCATAGAGGTTTATATATTTTTTCTGATTATATTTTGTTATCATATTAATTATTATTGTTAACTAAGATATACTGATGCAGCGATGCCCTTTCAACAGAGTTCAATGATGGAGGTGTGTGGCTGTTTACTATTTGGGCTGCTTTATGATGACTGTCAAATCTCTATTTCTCGACAAGAAGATGTCCCATTTGCTCATTCAGACAAGAGATTTTAAGGAACCTCCTCGTTTTGCATCAGGGTGAGATACAAATTGTAAGCTATCTGGACACGCATGCCTACATCCGCCATTGAGATACAAACCGGAAGTTTTGATATGTGAGACGCAAACCGGAAAACATTTTGACATGCAAGCTAACATCCGCTGTTTGAGACGCAAACCGGAAGTTCCGAGGTCTGAGACGTACATCGAAAGCAGCGGTGACCCGCACGCCAAAACCATGCCTCCCTTTTCATCATTTGGGGTACTATATAAGACTACATACGAACATCCAGGGGGCCAGAACCGACTGAGGAAGCCTGCAGGATAGCAGGAGAAACGCGTTTCGGTCTATACCCCTGTTACTTTATTTTATTGTTCTTATTTTGTTATAAATGTTTTATTCCATTTTACCCTTCATACCCTTCATATTAATTCATTTCTCTAACCATCACCTCTGAGATTCAGGAAGCCTGCGACTCCGGCATCCACCGAGACTCAAGAAGGGTGAGACCTACCCAATATGGTCTGAGGCCTTTTCTACTGAGCCACCCTCTAGGAGGCTCTACACCATGTGAGTGTGCAAACGATATTTGTTTTATATTTATAAGCATAACAATATTACGCTATACACTCTCTATCTGTCCGAGGTTCTATTTGCCCCATTCCACCTTTCTGGACAAGAGAGAGAGAAAACAAGAGAATAAAGAAAGAGAAGAATTATCGTATATTGTGGGTGAAGCCCCCCCTGAAGTGGCTTACAGGCGCTGACAGGGAGACTCACAGGCTCCACCTTTGTCTATGCCCTCTCCAACTGGTTTATACCTAAGATGAGTATTTTCTTCGCACTCCACTTTTGTCACCTGGTGTGAGTGCTTTAAGTGTCTGCCTATTTGCGCTCCCTGTTTTGCCTTCTTGGTAAATCTGTTTTTCTCTACTGTATTTGTGGGTGAGGGATACACCCATTGGTGAGCTGCAATTATCCACCTTCATATCCAGATCCATTTTTTAGCGCCGTATAAACATCTTTAACCCATTCATTTGGGTTACTTTGTCTAGTTCCATTACATAATAATGTTGTTCTATCATTAAGTAAAGTGTTATATATGTAAATGTGTCTACATACAGCTTCTGTGAATAGAAGGCTTTCACCAACAAATCGCTTGCGAAGCATTGGCAGATTCTTCCATACTGTCATTTTTATCGCATTGACTTTTATAGCGTTATGAAAAATGCATATAAAGAAATCCGTGCCCATATAATCTATGCAATCTATGAGGAATCCTCGCTACTATCCTCGCTACTATCATTGACAGAACGATTGCTTAACTCGGCAACTACAGTGATCTCACTGACGTTTGTCACGGTTCTTTCCACCATAGTTCCTGCTTTAGTACACATAATACTCAGCCTAGGTTTCAATGGGTTTTCCAACTTTCTTTCCACCATAGAAGCTGCTCTTTGGAAATTGCTTTACTTACAGGGTTATTCAGAGAGCGTGAAATGCAGGAGAATGACTGGCGAATGAAAAATTCTAGGTCAAAATAGCCAAACCAGAAAAATTCTCCCCTTCATCTCACTTTCCAAATCGGCTATTTTGACCTAGAATTTTTCATTCTCCAGTCATTCTCCTGCTTTTCACGCTCTCTGAATAACCCTGTTAGTTTCCAACATTGTTTCAGGTGAAGTTGTCCCAGCGTTGTTGTTACAGTTGTTCTCACTGTAGTTTATATGCGAGTCCTGTGGAGATCGCCAAAGTATGTCCATTGTTTCTTCAAACATTGGTGAAGCAACGTCGTTTGTATCTTGTGCTCTTCATCGTCGAAGTTCGCCATATTTTCCACAATGGTGAACAGCGGCGCTTAGTGAATAACCCCTCTAGGTTATTAAAATACCTTTCTGAAAAGTGAAATTTTTGATGATTTAGTTGCACCAACTGGGCTGTTACTCCTGGCAGTTGCTGCCGCTCCGGTGAGTATGGGCGCGATGCCATTTTTTCTGTATTTATGTATATCATGCTTGTAACACCAGTCCATCGTTCTGCAGCTGTTCCTCTTTCCATGTTTTTGTCTTTAATCCCGAATGGGAAGTGTTTGGTGCGTGTATAAATAAAACCCACCATCTCTGCCTCTCCTTGGCTGAAAAGCAGCAGGAGGGGCTTGGAGCTGCTCAGTAGAGCGGCCTTTTGGTTACATTTGTTAGGTACTCACTCTGTAAAGAGGTGCCGTGAAGTGGCGAGTGAGTTTACGTTGCAATGGCCATTGAAACAAACAAAAACCTCAGTTTTGTTGTACATGGAACACATAGAAACGAGCGCAGATGACACCTTTTTTCCTAGTTGCACCATATGCCATACAATAATACTGCTACTGTGTCAAAGTAAACAAAGTCTTCCAAGCAAATGTTTTCCCTTGGAAGAGTTAGCTACGTTCTTTATTTGCTACAGTATTTTGAGCTGGATTCCCTGACCATAGATATGAGCTTGATGTGCCCGATACTGCCACAAGTTTCTCGCCTCGTTCACAAAGCAGTTAGATCATGATTTGTTGCTGCGTGAACCATACAGGGAGATTCCCGGTGGGCCGATGGCTCCAGTGGTGTATTTTGGCCTAGGCCGGCACTTACCAGGGGGAGGCGGCCCGCACCGGGTGGCCCCACCCCTAAAAAAAAAAGTATTTTACCACGAAGGATACATTGGGATTTCACAAATTTTCAAGTATGTCCTGGGTAGGCAAGGGGGGCAATTTCCAATTTCCAGGGGGGCAGCAAAAAACCTCACCACTAGATGGGTTACTCACAGAGCACCGAAATGACGCCAACATTTTGGTGTTCTGTAGTACCCTGCACTTCGGGGAATAAAATTTCCCCACCCTGCAGTGAATTCACCATTCACCGCAGAGTCCCCAAAGTGCATGTAGTCGGCCGCTGAATGCTGCCACCGCAAACCCGTGGCCTGCTGTTTTCAAAAGAACTACTGAACGAAAATGTCTGGAATTTACATATAAGCTCCTATGATTGATAATAAAAAGTTCTGTTACAGAAAAAAGAAAAAACGCTATTAAAAAAAAAGGGGGGGGGAAATTTTGCCACAAAAAATATCTGAAAAATGACTAAAAGGTACTAAAATGAAATCTAATAAAGACTTTTTACTGCAGATTAAAATAATAAATGGTTTATTAGATATTGCATAAAAACGGGAATATTTTTAACATTGAAGCCTATGGGGTTCGCCTGAATAAACCTGCTGATTGAAACCACCGAACATCAGAGCATTTCACTGCCATTTCTCTGCTGTTTGGTTTTCTCTGATTAGATTAACCATTACTTCTCTATGGGGATTTGCACTGCCTTCAAACATCACCGTACTTGCTGGCAGTTCGCCAAACTTGTATGTGAGCATATCACAGAGCAGTGGTGTACTTAGGGGAGTGGCGGGGGGTGGGCCGCCCCAGGTACCAGTGATTATTGGGGTGTCATTAGGGGGTACTAGGAGGTGCCACTGTCACTGTGTGTCAGCTTTGAGCGGTGTTCTCAAACAACGAGCAGCGGAGCAGAGCGTTTGCAAACGGAATAAAATCGAATAGAATAAAAATCCCCCTCCCCTCCCTCCATAGCTCCTCCCCTGCCCGCAGCAGCTCTAGGAGAGGGGAGGGGGATATGATTTGTGTGCAGATTAGAGAAGATGACAGTAAACGGCAGGTAAAGGGGGGGTATCAGCAGAATATGAAGCCCTGTCTGCTTACTGCTGTATAAAGTGGACCCTTCCTTAACCAACACTGCAGGGATAGAAATTTGTCATTGAGCTGCCTGGCTCCTGGTGAGGCTGCGTGCGTGCAAGTCACGCGGTCCGGCCAGTCAGGTGGTACGGAGTATCAGTACCACCTGACTGGTTGAACCACGTGACATGCACACACGCAGCTGCCCGCCCTTTCGTTAACACGGGCTCTCACTCTATTCTGGACTGAACACCCACCCACTGCTGGCAAAATGGCTCCATGCACAGGCACAGCCGCGATCCTGAGTGCGTACACAGTCCCTGCTGACTCTGCACACAGCCCTACCGCGGACGGAGGCCGGTAAATATAGAATAAATAATTGCTGTGTGCTCATACTCGGTTTGCTGGGAGATTTATTGCAGTGGATTCTGATGCACTCATACACACCGCACATTGCATTGCTGGGAGTTTTATTGCAGTGGATTCTGATGCACTCCTACACACCGCACATTGCATTGCTGGGAGTTTTATTGCTGTGGATTCTGATACGCTGACACACACCATACATTGCGTTGCTGGGAGTTTTATTGCAGTGGATTCTGATGCACTCATACACACCGCACATTGCATTGCTGGGAGTTTTATTGCTGTGGATTCTGATACGCTGACACACACACCGCACATTGCATTGCTGGGAGTTTTATTGCTGTGGATTCTGGTACACTCATACACACTGCACATTGCATTGCTGGAATTTTTATTGCTGTGGATTCTGATACGCTGACACACACCAAACATTGCATTGCTGGGAGTTTTATTGCTGTGGATTCTGTGATACACACTGCATATTACTGTGAGTTTTATTGCCCTGGAGCTCTGGGATACGCTCATACACACTGCACATTACTGTGAGTTTTATTGCTGTGCAGTTCTGTGATATTCTCATACACAGTGCACATTTCTGTGGGTTTTATTGCTGTGCAGCTCTGATATGCTCATACACAGTGCCCATTTCTGTGGGTTTTATCGCTGTGCAGCTCTGTGATACGCTCGTATGTAGTGCACGTTTCTGTGGATTTTATTGTTCAACCAATTAGAGTGGCTGTGATCCAGTATACTTGACATGCGTGGCTGTTCTTTGTAAAAATGCTTGAATTTAACCCTTTCAATGCTACTTGGCTGCGGAGGACGCGCTGAGCGCGTCCTCCCTTTGCAGCCTCGATCCGCTGGTATTCCGGCTGATCGCGCGGCCCCCCGGTGCGGGCTGACATCATCGATGTCAGCCCAGCCTCCGGGACCCCGGCGGGCACGATAGGCGTCATTGCGCATGCGCGATGACGTCTATTTCACGCACCCCCCCGCCATTGCAGGGAAGGTGCCTGAAGGGGAGGGGGGGAGGTCCTTCAGACCTCTCCCCCTCCCCTTCCCCGCGAGCCAGCGATTAAAGACAGGCACCGCCTGGAAGGGCACAGCCTGCCCTTTCAAGCGGCGGCTGTCTCTAACCCCCTAGGGGGCTGGATTGCGATATGGCGCTAACATGCGCCGTATCGCGGTCCCCTCCCGGAGCTGGCCGACATCGTGGATGTCGGCCAAGCTTCCGGGATATCGCGATGGCGCCAGTTTTGAAATTAATCCCTTGCTGCCACCTATAGTGGAGATAGTGGGTTCCAATGAACCCCCTATCTCCCGATCCGTGACAGCTAGGGGTTAATGTTTACTATCATTGGAACGGCCAGAGCGTGGCCTTTCCAATGATACCAAACATGACCATGTAAAATGTAAAAAAGAAAAAAATATTAAAAAAAGTTTGGTTTTTTTTTGGGTTTTATTAGTGCAACAATATTGTTCCCATTTTAATTATAATGTGAACAATGATGCTGCACTAACGATTTTTTCTATGGGGGCGTTTGCTAAAAAACACGTAATTTCCCCCAAAAAAAGTAACGATTCCTCATTTCTAATTTTTTTAACAAGCGCACCCCATAGAAAATATAACCGCAAACGATCGCATGTTAAAATGTGAAAAAAAGAAGGGCGGAGCTAGCAGCTGACAAGAGAGGTTGTGTCTGGAGGAGCTCTCCGGCTCCTATCGTTTTGCTGACCCTTTTTTTGTGTGACTCTCGGTCGGCTGGAGCAGACTACTCAGTGGAGGACTGTCTTTGAGCCCTAAGGGTGTCTGCCGAGTGCTCGGATTGCGTTTGGGACGGGTGTTGGTGATTTACGGATCTGGGCCTCCTCATCTGACCTCCGGCCGCCATCTTGGGCCTCGTGTCTCAGGGCTCCGGGTCCCCCCCTTTCACAGAGGACATCCCAGCTCTTCAACCTTCAGATGGGGAAGAGAACAGGGAAGAAACAGACCCCAGCGTCGGGGACTCGCCTGGAGGACATACGCATCTCCCTTTGTGGGGTCTCGGGCCGGCGCCATGATGAGGCACTGTCTCAATCCCCGTCCTCTCCTCATTCGACAGAGGGGACGGAGCTGCCATAGACAGAGGAGATGCTGCACGCTCGGACCAACGAGACCACCTTGAGCAGGGAGTTGGAACAGACCTGCCCAGAACTGACGCCGGTGCATCTCTCCCCCGCGCCGCCAGTCTCTTCCGGTGGGGTGTCTGTGAGAGGTGGAGGTGTCACAGACGACCACCTGCCTTCCACTAAGGGTGACATCCGCGCTATGATGGCTGACTTTACGAATATGTGGCGGACCGATTTAGCTGTATTACGGGCGGAGGTGATTGAAGTCCAGACCCAGGTGGATGCAGTCAGCGACCGTACTGGAGAGTTGGAAGTAACTCATGGCCGTATTACTAAGAGAGTTGACTCCCTGCAGACCCAGGTGACACTTCTTTTGCAGACGGTGGAGCGATTGGAGACTCGCCATCGACAACGAAATCTTAGGATCCGGGGGATCCCGGATTCGATGCCACTTCCGGCGGCTCTTGGGCTGGCAAACCGACTCGCAGCCTCCCTTCTCCCGCAGACGCCAAACAGCCAGGAGATTTTCGGATCCGTGCTGCGTCTTCGGAAATCGCCATTGGCACCTAGTATGGCTTCCCAGGATATACTGGTGGTGGCAAAAGATGTCCCGCTGAAGCATCGGTTTATGGCAGTCCCGGCAGCACGCAGCCCTGTTTTCTTTGAGTCGTTACGGCTTTCCCTGTTTACTGATCTCCCCTTTGCTACGCTGTTGGTCCGAAGACGCTACAGGGAGGTGACGACTCGTCTGCGGGCTGAAGGAGTTCGCTACAGGTGGGAAACGGCTGGCTCCCTTATTGTGTCGGTCAATGGCACCATGCAAGTGGCTTCGACACCAGAGGAGGCTTGGCTGCTAGTGGCCCCTCTGGGTATCTTTCCGATGCCCCGACTGAATGATCCAGGATGAAGCGGCAGTCCGATACCGGCAGACTTCCCACCGGACTTCGTACCTAAGTCCTCCCCACCCTCCCCCCTGGAATTAGGCTGGATTTCTCTTCCCCCTCTGGGCTGCTGACTCTCCTTGCCACGGCGACCATTTCCCCCCGCCTCATCTTTTATTTACTTTAATTTCCCTTTTTTTTTTTTCTTTTTCCTATGACGTTTTGTACCTCCCTCCATGCAGAGCACTTCTGATTTATTTTTGGTTCTAGTTTATCTTCCCCCCCCCCATTATTTTAGTTGTTGCTGTGCTTTGTTTTGCTGAGACTGGCGAGTTCCCCCCGCCCCTTCCCTCCCCTTTCTTTGAATCAGAGATGCTTCGACCACCATTTTATTTTTATTTTTTTTCCCGCTGTCATTCCCCGGCTGGGGATGCATTTGAGACTTTGCCACGAGGACTTATGTTTCACACCAATGTTACCTTGCTCCTTCTGGGCCTCTGCCATGCCAGTGATGGTGTTTCTTTCTTTCCCCCACCCCCCTTTTTTTTTTTTTTTTTGGCACGTGTCGGGATGTCCGGAGGCGCGCCACTGTGGCGCCTTCTCTGTTTGCCATACTTGGCCCTCGGGCTCCTGGGCCTCATGACAATACCCTTCCACGGCCTCCCCCGGGAGTGAGCCAGGAAAGTCACAGTACAGGCAGTTGCCGTTCTTTCTCCATCAACTTTATTTTGTTTTTCGCTATTCCCCCCCCCCTTTTTTTTTTATTTATTTTTTTCTTTCCCTTTCTCTACCTCCACCATTGCTGGCGTGCGGTTGGTGTAGTTCGCGTTCCCTTACCTTCATTCTTTTTATTTCTTTTCCTAAGTCGTTGTACTGCTGACCCCATTTTGACTATTAATTTTTATTTAGATGAGACCCCACTATTTGGGGAAGTTTATTGATATTCTCCTGATGTACTTATGCTGACTGTTTATATACTGACTGTCTTATTGCTGATGCCTTTTCAAAATAAAAGATTTGAATTAAGAAAAAAAAGTGAAAAAAAACACTTTACACATTGTAAATTATTGAAAATTCTAATTTTGCATTTTTTGTTATAATATACAGATATGACATAACGTATACATATAATAATGACATATTATGAATCTGCACAGTCTGCCGGAAAGAACGATATATAATATGTCTGGGTCATATATTAAAATAAGGCTTCAAAACGCAGTTAAACATGATGAGCGAAACCGGTAAAAATGAGCTCAGCACAGAGGCGTGAAAAGGCTCAGCAGCGAAAGGGTTAAACTTTTCATAATTTTATTTATCTCAATAGATACATTTGAAATGGTATACAAAATATACAAGTCGGCACTTGGTATCCACTTTTAATATAAAGAGAGGAAAAGGTGGAGCTTAAAGAGGAAGGGTGGGGATTAACCAGGAAGAGGTGTGCCCTTGACAGGAAGGGGTGCCTCAAATTTAAATTATGGGGTGCACGAGTTTAGTCAGGCCTAGGGTAGCACAAAACCTAAATACACCACTGGATGGCTCAGTGGGCCAGAGTGAATGCTGGTTCACCGCAGGGCCCTTAATGGGGGAGGTGAGAACTACCTCACATCTGTAAAACAGACGCAGTCTGCCACAGTCTCCTATTGGGGCCATTGTGTCGGTGAGACCTGCTGCACATCTGCCTCACCTGAAGATATGGTGTGCACTCACAGTGGCGTCACTAGGGTTGGTGTCACCCGGTGCGGTAACTTATGGTGTCACCCCCCCCCCGAGTTTTACAGATTTTTTTTAACTACTCTTGCTCCTAAATCAGTACTCCCATATAACACTGAATGCTCATACACACAGCGCACATTACTGTGAGGTTTATTGCTGTGGAGCTCTCTCATATGCTCGCACAACTTTTTGCCAACTGCCAGCAAGTACGTTGCCTGTTTGAAGGCAGTTAAAGCACACATGGATATATATTGCCCCCAGCAGCTCTGGATATATTGCCCCCAGCAGCTCTGGATATATATTGCCCCCAGCAGCTTACCCATGGATATATATTGCCCCCAGCTCACATATGGATATATTGCCCCAGTTCACAGTTATATATTGCCCCCAGCAGCTCACCCATGGATATATATTGCCCCAGCTCACATATGGATATATTGCGCCTCAACTCACATATGGATATATTGCGCCTCAGCTCACATATGGATATATTGCGCCTCAGCTCACACATGGATATATTGCCCCAGACCAGCTCACACATGGATATATTGCCCCAGACCAGCTTACACATGGATATTGCCCCAACTCTCATGGATACTGCCCCAGCACACATGGATATTGCCCCAGCTCCTCTCATGGATATTGCCCCAGCTCTTCTCATGGATATTGCCCCAGCACCTCTCATGGATTTTGCCCCAGCTCATGGATATACTGCCCCAGCTCGTGAATATACTGCCCCAGCAGCTCATGGATATACTGCCCCAGCACATGGATATACTGCCCCAGCTCATGGATATACTGCCCCAGCTCATGGATACTGCCCCAGGTCATGGATAATGCCCCAGCTCATGGATACTGCCCCAGCTCATGGATACTGCCCCAGCTCATGGATACTGCCCAGCACATGGAATGCCCCAGCAGCTCATGGATATGCCCCAGCACCTCATGGATATGCCCCAGCACCTCATGGATATGCCCCAGCACCTCATGGATATGCCCCAGCACCTCTCATGGATTTTGCCCCAGCTCATGGATATACTGCCCCAGCTCATGGATATACTGCCCCAGCTCATGGATATACTGCCCCAGCAGCTCATGGATATACTGCCCCAGCATATGGATATACTGCCCCAGCTCATGGATATACTGCCCCAGCACATGGATATACTGCCCCAGCACATGGATATACTGCCCCAGCTCATGGATATACTGCCCCAGCTCATGGATATACTGCCCCAGCTCATGGATACTGCCCCAGGTCATGGATAATGCCCCAGCTCATGGATATACTGCCCCAGCTCATGGATATACTGCCCCAGCTCATGGAATGCCCCAGCAGCTCATGGATATGCCCCAGCACCTCATGGATATTCCCCAGCAGCTCATGGATATGCCCCAGCACCTCATGGATATGCCCCAGCACCTCATGGATATGCCCCAGCACCTCATGGATTTGCCCCAGCACCTCATGGATTTGCCCCAGCACCTCATGGATATGCCTCAGCAGCTCATGCATATGCCCCAGCACCTCATGGATATGCCCCAGCTCCCCATGGATATGCCCCAGCAGCTCATGGATATGCCCCAGCTCCTCATGGATATGCCCCAGCTCCTCATGGATATGCCCCAGCTCACACATGGATATGCCCCAGCTCACACATGGATATGCCCCAGCTCCTCATGGATATGCCCCAGCTCCTCATGGATATGCCCCAGCACCTCATGGATATGCCCCAGCACATGGATATGCCCCAGCTCCTCATGGATAATGCCCCAGCTCACACATGGATATGCCCCAGCTCCTCATGGATTTGCCCCATCTCCTCATGGATATGCCCCAGCACATGGATATGCCCCAGCACCTCATGGATATGCCCCAGCACATGGAATGCCCCAGCACATGGAATGCCCCAGCTCATGGATATGCCCCAGCTCACCTCCGCCGCGTGTTCGCTCCCTCTGAGCGTCCGGCGGCATACAGCTTGGACGCTTGCCTGGGGAGCCACGTGACCAGCCGCGATTGGCTGGTGACGTGTTTCCTCCAGGCGAGTGCCGAAGCTGCATGCTTCGGACGCTCGCAGGGAGCGAATACGCGGCGGAGGGTGAGACACCCGCCCTCAGGGTGACGGTGTCACCCTAAAGGCGGGTGTCACCTGGTGCGGGCAGCACCCCCCGCCCCCACGTTACGACGCCACTGTGCACTCAACCTCAGTGCCGCTGCGTTGCATTACCCAATCGCTGTGCAGCAACTCTGGTATTTGTAGAGCAATTGGATGAGCGTCCCGGTTGGTTTATATACAATTTTTGTGTGAGTTTGCATAATTAAAGTGGGCCGGTCTGGATGAAGTCCAGGGCTGAATTTTTGTCCCAGTCCAGCCCTGCAGTGGGGTATTCCAGTCTGGAAGGCTAGGATCTGCCCAGCTGTAAGTAGGGTTGCCAGGTCAACCATGGTTTCCTGGACACATACTGTATTATTATTACATGCAGAGGATGCACAGAGAAAAGTGATGCCCTGCAACATGAATAATTCATATGCTGCAGGAAAGAAATCAAGGCATGTCCCCTGAGATTCCTTTTTGATTTCTTACCTGCAGCGTATGGATTCTACATACTGCAGGGTTGTATTTGTCATGTACTGCCCATCAACATGAATAAATTATGTGTCCGGGAAAACATGGCTGTTCTGGTAATTCTATCTGCAAGGTTGGGGTTGCGTAACATTGCACCAAATTACATACAGTAGTTACGATGTTTGGTGACCTTTTCCGAGATAACGGCAAGTGGGGGGTTGATAGTATAAGTGGGACCCCTGGTCTACTTTATGCCATCTGTAAGCTGATGAGTGAAGGGTTAATATGTAGAGCAGATAGGCCATAGCACAGTCAATCTATTCCTCATCCAGAACCCACGGTCCCTAATAGGCTTGTGCACCGATTTTTTTTTTTTCGGTTCGATTTGGTTCGATTTTTCGGAATTTTAAACTTTTCGATTCGGCTCGTTTCGACCGATTTCTGTTTCGATTCGGTTCGGCTCGACTCGTTTTTCGTGTACATATTTTTTCGGAATATCGACCATTTTTTGTATTTTCGTGTCACTTTGCGCGGTTTTTGTATCGACTTTTCGTAATTTCGGAAATTTTCGTTTTTCGGAATTGTACATGTTTTCGGAATATCGACCGTTTTTCGTATTTTCGTGTCACTTTGCTCGTTTTTGTATCGACTTTTCGTAATTTGGAAAAATTTTCATTTTTCGGAATTATACATGTTTTTCGGAATATCGACCGTTTTTCGTATTTTCGTGTCACTTTGCTCGTTTTTTGTATCGACTTTTCGTAACTTCGGAAATTTTCGTTTTTTCGGAACGTCTGTTCTCCTCATTTCAAAGCAATAAATTTCGATTTGACACATTTCAAGTCCATTCGAAAATTCCGAAAATATTTTGTTTCGGCTCGGAAAACTTTTCGGATCTGCCATTTTCGGATCTAAAAATTTTCGGAAATTAGGCCGCATCCGAAAACACGAATCGGGAAATTTCGTGAAAATTCCGAAATTCCAAAACCCGAAACGCACATCCCTAGTCCCTAAGGAGTTTGAATTCTATAGAGAGGGCCTCCATTGGAAACGTCTGCAGAGTTATCAGAAATGTTGCTAGTTTCAAAATAAATTTTGCCTTTGCTTGTTTTCTACGAATGTGAAAAACCAGAAATTATACTGTTATCTGGCAGCAACTATTGTTAAAGGAAGGCAAAGAGTCTGATCGGTGTAAATGGAAGCAATGATCTACAAACAACAATTTAGATTTTACTTATCTGTTTACTTTAAAAGATAAACAGTAAAAGACAGCTGTGAAAAAGTTTTTATTCACCCTGACAAATAACACCATTCCAACATCTTTTTCTTTTGTAAAACTCCAAATATTTACGTTTTAAAGGGAAATATCACATTTCTTTAAAGGAATTTTAGTCAAAAATTTTGAATTATTTCCTTCATTCTCATATTATCTGTAGCGTTTTATAAAAGTAATTTCTTGCATGTTCTTTAACAATTTAAAGTGATACTCTAATCCAGTGGTTCCCATCCGCGGTCCTCAACTCCCCCTCTCTAACAGGCCAGGTTTTAAGGATTGCCTTGGGGAAATGCAGACTGAATCCTGCAATAACTGAGCAGCAAATCAGATCACCTGTGCTGTGCTTCACATATCTGGAAAACCTGGCCTGTTAGGGGGACTTGAGGACCGTGGTTGGGAACCACTGCTCTAAGCTAAAAACAAAACTTTTATTAGAATTGTTATTTACATAGTTACATAGTTATATAGGCTGAAAAAAGACATGCGTCCATCGGGTTCAGTCTTTCCCACATAACCTATTGCTGTTGATCCAAAAGAAGGCAAAAAACCCAGTCTGAAGCGCTTGCCAATATGCAACATACTGGGAAAAAATTCCTTCTTGACCCCAGAATGGCAGTCAGATTTCTCCTTGGATCAAGAAGCTTTTACCCACATATTAAATATTATAACCCTTAATATTCTGTGTCTGCAGGAAGTCATCCAGTCGTTTTTTAAAAGTCTGTACAGACTCTGACCCAACCACCTCAACAGGCAGAGAATTCCACAGCTTTATTGTTCTCACCATAAAAAATAACCCTTCCTATGCTTTAAGCTAAATTTAAACTGATAAATAATTATCCATACCTCACCATATCCCTGGTGCCTTCTTGCCTTCACTTCTCCTGAGCCAAGCAGCAGGTCGTTATTTATTAAGTATTTTACCAGAAAGGATACATTCAGACTTCTCGCATTTTCAAATATGTCCTGGGTTGTACCCTGTTATCTGCCTGTGACCGAGAAACCAGACGAACGGCACCCCGGCACAGGGAACCTGCTGCCACTCTTGCTGACTGTTGCCAAGACCTGCTGACTTAACATGGCAGCGGTGTTGTCCTGGAGGTCTCCCCGAAGCCGGAAATGTCACCTGCTAAGTTCTGGAGGGGGTGTTCGGCACCAGGCTGTGAGAACATCACTGAAACCTTCTGCTCTCCACTGTTGGCATCTTCATTATGTTAGGTTTTGTTTGACATTGAGCAGCGCTCAAAGAAAAAGAGAATGAAAGACATGGCTACAGCCCCTCATGAATTTCATTTTCACCTTAACGCACGGATCGGTTCTAGACATACAAGTCTGCTAATGACTGGGTACCTCACCAGCTTTAGGAAAAGATTGATGCACATTTTGTTACATGTGAAAAGTGCCTATTCAAAAACACAAGAAAATGTTGAGCAAACCTAATAAAATATGCACATTTTTCTATACTGCAACACTGAAAATATCTGTTCTATAAAATGAATTTTGTAGCAAATCTCAGAAACCATTTTTTATACTTAACCCCTTCACTACCGAAACGTATTCTGCAGTACCACTGAAGGCATTGTCTTGACGGAGGAGTAAATCATTTTACCGATCACACTGACCATCTCTATCCTTTCAGCAGAGAGTTTTAATGGCTCTTCATGCAGCATCGGCGAAACCAGCTCCAAAGGGCATGATGTAATAAAATAACATTATGATTGGCAACCCTAACTCCCAGGAGTCTCTGCAGAGACTGATGTATTTCCATTTCACGTGTCACACTGGCCAAATGATCTAGCATTTTTTTCCACGTCTATAAATATTGTTAAAGAACAAGAACTGCGGCTGCTGGACGAATATCTTACCAGTGTGATTTATTTGCACCCCAGTCCAAAAACTGCCAGTCTGCCCTTGCAGTCACCCTCAAAATTAATAAAGCAGCAATTCACACTATATTGAAGAATAATATTAGGCACTCATTTCTAATCTAATCACATGCACAAGAAATGGAACGGGAGCAAGAAAAGAAACAGTGACCCAACTTATGTGAGTTACAAACAGTGTATTGAGTGCATTCATGAGGCGTACGATAAGAAAACCAGCTGGTACATCCTGCATGATGTAGCAACAAAGCCTGCTCTGTAAGACCAGGATATTTCCTTTGGGAAGTCCGTTGTGTCACCTCTCGTTTTTATCTTTTTTTATTTCTTTTTTTAATTTACTCATTAAAACATGTTTAACCCCACAAATGCCAAACATGTTGCTATGGGAAGCGTCAAATACTTTTCTGTTGTAGAAAAATCGTGAATGACTTAAAAAAAAATGGATGGGAATCGTTTCGAATGAACTTGTTCTTCTTCATTTTAACATTATTATACAATATACATTATCCTTTTATAGCTGTTCGTCAGCTGTAGTTACCACACAACCCGAATGTTATACAGAACTCTCATTGTAATAAATAAAAGATAAAACCAAATAAAAAATAAATTTAAAAAAAAAAAGCAAACACTGGAAATAATTGTTACATATAGTTACAATATATTACATAGGGTTGTCCACTAACTGACATTGTTTAACATTGTTGCAAACCACCTCAAAAATTGCCATTGTTGTAATTGTGATAAACTTAGGGAAAATCAACAAACAATAAGCAATGCTGAACATTGGCAGTTAGTGGATAGCACCCGGGGTCAAGTCGTAAAAAAATAAGTGTGAGAATTCATCAACATTTCTATCCATTACGGTCTTAAAAATTACTGGAAGGCGCAGCAGCTGCGCACTGCTTTATGCATGAGAATGACGCTCCTCTGGCAAACACTGAGAAATTGTCATTCCCATGCCATCCCAATGTGCTTAAATACAGGAAAACCCTTAAATATAGACAGTTTTATAAAATTGTGTCTATATACAGTCAGGTCCAGAAATATTGGGACATCGACACAATTCTAACATCTTTGGCTCTATACACCACCACAATGGAGTTGGAATGGAACAAACACAATGTGCTTTAACTGCAGACTGTCAGCTTAAATTTGAGGGTATGTACATCCAACTCAGGTGAACAGTGTAGGACTTACAGCAGTTTGCCTCCCACTTGTTAAGGGACCAAAGGTAATGGGACAATTGGCTTCTCAGCTGTTCCATGGCCAGGTGTGTGATATTCCCTCATTACCCCAATTACAATGTGCATATAAAAAACCCAGAGTTCATTTCAAGTGTGCTATTTGCATTTGGAATCTGTTGCTGTCAACTCTCAAGATGAGATCCAAAGAGCTGTCACTATCAGTGAAGCAAGCCATCATTAGGCTGAAGAAACAATACAAACACATCAGAGAGATAGCAAGAACATTAGGTGTGGCCAAAACAACTGTTTGGAACATTCTCAAAAAGAACGAACGCACCGGTGAGCTCAGCAACACCAAAAGACCCGGGAGACCACGGAAAACAACTGTGGTGGATAAATGAAGAATTCTTTCCCTGGTGAAGAAAACACCCTTCACAACAGTTGGCCAGATCAAGAACACTCTCCAGGAGGTAGGTGTATGTGTGTCAAAGTCAACAATCAAGAGAAGACTTCACCAGAGTAAATACAGAGGGTTCACCACAAGATGTAAACCATTGGTGAGTCTCAAAAACAGGAAGGCCAGATTAGAGTTTGCCAAACAACACCTAACAAAGCCTTCACAGTTCTGGAACAAGTTGCTATGGACAGATGAGACCAAGATCAACTTGTACCAGAGTGATGGGAAGAGAAGAATATGGAGAAGGAAAGGAACTGCAGCATCATTCATGATCTGAAGCATACCACCTCATCAGTGAAGCATGGTGGTGGTAGTGTCATGGCGTGGGCATGTATAGTTGCCAATGGAACTGGTTCTCTTGTATTTATTGATGATGTGACTGCTGACAGCAGGATGAATTCTGAAGTGTTTTGGGCAATATTATCTGCTCACATTCAGCCAAATGCTGCAGAACTCATTGGATGGCGCTTCACAGTGCAGATGGATAATGACTCAAAGCATACTGCAAAAGCAACCAAAGAGTTTTTGAAGGGACAGAAGTGGAATGTTATGCAATGGCCAAGTCAATCACCTGACCTGAATCCCATTGAGCATGCATTTCACTTGCTGAAGACAAAACTGAAGGGAAAATGCCCCGAGAACAAGCAGGAACTGAAGACCGTTGCAGTAGAGGCCTGGCAGAGCATCACCAGGGATGAAACCCAGCATCTGGTGATGTCTATGCGTTCCAGACTTCAGCCTGTGATTGACTGCAAAGGATTTGCAACCAAGTATTAAGAAGGAAAAGTTTGATTTATGATTATTATTCCGTCCCATTACTTTTGGTCCCTTAACAAGTGGGAGGCACATCTGCAAACTGCTGTAAGTCCTACACCATTCACCTGAGTTGGATGTACATACCCTCAAATTAAAGCTGACAGTCTGCAGTTAAAGCACATTGTGTTTGTTTCATTCCAACTCCATTGTGGTGGTGTATAGAGCCAAAGATGTTAGAATTGTGTCGATATCCCAATATTTCTGGACCAGACTGTAAAAAGGTATTGCAGCTTCCCAGTATATCAGCCAAAAGGGAACTAAGTTCCTCCTGCTAAAATAGCGAGGGAACTGTGTTCCTGCAGGACTTGATCCCTGGATATCACCCTGTAGCAATGAGTAAAAATCCCAAATTATTATTATTATACTTTATTTATATAGCGCCAGCATATTCCGCAGCGCTGAACAATGGGCATGATATAGACAAATACATTGAGACTGAACAACATTTGATAAACCGATACATGAGGAAACGAGGTCCCTATACCCGTGGGAACTCACAATCTAGAAGGGTTGGTGGTGGAAACAAGAGGAGAGGACTGCAAGGTGGGAGTGATGGACTGGTTGGGGCAGTGAGGTGTACTAGTGTGTCGGGTGGTAGGCTTTCCTGAATAGGAATGTCTTATAAGAGACGGAGAAATGTAGATAGTGGAGGGGTTGGTGGTACAGAGGCAGGAGTTCCATTTTAGGTTGAATGCAGAGTAAAAGAGAGAAGAGACAAGGGGCGCATTGTGCAACAGTATGTGGACCTTGTAGTTCCCTAATTCCAGCAGAGGGGAGGGGGAGCTGGTGGCCAGAAAAAACACAGCAGAGTTTGCATGGGAGAGACCAGAAGCCTGGGATTAGGAAGAGTAATTAGAGAAGTGGAGACAGCTGGAAAGGATGCCTGAAATTAGAGGCCAGTCCTGGGTGAGGGGTGGATGGGACTGCCAAGTGTGGAAATGAAGCTTGGTCTGTGTGTTTCTGGGCTGTGATTGCAGGGACGTTTCTTGCAGGAGGATCAGTGTGGAAATCAAGCTTGGTTTGTGTGTTTCTGGACTGTGATTGCAGGGACATTTCTTGCAGGAGGATCAGTGTGGAAATGAAGCTTGGTCTGTGTGTTTCTGGTGATTGCATAGTAGTATAGTAGAAATGAACCCAATGGAAGCTTCTCTCCTGTAGTGCTGGGTGTATAGAGAACGGTGCTGAACAGAAAGCTTTGTTGTGTGTTTTTCATTCATAGCCGGGAAAAATTATCTACTGTGACAGACCAAGGCTGCAGGGGTTAAATATTATTGTGACACACCTGTAGTGTATTCTGGAAGGGAGGGGGGGTGTCCCAACTGATTACATTTGTAACATCTCGGCCCCTTCTGACGAGCTACGGGTGCAGGGGTCGGTTGAGTCGACGGGAAGCTGGCAGAGGAACGACTCACCGGCACAGCAGGGAGGGTGACTGGGACCAGAGTGGCTCGCTGAATAGGGCGAATCTCTGGCCGATTTGTCCGTCTGGCATCAATGTACTGGTCTGCCAGAACCGCTGCTTCGTTTAATGTAAGAGGCTTCCTATCCTTCACCCAGTCCCTGGTCGCGACAGGCAGCTGATCGTAGAGCTGTTCAAGGAGGATCAGCTGGGCAGCCCTCTGCGAGGGTGTGGACCTGGCAGCCTGTGAACCAGGCATCCACCACTCGGGACATCTGGTGCGCCAGTCCTGTGTAGGACTGGTTCTCCTTTTTCTGCAGACGATGGAACTTCAGTCGATGGGACTCGGGGGTGATATCATAGTGGGTCAGAATTCTTTCCTTGACCCGCTCGTAGTTCCTGTGGTCATCTGCTGGTACAGTCTCAAAGGCGTCCAGCGCTCGACCGGATAGTTTGCTCACCAGGAGTGTCACCCAATCCTCCTCCTCCACTCCCTGCAGGTCGCACTGTGCCTCGAAGACCTGCAGGTATCTGTCGATCTCCTCCTGACTGTCCTGGAAGGTACGAAATGCTGCAAACGGCAGTTTCTTTGGTTTCTGTACCTCAGCCACCGGTCTCTCTCCACCTGCTCTTTGGATCTCTGCCAGATGCACCTGGGTAGCTTCCGACACAATCTGTGTTATCATTTCTGCCGATGGAGCCGTGGGTTAAAGGGCAAGCCACCACTGGATCTCCCTCTGAAGGTCGGTCGGCTGGACCCCTCCTGCTGCAGGCTCACTCGCCCTCTCTCTTGCATGGTCACCCTCCATATGTTCTGCGATTAGGGTGGCTTTCGACTTGCCACTGGCAATCTGTCCTTTGGGACTCCAACAGATCTTTCAAGGTGTCCCGCTTTAGGCCGATGTAACGCTGCGCCAACCGCTGGTGGTTTGGACTGCTCACTGGAGAAAGCAAATCCCACCGCTGCCACCAAATGTGACAGACCGACGGACACACCGACTGTGTGCCTCTGTCAAATGCTTTCTCCAAGCTGGACCCCGAAGTCCAGCTTTAGCAGCCCCCAAAGCTTCCCTCTACAAAGCTCCAGGCACGACCAGAGCGATTGAGAAGCAAAAGCAAACTGCCACTTTATTTGAAAAAAAAAACAGTTGGGACACCCCCCTCCCTTCCAGAATACACTACAGGTGTGTCACAATAATATTTAACCCTTGCAGCCTTGGTCTGTCATGTCTACAAATGAGAATGGCATATGAAGAGCATAAAGCAAGTATAAGCCAGACACCCATAATTCAGAATGCTCAGGACTCCATGCATCTCAAATTCTTCCGGATTTCAGGATCTGGGAGAATCTGATGTGTCAGAGGAAGGAGATTGCATTGGGAGTGCTCTGCAGCCTACTGCCTGGACAGCATGACCAGGATTCCGTGCAGCATGGGGCTGCTTAGAGGCTCAGAACGCATGCCATGTCTGTTGCAGGATTCAGAAGCTGCTTCTTTGAGCAGCAATGAGCGCCCCTGGTCCAGAAATACTAAAATCTGGACAGCTCCACAAACTCCAGTTTGTGGAGTCTTCAGGATTTTAGAATTCCGGATAAGGGGTCACCGATCTGTAGCAGCCTGTTAGACTCCTCACATTGCACTTTTGAAAGCTATATAACTACAATTCTAGGTGACATTAATTTTTCTTTAATGTAGGCAGTTTTCCCTACTTATGTAAGCCTTCAGAAGACGCCTTCTCTGATTTAACTGCAGCTCTGATGTATGTACTGCTTTAACAAAGTATCTTTTAATTTATCAAACATGTCATGTCACATAAAGTAATGTTAAAAGCTTTTTTTTTTCTTTAATTCCTAGTATTGATGCATTGTAATCTTTTTAAACATGTAGCAGATGTAATCACCCTTGAAAAATTCACTCTTTTTATTTGATGGTGGATGTGTCAATATCATGGTAATACAGAAAATCGGGGACATTTAGCGAATAATTTATAACAGATGTTCTTTTTATTAATAAAAAAATATCATCTCTTACCAAATCAGTCCTTAACTTCTATCACCATCTTCCACTAACAAAGACGTACCTGTCAGAAGGACTGAATCACTGATCCTGCCACCTGTCTTTACATGATTTTACAAAATAAAATGCATTGTGCTGGGGTTTCTGTGGAACAACTGTGCAAACCCTTACATTTCATCATGTTTAGATATAGAAACAGAAGACTTTTGTCGTTTACTAATTAAACCAATACATCATTTCTCCACCTGTGTGTGAATTATCCTGTACAGCTACACAACATATAGATACCTGAATAATACAAGAAAATAATTAAATATAATCACGTTTGAGTCACAGGGATAATTGTTTTTTTTAGTTTTTTTTAAATAAAGCATACAGGTAATTCACTAACCACCATCGTGAGACCAAACTTCAAAGTTGCAAACAACGATAAAATTAATTGTTGTCACATTTATCCAAAGGCAGGGGCATTTATTCAGTATTGATCACACCTACTATCAGGGTTATTCAGAGAGAGCTGAACCGGCCCTGAAATTGCACCGAATGGTAAATTTCCCTGTACGGTGCAATTTCGTGGCCATTCGGCTATTCAAAACCTGCCAATTCAACAAATATTGGCAAATTGCCAGCAAAATACTGTGCTTTTTTTTTTCCCTTAAGAAAGCCTTTTACCAGGAAGGATACATTGAGATTTCTCTTCTTTTCAAGTATATCCTGGGTGGCGAGTATGTACCATTAGTGTCTTGCCCAAGGACACTTACTGGAGAGGTGCTCTTGCCAGGATCGAACCTGTGCCTCCACCGTCTCCATGGTTATAGGGCAGTGATGTTACCTCTACTTTGCAATAATCTATGCCTTAGGGGGTCTTTTCTTAGGTCTAAAGTAGCATTGCACATTTTGGAAAGATTTTATTATGTATATTAAAGCTGTAAGTTCATTGAAAGGTATTAATTATGCTTCCACTCACATGGGTATTCACCTTCCTTCTTCTTCCACTTGCCCCTTTTTAACTTTTTTCCATTTGTTTCAATAAAACCATTATCCATAGTTTCCACTTCTATCTTTTTACTGTCAACAACTCGAAAGTTATTTTAAAGAATGAATAGATGCAAATGAAACTATGTTGATAGAGTAACCATTCCTCCTATCTCCTGAGGTATGGTGTCCGGGGATTATTCAGAATTTCCTGTCCAATCCCTTCTTTCATAGTAAAAGTCATATATTTAAGCCCCCGCAGTAATGTTTTGATGCAGTTTCCAATTCATGTCAAGCCAAGCAGAATGCAATAATATCTTCTGTGTTTATCATTACATCTGATGCTAGTTACAGTTTGTTATCTTCTCTATGTATTAGTAGAATCTATTAATTCACATTACTGCTATGAATAAAATGCGACCAAAAGTGCGCACTGTGTTAATTAAAATATGCAATGGGATAAATAATGATACTGCGGACCCTCCTCACTAAATATTTCAGTAATCTAGCAAGCTTCAGCAGGTGCCTTTTCCTCAGAATCAATCTGCCAGTACATGGAACATTTTCTAAATAACTCAATGCATTATAGGAATGTAGCAACTTGGCATTTCTCAGGAATAGAAAAATCAATATTATTTGACCAGAAATTATCAAAGTCCATCTAAATATTTGTGAAGTGAATCTTCACAGGAGGGGAAAATTTATATATTTATAAAGTATTTTACCAGGAAGTATTCATTGAGATTTCTCGTTTTCAAGTATGTCCTGGGTTCAAGAACATTGAAATGCTAGTCGTTACAGAAATACAAAGTAATAAAATGCAAGATATTAAAAACACAAATATACAGATTAACAGAAAATAAATATGTAGGAAATAGTCATTATGTTACATGTTTACAGGTGCATTCTGTATTGAGGTATGTTAATAGGGAGCTCTTGAGTGACTTAAGACTGGGGGAAGATTTGATGGCGTCTGGGAGGTTATTCCATAACTGCGGTGCTCTGTAGGAAAATGAGGACCGAGCCACTGTCTTTTTGTATTGTGGTATTGCAAGTAAGGTGCAGGTCCTGGATCAGAGGTTATAGGATGAGGGAGCTGCTGGGGGAAGCAGCCTATTCAGGTAGGGTGGCAGCTTCCCAGAAAAGCTCTTAAACACCAGGTTGGAAAGGTGAAGGGTGTGTTTAGACTCCAGCGACGGCCAGTTTAGCTCTTTTAACATGTCACAATGGTGGGTCATGTAGTTACATTGTAGCGGCAGAATGAGTTATACAATGTAGTAAGTTTCTGGAGGTGTGTTTGAAGGGCAGCTGCACACACTACATCTCCGTAATCAATAGCCGGCATAAGCATTTGTTGTATAATCTGCTTTCTTACTGCGGGGCTCAGGCAGGATTTGTTTCTGTACAGGGCACCTAGTTTGGGATAAAGTTTAGATGAGAGTTTTTCGATGTGGGAGCCAAAGGATAGATTTGGGTCTAACCACATACCTAGATATTTGAGAGAAGGGACTGTGGTCAGCGTGCCATTTGATTTTGTCCCAACACATAGATGGGGATTTTGCAATTTGTGTAGTTTAGGTACTGTACCAAAGAGCATCATTACATTTTTGTCAGTATTTTAAAAAAGTTTGTTGTGTTTGATCCACTTTTCTACCTTCTGTGAATTGTTCTTGCAGCACTGCCTCCAGCTGTGGGAGATTTGGTTTGCTGGTATAGATTACGGTGTCGTCTGCGTACATGTGTACAGTGGAGGCTTTGCAGATGTTAGGCAGATTATTTATGAATATCGTGAATAGCAGGGGGCCGAGTATTGAGCCTTGGAGTACACCGCAAGTGACTGGGAGGGGGAGAGAGGAGCTGCCAGAAATGGACACATATTGCGATCGGTCGGATACATATGATTGAAACCAGTTTAGTGTGCGATCACCAATACCAGAGTCTTTAAGTTTTTTTAATAAGATGCCATGGTCTACTGTATCAAAGGCCTTGGCAAAATCAAGGAAGATGGCTCCAGTTAGGTTTCCTTGTTCTATGCCAGCTTGGATATCATTGCAGACTTTTAAAAGGGCGGTTGTAGTTGAGTGATTTGGACAAAAGCCTGATTGATCTGGGGTTAAGTAGTTCCAATATTGATAATAATCACGTAATTGTGTGTAGACGCATTTTTCCAAAATTTTTGACATTACAGGGAGCAATGATGTCGGACGGTAGTTGGATACCAAAGTACTGTCACCACTTTTATGGATAGATATTACTCTTGCAGTCTTCCAGAGTTTGGGTATGTATCCAGTCGCCAGTGATTCATTGATTAGGGTTGCGACAGGATTTGCAATTGCCGGGGCATTGATTTTCAGCAGCATTGCTGGTATTTGATCAGGTCCAGACTGGTATTTCATTTTTTGGTTACGGAGAAGTTTAGTAATGACACTGACAGGCACTGGTCTAAAACTGAATTCCTGTCTGATACAGGGTCTTTGCACAGTTGGTGGGGCCTGACCTGTGTGTGGCCTTTCTGATTGCGTGTCATTTCCTAGCGTGGCAATCAGGGTGGTGGCACATCCAACAAAATAATCATTAAAGGCATTTGCTACATCTTGGGGGTGTTGCAGGGTTTGGTTGTTTACTTTGACAGCAGCCGGCTGGGAGTGGACGGGGGGTGCTTGTATGTTACTTATGGTTTTCCAAAAGTTTCTTGGGTTTGATAAGTTCTTGTTTAGATTTTCATTGATGTATTGGGCTTTAGCCATTTTTGTTTTGTGCATGCATTCCGGCATTTTCAGTATTCATAGTGATCGCTCATGGAACCAGTACTCTTGAAATTTGACCACAGTGAATCGCTAAGCTGGTACATGTATTGTAAGATCAGCTGTAACCCAGGGGAGATGGGTCCCTTTTACTCGCATTTTACGCAGCGGGGCATGGGCATTCCAGACTTTCAGGATCTCAGACTGAAAGTATTCAATTGCACAGTCCAGGTCTGGGATTAAGTTTAGTCTGTACCATGGGAGCTGTTTGAGATCACTTAGGAAGGATTCAAGAATACATTTCTTGAAAGACCTGGTGATTATTACCTTTGGGGGAGATTTTGTGGCCTTTATTTTATGCACGCAGTAAAGAAGACAGTGGTCACTAAAGCTATTAGCAAGAACACCTGCCTCCTGTATTCTATCAGGAGATGAGGAGAGAATCCAGTCCAGCAAGGTATGGTTAGGGCTTTTCATATTAATGTGAGTGGGGGAGGAGATTAATTGAGTTAGCTGCAAAGTCTTAAACAGTGAGCAGTATTTATTGTTTTTAGGATTTAGCCAATCTTTATTAAAATTGCTGAGGACCAGCAGTTCACTTTTTTGGTTTTGTGCAAGTAGGTTATTAAGGATTTAAGTTATGTCAGAGAGGGGAGCTCGGTGGGCGATAGAATCCAGCAACAATGATTGATTTACTGAATGGGATCTCAATTATACCAGAGAGGAAATCAAAGGTGGCAGGGGAGCTAGAATTCTGTAAAGGGGTGAACTTTATGGATGGAACTGCGGATGTTACAGTGCACAAATGAGAGGCTTTTAGTGGGGAGACTAAAGGTTGTGTCAGCTATAGGACCAGGGTTCGTTTCCACATCGTTTACTAGGGAAAGTAGCAGGATTAATAGGAATTTGGACAGTGTTTTCTTTTGGTAATAATGTGATTGCAGAGCTTTAAATCTCTGTGTGGGGGTAGGAGGGCCAGATTTTAACACTCTCCACCAGTAAAATGGTTTGCTGACAGATCCGGAGTTTATTCGCTTAACGATGCACTGTTAGTCAGACTACTTGAAAACATACTTGAATCCAGAAGTTAAAAAAAGGAAAGACTTGTTTAGGTGGGATATCGTTTCCAGCTTGCCTGATCTACTTTATATTTTGCAACTTTAGTTAAGTCACCACTGGTGGTTCTGTTAATAAACATTAGGGAGTTACCTGGAATTTCCAGTTGATATAAATCTTTTGTCTTGAAAATTTTCCAAAGTATCATTCATGAAAATATGAAGATTAGGAGCCCTATTTCACTACTCGACTCTGATTCCACGCTGAAGTGCATGATGATCCTCTTTCCACAAGCTGGAGGGCTGTCGTCAGGCCTGGATTTGCACCTCAGGAGCCTGTAGGCAAAGAATTGCGGAGCGCCCCATCTCCCCAAACAAAAAAAGAAACATGCCAAAATTACTATTTAAATTTTTGTTCTGATGCAAAAAAACTAAAAAAATACATTTTAAATAACTGAAACAGTTTTTTTCTCCATTCTCAAATCAAAAGAAGGGGCAGAATCTGTTCCCTTAGTTGAATTAGTTACAGACAGTTACAAGTATTTATAAAGCGCCAACAAATTCCTTATCAATGTACAGTGGGAGAAACAGAATAACAAATATACATATATGTTACACACATGGAACAGAAGGAGGGAGGACCCTGCTCAAGAACTTACAATCTAAGAGGAGAGGGGTGACACATTAGGTGAGGATGAATAGGGTACTTGAAGTAGTGGGTTGCATGACGGCTGCATGGAAGATGGAGCAGGAAATGACAGTGGGGGATCATGGAGTGAGCTGATAGGCTTCTCTATAGTAATACGTTTTCAGAGACTTCTTGAAGGACTGGAGAGACGGGTGAGTCTGATGTTGCAAGGAGGCAGTTCCATAGAAAGGGTGCAGCTCGAGTGAAGTCCTGAAGGCGAAAGTTGGGGGGTGTGGGTACGAGGAACTGATAGCATCAGACCATTGGCCGAACGAAGTGGTGGGGATGGGATGTACCTGCTAATAAGGGAGGAGATGTAGTCGGTCCAGTATGGAGAGCTTTGATGTAGTCAGATGTATCGAGAGCTTTGTATGTGATGCACCAGTAATTTGAATTGGATTCTAAAGGAAACATGGAGCCAGTGTAGAGATTGACAGAGGGGAGGTGTGAGAGGTGCGGCAGGTGAGGTGTATGAGTCGGGCACAGGCGTTCATTACAGACTGCAGAGGGAGAATCTGGGATCTCTTAAGGTCAGAATGAAGGCGGTTACAGTAGTCAAGACGGGTTATAATAAGAGCTTGGATGAGCATTTTAGCAGAGTCTGGATTAAGAAAGGGACGGATGCGAGCAATGTTTTTTAGGTGGAAGTAGCAGGATTAGGTTAGAAACTGAATGTGAGGAGTAAAGGATAGATTGGAGTCCAAGAGGACCCTGAGGCAATGGAGCTTGAGAGGTAGAAGTAATGGTGGCACCATTCACCTGAAGAGAAATTGGCCAGGAATGGAGGTTTTAGAGGGAGGGAAGATGAGAAGTTCAGTTTTAGAAAGGTTGAGCTTTAGGAAACAGGAAGTCATCCAGTCGAAGATAGGCAGGCTGTAACATGGTCCAACACCATAGGAGAGTGATCGAGAGGAAAGGTAGATTTGAGTGTCATCAGCATAGAGGTGATATTGGAATCCATAGGAAGAGATGAGGTTGTCCAAAGAGGCAGTATAGATCGAGAAGAGTAGGGGACCCAGAACAGAGCCTTAAGGTACCCCAACTGAAAGAGGAACTGGTGGTGAATCGACACCAGCGAATGAGACACTGAAGGAGCTAAAAGAGAGACAGGAAGAGGACCAGGAGAGAGTGATATCACTGAGGCCAAGTTGATGCAGCGTGTGGAGCAGGAGAGGGTGATCACCAGTGTTGAATGAGGCAGAAAGGTCAAGAAGAATAAGGAGGGAGAAATGACCTTCCGTTTCAGTGGCAGCTAAATCATTAGTCACCTTGGTCAGAGACCTGTCAGTGGACGCTGGGAGTGAAAGCCAGACTGGTGCGGATCAAGTAGAGCGTTAGCAGCAAAAAAACTGGTGAGCTGGTTATAGACCAGACGTTCTAGGATTTTGGAGGCAAAGGGGAGCAGAGAGATGGGACAGTAGAGGGTTGAAGGTAGGATCAAGAGATGGCTTTTTTGGAACGGGGGTGATCAAAGCACGTTTGAATACAGAGGAGAAGATTCCAGAGGAGAGGGAGAGGTTAAAAATATGAGTCAAAGCAGGGACAGTAACTGGTAGGACAGGCGGAATAAAGTGTGAGGGGATGGGATCAAGTGGGCAGGTGGTCGGGTAGGAGGACATAAGAAGTTCTGTTACATCCTCCTCTGAGACTGTAGAAAAGGAAAACATAGTAGAAGAGGGGGCAGGGAGTGAGGGAGTCGGTGGGGTAGAATGGTTAAAGGAGGAGGGCAGTGAATGCAGCAGCGTTTGTTTTATATGTAAAAGCATACATTGCCTCTGCTGTAGAACAGAAAAAAAATATTTTGCATTTACTTTTTTCATATTTTTTTATTTTTACACATTACCTGGTCTTGTTTGGTATCATAGTAAAGACTAGACTCTGACCTCTCCAATGACACCTCATTTAACCTTGTGTGTGTACAATTCAGGGATGCAGGTTCCAAAGTCCCTCCTCACTCCAGCGCCACAGTCTAGGTTGTGAATTAAACCATGCGTTGCTTTACCAGATACACACTTGCTGGCAGTATGGTAAATGAGGTGAGTTAGTGCAGCATCACTGTTCACTTTATAATTGTAAACTGAATAATAGTGCCATGCTAGAGAAAAAATGAGAAAAATATAATTTTAATAGATATGTTATTTTTACATAAATCTAACCTGGTTATATTTGGTATCACTGGAAAGGCTATACCTTTCCAATGATACCTCCTATGTCCCTCTAGCTCTTATGGCTCCAGAGATACAGTGGTCTAAATTATTACAAACTGTAAAAAAAAAAAGAGATTTTTTTTTCTCTCATTACACACAGAGCAAAGCGCCCACTTGTGGCTGGCGCCTGTAGACACATGCCTACTCTGCCTAATGGTAAGTCCGGCCCTGGCTGTCGTGTCCTGATATATGGGAGCCCAGTATGAAGAAACGACAAAGAGCATTAGGGTGTTGTACAGATAAGGGCTAGACAAGGGGGCATGGTCAAAAACAGGCAAGTGGTTGAGGCAGTTAGATTTCACTCATTAGAGGGGAGGAGTCCAGGGGTCAGTATCTAGAAAGGTAGCCGGGTCAAGGCGTGGTGCAATAATTAGGCCTGGACAGGTAGATTTCATTCGCAGCAAGAGTCAAGATTAAGGGTCAAAATCCAGCAGGTCAGTAGGGAAATTTGGATATTTGGTAAGGTGCTCAGGTCAGAGGAGCACTAACAACTGAGCACCGTCACCCCGGGATTCTGGTTTTAAATAGGGAGCCTGAACGAGCCTGGAGCCTGAACGAGCCTGGCCCCTTCCCAGGAAGGGGCCATCTCCCTGCCTCTCCTACCACTGAGAGCAGCCAGCTCCTATGCAGCTTAGTCCCTGCCCGGAACCCATGAAGGTTGCGCCCCCGAAGGTGGATTTTTCCCATGGTGCAACATTTACCAAAATCTCTGAGCAACAGTTTTGTTTTTTTGCTGGCTGTTGTTTATTTAATCTACTGTATTTACCAGTTAATGAGGTAGAGGGGGCTATTTCATTTTTTGGTGGTAGTGGCACGTTAATGAACACATCACATTTAACAACCACGTTGCTATTGAATAAGCAAGTGAACACTTGGATTTAATAGCTAGGTGATCCTCCTTAAACAGCAATAACCTCAACCAAACGTTTCTGGTAGTTGTGGATTAGACCTTCAAAACATTCAAGAGGAATTTTAGACTACTCCTCCTTACTGGACTGTTTCAGCTCAGCCATATTCTTAGGACGTCTGGTGTGAACAGTTCTCATGGGGACATTTCCCCGTATCTCTATGGGCTTAAGGTCTGGTCTCTGACTGAGCCGCTTCAAAAGGTGGATTTTCTTTTTCTAAGCCATTCTGTAGTGGATTTAATTTGATGTTTAGTCATTGTCCTGCTGCATTACCCAACCTCTACTAAGTTTCAGCTGTTGCTCAGCCACTCTGAAATTATCCTGTAGGATATCTTGATTACCTTCCTTGGATATTAACCAGTTCCAATCATTTCTTCATGTCTTTAACTGCCACTTTAGAGTTCCTTTTTTACTTGAGAATTGTGCAGTGTGCCCTTTGAGTCAGCTTGGATGGATGGTCACTTCCAGGGAGAGTAACCACAGTACCTCATCATCTCCATCTATAGACAAATTGCCTAACAGTGGACAAATGAATATCTAAACTCTTTGTGATAACATTTGAAACCCTTTCCATCTTAATGCTAAACCACAATTCTTGATTGCAGGTTTTCTCTGCTCTGTTTTACGAGGCGTGGTTCATATCAACATATGCTTTTGTGAACAGCAAAATCAAAATGTGTGAGTGCTTTATAAATCAAAGTAGCTCTAACCCACACCTTCAATCTCATTTCAATTACTGGACACCAGGATTGCCAATTTCCAACTCTAATTAGCTTTTGTTGAAGTCACTAGCCTAGGGTTTCACATAATTTTTCCAACCTATAATGTGAATATTTGAATGATATATTCAATACATCCTTGGGCAAGACATACTTGAACATTAGAGAAATATCAATGTATCCTTCCAGGTAAAATACTTTCTCAAAAAAACAAAAACATAAGAGATTATACAATCCTTTGTGTGTTATCATTTAAAACAGATTGTAAATTCCCACAGGAACAGGGCCTTGGTTTCCTCCTGTACTGGTTTGTCAAATGTTGTTCAATGTATTGTAACCCTGTCTATATTGTGCCCATTGTACAGTGCTGCAGAATATCTTTATACATATTTATACAAATTTATGCATATATGTTGTCATTTTAAAAGGTTTCCCATACTTTTTCTTGCCATTGTACATATTAGGCTTCTGGCTTTTTTTCTTTTCATTTTTCTTCACAGCTATTGGTTTTATTTTAAGCCTACAGTTGCAAGAAAAAGTATGTGAACCCTTTGGGATTACGTGGAGTTTTTATGAATTGGTCATAAAATGTGCTCTGATCTTCATTTAAGTCACAACAATTTGAAAAACACAGTCTGCTTGAAATAATACAACACAAATATTATATGTTTTCATGTTTTTATTGAACAGAACATGTAAACATTCAAAGTGCAGGGTGGAAAAAGTATGTAAACCTTTGGACTTAATAACTGGTTGACCCTCCTTTGGCAGCAATAACCTCAACCAAACGTTTCCTGTAGTTGCAGATCAGACCTGCACAACGATCTGGAGTAATTTTGGACCACTCCTCTTCACAAAAACTGTTTCAGTGTAGCAATATTCTTTGGATGTCTGGTGTGAATCGCTCTCTTAAGGTCATGCCACAGCATTTCAATCGGTTTGAGGTCAGGACTCTAGAAGGCGTATTTTGTTTTGTTGAAGCCATTCTTTTGTTGAATTACTCGTATGTTTTGGGTCATTGTCCTGTTGCATTACCCATCCTCTGCGGAGCTTCAGTTGGCGGACAGATGGTCTTACGTTTTCCTGCAAAATGTCTTGATAAACTCTGGAATTCATTTTTCCATCAATGACAACAATCCGTCCAGGCCCTGAGGCAGCAAAGCAGCCCCAGACCATGATGCTCCGTCCGCCATGTTTTACAGTGGGGATGAGGTTTTGATGTTGGTGTGCTGTGCCTTTTTTTCTCCACACATAGTGTTGTGTGTTTTTTCCAAACAACTCAATTTTGGTTTCATCTGGCCACAGAATATTTTGCCAGTAGTGCTGTGGAACATCCAGGTGCTCTTTTGCAAACTTCAAACGTGCTGCAATATTCTTTTTGGACAGCAATGGCTTCCTCTGTGGTGTCCTCCCACGTACTCCATTCTTGTTTAATGTTTTCCTTATTGTAGATGTGTCAACAAAAATGTTAGCATGTGCCAGAGATTTCTGTAAGTCTTTAGCTGACACTCTAGGATTCTTCTTTACCTCATTAAGCATTCTGCGCTGTGCTCTTGCAGTCATCTTTACAGGGCGACCACGCCTAGGGAGAGTAGCAACAGTGCTAAACATTCTCCATTTGTAGACAGTCTGTCTTACCGTTGACACATGAACATCAAGGCTTTTGGGGATACTTTTGTAACCCTTTCCAGCTTCATGCAAGTCAACAATTCTTGATCGTAGGTCTTCTGAGAGCTCTTTTCTGCGAGGCATGGTTAAAATCAGGCAGTGCTTCTTGATACCAGTAAACCCCAAACTGGTGTGTGTTTTTAAAGGGCAGGACAGCTTTCAGCAACACATCCAATAATATCACACTGATTGGACTCCAGGTTGGCTCACTCCTGGCTCCAATTAGCTCTTGGAGAAGTCATTAGGCTAGGGGTTCACATACTTTTCCCACCCTGCACTGTGAATGTTTACATGTTATGTTCAGTAAACACATGAAAACATATAATGTTTGTGTTGTAATATTTTAAGCAGACTGTGTTTTTCAAATTGTTGTGACTTAGATGAAGATCAGAGCACATTTTATGACCAATTCATGCAAAACTCCACGTAATCCCAAAGGATTCACATACTTTTTCTTGCAACTGTATATATTGGTACTAATTTTCATAAATTTGAAAATGAGTCTACTGTGTGGAATCACAAGTATGATCCACAGTTTGAACATGCTGTATATTTCAAATATGTGAAGCCAACAATGTATAGTTTTTGATTTTATTTGGTATTAAGGAATTTTAGTTTCATGTTTACAATTCAATGTTTGCCTTTAGAATTAAAACCATAGAAACATATAAAAAATGTCGGCAGATAAGAACCTTTTCGGCCCATCTGGTCTGCCCAATTACATGGATACTTTACCTGGATTTATCTTTTGTTTAGGATAGCCTTATGCCTATCCCATGCCTGCTTAAATTCAATTACTGTTTTGGCCTCTACCACTTCAACTGGAAGGCTGTTCCATGTATCCACCACCCTCTCAGTAAAATAATGCTTCCTGATGTTACTTTTAGGCTAGGGTCAGACGAAAGCATTTTTCCCCGCGAATGTGAAAAAGTGCGTCCGAACGCATTGATGTATTTTTTCACGGAATGCGCAAAAACGGTCAGACGACGCGCATTTTCGGGCGTGATTTTGTACAGATTGTCAATAAAACTCTTTTTGCGTCTGGACGTTATGTAGGCTGGACATTAGCAGTGTCTGACATCTCCTAATCACGCAAACACGCCGCTATGCTGCAGCTGCGCACTCAGTACGTCAGTACTAGCGGTTCAGCGTTCTCAAAAAAAATGCGTTCAAATTCCACTTGCGTTGCACGGCCGTACTTTTGTGCGGCCGTACTTCGTATATTGGCCATCATTGCCCATCATCTGCTGCTAGTGCGGCCGTAATTATGTGCGCCAGAACGCACGTTAAAAGTGCCCTGGTCTGACCCCAGCCTTAAACCTTTGCCCCTCTAATCTAAGACTATGTCCTCTTGTTTTGCTACTTTGTTTCCTTTTAAATATACTCCCTTCCTCTACCTTGTGGATTTCCTTTACGTATTTAAATGTTTCTATCATATCTCCTCTGTCTCGTCTTTATTCCAAGCTGTACATGTTAAGATCCTTTAAATGTAGAATTAAAAGGAATTTAAACAGCTTTCATGTAACATTCTAAATCTGTCTTGCAGTACTATTTTCTATTACAATCAGGGTTATTTATAGAGATCCGAATTGTGGCCGAAAGGTAACCGAACAGTAAAATTCAGCGTATGGTTACCTTTCCTGGCCATTCGACTATCCAGAGAGCAGGCATTTTGCCAAATGTTGGCGAATTGCCTGCACATACGGTGTCTGTTCGAGGGCAGTGAAATCCCCATAGAGAAGCAATGCTTCGTCTACTCAGAGAACAAAAACCAGCAGTGAAAATTTGCCGAATTGTCCTGCTGTTTGGTGGTTTCATGCAACAGATTTATTCAGGCGAATCCCATAGGCGTCAATGTTAAAAATATTCCTGTTTTAATCCAATATCTAATAAACCGTTGATTATAATCTGCAGTAAAAAGTCTCTTTATGTATAGAATTTTGTGATCTTTTAGGCATTTTTGGTGATTTTTTTGCGAAAACTTTTGTTTGTTGTCTTTTTATTTTATTTTTAGATCGTTTTTTATTTTTTCTGTAACAGCCCTTTTTATTATCATTCATTGGATCTCATATGTAAATTTCAGACATTTTCGTTCTGTAGTTTCTTTGCAAACAGCTTTTCACTTTTCAACCATTCAAGCGTACTGTTTTTTCTTTTTCCACTCCATTTGTCTGCGAGCTGGGTTTTTCCGGCGCCTGCTCTGTGCTGTGATTGGCGGCTGCTCGGGTTTCTCCGGCGTGTTCGGCAGGGTTAATCCAGATGTTTTTGCGGGTTTCGGTGTGCGTTCGCCGGGTTTTGCGGTGAGTGTTCAGCAGGTTTGCGGCGGCTTTTCCCTGCGCTACGACGGCCCTGTGGTGCTTGCTGAATACACCGCAGGGTCGCCGAAATGGGATCGCCAAATCGCCCCGAATTGAAGAGAACAAAAAGTCACCGAACGTGCAGTGACTTCTCGATTCTCTTTGAATAACCATGAATGTTTCTTTTCTTCATAACAGTGTATAACACTATTAGAAAGATCTAACAATATGGCTGTTAAACAAGTAAATATATCCACCTCTTTTGTTGCAGTATGATTGATTTTTTTTAAATTCCTTTTAATTCTACATTTTAGGCTAGGGTCAGACTAGCGCACTTTAAACGTGCGTTCTGGCGCACTTAATTACGGCCGCACTAGCAGCAAATGACGGGCAATGACGGCCAATATACGAAGTACGGTCGCACGAAAGTGGCAAACGAACGGATTTTGTCGAGAACGTGAAACCACTAGTACGGTCGTACAGAGTGCGCTGCGTCCGCTAGCGGCGTGTTTGCGTGATTAGGAGACGTCAGACGCTGCTAATGTCCGGCCAACATAACGTCCAGATGCAAAAGTGTTTTATTGATGATCCGTACAAAATCACGAACGCAAATGCGCATCGTATGACCGCTATCGCGTACTCCGTGAAAAAATGCGTCCATTCGTTCGAACGCACTTTTTCACAGACAACGCGAAAATGCGTTCGTCTGACCCTAGCCTAAAGGATTATTCACCAACTGCTGTTCTGTCAATAACAAAACTGTGGATTCAGTTTGGCATACTTGAGGGAAATATGCCTGATAAACTACAGTGAAACTACAGTGTATTCAATATTTAAGAAATTCCGTCATCATTCTCCATACTTTTTACCTTTCTGTCTGCCATAGTTTCTACAAATCTTATTTCACCTAGACTTCACCTTATTTGCCACAGGTGTTTCAATCAAACCTGTTACAGTGTTCTATTTACTGCTGTTTTCACCAAGGTTTCTCCTGGAGTTCCATGAAGATTGTAGTACATACGACCGTTTTGCAAACAATGGTTGAACATTGCCAAATAGAGTAGAGCCATAGTTTACTTATTTTACTAAACAATAATGGTGGTACTACTATTAACCATTGTTTGCTTTTGTTTGCAACGACTTAGCTTGTCGGTGTCTTATTTTGTTTCTGTGGATAGTTGAAGTTCAACATACTGTAGTTACAACAATGGTGTGGTTTTTTTTTTATTTATAAGAGGTTATTCAGAGAGAGCCGATCTGACCCCAAAATGTAACCGGGCACTGAAATTCAACGTACGGTGACATTTCATGGGCGGTCGGCTATTCAGAGACCAGGCAGTTCGCCAAATTTTGGCAAACTGCCAGCAAATACGGTGCCTGTTCGACGGCAGTGAAATCCCCCATAGAGAAGCAATGGTTAATCTATTCAGAGAACACTGAACAGCAGGGAAAAGTTGTCGAAGCGCCCTGCTGTTCCGTATTTTCATTCGGCACGTTTATACAGGCGAACCCCATAGGCTTCAATGTTAAAAATATTCCCGTTTTTATTTAACCCTTTCGCTGCTGAGGCATTTCATGCCTGTGTGCTGAGGTCATTTTTACCTGTTTCGCTCATCATGTTTAAACGCGTTTTGAAGTCTTATTTTAAAATATGACCCAGACATATTATGTATCGTTCTTTACGGCAGCCTCGGCAGATTCATAATATGTCATTATTATATGTATTCGTCATGTCCTGCCTGTATATTATAACACAAAATGCAATAAAATTTGAATTTTCAATAATTTACAATGTGTAAAGTGTTTTTTTTCACATTTTAACATTAAAGCATTTGCGATTATATTTTCTATGGGTTGCACTTGTTAAAAAATTAGAAATGGGGTCTCGTTACATTTTTTGTAGGAGGAAGATTACGTGATTTTTAACAAACGCACAAATCAATTGTTAGTGCAGCATCATTGCTCACATTATAATTTAAATGGGAACAATATTGTTGCATTAACAAAACAAAACAAAAAAAAACCTTGTTTATTTTTTTATTTTTATTTTTTTAATATATTTTTTATTAACTTGTACAAGGACATGTTTGGTATTGTTGGAAAGGCCATGCTCTGGCTGATCCAACAATACCAAACATTAACCCCTAGCTGCCACAGATCGGGAGATGGGGGTTCATTGGAACCCCTATCTCCACCATTGGTGGCAACTAGGGGTTAACGCCAGGACTGACGTCATCGGTCTATGCACAATGACGCCAGTCGTCAGGGGTAGTTCCTGGAAGCTTGGCAGACATCCAGGATGTTGGCCAGCTCCGGGAGAGGATCACGATTCAGCGCTTTTCGGCACCCAAGGGGTTAAAGCCAGGCACCGTTTAGAAGGGTAGGCTGTGCCCTTCCAAACCGTACCTGGCTTTGATCGCTGGCCCCCGGCAATCGGGAGGGAGAGAGGTCCCCCCCTCCCTTTCAGGCACCTCCTCCGCACTCGCGGGGGGGGGGCTGAAATAGATATCATCGTGCCGTCACAATGACATCTATCTTCCCCCCCGGGATCCTGGAGTACCGGGCTGACATCCAAGATGTCAGCCCGCACCGGGACCGGGGGGGGGAAGCAATCGACCAAAATCCCTCAGTGCGTCCATAGCACAGGAGGTGCACTTGGCAGGACTCGCTGAGTGCGTCCTTAGCAAAGTGGTTAATATCTAATAAACCATTTACTATTTTAAAATAGTAAAAAGTCTTTTTATTCATAGATTCTTTAGGATCTTTTAGGCATTGATCAGGATATTTTTAGGCAAAAAATATTTTCCGTTTTTTATTTTTCAAAAGCGTTTTTTTTTTTCCCTTAAAAGACCTTTTTATTATCATTCATAGGATCTTATATGTTAATTCCAGACATTTTAGTTCAGTAGTTTTGTGCAAACAGCGTTTCAATTTTGACACGTTCAATCGCATTGTTTTTTGTTACCCCGTTCATCAGCTTGTCTGCTTTTTCCAGCGGCTGGTCTGTACTGTGATTGGCAGCTCGCTGTCGTTTTCCAGCGCGTTCGGAATGGTGACCCTGCGGTGCATGTTGAATACACTGCAGGGTGGGGAAACTTTGATTCCCTGAAGTGTGGGGAACGAGAAAGCACCGTAATGTCGGCAACATTTCGGTGCTCTCTGAATAACCCCCATAGTTAGCATTTGCGGTGAACCTCCAGTCCCTGCCTCCACGGTGCTTAGTGAATAACCCATTTATTAATCTTATTACCAAGTAATGTATTTTGACAAAGTGTCATCTAGATTCCTATGAATTCCTTAATCTACAGCTTATACCTGTATCTGTACTTGTAACTTCCTTTTCTATGCATATCAGCTGAACGGTGTCCTGTTGTTTTCTTAGACGAGAAGAATTTATTTCTGGTTTCTGGGATTATCTGTCCACAGAAATACACATAAAATCTTTAATTTCTGTGAAAACCACAAAAAAACACTAAAAAAAGTATTAAAAGGTAACAAATAATAATTTTAAAAAGTCCATATAACTTATTATTTCTTCTTAGTGTAACGGGTTCTTGCGTAGTCCCACAAATACCCCTGTGGTCTTTTACTTCAGTTACCTTCAAGCGCTCTGCAAGCCGATCCTGAGCCTCCGCTACCTGGGAGTTGGGGTACATGACTGCGGTAGTGCCTCCACCCAACTGGACATCCAGGCTTTGGGTGTGAGATCCAGTTGGGAACATATTTAAACAAGCAATAAATCAACACAGAGCTGTCTATTATAGAAGTTTGTATTGCACAGAAAAACTCTATGCAAAAATAAATGTAACGGTGTAAATAAACATAATGCAGTGGAATAAGTAAATAACGCAAGAGTCAGTATGAGTTTACCCACCCACAAACAATACTGAGGCCCACCCTAGTCTTTTCCCTAATGGTACCATAGGTAGGTGGTGCACATTGTTGGGGCCCAGAATAATTGTAATCCACTTTGTTTGTAATATGCTGGGGTGTTCCAGGGATCAGAGAAGTCAGACTGCTGCTTTAGTAACCAGTGTCAGAGTGCCTTGTTGTAAAACCAAGGGGAGAGGTTTCAGCTTACCACTCCACAGTCTGCAATCAGATTTTGTCCAGGAAGGGGAGACGCTGCTTCACTGGGATTCCTTCTTTCTGCAGAACAATCACTGCCAGGAACAGTTCTGTGCTTTGATCTGGATACAGAGTCTGCTGGGAGCCTTTATGCAGGATGCTTCAGCACTGGACACAATACCACAAATCTCAGCCACCATCATCTTCCAGCTTCCTCCCTCTTGCTTCCTCTCTAGCAGCCCTGCCTGCACACACAAAACCAGAGAGCCACACAGTCTTGAATCTCCAGAGCAAAGAGAAGGTCACCATCTGCTGGTTACTACATAGAAACTGCAGGGTAGTAGAATTACTGTACTCCAGGGGTTACATGTTCCCCTTTGAAAATAGCTTGCCGTCCACTGGCAAGTCCTGGACAGGAAGCGATCAAAACCCAAACCGTATTCAACATTTATAAAAGCCTACAATAACAGTGCTAGCTAATACAATGACATCCTAGCTGGCCAACTACGCTAAAACAGAGAATGATTTTCATTTACAATTTCAGCTAGCGCATGGAGAAAGGTGGTCATTTTACATGATGCCTGTGTCACTGGAGCATAGCTAGGTTCTCCTATATGATCATAAACCAAGGCTGTAGGAGGCTGCCGTACCCTGGTGCTGTGTCTTGGAAGTCGCTGGGGAAGAGCACTTTCTGACTGTGCCTGGGAAGCTTCGGCTCCTGCCCTGTAGTTGGGGAGGTCACCAGTGGCTTGAGACCCTGGCTCTCCCATAAATCGAGAGTCTCTGACCAGGCACAAAGCACGGGCTTTCTGGGTTCAAAGATGGAGGACTGTTTGACATAAGAGGGGTTTTAACTCTGAGGTGCCACAGGGGTAGGAGACAAATTCTGTGTTCTCTCAGTATGTGGAGACCACCACTGATCATCAGCTGTGGGAGTCTCTGAGGTCTCCTCTGACCCATTTTCAGGACTCGCTGCTGTGCTTTCTTCCAATTCACTACTACGCTCTTCCTCATCATCTGTATAGGCTACCAGTAGTAGATGGTTCCTATGCCAAGCCTTTATCCGTCCTTCAGGCCCTTTTATGTTGTACACTGGCAGTCCTTTTAGCTTAGACACAACTTCGAACAGAGTATCCTTCCATCTGTCTGCTAATTTGTGTTTTCCAAGCACCCCTAGATTCCGCAGTATAACCTTATTGCCTGCTTGTATTTCCCGATACTTGACTTTGGTATCGTATCTTCTCTTGTTCTGCTCCTCCATTCTTGTCGTAGCTTGAGTAGCCAACTCATAGGCCCTGTGGAGGTTTTGCTTGAGGGTCCTCACATAATGGGAGTGTGAGCTTGAAGTTGTCCCATCAGGGGACACCCCCATCCGGACATCTATTGGTAGTCTAGCTTCCCTTCCAAACATCAGGAAGTAGGGTGAAAATCCTGTAGACTCATTTCTTGTGCAATTATATACGTGGACCATGGTTTCCACGTGCTTACTCCAAGACCGCTTCTCCACTGTTTTCAGAGTCCCAGGCATATCTAGGAGGGTCCTATTAAAACGCTCAGGCTGAGCATCACCCTCTGGGTGGTAGGGTGTTGTTCTGGACTTCTGAACCTGCTACATATCCAGCAGCTCTTTGATCAACTTGCTCTCAAAGTCTCTACCTTGATCAGAATGTATTCGATTGGGTAGACCGTAGTGCATGAAATACTTCTGCCACAGGACTTTAGCTACGGTCACAGCCTTCTGGTCTTTAGTAGGAAAGGCCTGAGCGTATCTGGTAAAATGATCTGTAACCACTAGAACATTCCCGATTCCAGTAGTATCATTCTCAATACATAGATAGTCCATGCACACAAGATCCAAGGACCCTGGGCCCTGTTCAACACATTCCCTCATACGAGGCCAATAGAACCGGTCTTGTATCAGTCTGTAGGTTTTGTCAACTCCAAGATGACCATGTTGATCATGGAGAGCTCTCATGACTATTCCCCGGTATCTATGAGGTAGTACCAGCTGCTTTCGACCTGGGTGGTCATGGTATTTCAAAATTCTATAAAGGATCCCATCTTCCAGATGTAGTTTACTCCACTCTCTCCATGTCTCTTTGTCCTATTGGAAGGGAGCTCAGCAATTTAGGATTCTTAACTCTCATCACCTTGAGGACTGTCCCTATATACCAATCCTGTGATTGGGCTTTCTTTTTTTTCTTCATTGGTTATTTGAGACCAATGTTGAAGGATGGACTGGAGCACAAAATATCTCTGGTACTGCTTCTGAGGAGTAACTGATGGAATCTATTCCTCTAAGGTCAGAGAACTCCTCCTGTTTCTCGGCCACTACATAGGTGTGGCAAAAAGCCCCTACCCCTGGCCCAGGAATTTCTTCCCATTCTTCCTTTTCTTCATGAGGAAGCAGTGGCGTAGCGTGGGGGGTGCTGGGGGGGCCGTGGCCCCGGGCGCAGTTTTCTTAGGGGCACATAATCTCAAAAGAAATTTGCGCCCCTAAAACTTGAGGCCCGGACTGACCCGCCGGGCCCTCGGGCGCCGCCCAAGGGCCCGCAGGTTGAGGGGACCCAGATGCTGGGCAGCAGGAGTGCCTGCCCGGTCCTGAACAGTGAGTCTGTCCGTGTTGAAGGGGATGCGGCTGCGTGCAGGCGCAGCCGGTCATGTGGTCTGGCTAATCAGGTGGTACTGAGTCTCTGTACCACCTGACTGGCCGGACCGCGTGACCTGCGCACGCACGCAGCCGCATCCCCTTCAACACGGACGGACTCACATGCTGTTCAGGACCAGGCAGGCACTCCCGCTGCCCGGCATCTGGGCCCCCTCAACCCCTGCTGGATCCGGAGCTGGGGCAAGTATCCATGTGAGAGCTGGCTGCCGCTGGGGCAATATCCAGGTGAGAACTGGGGCAAATCCATGATCTGGGGCAATATCCATGTGAGAGCTGGGGCAAATCCATGTGAGAGCTGGGGCAAATCCATGTGTGAGGTGGGGGTATATCCATGAGCTGGGGGCAAATCCATGAGCTGGGGCAAATCCATGAGCTGGGGGCAAATCCATGAGCTGGGGGCAAATCCATGAGCTGGGACAATATCCATGAGCTGGGGCAATATCCATGAGCTGGGGCAAATCCATGAGCTGGGGCAAATCCATGAGCTGGGGCAAATCCATGAGCTGGGGCAAATCCATGAGCTGGGGGCAAATCCATGAGCTGGGGGTATATCCATGAGCTGGGGCAATATCCATGAGCTGGGGCATATCCATGAGCTGGGGCAAATCCATGAGCTGGGGCAATATCCATGTGTGAGCTGGGGCAATATCCATGTGTGAGCTGGGGCAATATCCATGTGAGAGCTGGGGCAATATCCATGGGAGAGCTGGGGCAATATCCATGGGAGAGCTGGAGCAATATCCATGTGTGAGCTGGGGCAATATCCATGTGAGAGCTGGCTGGGGCAATATTCATGTGAGAGCTGGCTGGGGCAATATCGATAACGTGTCCACAGGTTGGGGGGGGGCGCACAATTCTTGGCTGGCCCCGGTCGCTGACAACCCACGCTACGCCACTGTGAGGAAGCAGTCCAGGTCTGCGAGACAGAGCATCTGCACTGACATTCTTGGGGCCTGGCTTGTATTTAAGGCTGGAATTATAGCTCGACAATGCTGCCAGCCACCTGTGTCCTGTGGCATCTAGCTTAGCCGTAGTTTGAATATATGTAAGTGGATTATTATCTGTCCTTACTTCAAATGTTGTACCATATCAATAGTCATGCAATTTGTCTACAATTGCCCACTTAAGAGCCAAGAATTCTAGCTTGTGGACTGGATAGTTTTTCTCTGCACCAGTTAGACTTCTGCTTATGTATGCCACGGGTAACCCTTCTGGGTAGCTTTGATGTAATACACCCCCTAGGGCCTCCATACTTGCATCGACATGGAGCACATACTGCTTCTCAGGGTCTGCATACGCTAAGACTGGGGCTTCTGTAAGTCTTTCCTTCAAGGTTAAAAAGGCTTCTTCACATCCTGAAGTCCATTTGTTTCCGAAGGAGTCTTTAGGACTGGGTACCTTAGCACCTTCTATAACAGAGGTAACCTTTAACAAATTATGTAACTCTCGAGCAATCTTCGAGTAGTCCTTCACGAACCTTCGGTAATAACCACAGAACCCTAGGAATGAACGTAGCTCACTGATGGTATCTGGCCTAGGCCAATTCACCACTGCTTCAATTTTGGCCGAGTCCGTTGCTACTCCTTCTGCAGAAACGATATGACCTATATATGTGACAGAGTCCCGTGCAAATCGACATTTGTCTAATGATAATTTCAGACCCTCTGCTTGGAGTCGATCCAGCACTTTCAGTAATCGCTGTTCGTGTTCTTCCGGGGTCCTTCCGAACACTATGAGGTCATCCAGATACACTAGGCACTCATTGGGATTCATATCCCCCACAGTCTTTTCCATTAGCCTTTGGAATGTGGCAGGAGCTCCTGTGATTCCTTGAGGCATCCTAGTAAACTCATAGAACCCCAAAGGGCAGATGAAGGATGTCTTTTCCTGATCTTCCTCATTCAGCGGAACTTGATAATACCCAGATCTCAAGTCAAGAACACTAAACCACTGGCTTCCAGAAAGGGCATTTAACAGATCTTCTATCCGTGGTAGTGTGTACTGATCTGGCACTGTTCTCTTATTCAGAGTGCGATAGTCTATGCAGAGCCGAACTGTGCCATTCTTTTTCCTAACTATCACTATGGGTGAGGCATAGGGGCTTCTGGACTCTTTAATAATACCAGATTCTTCCATCAGTTGTAATATATCACGGACATCCTCCACATCTCGCGGGGGTATTCTCCTTGATCTCTCCCTGAAAGGAGTTGAGTTAGAAAGTCTAATAGCATGTGTGGCACTTCTTGCGCATCCCACATCCAATTCTTCTCTGGAGAAGACTTCCTCTCTTGTAATTAGTTTGGATCAGAGTCTATCTTTCCATTCTTGTGGTAAAGGAGAATCTTCCAGATCAAAATCTATACATCCTTCAAGGTTACTCCCCAGTTCTGCTTTCATGGACATTACTGAAGATACCTGCTCTATCAAGTGAATTACGCCAATCTTCTGGTGACGATCAATTCTGACCTCTGTAGGTGTGAAATTCTGTATCATTACGGGGAAATCTTTACACCAGTGATTCCGCCAATCTTTCACTTCAGCTATGAGGGTCCATCCATTTTTCGTATCCTCCTCAGTCAAGGACTCAACTAGGTATTGCCTGGTTCCTCCTGTTATTTCATGATGCATAGAAGCTATGGCTCATAGAGTCTTGGTTTCTCCAGGCTTCAGAAATACAGACTCTTTTCCTGAGTAATAGCATGACCCAGGTTTAGCTTGTAGGGCTAGTCGACGACACTCCTTTCCTAAAACAGGGCTGACCTCCATTAGTCGTGCTAGAGATACATCTCCCACTTCAGATAGATAGGTCCTGAACATGTCCTGCACAATTCTTGCATTGGTACCCAGAATAATTGGAGCACATGGTTTTCTTTCCACTGGGCATATAAGAGCTTCCAATTCCATAGGACAGATCATTCCTGTGTTTAATTGTGGGATGGTTACAGTAACCCTTATGCATCCCTTTACAGATTGAGCCTGAGATCCCACTCCCCACAACTGCAACTCTCCCGCAGGCTCCAGAGGAATATGGCTTAAATGATGATCATAGAAGTCTCTATAAATGATGGTGACCTGAGATCCAGTATCAAGCAAGGCAGATGCGTAAATACCCTCTATTTGCAGGTGTATGATTGATTTGGGCCCGATCTTGGCTCCCACAGATATATGATCTTTTTTACTTTTCTTAGAAACACTGGAAGCGGAGGCATTCTCTAGTCCAATAGCTAGCACTTCGACATCTGTCTCTGATGAATTGGTGGGACACTCCCACTTAAAGTGCCCTAATTTTCCACATTTTAAACCGCTTCCTTGGGGGGACGAATCCTCAGGTAACAATCTTCTCATTGTCCCCCTGTGGAGTTGGCTATGAGGAGAAGAATCTCTCCTTTTTGCCGCTGGCTTGGACAATAATTCTAGTTCAGCTATCTTTTTAAGAATTTCCAGATCCATATCCTCTTTCTCTGCTGCTTTAAATGTATTCCCTTTGCGTAAAGGAGAGGAGGACATTTGATCCTCCAATCTTTTTGCTTTGTTGATCAGTGTGGAATAGGACAAAACTTGATCATCCAGCTTAACTCTTAACATAATCATTACTGGGTCATTGCTAAGGCCTCCCCTCTGAATTTGCTTGGATAGTCATGTATCCAACTCAGATGCCGTGACTGCTCCTTTTAGAAATAGTTTTCCTAGTAGCAGTTGTAATCGATTAATATAGTCAGAAGAGTTTTCATGCTCCTTCTGCTTGGTGGCTAGGAATTTGACTAACAGATCATCAGAGTCCTCCGATTTTTCATAAGCATCTTGCAAAGCTTGAATGTAATCCTGTGCGGTAGTTTGTGCATTCACTCCCTTGTAAAGCCTTATTATTTCTGTAGCTGGGGATCGGAGACATAGAAACATAGAAACATAGAAAAATGTCGGCAGATAAGAACCTTTCGGCCCATCTTGTCTGCCCAATTACATGGATACTTAACCTGGATTTATCTTTTGTTTAGGATAGCCTTATGCCTATCCCATGCCTGCTTAAATTCAATTACTGTTTTGGCCTCAACCACTTCAACTGGAAGGCTGTTCCATGTATCCACCACCCTCTCAGTAAAATAATGCTTCCTGATGTTACTTTTAAACCTTTGCCCCTCTAATCTAAGACTATGTCCTCTTGTTTTGCTACTTTGTTTCCGTTTAAATATATTCCCTTCCTCTACCTTGTGAATTCCCTTTACGTATTTAAATGTTTCTATCATATCTCCTCTGTCTCGTCTTTTTTCCAAGCTGTACATGTTAAGATCATTAAGCCTTTCCTGGTAACTTTTCTCCTTCAAGCCGTACACCATTTTAGTAGCCCTTCTCTGAACTCTCTCTAAGATGTCTATATCCTTCTGGGGATACGGTCTCCAGTACTGCACACAGTACTCCAAGTGAGGTCTCACCAGTGCTCTGTACAGTGGCATGAGCACTTCCCTTTTCCTACTGCTAATACCTCTCCCTACACAACCAAGCATTCTGCTAGTATTTCCTGCTGCTCTATTACATTGACTACTTACCCTTAGATCCTCTGAAATAATGACCCCTTTCCTCAGATGTTGAGGTTAGGACTGTATCAAATATTCTATATTCAGCCCTTGGGTTTTTACGTCCCAGGTGCATTATCTTGCACTTATCCACATTAAAACTCAATTGCCACAACTCCGACCATTTTTTTCGTTTACCTAAATCATTTGTCATTTGGCTGATCCCTCCAGGAACGTCAACCCTGTTGCAAATCTTTGTGTCATCAGCAAAAAGACATACTTTTCCATTAATACCTTCTGCAATATCACTAAGAAAAATATTAAAGAGAATGGGTCCAAGTACTGACCCCTGAGGTACCCCACTGGTAACAAGACCTTGCGCCGAATAAACTCCATTTACCACAACCCTCTGTTGCCTGTCACTCTCCATTAACCGTTGTTTCTTTATAATACCAGTACAAGACCATTCTTCCAGTAATTGTAAAGCATTATCCTTCCAGGCTTCAAAGGTTTCTTCTCCTACAGGCACAGGCTGGTTCCCAGAAAACACCTTCAGCTTGCGGTAGCTGTGGGTGTGTGTAGCCGTTACTATGGCCTCTGAGAGTTTTTGTAGTATTTCGGCCATGTTACTTTCCCCTGAATTTGTGGTACTCAAGAAGGGGCTGTCTGGCTGTGGCGATATTGGAGATGAGACCACTACAAGACCTGTGGTCTTAGGGTTGATTTCCCCTTGCTCTTTGGAAAATAATACAGTCTGTTTTGGAATGGCTCCAACTTTGAATGGTGTAACCGGTAGGGATGAGCTGTTCGAGTTCGGACGGTTCGGGGTTCGACCCGAACTTAGCCTGTTCGAGCAGATCGCGAACCCCGAACATTTCCGGGTGTTCGCCACATGTTCGACCACAATGGACCACAATGCATTTTCCCACTGCCTGAAGCTCATAATTGGCTACAGCCTTGCACCTGACCACAGGTCTGGTGCAAGACTGGTTGAACACTATGCCAATCACCGCTCAGAGTCCTGATTGGGCAAATTTTGCCCAATCATGGGCTCACAGAGCTAAGTCCCGCAGCACACTATATAAGGTTTCAACGCAGCGCTTTCTGCACGCATTTCAGAGGAGATTTCAAAGAAGATAGTTGTGTGTGTTGTTACTGCCGGTCTGCCACGCTACTGGGGGCGTCTGGGGGGGTCTCAATTCGACCAAATATCAGGGAATTTAGGTGATGTGCGTCTTGTCACTGTGCCAGCAAGTTTTTTTGGGGTTTACAACTTTATTTAAAACATTTGTGTATTGAGGTGATTTTCTGGGTCTTGTCACACTGTGCCAGCAAGTCTTTTTGGGTCTCATTTATACCAAATATCAGGGAATTTAGGTGATGTGTGTCTTGTCACTGTGCCAGCAAGTTTTTTTGGGGTTTACAACTTTATTTAAAACATTTGTGAATTGAGGTGATTTTCTGGGTCTTGTCACACTGTGCCAGCAAGTCTTTTTGGGTGTCATTTATACCAAATATCAGGGAATTTAGGTGATGTGTGTCTTGTCACTGTGCCAGCAATTTTTTTTGGGGTTTACAACTTTCTTTAAAACATTTGTGAATTGAGGTGATCTTCTGGGTCTCGTCACACAGCCAGCAATTATTTTTGGGGCTCACTAATTTCTTTAAAACACTTGTGAATTAAGGTGATCTGTGTCTCGTCATACAAACAGTACCACGCTGTATTTTGGGGCTCACTAATTTCTTTAAAACACTTGGGAATTAAGGTGATCTGTGTCTCGTCATACTAAAAGTACCACGCTGTATTTTGGGGCTCACTAATTTCTTTAAAAAACTTGGGAGTTAAGGTGATCTGTGTCTCGTCATACAAAAAGTGCCACGCTGTATTTTGGGGCTCACTAATTTCTTTAAAACACTTGGGAATTAAGGTGATCTTCTGTGTCTCGTCACACAGCCAGCAAGTTTTTTTGGGGCCCACTAATTTCTTTAAAACACTTGTGAATTAAGGTGATCTGTGTCTCGTCATACAAAAAGTACCACGCTGTATTTTGGGGCTCACTAATTTCTTTAAAACAGTTGGGAATTAAGGTGACCTTCTGTGTCTCATCACACAGCCAGCAAGTTTTTTTGGGGCTCACTAATTTCTTTAAAACACTTGGGAATTAAGGTGATCTGTGTCTCGTCATACATACAGTACCACGCTGTATTTTGGGGCTCACTAATTTCTTTAAAACATTTGTGAATTAAGGTGATCTGTCTCTTGTCACTGGCTGTCAGCTATCAGTGTGTCTCACTGAGTTATACCAGAGTTATTTAAATCTTTATACCAGAGTTGAATCAGAGTTCTGTATATATTAATCTATATATCACTCACCATGTCTGAAAGAACAAAAAGGACAGGCAGACGCTCCCAGCCACAGATACGAGGGCAAGCAGCCCCTGTGTCGGGTGGCTGTGTCTCTGGTCGTGGTGGACGTGGTGCATCCTCTGCAGGGGCACGCTTGTCCTTTCTAACTGGTGCTGGCCATCTTAAGCAGCAGCAGCAACATACAGAGGACTTGGTGGATTGGCTAACCAGGCCATCCTCATCCTCCGAGTCCTCTGCCAGCCAGGCTTCTAGTGCTTTACAGTCCACCTCAGCTGCCAAAGCATCTAATGCAGCCTCCATGTCCACAGCTACTCCTGCCGTAGCCTCGCTATCACACACGGAGGAGTCAGCTGAATTGTTTGACTACAATGAGAGCGACATGCTGCTTGAGGATGCGCAGCAAGTACAGTGCTCTGATTCAATCTCTGAGGTTGAGCAAGGGAGTATAATCAACCTAGAGGAAGGGGGTGCCAGTGATGACACACAAATAACTGGCACTCATGTTGCCCCAGCAGCTGCAGCATACTGCCAAGTTGGCTCCAGTGACGAGGAGATAGGGGTGAAGATGACATTGATGATGATGAGGTCACTGACTCCACCTGGGTGCCAGATCGAACTGAGGAATCAAGTGAGGAGGTGGGGGAGGAGGAGGAGGCACAGCAAACACGAGGCACAACATCCTCTGTGACCAACCGTAGCACTAGCCAGTCCAAGGCATCACATGTCAGAGCTGCTCCGGTGCAGAGCGCTGTTGTCTCAAAGAACACATGCAGGAACTCTGCTGTCTGGGAGTTCTTTAAGAACTGTGCAGCAGACCCCACCGTTGCTATTTGTAATCTATGTCAGAGGAGGCTGAAGCGTGGGATAAACACCGGACACTTGGGTACCACGTGCTTGAGGCGACATATGAACAAGTGCCACACATCCCGTTGGGGCAAAACTTTGCGTAGGTCCTCCGCCTCCTCATCTGTCTCTACCCACACTGTATGTTCTGCCATGCAATTATAGAAAGATACATATCTGGTATGCGCAAAATTAGACGCTAGGGAACTCGGACTGGTCTCTCGAATAACGTCTCCAAACAAGTGTCATGTTGGAATAAAGATACAAAAAATACGATCTAAGTGCAGCGTTGTGACAATATATGGGTATATATATATATCGTGGATGAACTCACAAACGAAGAGCCCATACACTGGCTCTGAGTGATGAATAGCCTCTGGGTTGTTGATCTTGTTTCACTTCTCAGGAAACCCACTCCTTAGTATGGTTAACTCATTACATCCATAAGACATGGGAAAAAAGAGAGAGAGGCACAATATTTGTGTATATCTGACACCCAAAGTATTGCTATATATCAGCCAGAATTGAACACTCACATTTGGATGAGCTATTCCCAGCTCAAAATCGAAGGCGTATGGGTTTTTCTGGTCAAACCCAATCAAGACCCGAACATGCAGAGGGGATTCTTCTTTAAAAATGGATTTAATAATAAAATCAAATAAAGTAAAATACAGGACGCGTTTCGCCATTGGCACACGGCTTCATCAGCTGGTCATAGATTAAAGATGGTGGCGCCCATGTGCAGGCATGCTGTTTCCTTTGTGAAAGTGTTTGGGGGAGAGGGGAATCCATTGCACATGGTTTTCATTGTTAACAATGGTGCACGTGGACATAAACTAGCAGCTGGAAACTGTACACGGTGCTTCACATGCATGAGCATACACTCCCATTTTCTATGGTCTATTCAGATGTATACATGTGTTTCATTGGTTGGCTCTGTGATGTAAATGTATGAGGAAGTGATGACTGTTGGGGTCAGCACTTCCTGCTGTGATGCCTATAAAGAAATCTCCCTCCAGTGAGGAGGACAGAAGAATGAGGATCCAACAAGACAACAGCAGAGTCTCTGTTTCCTTACTGCGCGCGTTCAGATAAGTATGGCAGGGAGAGCAGAGAATTGCTTGTAAGTGCAGCAGATCTAACTACACAGAAATAGTAGATTAATTTCTACGACATGACTCACGACCCAGCACTAAGGTGTTAAAGAGAGACATTGCTGAAAAGGGCAGACTGTGCCCTTCCAAAGACCCCACCCCCTTTCAGGCTCTTCCCCGGCAGTGCCGGGGGGGGATCGTCTGAAACTGACATCATTGCGCCCGGCGATGATGTTAGTGCAATGGCCGGGGCCCATAAGGGAAGTCAGACCCCGGCCAGAGAGGTGAGTATAGGGAGGGAGGGGGGTTAGAGGACCATGACGTACATGGTGTGTCCTTGGTCCTTAATGGGACTTTTTTCCAGGACATACCATGTACCTCAGTAGTCCTTATGGGCTTAATTACTATTGAATATTGGAACAATGAAATATTTGTCTTTGTGTGCTGGAAGTGTTGAAGAGGGAGATAAAGGCATTAAGAGTTGTCTTCTTTCTTTACAGTGCAGTTATAGAAGAATTTACAGAATAGTGTTACTGCCTTGGCAAACATTAACAACCAAATAGACTGGTAAATTCTTAAAGTTACAAGTTAAAGAACCATTGAGGCCATTTCTTGATGAGAAAAAATGGTTTACTTGACCACAAAGATTTATTGTGATTTATGTAATTATTTTTTTACTTTTCACAATTTTTTTTTTATCCGGAATTTAGTATCAACAATAGAGCAGCAGGTTCTTCGAATAATTACATATGTAATACATTTTCTTTAATACAATTGATATGTCATGGCTTCACAGTTACTAAAAGGTAAGGTTGCCATGTAAGCACACATGCAATCAAAACAATATCTGCATACATGGTGAAGTAACAATATATGCAAGTGGCTAAGAAAAGATATCGACAAATAACGTGTAAAAGCATTACAATTTATTTGTTTTAAATAAGTCAAAATATTGGTTACTTGATCCTATCACTACCTGGATTATGTTAACTTGATCTAAAAAATCTAAAAAGTGCCACTAGTTGCCTGTGACCTAGGTAACTTGATATGGACTTGTTCTGGAGAACTGCAAATGAATTTAGCTTTTTGCAGTCAATTTTTATTTACAAATTGCTGTAGAATAGTTTGCTAAACTTACAGTACATTGCATATGTCAGCCGATGTTCTGTAAACCTCAGTGCTATACCTGGATTGACCAGCAGAGGGAAGCCTATGCCTGTCAAATAGAGTTCATCCAGTATAATGCACTATAATGATTTTGAAGGTGGAGTGGTAACGTTTGTGTCTGTGTGTGTGTATATGTGTGTGTGCTGGTTCTGGGGTTAAGGGATACTTGGTCCTGCCAGTGGTTTTATGGAAAACCACTCTGTTACATAGGAAATCACCCTCCGTGAGAGGGAACCTCTATGGCTAGGCATTGTACATAGGAAATCACCTTCCTTGAGGGGGAACTTCTCTGTATTTAACGGTTTCCTGGGTCCGGCAACTGCTGGCTACCTTGGCTCCTCGCTGTTGGTCTCGACCGATATCGGGACACCGGAATGAGAGTTGCACACAACTGATTGGTTTTCTAGACTGCGCGCCCACTCGGAGCTCACATACATCTATTACTGAAGAAGGATGAGAAGAGGAGGGGGATACACGGGGCTTCCTTAATACTATGTGAAAAGGTGGTGGTGAGGATGAAAAAAGGCGCTAGTAATGTGCAGAATTTGTATAGCAGAGGGTTAGATTGGGGAGACAGTATATGTCTGCTGCAATGCCTCTAGGGGTAGTATCTGACACCCAAGCAGATACGGGACAATAAAACAGTATAAAGGGGTCCCTAGGTGCAGCTTATTAAAAATACGTTGGTTCCTTATCTCAAAGGATATTATGTATCTAAATGATAATGTGCAAAAATGCAAATCAATATATTCTTATGTATAATGAATAAAAATCCACAGTAAATGCAATTATTTTAAAGAAATACATGCCGCAGGGTTAGACAAATATATATATTTAGAAAAAAATAAATTCTATTACAGTGAGTAATTAATATATAAAACAGCATAACATGAAGACTTCATTCGTACAGGATTTCTGGTGGGGAGATACAAGCCAGAAAAATACAATGCTGCAGTACTCAGTGGTACTGGCCCCTGTGTTACGATCCCCACCAGGAGGAGAATATGATCCTTGTACGCAGCACCTATCCTTTCCCTCTGATCCTTATAATGGTTGGTCTATATATATATATATATATATATCCCTAGACTGACACTGAAGAAGCCAAGCGTGAAACCATATAGCCAAACCAGAAATGCCAGAGAATATCGTCAGCCGTTGCCAGGGGTCAGTACACCAGAGAATATCGTAGGCCGTTGCCAGGGGTCAGTACGCCAGAGAATATCGTAAGCCGTTGCCAGGGGTCAGTACGCCAGAGAATATCGTAAACTGTTGCCAGGGGTCAGTATACCAAGAAATACCAAATCTCAACAGGAGTAGCTCTAAGGGATGTTAAACCACGATAGGGCAATGTGTGACTGTATTGCCTGTGGCTTTACGGTGTCTCACGTGGCCGCCTGGACTCCCTTTATTACTCGGCGCCCGGCCAGCGAGCAGCGAGGACGACGCTGCCGGGCACCTGCGGACTGTAGCGCGCTACGTAACACCCTGCTTGTTCCCTATGGGGTACTTACAGTGCTCAGAGCCTCTGCACTCGGCTCTGAGGGTGGATAACTTGTGAGGTCCTTGAGGTGGCCTCTAACCTCTTTTGACCAGATGTAGTCCCCGGATTCCAGTGTGGATAGTAAAGGGAGATCGAAGTATCCCTGGACCAGGTACTTTTAAAATATCGGGATTTATTGAGATATAAAAACGGTCATTCAGTGGTTAAAATAGCTGCTCAATTTGCTAAAAAAGGCCCTGAGACGCATTTCGCAGTTAATCTGGCTTCATCAGGCTCTCTGAATTGCCACAAAATGTCACCGTATGGGGAAATTCCCTGATCGGTGACATTTCGGGGCCAGATCGTCTCTCTCTGAATAACCCCTTAAAGGTGATAACAAATTAAACATCAGCAAGAACAACTCTAAGTAGAATGGAAAAGTTATTTTGGGCTAATACATCGCACGTGTCATTATTAATTATTGGTTAAAGCTTGATGATACCCAAACTCTTATCTACATATGTCTGTTTTGCTGAAGCGCTCTTCCAAGTTTAGCAATTATCTTCATTACCTTTTTCGCAATGGAAACGGCTCCATAAAGTGATTTTTACAGAACAGTAATCAAAAACACATTGATTCCAAAGAACATGGAGCATAATTACTTAAATTCCCTTAACAAATCCCCAGTCTTTGAATTCAGACAGAATTCCATGAAGTCAGATTCTGACTTTCCTTATTCACCTTATTCTACTTTTAGACTGTTACTTCACATGGCGTTAAGTGTGCTTCTCAGAAAACACGTTTTTAAAGCTTTCTAAATTTTTCATAATTAATCTCTAGCTGTATTTTAATGTAATCCTATTTACACTTAGAGCACAGTAAAGCCTTTTCTCACTTACTGGAAACTATAGGCAAAACTCCCAAACTGCTTGCCAAAAGATTCTAAGCTTTATTGAACATGTCCTACGACACCTGATTCTTTGAATAAAGATTCAGATATGGCAAAAAAATAAAAAATATATAGAATAAAAAAATAGTCGTCATGTACGGTGTCCTGAGATATTGAGAAAGTGTTAAAATGATACTGTTTGCTCCAAAATAAAAAAGACAAAATCAAGAACATAAAGATAGGTTAACCTAATTACTGGGCTAGACAGAGCTCACACTTTTGCTGCAGAGCCTGGGGATTTGCCACAAATGAAGGAGAGCGCGCCATTTATATACATTGTAACGTGAGCAGGAGGACTGGTGCTTGATTTGGGATTCAGACATTGTCTTGCTATGTTTTTCTTCCCTTTTCTACATCGTTCGGAGTCTCCATGGACTTTATTTGGGGATGCTTTCATTTCTTTAACTCCTAGCTCCTAGCAGATTGTGCAGAATACATGACAAGGTCATTGCACTATTATCATGAGCTAGATAAACTAGACAGGCACTTAGAGCAGAGGAATAAGGTGTATGGCTTATTGTGGGACTCAGTCGGGCCGTCTGTAATTTTGACTGAGCCCTGGGCAAACATTTTCTTGCCCCACCCATGAGAGTGGGTGCTTGCTTCTCTCAGAGCAGCATCATTGTTCACTTTATAATTGAAAATTATAAATTCTCATCTGTAGCTTTCCAGAGCCTGGTGTTAAGGGATTTTGCTTTTGCCAGATGTTTCTGACCTACAACTCCCATGATTCTCTTTATTGCATTCAAAGAATTCTGAGAAGTGTAGTGAAGAAACATCTGGGGGGGTGGAGTTTGAGATCCCTGCTCTAAGGGATATCAGCTTGTGTGGATATTTTCACTTAACGGCACCTGGTTACCGAAAAGAATGGAGTAGGACCCTGAGTTTGCAGACCTTGTAAATAGCAGGACATTACAAAACACTTCTCTGCCATCAATATGTTGTTTCAGACAAGGGGCCCAGATGGAGAGTGTGTGCACACTTGATGGAAAAAGGATATAAAGCAGTCACTTCAGTAGAATATGCGAATCACAAATAGTTTTTTATTGTTAATATTGTTCACTTGGTTTCTCCATTGTTCCCCACATTGATTTTTATCAATAGGTCCATTTTTCAGTTTCATTCATCCAGTAATTTTTCATCTAATCTAATGCCTGAAACAACTGACACTTTTAACATAGATTTCACAGCATGATCTCTTTCCACTTGTGCGGGCCTTTACTTTTTTTCTTCATTACAGATGACCAACAGACTAGCTTCCAGGAAGAGCTTGTTCCGTTTATTTATGCCAACAGGAAACTTGGATTTTAAGGATCTAAGGTTTTAACAGTAATCCATACTTTAATGTTTATCAACAAAAAATAACACTCAAGAGCTTAGTGCTCTTTACCATCACTGAGCCTTTTAACTCTTGGCTATGAGAGCGAGCATTAGCATCCCTTCCTGTTCCACAGGCGTTCGGTGTGGCCCTGCTATGCTCTTACTCTTGTTTAAATGTATGCAAGTGTTTTGTCTTAATTAAGAAACACCTGCAGTCCCTCCAATAACTAGAACATCTCATGTTGGAAAAGTTGACACACGCCTGTGATTAATATATTCTACTGAATCCTGCCAGAAACCGAGTTAATAAGAATTCTTTATTGTTCCATGTTACCACGAAGCATCATAAGCACAAGCAACATATACAGGGTTATTCAGAGAAAGGTGAAACTCTGGAGAAGTTTTGGAGAAGGGAAAATTCTAGGTCAAAATAGCCAAACCATAAAAATTCTCCCAATTATCTCACTTTCCAAATCAGCTATTTTGACCCAGAATTTTCACGTCTCCAAAAGTTCTCCAGAGTTTCACCTTTCTCGGAATAACCCTGATAGTGACATACAGTATGTACATTTGGGAAAAGGTTCTTTTTAACCGTATCACAGACAAGATTTGTATTTATTTTCTTTTTTCTTTTCTACTCTCATAGGATTTAAGCTTACATCATTTTGTGAACACACAAAATGAAAAAAAATCAATAAAATACATTTCCCACTTACCCGTGCCTTACCATTCTTTATCTCCCAGGAAATGTATAGAAAGAATGTACAAGCAGTGGCGACTCTAGGAACAATATTTAGGGGGGCACAGAAGATACCGCAGCCAAAACTGGGGGGCACTAATAATTTTCAACACTAAATCATACCAATGAATAAAACTAATTGCACTTTCAACTGGTCTGAGCTAAAACACCATCGCTAAAGGAAAAATTTAGCACGAGTCGGTAAAACTTACAGGGTAATTCAAAGAGATCTGAATTGCTTGAGAAAGGTAACCAAACGCTGACTTTCCTGGCCATTCGGCTATCCAGAGAGCTGGTAATACGTCAAATCCTGGCGAATTGCCTGCACATACGGTGCCTGTTCGGTTCCTGTTCGAGGGCAGTGAAATACCCATAAAAAAGCACTGCTTCGGCTATTCAGAGAACACAAACCAGCAGTGAAAGGTTCCCGAAATTCCCTGCCATTCGGTGGTTTCATTCGACAGATTTATTCAGGAGAATCCCATAAGCTTCAATGTTAAAAATATTCCCGTTTTAATTCAATATCTAATAAACCGTTTATTATAAAATTCTGCAGTAAAGAGTCTCTTTATTTATAGATTTTTTAGGATATTTTAAGCATTTTCTGATTATTTTTTTTATTTTTTTTTAAAACAAAGTCATATTTTTTTCTTTTTTTTAAAGTTTACTTCTTTTTTCTGTAACAGCCCTTTTTATTATCATTCCCTGGACCTCATATGTAAATTTCAGACATTTTCGCTCAGTAGTTTCTTTGCAAACAGCGTTTCACTTTTCAAACATTAAGGCTAGGGTCAGAGTGGGCAGTCGGACGCGTGCAGGCGCACTAAATCACGGCGGCAGTAGCAGCACATAACGGCCATGACGGCCAATATACGCAGTACGTGCGTACAAAAGTGCGCCGACACCACGCAACAATGAACGCATTTTCCTCAGAACGTGAAACCGCTGCTACAGACGTACAGAGTGCGCTGCGGCCGCATGGCAGCGTGTGTGCGTGATTAGGACGTCAGACGCTGCTAGTCTGCGGCCTACATAACGTTCAAACAGCCGGATTTCCCTAGAATTGCGTTGGTGAGTACCTGCGACTGTGCGACTGTGGTCGTCTGACCACTTAAGCGTATTCCGTGAAAAAATGCGTGCGCACGCATCGACGTACATTTTGACGGTGGCCGCAGAAAATGCGCTCATCTGTCCCTAGCCTCAAGCAAACTGTTTTGCTAATTTATTCACTTCACTCGTCTGCGGTGTCGGCTTTTTCCGGAGGCTGCGCTGCGTGTGATCGGCTCCTGCTCGGGTTTTTCCGGCGTCTTCGATGGGTTAATCCAGATGTTTTTGCGGGTTTTGGCGTGCATTCGCCGGGTTTTTGCAGTGACGTTTCGTCGGGTTTGCGGCAGCTTTTCCCTGCGCTTCGAAGACCCTGTGGTGCTTGCTGAATACACCGCAGGGTCGCCGAAATGGGATTGCCGAATGGTACCGAATTGAAGAGAATTATTATTGTGTCATAGAAATGTCTATCATAAAGCGTACAAGCTGAGTCCCTAGAGTCTCTGACTATCCATTGTCATATATACCTTGCTTTATACATATAAAGCCCCGTTCACACTGTGCGATTTGAAAGTCGCGCGATTCTCATATTCCCGACATAGTGCGATAATGTCGCACAATGTCACGCAACTTCGCGGTTTTGTGCGATTTTTGCAAAGCACCACCAATGCAAATTGCAAAATCGCAGATAGCAAATCTCAAAAAAAGGGTCATGTACCAGCGACATGCTACAGCGACGCGCAACATGTGATGTCGCGTGACAAGATGTGAACAGCTCCATTGAAATGCATTGGAGAAGCTACACAGTGCGACATCGCGGATTTTGCGACGACGTTGTGGCAAAATCCGCGCGATAAATCGCACAGTGTGAACGGGGCCTAATACATTCCCTCATCTAACAGGATAGTAGCCAGTCCCTGTGCATTTTAACCCCTTAAGGGTGGCTAGGTGTCGTGTGTGGGTCTCTGATGGCGAGGTTTCTATACATCCTACAATTCCGCCACTTCACAGGCAGGTTATGGGGACCTACTAGGCACGATATTTGAAGGAATTTTTCGTTTTTATTTTTAACCCTTATTTCATGGAAAACTCACTGTTCCTTTAAAAACGTATTTTTTGAAACTTTTTGTCCTTGTTTCCTGTCCCCCAGGGCACTACCCGGACCCCCATACACCTTTTATGGCAAATATCTTGCATATATGCCCTCTTGGAGGGCACTCTAAAAATCGATCTTTTGAAGCATTGAGTTCGGTTCGTGTTCGAGTTCGAACTCGAACTCTTGGATTGTTCGAACTCGAACTCTTGGATTGTTCGAATGCGAACCGAACACGGGGGTGTTCGGCTCATCCCTAGTGTCCACCAGCTTCACACTCCCCCTGCTCCCATTTGTTTCACATACCTCTGTATATTAGATTGTTAACTCATGGAATGTCTCTATAAAGTGCTGTATCAGCAGGGCAATTATCCTACGGGCAGGGCTGTGTGTTCCTCATGTATCTTTATTATGTCTAATGTTTGTAATTCCCCAATGTAATGCCCCGCGGAATCTGTTGGCGCTATATAAATATGTATAACTGTATCAGGTATTTCTTGAGATAATGAATGTCTTTATTTTGATAATATAATTTAGGAATTGGTTTGTATACAGTTACACTGGATCATATACAGTAGATAGTAGGGCTTTTATAATACGTCCTATGTATTCTTCAACACGCCAGAGAATTTTCTATTCTTCTAATGAGGCTGCAGCAAGAACTCACTTTAACACAACAACTGCACACTACCACAATTACGGAATCCTGAAGGCTTTTTAAATATACTTTCTAAGCGTACGCTTGCTATTTTTCCCTGTTGAAATTCTTAATAGTTTTAAAGTACCATAAAAAGTAACATTAAAAGCAATGCCACCCACCTTTAAACCAGCTGTATATACACGCTAAAATAGAGTGATTTCGTGAGAGAGGATGTTCTAAGTGCCACTTGGCCCAGATGGTAGAGTTCTTACTGTGTTTCCCACCTACCTAACAGCCTAAACAACTCGTTTTAATCTTCCTAATGTTTTTACTCAGTACTTCTATTCTCGTATTACGAGTTAAATCTTACAAAAGGCTTTCAGATTGTTCCCTGCACTGTTACCTTTGTAAATATCACTTCTTCCCTTTCATCAGTAAAAACTAAAGCTCTGTTTGTCATCTGTGTTTAATAGTAAAAGATATGATTCCAGTGTTCAGTAACAAAAATGTCATTATTTACTAGTGACACACAATAGAATTTAGAATATACCACAGAGGAATTCTGCTTGAACAAGAGTTTCTACTGATGAACTCAGCCTATCAATACCAAGGTCTGAGCGGGTGCCAAGTATAGGGTAGAAATCTTGGCTGTTTTAGCAGCTGTGCTCTTGCGTATGGGTGGGCCGTGTGATTTATATATTTCATCTATAGGTCTGCAGGTCGAGGCCGAAATTACGTTAACAATTATCTTTGAAAGCCTGCCAATCTCTACGGGCCGGATTCACTAATCATTGATTTTTCCAAAAAGTGCAAGCAAAGCAGTGATACAAAAAGGGCAGAGGTCTGGTGCTAAAAAAATAAGTGTGGGAACTCTCTAAGAATTCAGCTCCTCAATAAACCACTGACATGTGGCACTTAACCCTCTGCTATGTTTAAGTATAAAGATAGGCTTAAGGGGTTATTCAAAGAGCACCAAAAATTCACCGAAATTTCAGTGCGCTTTCATTCGGCAAGCTCAATTCGTCAACCCTGCGTTGAATTCAGCATTCATCACAGGGTCAATGAAGTGCAACAAATGGATTCGCCGAACAACTTCAATAATCCCAATGGACGCACCCAATATACAGCTGAACATCACCGATAAACCACCGAATGCATCCGATATGCCTCCAATAATCCCGCCGAACGCATCCGATAATCCGCCAAACGCCGCAATAAACCACTGAATACATCCGATAAACTGGCGAATGCATCCGATAAACAGCCAAACACAGCTGATGATCTGCTGAAAAGATCGCCAAACGCCTCCGACCAGCCACCAAACGCCGCCAAAAAAAGCCAACCAGCCCCCAACAGGAGTAAAAAAATAATAATTTCATTTTTAAAAGGCATTTTAAACAATAATAAGGCATGAAAATGTATGGAAACAATATATAACGCCCTATGAATAACAATAAAAAGGTTTGTTACAGAATAAATATAAAAAAAAGCCATTTAAAAAAACAATTGGAATAAAAATATTTGCCAAAAAAATCCAGAAAAATGCCTAAAAGTTTATAAAAAATAAATTGATAAAAATACTTTTTGCTGCAAATGAAAAAACTAAATGGCTGAATAAAAAAATTAATAAGAACCGGGATTTTTTTTTACATTGAACCAAAGGGATTTGCTTCTTTAAACCTGTCGAACGAAACCAACATTGGTGACATTCAGCTCGGTGCAATTTGGTGTAAATTTTGGCTCTCTTTGATTAACCCCTTTAGTTTTAGGGATTTCTTAAGATAATTGTATATTCATATTATATATTTCTGGTGACTTAATAAGGAAACGTATGACTGGAACCTAATAGAAGCTTCGCAGTGTGTGAGCCAAAAGGGAACTCCATTCCCTTTGAGAAAATAGTGGAGGAACTCTGTCCGTTCCCGTACGTTCCTATTTTATGACAGGTGCTGTGAAAAAATAGGAAAATTCATCAAAATTTAAGCTCTCCCACAAGAGCTGTGAGATATTACCCATTGCAAGTATAGAAACTGGCAGGTGTATATTGTGCTGGCAGACCTGTCTGCTGTCCAAACTAGCGCCGCAGAGACCCTTTCCTTGCACAAAACAGCTGTTTGTCTCATAGAAAAAAATAAAAATAATACCCATGTGCCCCAAACACCTTTGCCAACACATTCACAGCTGTGAAATAGCTGACAGTTATGTCATGAATTATAAAGGCAATTCATCTACTCCACATTTTTTTTCTCCATAATTGTAAATATAAATCTCTTTTAAGAACACTCATGTCCCCAAAGGCATCCAAAAGTGTTTATTAAAACGTGAAACCGATTTTTAAAATATATTTTAATATTAACCTAAATGAAAAAAATAATATTTGATTGAAAAAAAATAATTATGACACGCGTGACACATTTTTTTTGTCTGTTAATATACAGGTTACATTGCGCTTTCTATTCGCAAAAGGAGATATAATGTTTATTGATTATTCTCTATAACAAAGCAGGATAAGAGATACAGTAATTAGGTAAAGGGGGATATAGATAGCAAGTGGCTTTGAAGGTATTATGGTATTGAAATTCTTTTTTAAAAATATTGCAGCCAAGCATGACATATACAACATGACAGAGCAAAGAAAATTAAGATGTAGGGGGCCCACATCGATATGGAATAAGTTACCCGCAATTCTAGCTATTGTTGTGAGGAGGGACTTCTAATTTAGAAGCTAGGGTTAGGGTTAGACACTAGGGTTAGAAATTTGGGTTAGAGTAAGGGTTAAAAGATAAATTTAGAAATTAGGGTTAGGGTAAGGGTTAGAAATTAGGATTAGGGTAAGGGTTATAGTGTCTAACCCTAGTTTTTAACTGTGATTCCTATAGGTTTCAATGTAAAACAAAAATCAGTTTTTATTAAATATTTATTCAAACATTTATTCTTTTTATTTGCAGCAAAAGTGTATTTATTTTTTTAGTCATTGTTGGGATTTTTTGGATTCCTAATTTATTTTAAAACAACGTGGCTTTTTTTCTTTGTTGAACACAGAGTGGTTTTTTTCTTCAGTTTGGCTGCATTCCATGGGGGGCTATTCATGGTGCTGAAACCTATTCGGAACCGAGGACAGCAGCCCGGCAGGGCTCTGGAGAAGGGGGATTACTTTTTTTTTTTTTACCTTAATCAAATAATAAAAATGAAATACAAATCAACCTGAAATATTAATCAACAATAACAAGACAAAACAAATGGACCCGAAAAACAAAATACCGACTGTCCGAATTAAAGAATCAACCCAAAATACGTATTAACACTAAAAACAGAAATTTTGCCCAATCATGGGCTCACAGAGCTAAGTCCCGCAGCACACTATATAAGGCTTCACACAGCCCCAGCACGTGTTTTTTGAGAGGAGATTGTTCTGTTAGTGTGTCTTCTCAGTGCCAGCAGCTTTTGGGGGGTCTCACTTCTACAAAATATCTGGGAATTGTTGTAATCTGTGTGTTCTCACTGCCAGCAACTATTGGGGGGTCTCACTTCTACAAGATATCTGGGAATTGTTGTAATCTCTGTGTTCTCACTGCCAGCAGCTATTGGGGGAATCACTTCTAGAAGATATCTGGGAATTGTAATCTGTGTCTTGTCACTGCACCCATCAGAGGGTCTCACTGATTTATAGGAGGTTCCTGGGAATTGTAATTTGTGTCTTGTCACTACCACCCATCAGGGGGTCTCACTGATTTATAGGAGGTTCCTGGGAATTGTAATTTGTGTCTTGTCACTGCCACTCATCAGGGGGTCTCACTGATTTATAGGAGGTTCCTGGGAATTGGAATCTGTGTCTTCTCACTGCCAGCTATCAGGGGGTCCCACATACTTGTAGCAGATATCTGGGAATTGTAATTTGTATCTTGTCACTGCCACCTATCAGGGGGTCTCACTGATTTATAGGAGGTTCCTGGGAATTGTAATTTGTGTCTTGTCACTGCCACCCATCAGGGGGTCTCACAGATTTGTAGCAGATATCTGGGAATTGTAATCTGTGTCTTGTCACTGTTGCCAGCTATCAGGGGGTCCTATCAAGGGGTCTCACTGATTTATAGGTGGTTTCTGGGAATTTTAATCTGTGTATTGTCACTGACTGCCAGCTATCAGGGTGTCTCACTGAGTTATACCAGAGTTCTGGAAATCTTTAATCTAGATAACAGAGTTGAATCAGAGTTCTGTATATCTTTAATCTATATATCACTCACCATGTCAGAAAGACCAAAAAGGACAGGCAAACGCTCCCAGACACAGATAAGAGGGCAAGCAGCCTCTGGTCGTCGTGGACATGGTGCATCCTCTGCAGGGGCACGCTTGTCCTTTCTAACTGGTGCTGGCCATCTTAAGCAGCAGCAACATACAGAGGATTTGGTGGATTGGCTAACCAGGCCATCCTCATCCTCCGAGTCCTCTGCCAGCCAGGCTTGTAGTGCTTTACAGTCCACTTCAGCTGCCAAAGCATCTATGCAGCCTCCATGTCCACAGCTACTCCTGCCGTAGCCTCACCAACATACATGGAGGAGTCAGCTGAATTGTTTGACTACAATGACAGTGACATGCTGCTTGAGGATGCGCAGCAACTATAGTGCTCTGATTCAAATTCTGAGGTTGAGGAAGGGGGTGCCAGTGACACACAAATAACTGGCACTCATGTTGCCCCAGCAGCTGCAGCATACTGCCAAGTTGGCTCCTGTGATGAGGAGATAGGGGGTGATGACGATGATGAGGTCACTGACTCCACCTGGGTGCCTGATCGAACAGAGGAGTTACGTGAGGAGAAGGAGGAGGCACAACAAACACGAGGCACAACGTCCTCTATGACCAACCGTAGCCAGTCCAAGGCATCATAAGTCACAGCTGCTCAGGTGCAGAGCACTGTTGTCTCAAAGCACATGTACAGGAAGTCTGCTGTCTGGGAGTTCTTTAAGAAATGTGCAGCAGACCGCACCGTTGCTATTTGTAATCTATGTCAGATGAGGATCAAGCGTGGGAAAGACATCCCACGCTTGGGTACCACGTGCTTCAGGCGACATATGACCACCTGCCATGCATCCCGTTGGCACAACACTTTGCATAGGTCCTCCTCCTCCTCATCTGTCTCTACCCCCACTATATGTCCTGCCATGTCATTGCCTACAACCTCCACTGACAGGGATGATGCTACAGTAATGGATGTACCAGGTCCTTCCTCAGAATGTGACAGCATCCATCAGCTGAAGATTTACACAATCAGATTACGTTGCCCCAGCTGCTGCAGCGTAAGAAAAAATATAGTCCCAACCATCCCCAAGCACAGCGTCTAAATGCGAGCTTAGCAAAATTACTCGCATTGCAGCTGCTGCCTTTCCAGCTGGTGGACTCTGCTTTCTTCTGTGAATTTGCTGAATGTGCTGTACCACAGTGGCATGTTCCAAAACGCCATTTCTTTTCACGGAAGGACATTCCAGCACTATACCAGCATGTGGAACACAATGTTATGGAGTCATTGGGAAAGGCAGTCAGCAGCAAGGTGCACATGACACGTGGACCAGCAAGTATGGACAGGGCCGTTACATTTCCTTCACGGCACACTGGGTAACTCTGCTTGCAGATGGGAGGGATCCAGGACGGGGCTGTGTGCTGGAGTTTGTTCATCCACCACGCCTCCAGAAAGCTGCTTGTATGAGGTCTGTCTGCTCTTCCTCCTTCTCTGTCTCTGGCAAAGTGGCAGTTAAACCCACGCGTGACAGGGTCTATGCAATGGCTCAAGCAAAAAGATGCCATACTGTGTTTGAGCTGGTTTGTTTAGGGGACAGGAACCACACCAGGGCATAAAGTCTGTCAGCTCTGCAGGGGCAGGTGCAGAGATGGTTAACACCATGCCAGCTTCAACTGGGAATGGTCGTCTGTGATAATGGCATCAGCCTTCACTCCACCCTACGCCAGGGTAAGTTGATGCATGTACCATACCTAGCACATGTCCTAAATCTGGTGGTACAGCGTTTCCTAACCAGGTACCCAGGGCTGGCAGAGCTTCTCAGCCAGGCCAGAAAAGTCTGCAGCCACTTCAGACGGTCATTCCCATCAAGCGTTCGCCTGGCAGAAATTCAAAGAGAATTCCACCTTCCCACAAACGTCTGATCTGTGACCAGGTGGAACTCGACATTAGCAATGCTGCAGCGTCTGCACAAGCAGCAGAGGACCATCAATGAGTACCTGTGTAAGTATGGCACAAGGACAGGTTCAGGTCAACTTGTTTTTTTCCCCCCGCAGTGGCTGATGATCAAGGATGCATGCACTGTACTGTCACCATTTGAGGAGGCAACGAGGGTGGTGAGCAGGGACAGTGCATGCATCAGTGACACAATTCCTTTAGTGTTCCTGCTGGAGCGCACTCTGCGGGGAATTATAGATGTGGCACTAGAGGCAGAGCAGCGGGAGGAAGAGGAAAGCTTCCCTAGCTCTCAAGGCCCCAGTCTTTACGCATACAGCATTCCTGCGGGTCCTCAGATCAGACAGGAGGAGGATGAGGAGGAGGAATATTTAAGTAGTGGGGGCATTGAAGGTGGGGATTCCTCAAGAGAGGGTTTTGTGTGCCCAGAAACCCAAGGACTAGTACGTGGCTGGGAGGAGGAAGTGCACGATGGGGTCATCCTCATTGACCAGGAAGACTCAGGAGCTAATGCCACCTCCAACCTATGCTGCATGGGCTCCCTTATCCTGCAAAGCCTGCTAAAGGACCCCAGGATTCGTGCTATCAAGGAGAGGGATCATTACTGGTTGGCAAGCCTTCTTGATCCACGATACAAGGGTAAAGTTGCAGAGCTCATCCTGCCCGCAGAGGGAGGACCGGATGAAACAACCTGAGTACGTTCTAAAGCGACACTTGTGTAGCACCTTTCCAGGCACTGGTAGGTTACCAAGTGATGACACAGGTGCTTCAGAGGAAGAGCGGTGAAGGCCGGGGCCACTTGACTGATGCCTTTTTTAATTTTTTTAGTCCACGACGCCCAGGGACGTCAAATGTAGGCACCCATTGCCAGCGTCTTCACCATATGGTGCAGGACTACCTCGGGGCAAGGGAAGACCTGTATACCTTTCCAGCAGATGATCCACTGGCTTACTGGGTGTTGAGATTGGATCACTGGCCAGAATTTAGCCAATATGCTATGCAGCTACTAGGTTGCCCTTCATCCAGCGTGCTTTCTGAAAGGACGTTCAGTGCCGCTAGAGGTTTTGTCACAGACAAAAGAGTGCGTCTGTTCACCGACTCTGTAGACCGGCTGACATTTATAAAAATGAATCAGTCCTGGATCAGCAGCTATCAATCCCCTGATGCTGAAGTAACGGAATAGATCGGGGATCTCTTCTGCATTCCCAAAACCTCCACCACTGCGCTCTTCCACAATACCACAGAGGGGTTACTTACTGTGTGAAGGCACTTGCTGCCACCAAAGGCACAATATTTGGGTGCACTGCCACTGACGCCAATACCAGATTCATATCATTTTAATATTGGACCGCAGGGTCCAACCCTGCACTCTTCCACAATACGACAGAGAAGTTACGGTGTGACGGCACTGTTGCCGACACTAAAGGCCCAATTTTAAAGCACATATTGTTACTTTCATCCAAAGCTTGCATAAGTTTCACCATAATTTAGCCAAAAAATCACTAAACTTGTTCTGCGTGTCCTAAAATGTCTCCTCTTTTCATACAGGCTGCCGCCTCAAGCAGTTGTTTATGAATAGATTAAAGGAAAACCATTTACCGTCATTTGAAATGTCATTATTTTGTTTTTAAATGTTTCTATACATTCTACAAATCTGCCACTTCACGGGCAGGTTATGGGGACCTCCTAGGCACGATATTTGAAGTAATTTTTCATTTTTATTCTTAACCTTTATTTCATGGAAAATGTTCCTTTAAAAACATTTAATTTTTTTACTTTTTGTCCTTGTTTCCTGTCCCCAGGGCACTACCCAGACCCCCATACAACTTTTATGGCAAATATCTTGCATATATGTCCTCTTGGAGGGCACTCTAAAAATTGAACTTTTGAGTTCCCTTGACTTGCATTGAGTTCGGTTCGTGTTTGAGTTCGAACTCAAACTTTTGAAATTGTTCGAGTTCGAATGCGAACCGAACACGGTGTTGTTCGGCTCATCACTAGTTGTATATAAAATCCTCGGCCTCAACAGAAGATTGTATTCTAAATAACATGTTTCAGTTGTATGCTCAGCAGGGTTATCCAAAGAGATTCGAATTGCTTGAGAAAGGTAACCGAACGCTGAAAATCAGCGTTCGGTTACCTTTCCTGACCATTCGGCTATCCAGAGAGCAGGCAATTCGCCAAATCCTGGCGAATTGCCTGCACATACGGTGCCTGTTCGGTCCCTGTTCGAGGGCAGTGAAATCCCCATGAAAAAGCACTGTTTCGGCTATTCAGAGAACACAAACCAGCAGTGAAAGGTTCCCCTAATGCCCTGCCATTCGGTGGTTTCATGCGGCAAATTTATTCAGGAGAATCCCATAGACTTCAATGTTAAAAATATTCCCGTTTTAATTCAATATCTAATAAACCGTTGATTATAAAATTCTGCAGCAAAAAGTCTCTTTATTTATAGATTTTTTAGGATACTTTAAGCATTTTTCTGTTTTTTTTTTTTTTTTTAAAAGTCCGATTTTTTTTTTCAGTTTACTTATTTTTTTTGTAACAGCTCTCTTTATTATCATTCCCTGGACCTCCTGTGAAAATTTCAGACATTTTCGCTCAGTAGTTTCTTTGCAAACAGCGTTTCATTTTCCCAGATTCATACAAATGGTTTTGCTAATTTATTCACTGCCTCCTCTACGTCACAGCTGCTTCGGCTCTGTGTGATTCGGCTCCTGTTTGGCTTTTTTGAAGGTTAATCCAGATGTTTTTGCTTGTTTTCAGCATGCATTCGGTTAGTTTTCGTCAGGTTTGCGGCAGCTTTTCCCTGCAATTCGGGGACCCTGTGGTGCTTGCTGAATACACCGCAGGGTCACCGAAATGCAATCGGCAAAAGCAACCGAATTGAAGAGAACGAAAAGTCACCGAACGTGCGGTGACTTTTCGAATCTCTTTGGATAACCCTGATAGTCTTTCTACAGCAGTGATTCCCAACCTTGGTCCTTAAGTACCCCATCAGGCCAGATTTTAAGGTTTACCTTGGGGACATGCCGATTAAATACTGCAATCACTGAGTAGCAAATCATATCACCTGTGCTGTGCTTCAGAAATCTGGCAAACCTGGCCTTGGGAAACACTGATCTGCTGCACTATATAACAATAAACAGGACAAGAGAGGAGAAATGGCTAAACTTAATAAATAACAATTTATTTTTCCTCCTACTCACATTCGTACTAAGCTGTCAAAGCACAGTGTTGATGCCAAAATATTCATGGTTTCTAACATCATTTTTTTTCATCAAGATCCAAACAAAAGATTTATTAAACCACTATACAATTTTATTGTCCCAGAAATTGTGATGGCTGGCAGGTAGGTAACGGAAGAAGACACTGTATTTTTTATTTTTTTTCAAATATATGTCTGCCAATTCTTACTTTGAAGAAGGATCTCAAGACTTGAATATCAATCATGCGGGAATAAAAATGGTTTTCATGGAAAGTTTATAGTTTTGCTTTCAAAAAACAATTATGAGAATGTCTAAATACCAGCTGGGTGGAGTAGAGGTAACATCACTGCTCTGCATGGAGAGAGCCTGTGGAGTCATGGGTTCGATCCCAGCGAGCAACCGCTCCAGTAAGTGTCCTTGGGCAAGACACCTAACGGTACATACTCGCCACCCAGGACATACTTGAAAACGAGAGAAATCTCAATGTATCCTTCCTGGTAAAATCCTTTCTCAAAAGAAAAAAAAAGTGTAAAATTTTTTTAAATAAAAAATAAATCCAGGTAAATTATCCATGTAATTGGGCAGACTAGATGAGCCGAAAGGTTCTTATCTGCCGACATTTTCTATGTAAATGATCTGATATAATAGGAAACACTTGTAATATATCATTTTGCTGCAGCCCAAACCAATCACAATTAAGAAAAAGGCCACCAAGAAACGCCTTTTAAGAAACTCTAGAATTCCACAGCCTCAGGCAAGATGTAGGGTAAAAATGATGCGTTTTCATAGAACACAGATCTGAGACTACATATTAAGCAAAAGAAAGACTTTTCTTGAAAAGGCTGGTCTCAAAAACAAAACATTCCGAGCAAGTATCGTAAAAAAACAAAAAAAACGACATTAACCTCCCTGGCGGTCTATTTATTGTGAAAATTCTTGTCTGAAAACGGTCAATTTATATTTATTTTTGCCCCCCCCCCCTAGCAGCATCCCTAGTGTGGCTCGGGGTTAAATTTATATGTTGGAAGCAGTAACCCCGAGCAACACTCAGGATGCCGCTGGATACATCACCTCTCCCTGCGCTCCCTCGATGTCCCCAGCTGTCTCCTCCAGTGATCGCGACCTCATTACTTCCTGGTTTCCTCCTCGCAAGAAGGAATCCAGGAAGTATGAGGTCGCGATCGACAGGAGACTGCAGAGATCATCGAGGGAGACAGGGAGACGTGATGTATACAGCCCGAGTGTGTCTCGGGGTTACCGCTCTCAGTGGTGAAATTTAACCCCGAGACACACTCGGGATAACCGCCAGGGAGGTTAAATATGGAGGACGTTGGGTAACAAAAGCTAGTAGGGACAACAAAAATTGTTAATGCAACATATTTTATCATGATGAAACTAAAATAGGTCTCGAGGAATGTATTTATAGTGGTATTATAATCATGAAAAGGCTTTGAGGATGCAAAAGTTTGGGGTTAACTCCTTCACTACAAACATTGAGTATATGTTGTCCTCAAAGAACTTGCGCATGACAGCTGATGAGCTAAATCACTTTGGCCAGCAGGGACTCTCAGGGTTATTCAGAGGAAGACAAAACTCTGGAGGACTTTTGGAGAAGTGAAAGTTCTAGGTCAAAATAGCCGATTTGGAAAGTGAGATAAATGCGAGAATTTTTCTGGTTTGGCTATTTTGACCTAGAATTTTCACTTCTTCAAAAGTTCTCCAGATTTTCACCTTTCTCTGAATATTATAACACTGTCTGTCTCTTAAACACAGATTCCCATCTGGATCAGCACGGAGCCCCGGCTGCAGTAGAGCAATCTGGCCAGCAGATGATGACAAATATGGTAACTACAGTTAGAAATACATTGGGAAAATCCCCAAATATTTCTTATTGTATGATGAATAATTCATGAAAATGTATTTACAAAAACAAAAACAAAAAACCCTCTGGTTCCTGATAGTGGTTTCATGGTAAATCACTTTGGTTGTGAATAGGGATGAGCTGTTCAGTTCGATCAGTTCGGAGTTCGAACCGAAGTTTGGTCGTTCGAAAGTTCGCGAACTTCGAACTTTTTGGGTGTGTTCGGTTCGAGTTCGCAAAAATAAAAAGAAATTTTGAAAAAGTATAGAAAATGTTTAAAAAAATACTAAAAAATCTAGAAATAAAGAGACTCTTTACTGCAGAATATTATAAGCAACGGTTTATTAGATATTGAATTAAAAACTAATGTGTACGTGCAAAGATTCTCAACTCTAAATGACCTGTGTTTTTCAAACGGCATAACAGGTGTTTTTAGTCTGGTCTAATCAATTTGATACATTGTAGTCTATACTGAGGGGGTGGGGTGGTGTCTGCTTCTGATTGAGATTTGAGAAGTGTTAATTTCCCTCCTAAAACTTCTAATATGCTGTATTTCACCGCTGTGTGCTCAGCTCATTTTTATCACTTTTGCTCATCATGTTTAAACGCGATTTTGAAGCCACATTTTGTTAAATGACCGACATGTTAGATATCGTTCTTTCCGGCAGACTCCGCAGATTCATAATATATCATTTTTATATGTATATGTCCTGTCCTGGCTGTATATTATGAAAAAAATGCAATAAAAATTTAATTTTTAATCATCTGCAGGGTGTAAAGTGTTGTTTTTTTCACATTTTAGCACCTGAGCGTTTGCGGTTATGTTTTCTATGGGGTGCGCTTGTACAAAAATTTGAAATGGGGACTTGTTACATTTTGTGGGGGGAATTACGTGATTTATAGCAAACACACCCCATAGAAAAAAAATCATTAGTTCATCATCGTTCACAATATAATTGCAATGTGAACAATATTGTTGCATTAATAAAAATAACACACGAAAAAAAATACATGTTTTTATTTTATTTTTTATTTTTTTACTTTATACCTGGTCATGTTGGGTATCATTCGAAAGGCCATGCTCAGGTCTTTCGATTGACACCCTCCATGACCCACTAGATGCCTGGAGATATCGGGGTTCAAATGAACCCCCTATCTCCACCAGGGGATTGGCCTGGGCAATATATATACGCATGATGTGAGCTGGCCTGGGCAATATATATATATACGCATGATGAAAATTTGCAAAGGATAAGGCACGTAAAGTGAAATTTTGATGTGTCTGAAATTGAAACTTACGTGACAACTCTTATTTTTTTTTCAGTTAATTTATATTTGCTCAATACAGTTAATTTTAATTTGTTTAATAGAGTTAATTTAAAATGGTTTAACCCCTTAGTGACCGGGCGGTTTTACACAAATCCGTCTTTTAGTGACCGATGCTGTTTTTACGTTTCTGCGCTGTTAGTGTTTAGGTCAAATTTTCCTCTTACTCATTTATTCAACCCACACATATTATACACCCTTTTTCCCGCCATTAAATGGACTTTCTAGAAATACCATTATTTCCATCATATCCAATAATTTACTATAAACAAAATATGAAAGATGATGAAAAAAATGGTAAAAACACACTTTTTCGTAATTTAATCCCCAAAATCTACAACCACCCAAAAAGACCCCGGCTAAATAGGTTCAAAATTTTGTCCAGAGACTAGAAATACCCAATATTTACATGCGTTTGCTTTTTAACTCCTTCACTGCTGAGACAGTTCACCTATGTGCGCTGCGCTCATTCTGACCATTTTGTGCTAATTATTTTTAGATGAAAGCCTAGGTCCTATTTAATTAACCCTTTCACTGCTGAAGACGTGTGGGACACGTCCTCATTGATGCACGTTGCATGCTGAGGACGTGCCCCACACGTCATCAGCTGTGCGGGACCCCCGGCGGAGATACTCACCTCTCTGTCCGGGGTCCCACGGCGTTCTGACTTCAGCGTCCTCAGACGCTGAAGTCAAGCTCCTCCCGGCGTAAATGACGTCATCGCGCCATGCGCGATGACGTCATTTCCAGGCGACCCCCCGGCAATGCCGGGAGATAGCCTGGAAGGGAGGGGGGGGATCCGTTCGGATCCCTCTCCCTCCCGATCGGAAGGAGCAGCGCTAAAAGCCAGGCACCGCTTAAAAGGGGAGAGTCTCCCCTTTTAAGCGGTGCCTGGCTTTAACCCCTCAAGTGCTGGGTTGCACTTCAGCACCTTGCGGCGCCGAAGTGCAGCCTATCTCCGGTGGGGCCGCCATCTTGGATGGCGGCTCCACCCCCGGGACTCCCCTCGCTGTCTGACGTCATCACGCATAGCGTGATGACGTCAGATAGCCGGGGAACCCCTAGCTGCCGGGGATTTCCCAAGGAAATCCCCTGGTGGAGATAAGGGGTTCTTGTGAACCCCGATATCTCCAGAACCGTGGCAGCTAGGGGGTCATGGAGGGTGTCATTTGAAAGGCTGAGCATGGCCTTTCGAATGATACCCAACATGACTAGGTAAAAAGTAAAAGAAAAATAATAAAAAAAAAAAATTAAAATAATAAATAAATTTAAAAAAATAAATAAATAAATAAAAACATGTTTTTTTTGTGTGTTGTTTTTATTAATGCAGCAATATTGTTCACATTTCAATTATAATGTGAACAATGATGCTGCACTAATGATTTTTTTCTATGGGGTGTGTTTGCTTAAAATCACGTAATTCCCCCCAAAAAAAGTAACAAGTCCCCATTTCAAATTTTTTGTACAAGCGCACCCCATAGAAAACATAACCGCAAACGCTCATGTGATAAAATGTGAAAAAAAAACACTTTACACACTGCAGATGATTAAAAATTCAATTTTTATTGTATTTTTTGTTATAATATACAGGCAGGACATGACGTATACATATAAAAATGATATATTATGAATCTGCGTAGCCTGCCGGAAAGAACGATATATAATATGTCTGGGTCATTTATTAAAATGTGGCTTTAAAATCGCGTTTAAACATGATGAGCGAAAGTGGTAAAAATGAGCTCAGCACACAGTGGTGAAATGCCTCAGCAGTGAAGGGGTTAAACCCCCCCCAGACAAAAAAAACTTTAAAAAAAAAATCATTTTTTAATTTTTTTAACCGCTGGTATGCGGAGGACGCGCTGAGCGCGTCCTCGCATTGGGGTCAGCGTTCGGCCGGGTTCCGGCCGATCGCTGGCCCCTCCGGTGCGGGCTGACATCCTGGATGTCAGCCCGGCATCCGGAGCAGTGGCCGCCATTATTATGTGTCATCGCGCCCCCGCGATGACACATAATTCAGGCGCCCCCCCCCCCGCATGTGCGGAGGAGGCGCCTGAAAGGGAGGGGGGGGAGGTCCTTCGGACCTCTCTCCCTCCCGATCGGCGGCTCACAGGGGCTTAACCCAGGCATCATTTGGAAGGGCACAGCCTGCCCTTCCAAATGATGCCTGGCATTAACCCCTGGGGAGCTGGATCGCAAATCGGCGCTGAAAAGCGCCGATTTGCGATCCTTCCCGGGAGCTGGCCGACATCTTGGATGTCGGCCAAGCTTCCGGGAACTCCCCCAGAGGACTGGCGTCATCGTGCGCAGCACGATGACGCCAGTCCTAGCATTAACCCCTAACTGCCACGAAGTGTGGAGATAGGGAGTTCCAATGAACTCCCTATCTCCCGATCCGTGGCAGTTAGGGGTTAAATTTTGATATCGTTGGATCGGCCAGAGCATGGCCGTTCCAACGATACCAAACATGAAAGTAAAAAAAAATTGTAAAAAAATAAAAAAAAATAAAATAAAAAAAAATTTAAAAAATAAAATAAAAAAAAAAAATAAACACTTTTTTTTTTTTTTTTTTGTTTTGTTAATGCAGCAATATTGTTCCCATTTCAATTATAATGTGAACAATGATGCTGCATTAACGATTTTTGTATGCGGTGCGTTTGTTAAAAATGGTGTCATTTTCCCCAAAAAAAAATGTAACGAGACCCCATCTCTAATTTTTTTAACAAGCGCACCCCATACAAAATATAACCGCAATTGCTCGCATGTTAAAATGTGGAAAAAAACACTTTACACGCTGTAAATTATTGAAAATACATATTTTATTGCATTTTTTTATAATATACAAACATGACATAACGTATACATATAATAATGACATATTATGAATCTACGAGTCTGACGGAAAGAACGATATATAATATGTCGATGTCATATACTAAAATAAGCCTTCAAAACACGTTTAAACATGATGCGCAAAACAGGTAAAAAATGACCTCAGCACAGGGGCGGGAAAAGCCTCAGCAGCGAAAGGGTTAAATTGTTTTTTAAAACCAAACCTGTTTGGTATCATTGGAAAGGCCATAATCAGGCCTTTCAAATGATGTCAAATATGACCATCTAGCTGCCATGGATCGGGAGATAAAGGGATCCTTAGGATCCCCTTATCTCTACATGGCAGCTAGAGGGTTAACTGGCCCACTGACATCCTCACACATATGGTGAGGTTGTCAGTGGGTGGGGGGGGACCTGGAGGCTTGGCTGACATCCAAGATGTCAGCCCCCCTCCAGGTTCGAATCGCGTTTTGGCGCCAATTAGCGCCGAAAAGCGATTCGCCAGCGAACGGGTTAATGCCATACACCGCTGAAAAGGGGAGACTTTCCCCTCTCCAGCAGTGCAAACGGCATCTCCCTAGCTTCAATGGATGGGGAGATAGAGGGCTCTGAAGGAGCCCACCCTCCCCTCCATTGAATTGCATGGGGATGCCTGCTGATGACGTCACCACGCAGCGTGGCGACGTCATCAGCCTCGCCTGCCCATGTAAATCACATGGGCAGGCTTCCTCCCTGCCAGATCACCGTGGGATCCAGCGAGGGAGGTGAGTATCGGGCGGGAGGGGGATTAGGCGCCACTGACGTACCCTGTACATCCGTGGGTCTAAGGGAGACCCGAGAACAGGACGTACAGGGTACGTCAGCGGCCCTTAAGGGGTTAATACAGTTTATTTGTATTTATTTTACCTTTACTATTGGTGCTTTTCAAACTTTATTCTTAAGTAAAAAGAAATTCAGCAGTTTCATGTTGTGTGTTTTTTTTTTGGGGGGGTGCAAGTAGCTGGTCTTGCCTAGGACGCAAAATAGTCTAGCACCGGCCCTGACCGCATGGTCCACCCCTGCACTCTTCCACAATACCACAGAGGGGTTACTGTATGATGGCACTTGCTGGCCTGGCACCAAAGGCACAATATTTGGCTGCACTGCCACTGACGCCTGTATCAGATTCATATTCTCAGAGGGGTGAGACTGTGTGTCGGCACTAAAGGCCCAATTTTAGGCTAGGGTCAAACGAACGCATTTTTCGCAGCGAACGTCAAAAAGTGCGTCCGAACGCATTAAGGTGTTTTTTCACGGAAAGCGCTTAAACGGTCATACGATGCGCATTTTTGTGCGTTATTTTTTACGGATCCAAACCAGGAAACTTTGGGTTTCTGGACGTTATGTTGGACGGACATGTCCAGCATCTGACATGGATGAGCAGCATCTGACGTCTCCTAATCACGCACACACGCCGCTATGCGGACGCAGCACAGTCTGTACATCAGTACTAGCGGTTCAGCGTTGTCGAAAAAATGCGTTCATTTTCCACTTGCGTTGCGCGGCCGGACATTCGTGCGGCTGGACTTCGTATATTGGCCGTCATTGCGTGTCATTTGCTGCTAGTGCGGCCAAGATTAAGTGCGCCTAAACGCACATTAAAAGTGCGCTAGTCTGACCCCAGCCTTAAAGCACCTATTGTTACTTTCATCCAAAGCCTGCATAAGTTTCACAATAATTTAGGCAAAAAAATCACTAAACTTTTTCTGCGTGTCCGAAAATGTCTCCTCTTTTCATACAGGCTGCCGCCCCAAGCAGTTGTTTATGGATAGATTAAAGGAAAAGCATTTACTGCCATTTGAAAAGTAATTTTTTTTGTTTTTAAGTGTTTCTATACATCCTAGAAATCCGCCACTTCATGGGCAGGTTATGGGGACCTCCTAGGCATGATATTTGAAGGATTTTTTCTTTTTCTTTTTTTTTAACCCTTATTTCATGGAAAACTCACTGTCCCTTTAAAAACGTTTTTTTTTAAAACTTTTTGTCCTTGTTTCCTGTTCCCCAGGGCACTACCTGGACCCCCATACACCTTTTATGGCAAATATCTAGCATATATGCCCTCTTGGAGGGCACTCTAAAAACCGAATTTTCAGCCCAATTGACTTGTATTGAGTTCGAGTTCGGGTTCGGGTTCGGATTTGAACATTCAAACATTTGGAAAGTTCAGGTTCGAATACGAACCGAACTCGGGCGTGTTCGGCTCATCTCTAGTAGTGAACAGGTTAAATAGCACAATGCCAAACATACACTGAGTGACCCTATCAAATTAGCAGTGTTCATGCATTTTGTGCATTTGGGAATAAGTAAAGTAGCATAGAGTTTGACATTTCATATTATTTATATCAGGGCTGTCAAACTCTGCCCCCCATATGTTGTTGAACTACAAATCCCACGTTTCTCTTGCCATATATTACATTCAAAGTGTTATGAGGATCGAAGACCTCAACATTGGGGGCAGAGGTGTTTACCAGTCCTGATCTACAATCTCTCACAACTTTGAGATAGCGATTGCATTTAACAGCAATTTGGAACTTTCAATTAAACACACAGGGCTCTATTACATTCTTCATGCAGAAACGCACGCAGAACGCGTGAATTTTTGTGCGAAGCGTTAAACATTAACGCGCGTAAAACAACGCCGGTATTACAATCCTCGCGCATTTTTTGCATCCGTCAAAAAATAACACGCGTAAAACGGACGCGCAAAAACACGTGCGCAGCAACGTTGCACGCAGAAATCAGTGTGCGGACTGTTCGCGATTCAGCCAATCAGAATTAAGAACCACAATTGTCTCCCGTTAAGTTTTTGCACCTGTCAAAGTCAATCTACGCATACATGCTGTAGCAAAAAAAAAGCACACACAACATCTCAAATTTATTGGTTTGGTATGTGTAGAATGTGTAACTATACTTTGCTATGTATTTTTTTGGGCTGGTGTATTTGGTTTCGGCCAGGTTGATAGAATTTGCCATTAACACCAGCTTTTAATAATTGCTAAAATTATGCGCGCAAAGGCTGTGCGTTACAAACTGCACATAGATTGTAATACCATCCGCGTACCAGTGCACAAACGCATTTGTGCTCACAATGTTAAGTATAGGACGCGTGACGTACAGTAAGCTCGCGCAGCGTTCGCGCAGGTTCACCCGCGGTAGACGTATACGCGCGTTTGTTGCGCTGAGATTGTAATACGATGTTCTGCGCAAAGGGTTTTGCCCCACGCGCTAATGCGTTTTTGCGCAGGTGCAAACGTATGCGCGAAGAATGTAATAGAGCCCACGGACATTTATTTATTTATTTATAAAGGATTTTACCAGGAAGGATACATTGAGATTTCTCTCGTTTTCAAGCATGTCCTGGGTTCAAGAACATTAAAGAATGATACACAAACAAAGGGCTGTGGGACAATATTGAAATGTATATGATTTTATTCTGGCTTTAGAATTGCTCTTTGAAAAACCCCAGAACATTTAATGAATCAATCATTTATTTTATTTCCCCAAAACCCCTGAATAACTGAAGAAACATGAAGTCATCGTGGCTTCATCTTCGGCAAATTTCTGGGCAAACATTTCAGAAATCCTCCCGAGGTAATCCCAACCAACGCCAATGTGGACTCATTGTTGGAAAGCTACCTTGCAAACTCTTGGACAAAGTCAGTGAATGTGTCATAGATCTGTGAGTTTAATTAGTCTAGGAGATAATTCCAAAGAATTGTAAATAGATTTGAAAATAGGTAATTATTCAAAAAGTGGAAAAACTGCTCTAGTTTACGTAGGAAAATAAGTTGATGTAATATATAGTTCTGTTTGCTATTTTGCAAACGTTTGTGTTTCAGTAGTGTTGCAGGAATACTCTAAACTGGAAATAGGAGGTGGAGAAAACCATCTTAACCCCTGGCGAGCCTCCTACCTTGGGTCTCCACTTGTTTTAGAATATTGTTTAAAAACTACTTTAATTCCAGTCCCCCTCTCTGCTGTCCTTAAACAGGTCTGCTTCTTCCTCAAAGGCATTGGCCAGACAACAATGCACTAGTTTTGAATTGCTGTCTGGGACCCTAGAAAGGCTTCCCTGTGTAAGCTGACTGACAGCCTTTCAGGATGACGGGAGGAAGGCTGTTATGGTCTGCAGGGGAAGGATTGGGACAACACTCAGCTTTTTTCCCCCAGATACTCTTCCAGTATACACATGTAATCAGACGTTGGAATTGTAGAAATTTTTTATTTATATCTCCTATTCATTTCCCATTATCGTCTATGCATTATGACTCACTTTGAATGCTCTGTATGAACAATGACATCTTGCCATGCTTGGGCAACCTTGGCTGAGAGTTCCCACAAGGAGAGCAATAAAGTGCAATCTTTTTGGCGCTATAAAAATATGCACCACACTCAAGGGTGGCAATAGTCTATAGTATCTCACAGAAGTGAGTACGCCCCTCACATTTTTGTAAATATTTTATTATATCTTTTCATTTGACAACACACACAACTCAACACACAGCAATTAATGTCTAAACCGCTGGCAACAAAAGTGAGTACACCCCTAATGAAAATGTCCAACTTGGTCCCAATTAGCCATTTTCCCTTTCCGTTGTTGTAACGTTGGGGGCTTCCAGCCCTACCTGTGTGCTTGAGGACAGCAAGTCTGATGCTGCTCGCTGACCACTGCCTGGTTTAAATGGAGACAGGCAGGGAGGTGATTGCATGAGGTGTGGCTTGAGTGGGGGGCGTGGTCTGGTGAAGGTCTTTAAAAACCCTCAGTATAGTTTCAGAAGTTGCCAGATCGTGGTTATCCATACCTGAGCTCCTTGTACCTGACTGCTATATTGATTTAACCTGTTATTGACCTCTGCTTGTGTTCTGACCATTCTGCCTTCTGTTGCCCTAGACTATTTGCTTGTACTACGCTACCGCTCTGATATCGACCCGGCTATTCCATTTGACCATTCTGAACTCTGTACTCCTGATTCTGGCTCGGCTGACTCCTCTCCGTATTGTTAACCCTTTTCTGTCTAGCTAGTTTACCTGGCCAATTCTAAGGACCAGACAGATAGGGATCATTCACAGCTACACTGTTGTAGCTTCTGGGTTTTGTGGAGTGTTGGGGTTTAAGTACTGCGTGGTGGGATCCGGGAACCGTGACAGTACGATCTGGCCAATATGGATCCCGCAGATTTAACACAGCACTTGGCTACCTTTGTATCCAGACAGGATGAGCAGGATCATAGGATGGATCAGTTTGCCATTGCCTTACAAACTATCCTGAATCGTACTGCACACCTGGAACCAGTTGGGGTTGCACCCCCGCCTGCTATACCTGAGCCCCCTGTCGTTCAGACATCCCAGGTACACATGACCGCTCCTATGAGGTTTGACGTACTCCCTCTGAGTGCCGGGGATTTTTGGTCCATGTGGATATCCATTTTAAATTAAATCCACAAATGTTTTTTTCTGACATTGCCAAAGTGGGGTTTATTATTAACCATCTGTCTGGCAGAGCGTTGACATGGGCGACTCCTTTATGGGAGGCAGAGAAGACCTATTGTACAGGATTATAAAGAATTCATAGCTGAGTTACAACGTACATTTAATCCTACCAGAAAGGCCACGATAGCGGCAAATCCTTGTTCCGCATACGTCAAGGGAACAGAACTGTGTCTGATTATGCCATAGAATTTAAAAACCTTAATTTCTGATGTGAACTGGACAAATGAGACACTGGTTCTGACTTTTATGGAGGGGTTATCAGAGTCGTTGATGCATGAATTAGCTCCACGTAAACTACCTGAGGTATTGTGTGAACTCATTGATTACTGTATAGATCTGGATAATCAGATAAGGGATAGAAGGACTCCAAGAGAGAGATCCAAGAGACCGTTACCTAGGTTGGCCCCTGTCTTTCAAGCACCACCCAGAGAGTTATCACCCCCCTCAGAGCCTATGCAACTAGGCCGTACTAGGCTTACAGAGGAGGAGAGAACAAGGCGTTTTCGTGAGGGATTGTGCCTGTATTGTGGTTTGGAGGGACATGTACGATTTCAATGTCCTACTCGCCCTAAGATGCATGATAAGCCGGAAAACTACCGCACCTAAGGCAGCTGAGGAGACAGGCCTTGGTGTGACATGCATGTCTCCTATCAAAGACACTAAACTTATGTTACCAGTATCCTTGGCTTGGGAGACCAAGACCACACATAACACCGCTTTTGTGGATTCTGGGGCTGCTGGTAACTTTATTGATGTTAACTACGCTTCTTCCATTTCTCTACCTCTGGTTGTAAGAGAGACACCCTTAGCCGTTGAAGCCATAGATGGCAGGCCGTTATCCTGCCCTAGGATTACTCATGATACGGTTACAGTAGTTCTTACTACTGGTCTCTTGCATAAAGAAAAGATCATATTCCAAGTTATCCACTCACCTTCCAATCCTGTTGTACTTGGTTTCCCCTGGTTGTGGAACACAATCCCGTTATTGATTGGGTTTAAAGGAGAGATACTGTCTTGGAGTTCTGCATGTTTTGGGACTTGTTAATACCCATTCAGCATGTCGGTGCCCTGAACACACCCACAGCTCCTCCATTGTCTACTGAAGTTCCTGAACAATATGCAGACCTCAGGGCTGTATTTGATAAAAGAGAGCAGAGAGAAGCTACCACCACATAGACCATAATTGTGCTATTGATATTCATCCGGGTACCATGCCTCCTCGAGGCAAAGTATATCCTCTTTCTATAAAGGAGAACCAAATTATGGAGGAGTACATCAAGAGAACTTGGAGAGAGGTTTTATCCGACGTTCCTCTTCTCCAGCAGGGGCTGAATTCTTTTTTGTGTCGAAAAAAGAGGGAGATTTACGCCCGTGTATTGATTATAGGGGGCTTAACAAGATCACCATTAAGAACGTGTACCCTATCCCTCTCATATCGGAACTGTTCGACAGGTTAAGGGGTTCAGCAGTGTACACTAAACTTGATTTAAGAGGAGCTTACAATTTGATACGCATAAAAGAGGGGCATGAGTGTGGAGAACAGCATTTAACACCAGGAGTGGGCATTATGAATACTTGGTCATGCCTTTTGGTCTTTGTAATGCTCCAGCGGTATTCCAGGATTTTATTAATGATGTGCTCAGAGATTTCTTGCAAACCTTTGTTATAGTATACCTAGACGATATATTGATTTACTCTCCCGATCTGAAAACCCACCATGCACATGTCAGACAGGTATTAGCTAAATTACTGGACAATGGTCTTTATTGCAAACTAGAGAAGTGTTTATTCGACATTACTACTGTGAAATTCCTTGGGTACATTATCACTCCAGAGGTTTTGAGATGGATCCTTCTAAACTCACGGCCATCTCAGAATGGCCTCTTCCTCAAGGTCTCAAAGCCATACAGAGGTTTCTGGGGTTTTCTAACTATTATAGGAGATTTATCAAGAATTATTCCGCTATAGCCTCTCCTATCATTAATATGACACGTAAAGGTCTGAAGTACCAGATCTGGTCTTCTCAATCTAAACAAGCATTCGAAGCCCTCAAACAGGCTTTTACTTCCGCTCCCGTGTTACGGCATCCTGATCCCAGGATTCCATTTATTCTTGAGGTTGATGCTTCTGAGATAGGCATTGGGGCTGTCCTGTCTCAAAGAGAATCTCCAGGGAAACCACTACATCCTTGTGGGTTCTTTTCAAGAAAATTATCACCAGCAGAACGCAATTATGATATTGGCAACAGAGAATTGCTTGCTATTGTGTCTGCCCTGTCAGAGTGGAGACATTTGTTGGAAGGTACTCTTGATCCTTTATGATAATCACTGATCATAAGAACCTTACGTACATCGGGGATGCTAAACGTTTGAACTCGAGACAGGCCAGGTGGTCATTGCTACTGTCTCGGTTTAATTTTGTATTGACTTACAGACCAGGTGACCGCAATGTAAAGGCTGATGCCTTATCTCGTCAATATGACCCATATGAATCTAATACACAAGACCACAATCCTATAGTTCCTCCTGAACGTATTGTGGCTTCCACAGTCTTGTCTGTCTCCTCGCCTTTCCTGGAACGCCTCCAGGCAGCTCAAGTGGGGGCTCCACCTGACAAGCCTCCAGATATGTTGTTTGTACCTGAAAAGGAAAGACAAGAATTACTCATAATGTTTCATGATTCTAAACCAGCAGGTCATCCTGGTATTACTAAGACTCTTACCAGTATCTCCAGACAGTTCTGGTGGCCCACCATGCGACAGGACGTACGCCTGTTTGTTTTGGCTTGTCAAATCTGTGCCAGAAGCAAAACCAGTAAAACCTTGCCTGTTGTCTATTGCAGCCTTTACCCACGCCTAAGAGGCCTTGGTCTCATCTATCTATGGATTTTATTGTGGACTTGCCGAAGTCCAAGGGTCATACTGTGGTTCTGACAGTTGTAGACCGCTTCTCCAAAATGGCTCATTTTGTCCCTTTACCTAAGCTTCCTACAGCCAAAGAACTGGCGGTTGTCTTTGCTAGAGAGATTGTACGAATACATGGGGTTCCGTCTGAAATAGTCTCTGACAGAGGAGCTCAGTTTGTCTCTCGTTTCTGGAGGGTTTTCTGTGCGGAGATGGGGGTGCGATTGGCCTTCTCTTCAGCATACCATCCACAAACCAATGGGGCAGCAGAGAGGGCAAATCAGGGTCTCGAGCAGTACATACGTTGCTTTACCACACAACAACAAGACAATTGGTCGGAGTTGTTGCCCTGGCTGAGTATGCACGTAATAACGCCGTTAATGAGACCACTGGCCACTCTCCTTTTTCTGCTATCTATGGTTTTTTCCCTCCGGCTCTACCGCTTCAGTTTAATGAACAGGCAATCCCGGCTCTCGATGACCATCTCACTCAACTACAAGAGATTTGGAGACAGATTCGCGTAAATATGGAGCGCAATGTTGCTGTCCAGAAACGCAAGGCTGACAGGCATAGGTTACAAGCTCCCTCCTATAACGTGGGGGATAGAGTTTGGTTGTCTACTAGGAACGTGAAGTTACGGGTGCCTTCTATGAAAATGGCACCTCGGTTTATTGGTCCATATAAGATCATTCGCCGCGTTAACCCTGTGGCTTATGCTCTTGCCCTTCCTAAACATCTTCGCTTGCACAACGTCTTTCACACCTCCCTACTGAAACCTTTGTTGTGTAACAGGTACACGCGGGTCGTTCCTCCTCCTCCACCTGTTCCGGTTGATGGTGAATCGGAGTATGAGGTTAGGAGGGTTTTGGATTCTAGGCTGTGCAGGGTGTTCTGCAGTACTTGGTCGATTGGGTGGGCTATGGCCCGGAAGACCGGTCCTGGATTCCAGCTTCCGACATGTCTGCCTCTAGGTTGGTCAGGGCGTTCCATGCCTCGCACCCCGATCGCCCTGGTGGTCGTATTGCCGCTCGTCCTGTTGGTCGTCCGGGCCTCCCGTGGAGAGGGGGGTACTGTAACGTTGGGGCTTCCAGCCCTACCTGTGTGCTTGAGGACAGCAAGTCTGATGCTGCTCGCTGACCACTGCCTGGTTTAAATGGAGACAGGCAGGGAGGTGATTGCATGAGGTGTGGCTTGAGTGGGGGGCGTGGTCTGGTGAAGGTCTTTAAAAACCCTCAGTATAGTTTCAGAAGTTGCCAGATCGTGGTTATCCATACCTGAGCTCCTTGTACCTGACTGCTATATTGATTTAACCTGTTATTGACCTCTGCTTGTGTTCTGACCATTCTGCCTTCTGTTGCCCTAGACTATTTGCTTGTACTACGCTACCGCTCTGATATCGACCCGGCTATTCCATTTGACCATTCTGAACTCTGTACTCCTGATTCTGGCTCGGCTGACTCCTCTCCGTATTGTTAACCCTTTTCTGTCTAGCTAGTTTACCTGGCCAATTCTAAGGACCAGACAGATAGGGATCATTCACAGCTACACTGTTGGTAGCTTCTGGGTTTTGTGGAGTGTTGGGGGTTAAGTACTGCGTGGTGGGATCCGGGAACCGTGACAGTTGTCATGTGACTCATTAGTGTTACAAGGTCTCAGGTGTGAATGGGGAACAGGTGTGTTAAATTTGGTGTTATCGCTCTCACTCTCTGAATCTGGAAGCTCAACATGGCACCTCATGGCAAAGAACTCTCTTTGATGATCTGAAAAAAAGAATTGTTGCTCCACATAAAGATGGCCTAGGCTATAAGAAGATTGCCAAGACCCTGAAACTGAGCTGCAGCATGGTAGCCAAGATCATACAGCGGTTTAACAGGACAGGTTCCACTCAGAACAGGCCTCGCCAAGGTCGACCAAAGAATTTGAGTGCACGTGCTCAGCGTCATATCCAGAGGTTGTCTTTGGGAAATAGACGTATGAGTGCTGCCAGCATTGTAGAGGTTGAAGGGGTCAGCCTATCAGTGCTCAGACCTTATGCCGCACACTGCATCAAATTGGTCTGCATTGCTGTCGTCCCAGAGGGAAGCCTTTTCTAAAGATGATGCAAGAAAGCCCGCAAACAGTTTGCTGAAGACAAGCAGACTAAGGACATGGATTACTGGAACCATGTCCTGTGGTCTGATGAGACCAAGATAAATTTATTTGGTTCAGATGGTGTGATGCGTGTGTGGCAGCAAACAGATGAGGCGTTCAAAGACAAGTGTGTCTTGCCTACAGTCAAGCATTGTAGTGGGTGTGTCATGGTCTGGGGCTGCATGAGTGCTGCCGGCCCTGGGGAGCTACAGTTCATTGAGGGAACCATGAATTTCAACATGTAATGTGACACACTGATGCAGAGCATGACCCCCCTGCGGGGACTGGGCCGCAGGGCAGTATTCCAACATGATAACGACCCCAAACACAGCTCACACCACACTTTGGGACCAATTTGAACATTTTCACTTAGGGGTGTACTCACTGTTGTTGCCAGCGGTTTAGACATTAATGGCTGTGTAGAAAATACAAACAAATTTGTTGGGAGCGCAATGGGTGCAGTATAGTATAACGTATCTTCCGGGAATAATTCTAGCATTCGGCTGCATCCGGCAGTATGTACTACAATACAAAATGAGAAATAATTGTGCAGTATTGTGACATATATATGCTAAAATTAGAGTATATGGATCCACTCACAAGGATAGAGCCAGCTGGCTCAAACGATTAGGCAGATGAGTCTCTCTAGGGGACTCCTCCCATCAATCGATTGTCACGTTCAGCCACTATGGCGGTACCCGGCATGCGCCAAGTAGGGCCCAGGTATGAGGAAAAGCCGCTATATGCAGAGATGCGTGACACAATGATCTAGGATACGTAAATAAACCACAGGAGACACTGGGGACCTCTGCACGGCTATTACCGAAGGAGCCCTATACTGATAGATCGGTCCTTAGAGTGGCCGAATCTGCACTAATAGAAAAAGGTTATCTTGTAGCCGTGCAGAGTCCTGGGGAAAACACAGACACCTGAAGGAGTTATACTCAACAACTTGCAGGGAAGGACTTCAATATACAAAAGCCGTGGTCAACAGGGATACACAACATATAATTCAATATGCACAGAACAGCTAGGGATGTCCAGAAGAGTCGTCAATAAATAAGCCAGGAGTCAAAACCAAAACGTATACCTTGAGCCAAAGCGGGGATATAGCACCAGAGAAAATCCGTCAGCCAGGCCAGAGGGTCAATACCAGGAAGTCAATCAGAAACTTAGAACTCAGACAAGGGGGAAACACTGAGAAAGCACTAGGATAGAATGACAGGGAGCTCTCAGGAACAAATCTGTAGCTGAAGTGAACCAGGATGCAAGAGCATGGTGATATGGGCCCATGGCTTTAAATAGGGGAGTAATCAGCCCATATCACCAGGAAGCTCAACGAGCAATAAACTTAACCCCTGAGCTGCATGTCAGGGAAAGCAGCACAGGGAAACACAGACATAAGGAATACAGAGGGCAGGGAGACAGGGTTGGAACGTGGGAACGTGACATCGATTCTCTGTATGTTGAGAGCTGTACTGCAAAGGTCTATTTTCGTGATGTGTATATCTCTAACAGAAAGAGAAATATACATGGCACAATACCAATGAGATATACAATATCTTAGATTCTAGATTCTGGTACTCACGAATTTCTGAGCCTCTTAGTTAAGTGGCTCAGTAGGTATGCTTGGGACCAATTCAACTCCACGGGAGGTCCTACCCCTGGTCGATACTTCAGATCCGTGGATGAAATGGAATAATGTCACACACCCCGACTCTGTATTCCCTCCACACATAGACTGATCCGGAGGTGAGGGACATACCTTGTGGTGAGCTGCATGATTGTGGGATAATCACCAATAACAGATACCATACGTGAATAATCACAGCGCCAAACACATTAGCACTTGTCTAGTGTTTTTTTCCATATTAATGGCTGTGTGTTGAGTTATTTTGAGGGTGCAGCAAATTTACACTGTTATACAAGCTGTACACTCACTACTTTGCATTGTAGCAAAGTGTCATTTCTTCAGTGTTGTCACATGAAAAGATATAATAAAATATTTACAAAAATGGGAGGGGTGTACTCACTTCTGGGAGATACTGTATGCTCACAACAGCCCAACTGCAGCCAGAACAAAAAGTTGAAACTACAAAGTGCTATCTAACCTTGTACAGTATGTGAGCTAGGGCGGCTATTCAAGTACTTGCATGGTGAATATTAATGATGAGAAACACCACACAGACATAAGTATCTGGCGCCTTGTATGTCAGTCCCATTCTTGTCTTATAATTTATTCCTGTTATAATTTATACCGGGGCTTATAACTTGATCAGAATTAAGCCAGGGAATGAGTGGAAAAAACGCATTTAATACTTCTTGGGGCACATTTTATCTTCTCTGGTTTTCTAATGGACCCCAAGAAGTTGGAAGCAGTCATTCATTGGCCGCTTCCTAAAGGTCTCAAAGGCATTCAGAGGTTCATAGGGTTTTCAAATTATTATCGAAGGTTTATTAAGGGCTTTTTGTCCATCATGTCACCATTACGGCCTTGACTAAAACAGGAGCCAACACTCAGAACTGGCCTTCTAGGGCACTTGAAGCCTTCAGTAAATTGAAATCTGCATTTTCTACTGCTCCTATCTTTCCAACATCCTAACCCTTCCAGACCATTTGTACTGGAGGTGGATGCCTCAGAGACCAGGGTAGGAGCTATACTGTCCCTGCAATGACAAACCCTTGCAAACATGTGTTTTTTTTCCCCCAAAAACGTTCTCCTACTGAGACCCGATATGACATTCGGGACAGGGAACTCTCGGCCATTATCTTGCCCTCAGAGAGTAGCACCACCTTTTAGAGGGTTCTAATTGTCCTTCTTCCATTCTGACCGACCACAAGAACTTATGCCTCTTCCTTATCAGGGTATTGACAGTTTTGTACACAAGGGGAAGAGAATAATAAATAATAATAATTTTATACTAATAATAATTTAACTTAACAATTTAATAATTTTACTTTGTTTAAAATGATGGCATAAACCTGCAATAGTTTTGTTTCTGCTGCAAAAACCAGGTGAAACTTTTAGAAATAAGTACTTCATAAAGTGTAAAGTCTATGTTCTTATTGACCATGATATCTACTTACCAACATTCTGCAGATTGACAAACTAGTGCTCGGATTTGCACAGATTTAACACAAAGATCTGAATAAATTTGTATAGCGTTATTGAATCCGTGTGTGCTATATAAAGTATAATAATAATATTCTACACGATACAGACTATTTTCATTCACTTGTCTAGAATATTGTTTAAAAAAAAAAAAAACTTTTTTATCTTAAAATGTGTCATTGATTAAGTTTTTACATGGAGCACAAACTTTCATCATAAAAGGGAGTTTCCACTCATGTCCTGACACTCCATAAAAATGTTGTCATTATTTAAGTGGCTGGAAAAAAGGCATTATGGGTTTGTTAAATCCCTTTCCTGTTTTAACAGTGACCAATATGCATGATGATTTTTTTTATATTACCTACATTGAAAGTATGACTACTGTAAAACAGTGTTCCATGAGTTGAAAGAACACTCTGGGTGATCCTCTTAAACCTCAAGGTTTATATTAGCCAGTTCAGTTGATTGTCTGGCACTGGATCCATGATGTACTAGAATTACAACATTTTTATGTGGGATTTATCTCCTTCCAAAATGATAACTTCATGGTCTGGGAATCTGGGGCAAGGCCAAGGCTATAAGGGAGTAAGGCACTTTCGTATCCAGCTATATATCTAGGTGGGACACAGTTGAATCATGACATGAATAAGTCTGTGGTTTTCGTCTATGGTCTTATGTATAATTAATGAGCAGCTGGACATATTCCTAGGCTGTAGACAGCAATACTAAAAACAGGGCTCAAGAAGTAAATTTTCAAGCAGACAACCATAAAAGGTTAAATGCTTTCAAGAACAAAAGTGATTATTTGGAGCTTGTGTAATTTAGACTTACTGCGTTACATTATATTCTGCCAAAGCTTGCAGGTGATTATCTAAAGAGAAAATAATATCTAAATTGCTATTCTGTTCCACTCAAAATAAAAGTGATGTTCACCTAGGAGCACCTATAGAGTTATTCCATATAGTCCTACAACTATAGAGGGCCCCAAACCCTTATGATACTGTGATGTTGGGGAGCCCACAGAGCACGTGCACAACGTCTTGGATGCAACAAAGCAACTTTATTTTTACTTTCAGGGCAGCCAAAACATTAAACATAAAACACACGCTTATCTCCAGCGCAATTAAAGTAAAGTCCAGCTCTTCAGCACAAGAACAGAAAACAGGTGTGGCTCACCAACTTCAAAAAAGTCCCAAACCTGGGGAATCCTTTCCCAGAAAATATAAGTCCTTCCAGCAAGGCACAGCAACACAACTCTCAGCCTCCTGTTTCAGCACAGCTAACCATTTCTCCTCAACTCCCACAATCCTCTCTGGGAGTTGCTGACCTTTAAACCTCTTCCTGGACAGGAAGGTTAACCCTATGGCTGCCCTTAAAGGCACCACAACCCGAATAGGGGTGAAACACAGCGCCCATCCAGGGCCCCCAGCCTTGCCAACCTCTACAATACGCATCATCATACCTATAATTTGATCAAGGTCATATATAGCAGAACAGTTATGATACTAAACAATCTATAATATTTGACATGACTATCCTTGTCAGTCATACCCATGCTGCTCGGATGGCCGCTGTGGTTAGCCTAGTGCTGTGTACTGCGTTGTCTTTTCCTTTGACTTTTTTACTAATTCAGGTGTGTGACGGAGCGACTGTACCCTGAGTAATTCCTTCCGCGGGCTCTCTTCCATGTAACAGTCCCCGGAGCAATCTTTCCTAACAGCTCCCCAAAACTTTAACCACAGCCTAAAGAATGAGGTTCACCGTTGGAAATCAAACAGCAGAATGCAGGTTCATTCATACAGACACAGATACACAGTCAAGGCCCAACCCCCATTGCATACATCCAAACAGATAACATCACAGATAACATAACTGAACAGGACCTTTAAACAATGGACAATGGGACCTCCTGAGAGGAGAAGGGGGGAGGGAGAAAGCAGGTAAAACAAAACATCTTCTATTAGAGAGAATTACACTATACAGGGAAAAACACACAGACATCAGAAATCTTTTGTTTTCTGGCGGACGTAACTGAAAAGCAAAATATTTTTAAAGGGTCCATCAATTTCCCAATAGTTTCTTAAACGGCAGAGGGGCTTCCGTCACGACCATCTTCCTGGGACCACATAGTACAAGGAAAAGGGGGTGGACCCCCCTCGAATGGGTTTGTCATCACAAGGTGTTTCCATTATTTTACCTTCAGTACCTTCCAATAATCTCTGAAGTGGCTCGTAATTCAGCTTGAGCCGATGACACCCCTTTGTCTCCACGTCATCGGGAAAACTCATTCCAATACAAATGCACCACGGCCTATCAGAAGCCCTGTGGGGCTTGAAATATCATCATCTAATGTTTCCCTGTGCCCTCCTGTGGTTTTGTCTACCCCTCAGTGCATTGCAGTATATTTGTGATTTGGATCTCTTGGTTATTTTGTATCTTGACCTTGTTTGATCTTTGCTCCTATATCTTGTCTTGTATGATAACTTGCCTCTGGTTTACTGACCTTTGACCTTTGCTTGATTTACTGTATATGTGTACCTCTCCTGTCCCAGACCCAGGCTTCTTTATTTTGACTTCTCTAGAGTTACCTGGTTGTTTTAAGTACCGGTTTAGCTAGGGGTGTGCTGGTTACGTTTGCGTGCTGGGTTTATCTGTTGTAGAGACAATGTTATTGTTTTTGTCTATTAAACTATACCAACGGAAGGAATTCCGTTTATTGCAAATTAAAAATATTTGCAGATGGCCCTCAGAATATGCCCCTAAAGTTTTAGCATCATGGGCATGATATCCGAGGTGCTAAAAGAGTTTGAACAGTTGGAACTCTGTGTCTAAAACAGATCCCCAGTTGCTTCAACACAGATCCCTAGCTGCAGTATTGGTTTTTGCCAAGCAGATGGTGACGTCCATTTGTCAAATAGGGTTACTACAGTAAAAAAACACATTGTGAATTTTATAAGTAATGAAAAGTGATTTCCTACAAAAACAAAACCCTGGGTCTTGCTAATGGTGTTATGGAAACTCACTTGGCACTTAAGCGGTTAACAGAACCAGTAAAAAACAAAAGAAAAAGTTTCCATTTCACGACTGTAATCCAGTTGTATAGCATTTGGCTCTCTTCCAGATCTGAAGTGCACACTTTATTTTTGGCCGTGGTGAGAGATTATATTATTCTGGTGTACACCGAGTTTAAAGAACATTGAACTTTTGCATTTTTGTTCCTCAAAATAGCTCACTAATGTATTGCCATTCTGGAAATTAGATTTTTAGTCCGGTGCTTGAATTTGGGGGAGCTCCAGGGTGAGTTGATCCTGTAAATGCTAATTCGGTCAAGTTAGATAGGACCTGTCAACGATGGGGTATATTGGCGACTGTGACAGGCTTAAGCAAACTATGATCATACTTTGTGAACTGAATCCCCATCATTTATTACCTCAGTCAGGCGTTTGAACATTTTTAAAATTGTCAGGGTTATTCAGGGAGAGGTGAAAAGCAGGAGAATGACTAGAGAATGGAAAATTCTAGGTCAAAATAGCCGATTTGGAAAGTGAGCTGAATGGGAGAATTTTTCTGGTTTGGATATTTTGACCTAGAATTTTCCATTCTCCAGTCATTCTCCTGCTTTTCACCTCTCTTTGAATAACCCTGTGTGGTTTTTTTGCCACAGAAAATGATGGAAGAAGGTGATCATTGGTGTGGAATGCTCTTTCCTGGTGTTTTGTGTGTATAGATATACACAGACAATTATAGTTTCAAATGAAATATTTATTACTTTAATGTTCAGCTCACTGTGAAAACGGAATAAAGATGCTGATGCATATCGGTAAGAATGTCTGCCCTTACACTTACTCCTCTCCTTCGACTACGAGTAGGGTGAGGGTGACATGAATGAATAAGAGGAAAAACATTCAGCAGATACTTAATGCAGTACATGTTTGACACTATCTAAAACCCTCAAGGTCACCATGGTAACAGCTGTTTCAGTAACAACTGCACTGTTGTAACTTACACTTTCCGACACTGTAAAGAGATGACATAAAGGGTCATAAACGAAACATTATCTGAGGAAACTGGAAATTAAAAAGATAGAGATAAGTGCTGTTTCATTTCGTATGGCGAAAAGATGGAGCTGTCAGCTACTTGTCATCACGTATTGCACATCATGCATACAGCTGGAGGTATATTTTATGATCACCTCTTTCAAAGATATTGTGGCATTATACATCACAGTAATTTTATCATTTACAAAAAAAGTGCGTCACTAGGGGTGTCTGGCTGTATCACAAGCCGTGGTGTGTACATTCCGTTAAAGAGTAAAAGATACAATGATGTTAACCTGCTCACTACCACAAACATGTAAATACAGATTTCCCTTGTAATACAAAAAGTAGCAAAAATTTGCATATTGAACCGTTTTGGTATTCCTTTTCAATGCAAGATAAGGCTAATGTCAGATGAACACAGTCTGAGTGCACTCTACATGCATAACGGACAGACGTTCTGACGGAAGATACTGTAGACACCACACAGTCCGTGTTTCTTTGATGGACGTAGAAAAAAAAAGGGAATTATGGAAAATAAAATTAATATGAAAAATAATAAAAATTTGAAAAGGGTATGTAAAGCTATTTTGTGCGTGAAGGTGCTGGACGTCGCAAATGCGCTGCATCTGACATCTCATCACTCACACAGAACGCTACGCGGACATGGCGCACTCTGCGCGTTCGTGGTAGCGGGTTTACGTTCTTGCGTCCGTTTGCCACGTGCATTGTGCGTGCGCAGTTCGGTGCGCACGTACTTCGTGTGTGGGTCTCTATTGATCATGATATATGCTACGACGGACGTTAAACTGTGCGGCGACACGGATGTGATAACTGCGTTCGTCTGACGCCGGCCTTAGTCTGCAACCTGTGGAGAAAGTAAATGCACTGTGAAATCTCACTCCTATCATCCTGTATTACGGTTAATAGGGTACAAGCAGCCCCCCTCTACCCACCCTCACTGTAACAAAAAGCTTAAGAAACTTTCCTAGATCATAACAACGGCCAGGAAAGGACAGAATACGGGGAGAGCTCTGGGGTCACTCGCTACTGTAAAGGACTAAGATTCAGGGGGTTATAATAGCTGGTAATTCCTGTACAGTATAGATACAAGGGATTATTGTAATTTCTATATGCAGATACTATGTTCACACACAAATATTATTTTTATTTTATATTGATATTTCTTGGAAGCTGCATCGCTAATCTCCATAACCAGGTTATCTAACCATTTTTATTATCTATATTTATCAGATTTGCTGTGTTCAACACAAAAGCCATTTCTGCCTGTGTACTAATAATGTATTCCCCATGTGAAATGGTGCAAGATATGGGACACCATGTACAGATTATACCCTTTCATCCCAGCAATATTTCTATAAAGCATAAAAGAATACATGAAAAAATAAAATAACTGTTTTGGAATAAAAATCTCTATGCAAAATGGCCATTTTAGCCAACATGTGATTGCTAATTATGCATCCCATGTTTCAAATAAATGTTTTTTTCAACCATAGAAAAATAATAATAAATAAATAATGTATTGTGCTAAATAAGTGGCTTATTGCTTTCCGATTCTTATAAAAAGCTTTCAGCCAGGAAGATCGAAAACTGATAATTTTTATAGAAAAGTTAAGGTACGTAATTTTGCATCTTCTTGCATTGAGAAAGTCCAAGTGCATCACGCTTTCTCAGATGGTGACATATAGGTCTATTCACTGAAGGTGAAAGTCAGGAGCACTGTCAGGAGAACAATCTAGACCAGGGGTCAGCAACCTTGGCTCCTTGATGTTTTGGCAACTACATTTCCCCTTGTGGCTCAGTCACCCATTAGGCTGCTGAGCCACATGTGAAATGTAGTTCCCAAGACATCAGTGACCCCTGATCTAGACCAGTGTTTCTCAAACCTGTCCTCAGGATCAGGACCCCCTAACAGGTCAGGTTTTCCAGATAGCTGAAGCACAGCACATGTGACATGATTTCCTGCTCAGTGATTGCCGGATTCAGTCTGCATTTCCCCAAGGTTTTCCTTAAAACCTGGCCTGGTTGAGGGTCCGGAGGACAGTTTTGAGAAACACTGATCTAGAGCAAATAACCGATTTGGAAAGTGAGATAAATGGAAGAATTTTTCTGGTTTGGCTATTTTGACCTAGAATTTTCACTTCCCCAGTCATTCTCCTGAGTTTCGCCGTTCTTTGAATAGACCTGTTGGTTTTACACGCTAATATAGTATGTCATGTGGAATACAGGTGATATGAAAAGACTGTTTTATTTATTAAAAACTATTAGATAAAGCAGGGGTCAACAACCTTAACCCTCCAGATGTTTTGGAAATACATCTTCCATGTTCCTCAGCTAACCTAATGAACGACTGAGCATCATGGAGGATATACAGGGTTATCCAAAGAGATTCGAAAAGTCACCGCACGTTCGGTGACTTTTCGTTCTCTTCAATTCGGTTCGTGTTGCCGATCCCATTTCGGTGACCCTGCGGTGTATTCAGCAAACGCCACAGGGTCCCCAAATTGCAGGGAAAGGCTGCCGCAAACCTGACGAAAACTAACTGCAAAACCCGCCGAATGCACGCCGAAAACCCGCATAAACATCTGAATTAACCCGTGGAAGACGCTGGAAAAACCCGAGCAGGAGCCGATTACACGCAGCGAAGCCGCCGGAAAAAGCCGAGAAGAAGCCGACACCGCAGACAGAGGGAGGTGAATAAATTAGCAAAACAGTTTGTATGAATGTGAAAGTGAAAAGCTGTTTGCAAAGAAACTAATGAGCGAAAATGTCTGAAATTTGCATATGAGGTCCAGGGAATGATAGTAAAAAGGGCTGTTACAGAAAAAAGAAGAAAACTTAAAAAAAAATCAAAAAAAAATCGGACTTTAAAAAAAAAAAAATTAATAAAAATGATTAAAATATCCTAAAAAATCTATAAATAAAGAGACTCTTTACTGCAGAATTCTATAATGAACGGTTTATTAGATATTGAATTAAAACAGGAATATTTTTAACATTGAAGCCTTGGTATTCGCCTGAATAAACTTGCCGAATTAAACCACCAAATGGCAGGGCATTAGGGAAACCTTTCACTGCTGGTTTGTGTTCTCTGAATAGCCGAAGCAGTGCTTTTCATGGGGATTTCACTGCCCTCGAACAGGGACCGAACAGGCACCGTATGTGCAGGCAATTCGCTAGGATTTGGCGAATTGCCTGCTCTCTGGATAGCGGAATGGCCAGGAAAGGTAACCGAACGCTGATTTTCAGCGTTCGGTTACCTTTCTCAAGCAATTCGGATCTCTTTGGATAACCCTGATAGTCTTAAAACATCGAAAGTGCTGACCCCTAGAGATAAAGCAATAATATATATTTAAATGGTTTTAGCCCCCATTAAAATGAATGACAAGCCATGGCTATCATGAAATTTAATTTCGATCCTCTTTCATCCATCCTAGTCTTGTTAAAATTAATTTTGTGTGTGAAAGAGCCTTTATACTTTAACAATTGGTGTCACTCCTACTTTACTTATTTCTTTCACTTCAAAAAGAAGAAAATGAAAGTATAAATATTTCATGGGAAAAGGGAATATTGGATGGGCAATAAATCACGTTTCTGCAATGGCTGACTCACACACATTATCTCTGCTGACATAGTCTAAATAGTAGATATTTGTACAGTAACCTTTTTATTTCACAAGCATTAGACATGAATAAACCTGAGAAAAATGTGCATCTCCCTGACGTGAGAACACATGGGAAAAGCTAAATACTGAAAATGGGTTTTCTTGAATCATGAAAGTATTCTAGCACGGGTTGTTCTTGTTTCCTGCTTTTGTTCTGTACTTGCCAACAATCTCTTTTCTGTCTGTTTCCCAGCCATCCAACTATGCTCTTTCTTTATATAGACAACTAGGTGGAAAGCCTTCCCAGAGGGCAGTCTATTATTGTCGCCAGCTCAGAATTCATGTCCACATATTTGTTTTTCAATGTCCTATGGAACAGGCCCCTCAGATTGTAAACTCATGGGAACAGGCCCCTCAGATTGTAAGCTCACGGGAACAGGCCCCTCAGATTGTAAACTCACGGGAACAGGCCCCTCAGATTGTAAACTCACGGGAACAGGCCCCTCACATTGTAAACTCACGGGAACAGGCCCCTCCGATTGTAAACTCACGGGAACTGGCCCCTCAGATTGTAAACTCACGGGAACAGCCCCTCAGATTGTAAACTCACGGGAACAGGCCCCTCAGATTGTAAACTCACGGGAACAGGCCCCTCAGATTGTAAACTCACGGGAACAGGCCCCTCCGATTGTAAACTCACGGGAACTGGCCCCTCAGATTGTAAACTCACGGGAACAGGCCCCTCAGATTGTAAACTCACGGGAACAGGCCCCTCAGATTGTAAACTCACGGGAACAGGCCCCTCAGATTGTAAACTCACGGGAACAGGCCCCTCCGATTGTAAACTCACTGGAACAGGCCCCTCAGATTGTAAACTCACGGGAACAGGCCCCTCAGATTGTAAACTCACGGGAACAGGCCCCTCAGATTGTAAACTCACGGGAACAGGCCCCTCAGATTGTAAACTCACGGGAACAGGCCCCTCCGATTGTAAACTCACGGGAACAGGCCCCTCAGATTGTAAACTCACGGGAACAGGCCCCTCAGATTGTAAACTCACGGGAACAGGCCCCTCAGATTGTAAACTCACGGGAACAGGCCCCAGATTGTAAACTCACGGGAACAGGCCCCTCAGATTGTAAACTCATGGGAACAGGCCCCTCAGATTGTAAACTCACGGGAACAGGCCCCTCCGATTGTAAACTCACGGGAACAGGCCCCTCAGATTGTAAACTCACGGGAACAGGCACCTCAGATTGTAAACTCACGGGAACAGGCCCCTCAGATTGTAAACTCACGGGAACAGGCCCCTCAGATTGTAAACTCACGGGAACAGGCCCCTCAGATTGTAAACTCATGGGAACAGGCCCCTGTGAGCTGATGACAGAAATAGCATGGGCTGCAAACTGGCGGTGTGCTGTGCAACTCCAAAGAGTTCTGTGCAATACATTTCAGTGCAGGCCGGGCAGTGTGATGTGCAGGCCAGGCAGTGTGTTGTGCAGGCCGGGCAGTGTGCTGTTCTGTATGTGCACTTTCTGCAGGGCAGGCTGTGTGACGTGCTGTCTGTGTACTCTGCGTGCAGGGGGCTGTGCTGTGCAGTTTCTGGCCTCCACGGGAAGTCAGGTTACTGTAGGTAGATAGACGCTTCGGCCCGCTCACTCCCTCTGTCCGCACACAAAGGCCGAGACAGGAAGAGGTGGTGGTGAATCCGCGTCTCCGGGTGGAGGAATCTGCAGGATCCCGCCATGGCAGCCAAGATAGACTGGGACAGTTTCTGGGAGTGCAGAGCGTCATGGAGGGGCAATTTGAGTAGCCAGGCATTGTGAGCAGTCTAGAGGCGGGGGGGGGGGGTCTCGTCTCTCTCATACACCAGTGTGCTAAATGCCAGGCCGGGACAGCTACTGGCAGGATGAATGGGGGCTGATTGGAGCCTTGAGGGACAATAAGAGTTAAGGGCCAGGAAGTCTCTCTGGCTGCGCAGGCTGTGTGACATTCTCAGGGCTGAGGGGTAGGGTTGTGTAGGCACGAAGAAGGGCATACTGGCTGCATTCCTGATGGGCTGCCGCCCCGTGGATGTCCCAGCGACCTCCCGGAGCAGGTTGTCCCCGGCATCCACCTCAGGCTTCAAGTTCTCTGACTTCGTTAAAACTTCTGACGGTGTCTCTGTCAAAGCCTGCTCTGACGCAGATGCTTTGACGTTTAAAGCATCTGACTGTGTCTGTGAGTCAGAACTTAAAGCAGGAGGTGGATGCCGGGGACAACCTGCTCCGGGAGGTCGCTGGGACATGGCTTGGTCCCGCGGAACTCAGCCGTATTACTTTTTCGGCGGTTGGATGCACGCGCAGCTGGGTGCGCACGCAGCCAACTGCCGCTGGTTACGCGCGCATGCGCAGATGTTTTTTTGGCGACGGACACAACGGACCTTATTGTTTTATGTTATAGATAAGTCATGTTTTCTTTTTAAGCCTTACCATCATTATTCACATATATTGAAATATGTTACTTGAACCAAACAATATCAGATCACCGAGTATTCTTAGTGTTATTTTTCATTAGTTTGTGATAGAAAAAAAATTAGGATCATCTAGAGCAATATAATGACTATCACAGTTACACTAGGTCACCAATATGATGTAAAATCAGGGCTTTTTTTCAGGCGGTACGTGCCGGTATGCCGTACCAGCACCTCACCAGCCAGCAGCCCGAACTAGCAGAAGAGAGAGAGCATGATGCTCCTCCCTCCTCCTGCAGTGACAGGCAGAGAGACGGAAGCGCTCGGCAGCTCATGCTGCTGCTGAACGCTTCTGTTTGTCTGCACAGTATGGGGCAGAGGCAGGGCAGCAGTTTCATGCTGGGCTGGTCAACATGGCGTGCAAGGGGCCTCCGAGATCCAGCACTTGAGTATGAGCGGTGGCATAACACTCTTCTGCCTGAGCTGACTCTGCTGAACCTGAACTCTTCAGCTGCAGCCTTTATTAATGTGCAGCGGCTGGAGAGTCCAGAGAGTTTAACAGCTCAGGCAGGACAGTGATCCACGGCACAGGCTCCATCTGGAATAATGGAGGAATGCCCCCTCCCTCCACTTAACCCCTTCCTGGAGGCCCCCTGACCCGACAGTAAAAAGCAACTTCCCTCCACAACCCCTCCCTTCCTTACCGCACAGCCCCCTCACCACCTCCCTGCATTGCCATCAAACATAATGGAGGCTGTGGGGCTCCTCAACCTGCAGCCAGGATAGCCAGTCTCCCTCACACATCCACAATCCAAACCTGTACAGTCTGCCAGGTATGTATGGAGTGGGGGAGACAGATAAGCCAGCCTGCCACCTTGATTTCTTTGGTTATTAACCTCTTTTGGTCCACTACACCACCAGGGATTTAACACTGTAAATATATAACACTTATTTACTTATGTGCCAATACAGAGGGAATATTAACTGTAAACCATGTTAAAAGTATATTTTCCTTGTGTAAGCATGTACTGTGTTTGTATGTGTGTAAATATGCTGTGTGTGAGACTATGCCATTTATGGGAGGATATACAGTTGTGTTCAAAATTATTCAACCCCCAATGCTGTAAAGGGGTTTAGGGAATTTAGTGTACATATTCAGAATGAAATCCTACAAGGACTTTTTAAAGAACCATATGCAACTAAAATGACATCAATTGGTTTTGTAATACAGTAGTAAATGTTTCTTTTGTGAATTCTTCATTGACACAATTATTCAACCCCTTAAAGACTACCACTCTGAAGAACAGAGGTTCATTCAAGTGTTTTCAATCAGGTATTGAAAACACCTGTGGATGTCACAGAGCAGCAATAAAGCATAATAAGCACCAATTAGGCAGCTTTAAAATGACTGTGATACTCAGCTCCTTCTAGACATTTACTGGTGTGGTTACAAACATGGTGAAGTCAAGAGAATGGTCCAGGAAGACAAGAGAAGAGGTGATTACTCTTCACAGGACGGGCAATCGCTATAAGAAGATTGCAAAGATGTTAAACATACCAAGAGAGACCATAGGAAGCATCATTCGCAAATTCAAGGCAAAGGGCACTGTTGAAACGCTACAAGGTCGTGGCAGAAAGAAGATGCTGACTTCGACTGCTGTGCGCTACCTGAAGCGTAGAGTGGAGAAAAGTCCCCGTGTGACTGCTGAGGAACTGAGAAAAGATTTGTCAGATGTGGGTACTGAAGTTTCAGCTCAGACAATACGGCGCACACTGCGTAATGAAGGCCTCCATGCCAGAACTTCCAGGCGCACCCCCTTGCTGTCTCCAAAGAATAATAAGAGTCGACTGCAGTATGCCAAAAGTCATGTGGACAAACCACAGAAGTTTTGGGATAGTGTTCTGTGGACTGATGAAACAAAATTAGAACTGTTTGGGCCCATGGATCAACGCTATGTTTGGAGGAGGAAGAACAAGGCCTATGAAGAAAAGAACACCTTTCCTACTGTGAAGCATGGCGGGGGGTCAATCATGCTTTGGGGCTGTTTTGCTTCTGCAGGTACAGGGAAGCTTCAGCGTGTGCAAGGTACCATGAATTCTCTTCAGTACCAGGAGATATTGGATGACAATGTGATGCAGTCCGTCACAAACCTGAGGCTGGGAGACGTTGGACCTTTCAACAGGACAATGATCCCAAGCATACCTCCAAGTCCACTAGAGCATGGTTGCAGATTAAAGGCTGGAACATTTTGGAGTGGCCATCGCAGTCACCTGACTTAAATCCGATTGAGAACCTCTGGTGGGACTTAAAGAAAGCAGTTGCAGTGCGCAAGCCTAAGAATGTGACTGAACTGGAGGCTTTTGCCCATGACGAATGGGCAAAGATACCCATAGATCGCTGCAAGACACTTGTGTCAAGCTATGCTTCACGTTTAAAAGCTGTTATAACTGTAAAAGGATGTTGTACTAAGTACTAAGATTGAATGTCACTTGGGGGTTGAATAAAACTGATAATGATGTGAGCACAGAAAAGACATTTGTGGTTATTTCATTATAAATGTTATGTTATATTTGTCTGACCTACACGTGCCTCTTTGATTTAATTGTAAGCAAGATGACTGAATGATCAAAATCAATGTCAAACTGGCCAAAACACTCAATTTCAGTCGGGGTTGAATAATTTTGAACACAACTGTAGATGCTGCGCACGTGTGCATGCTGTATACATTATATTTTGTGTGTGTGTGTGTGTATTTTTAGACCTTGAATAAGGTATCGCGGACCCAAGGAAATTTACCATTGGGGCCCCCACTTCACTGTAGCTCACACTTCGCCCCGTGTAATGTTCGATGTTTATGAGCGTATCACAGAGCTGCACGGTAATAAAACTCACAGCAATGTGCAGTGCTATGAGTGTTTATGTGTGCTGTGATATGTGCACACACACCGCACATTACTGTGAGATTTATTGCCATCTTTTCATTGGCTGATCGCTGCCTGACACTTTATGGCGCTTCATGGTGAGTACACCCACCTATTTTCCTAGAAAAAAAACACTGTGTAAAATTGTCTTTATTAGATGCTCTGGTTTCCTTTGTTCTATTATGAGAACATTGTCTGGATTGCTACATCGAGAAATGGAATAGTAAGTCTCTCAATGATATTGATTAGGAAAGAAAACGCCTAATGCAAAAAGAGAGGTATATGTCAATGCCTAAGTGAACAAGCAGTACATAAGGATAAAACTTAACTTTTAATCAGAAAAACAAGTAAAAATCCCTCACTATATTAGCGGAGATATCAGTCAAGTGGCTCAAAGTGAAAGAGCAACAGTGCAACAAAAATGAAAATAAGCCAGTGAATCAAAAAAAGCACATGCAAGTGTAACAAGAAAAACAATATTAAAAGTCAATTCCCTGAGTACAGTGGAATTGTCAAGGAAAAAATGTATATGTATATGAGTCTGTATAACTGGTAGCAGTGCCCAAATGCTTTGTAATCAAAGCGCCTCAATAAGCTAGAAAACAATCCTTCGGGGAATTGTGTTTATAGCAAAGAAAAGAGAGGAAGAAAACTGATAGGTACACTGCAAGCAGACTTCATAAATGTATTGAACCCAGGAAAGTGGAGTGGGGGTTGCGCAAACCACCACAGTCCATATAACAGGGAAGTGACAACACAACTACATAACCTTCAACCAACCATCATTTTCCAGCAAGATGGTGCACCACCACATTGGGGACTGCATGTTCGTGGGTTCCTAAATTAAACATTTCTGGACTGGTGGATTGGAAGGGGTGGCCCAATTCCCTGGCTGCCTCGTTCACCAGATATCACTCCCCTTGACTTCTTCCTATGGGGTTATGTTAAAGATAATGTGTATCGAACAAAGGTACGGGACACCACTAATCTAAAGCAGAGGATCACTGACGCCATTGCCACCATTGATGAGGGTATGCTACAGCGAACAAGGCAAGAAATCGAGTATCGTCTTGATGTGCTTCATGCAACTAATGGTGCCCATATACAGGTGTATTAAATGAGGCAACAAAAAAACTTAAGTGAAAGTTATAAAAAAAATTAGATGTATACACTTATCTGTAGTTTCATTTGACTTTGTAATAAATTTTTAAATTGTAAAGAGACTTTATGGACACCCTGTATAATAGATCACAGAAATTAGATATAGGTTTGATGATTCAGTCAAGCCTTTCATTAATGTCACATAGAAACACTTAACATTCAATGTTTGAACTCTTAAGACACATAAATATAGCAGAGTAATCAGAACAGTTCACTTTTACTTGTGTCTAAGCCACCTTAATCGAAGGTTTGTATGAATCATCTGCATTTGTAGCCCATTTCCATCATAGAATATAAAGAACTACTGTACATATAAAGTAAGTAGGTATGATGCTTATTACAACTCTTTTGTATAAACATGAAAAATAATAATATAAAAATGATTATATAAACACATAATAATAAATTATGTAGATAAATCTTGTAATTTATATTCCCTGATAAAAACATTTAAGATGTAGTGACTGTAATTGCTTCCCAAAAAGAGAAGGATGGAATGTAAAGAAGCTACATTTTCTAACAACTTTAAGTATAACACACATTGGGCATTATTACATTCTGACCTCTAAAAAGGCCTACAGGTTTCCCCTTTGCATCCCCGTTTTAACTCCATATGCAGCGCTAAGCCTGAGGATACTCGAGGCAGTGCTAAGTGCCGCCGCGAGCATCCCCTCCATGGAGTCCAAAGGACTCCATTGAGGCTGCGACTGCCAGTCACATGACCTGCAGGATCTCGCCTCTCTTGAGATCCTGCAGGTGTGCTGAGTGAACATAGAGGGAGACTGGCGACTTTTCCCCCCCAGTCTCACTTTGCTCCTAGCAGCCAGAAGGGGTGGATCGGGCCACCGTTCTAACCGTGGGATGAGAGATGAGCATTTGATTTTTGGAGGGTTTTACTGCTGGTGATAACTGATTCTACAGAAGCGGAATCAGTTAGCACCAGCTCCAAGCTGCGGTTAACTTTTGAGTTAATTGCAGCGGGATGGAAATTAGCGTTAGGACTTTGCAATCCTAAACTAATGAACTCTTTGCGCTCCCCATGTTAAGCATAGGGAGCGCAAAGTACAGTAAAAGCGCACAATCTCCGAATAGCTAACGGATTAACGTTCATTATGTAATATGGTGGACCCGCACTAGGGCCACTTTACTCACACAGCTGAGCGCTACCGTAAGCGTTAAGTATGTAATGGGGCCCATTATTTCTTATATATACTGTATATATATATATACAGTTGTGTTCAAAATTATTCAACCCCCACTGAAATTGAGTGTTTTGGCCAGTTTGACATTGATTTTGATCATTCAGTCATTTTGCTTACAATTAAATCAAAGAGGCACGTGTAGGTCAGACAAATATAACATAACATTTATAATGAAATAACCACATATGTCTTTTCTGTGCTCACATCATTATCAGTTTTATTCAACCCCCAAGTGACATTCAATCTTAGTACTTAGTACAACATCCTTTTACAGTTATAACAGCTTTTAAACGTGAAGCATAGCTTGACACAAGTGTCTTGCAGTGATCTACGGGTATCTTCGTCCATTCGTCATGGGCAAAAGCCTCCAGTTCAGTCACATTCTTAGGCTTGCGCACTGCAACTGCTTTCTTTAAGTCCCACCAGAGGTTCTCAATCGGATTTAAGTCAGGTGACTGCGATGGCCACTCCAAAATGTTCCAGCCTTTAATCTGCAACCATGCTCTAGTGTACTTGGAGGTATGCTTGGGATCATTGTCCTGTTGAAAGGTCCAACGTCTCCCAAGCCTCAGGTTTGTGACGGACTGCATCACATTGTCATCCAATATCTCCTGGTACTGAAGAGAATTCATGGTACCTTGCACACGCTGAAGCTTCCCTGTACCTGCAGAAGCAAAACAGCCCCAAAGCATGATTGACCCCCCGCCATGCTTCACAGTAGGAAAGGTGTTCTTTTCTTCATAGGCCTTGTTCTTCCTCCTCCAAACATAGCGTTGATCCATGGGCCCAAACAGTTCTAATTTTGTTTCATCAGTCCACAGAACACTATCCCAAAACTCCTGTGGTTTGTCCACATGACTTTTGGCATACTGCAGTCGACTCTTCTTATTCTTTGGAGACAGCAAGGGGGTGCGCCTGGGAGTTCTGGCATGGAGGCCTTCATTACGCAGTGTGCGCCGTATTGTCTGAGCTGAAACTTCAGTACCCACATCTGACAAATCTTTTCTCAGTTCCTCAGCAGTCACACGGGGACTTTTCTCCACTCTACGCTTCAGGTAGCGCACAGCAGTCGAAGTCAGCATCTTCTTTCTGCCACGACCAGGTAGCGTTTCAACAGTGCCCTTTGCCTTCTCTTGTCTTCCTGGACCATTCTCTTGACTTCACCATGTTTGTAACCACACCAGTAAATGTCTAGAAGGAGCTGAGTATCACAGTCATTTTAAAGCTGCCTAATTGGTGCTTATTATGCTTTATTGCTGCTACGTGACATCCACAGGTGTTTTCAATACCTGATTGAAAACACTTGAATGAACCTCTGTTCTTCAGAGTGGTAGTCTTTAAGGGGTTGAATAATTGTGTCAATGAAGAATTCACAAAAGAAACATATACTACTGTATTACAAAAACAATTGATGTCATTTTAGTTGCATATGGTTCTTTAAAAAGTCCTTGTAGGATTTCATTCTGAATACAATTACAAATGTACACTAAATTCCCTAAAACCCTTTACAGCATTGGGGGTTGAATAATTTTTAACACAACTGTATATACTTTTAACTATTAACCATACGCTGTGTCATAAGGTTCTATAACAACACTGAAATTCATCAACTTTATATATTTTTGCAAACTATAAGAATTTTCCTCAGTAGAAAAATAATTCAAGAATGGAAAATAACCATCAGTCCCAAATAAGATGCATTCTTCAAGCAACGTAGGCTATTATACTGTTTCTAGGAGAAGTGTCACGGCCCTGATTAGTAAATCAACAAAAGACACAAATGAATTCAATTTTATATCAGAACAAGCTGACCCTTTATAAATGACAGCCATTGTTTCTATTTATGCAAAATATTACATTCAACATGTGTGCCAGATTTTAAAAATAAAAACAGTGTCCCATAGCTACAATCTACTGCTTTCAAGAAATCCCTAAAAACCCATCTCTTCAGGTTAGCATTACCACATTACTGATGCAAACTTGTCCTCACCAACACGCACTTCATGATAGATGACACTTCTATGGATCCCACCATACCTCATCCACTGGCACCAGCGATCCTGACAACCAATAAAACTGCTCTTGTCTTCCAACACAATCCATCTAGATCAGTGGTTCCCAACCGTGGTCCTCAAGAACCCTAAGAGGCCAGATTTTGCAGATCACCCTGGGGAAATGCAAACTGTATCCTGCAATCACTGAGCAGCAAATCATATCACCTGTGCTGTGCTTTGGATATCTGGAAAACCTGAACTTTTGGAGGTACTTGAGGACCGCGGTTGGGAACCACTGCTCTAGATTGTAAGCTCATCTGAGAAGGGCCCCCTACACCATTTGTTTCCATTGATATGTTTGTTTATATGTGTCTTATTCCCATTGGTTATCGTAAAACGCAAAGGAAACTGTTGGTGCTATGTAAGTGATGATAATAATAATAGATCTATCAAGAGTGATAGATACATAGATAAACAGATTGATAGGTACTTTCCTCATCTCACAATCTCAAGGTCTTTCTCCACATTTTCAATTCCTTCCTTTTCCTGCTCTGCTTTTCAATTCCTTACAATCACGCCTCTCCTGCTTGCTTGTCATATCATTGTCATCAAGTGCTTCCTTGAACATAGCCCCTATATCCTTCACCACTTCTTTTCTTGGCTTCTGCACTTTCTCTAACATTTCATCTCTGTACCTTGGTGATTTTATCATTCCTGTGAATCCTCCTCTTAGCTCAGCATCATCCTTATGCCTTTTAAATATTTTCTTATTCAGTCTTGCTCAATGGCTCATACTGTTCTTTCTTAAATCAAGCTACTATAGCCTTTCATTCTTAACATTCTGAATTGTGTCCTCCGCAAAAAATCATTAGGGAAATCCTGCAGTCTATCATGGGAAGAGGTGATGCGGGGAGAAGCTAGGCGCAGGTCGCTGTTTGACCTTAGGGAGCGGGCTGGGGTGCATTTGGTGATTAGTGAGGACAGGTAGTGGGGAGCTGAGTTAGTGAAGGTTTTGTAGGTAAGGATAAGGATTTTGAACTTAATTCTGCAGTGGATGGGGAGCCAGGGAAGGGACTCACAGAGGGGAGCGGCAGAGACAGAGCGGCGGGTGAGGTGGATTAGCCTGGCGGAGGCGTCCAGGATGGATTGTAGGGGGGAGAGGCGGGACAGAGGGAGGCCAGATAAGAGATTATTGCAATAGTCAAGTCGGGAGATTACCAAGGCGTGTATGAGTTGTTTTGTGGTGACAGCGGTAAGAAATGGCCAAATTCTGGAAATATTATGCAGTTGGTATCGGCAGGAGGAGGAAAGAGACTGGATGTGGGGGATGAAGGAAAGAGCAGAGTCAAGTGTAACTCCAAGACAGCGCACTTGGTTTGATGGGGAGATGGTGATACCCTCCACCGTGATAGAGAAGTCAGGAGGTGGGGAGGCATTGGAGGGAGGAATAAGTAGGAGCTCAGTCTTTGACATGTTGATCTTTAGGTGGTGGGAGGCCATCCAGGAGGAGATGCCAGATAAGCAGTCACTGACTTTGTAAAGGACAGGGGGAGAGAGATCAGGGGTAGAGAGATAGATCTGAGTGTCATCAGCGTAGAGGCGGTAATTAAAGCCAAAGCTGTTGATGATTTTGCCCAGGGAGGAGGTGTAGATGGAAAAGAGCAGAGGACCAAGGACAGAGCCTTGAGGTACACCAACAGATAGAGGCAATGAAGAGGAGGAGTTACCAGCAAAGGACACACAGAAGGACCTGTTGGATAAATAGGAGTCAATCCAAGCGAGTGCAGTGTTACCGAGACCCAGAGAGTTGAGGGTCTGTAGAAGGAGGGGGTGGTCAACAGTGTCAAAAGCAGCCGAGAGGTCAAGCAGGATAAGAATAGAATAGTGGCCGTGTTTTTTAGCAGTTAGGAGGTCGTTGGTGACTTTGGTGAGGGCAGTTTCAGTTGAGTGTAGGGGACGGAAGCCAGATTGCAGGGGGTCAAGTAGGGAATTGGAGGACAGGAAGAGGGAGAGGTGGTTGAAGACTAGTTTTTCTAAGAGCTTAGATGTGAAGGGAAGCAGGGATACAGGACGGTAGTTGGATGGAGAGTTGGGATCGAGGGATGGTTTCTTTAGTAAAGGGGTAACTAGCGCGTGTTTGAAGGCGGATGGGAAGGAGTCAGTGAAGAGAGATAGGTTGAAGATGTGTGTGAGAGCAGGGGTGAGGGAGGAGGAGATGGTAGGAATTAGATGTGAGGGAATGGGGTCGAGCGGGCACGTGGTGAGATGTGAGGAGGACAATAAGGAATTGACTTCCTCATCAGTGGCTGGGAGGAAGCGGCAGTGGGTGGCAGAGGGGACCTCTGGGAGTGGAGGTGGCAGATAACTATCTTGTGTTGGGATGTTGCTTCTGATAGTTAGAGTTTTACTGAGGAAGTAGTCTGCCAAGTCTTGAGCGCTGAAGGCAGCTGAGGGGGGAGGTGCAGATGGGTAGAGGAGGGTGATGAAGGTGGACCAGAGCCGTTTAGGGTTGGAGGACAGCGTAGATATAAGAGATAAGAAGAAGGATTGTTTGGCCAAGTGGAGGGCAGAGGTGTATGACCGGAGAATAAACTTGAAGTGAACAAAATCAGCTTCAGAGCGGGATTTCCTCCAGGCACGCTCTGCAGTGCGGGAGCATATTTGCAGGTAGCATGTCTGGAGAGTGTGCCAGGGCTGAAGCTGGCGGCGTGGGGCCTTACAGAGTCGAAGAGGAGCAAGAGTGTCTAGAGCAGAGATAAGAGTAGTGTTGTAGTGATTAGCGGCAGCATCAGGGCAGGTGAAGGATGAGGTGTAAGGGAGGAGGTGAAGTAGATTGGAGAATTGATGGGGATCCACGGCATGTAGATTTCTGCGAGTGTGTGTGCAGGGTGGGGGAGCAGGGTGTTTAGGAAGTCCAGATAGGTTGAAAGAGAGATGGGGAAAGGGTGACAGGTGAACTCAGAAATGGAGCAGAGGTTGGAAAAGACAAGGTCAATAGCGTGACCATCACGTTGGGTAGGGAGGAGGGAGGATTGCGTGAGTCCAAGGGAGGACGTGAGTGAAAGAAGTTTGGAGGCAGCAGGGGCAGAAGGATCATCAATGGGAATGTTGAAGTCCCCGAGAATTAGGCATGGAAGATTAGAAGACAGGAAGTGAGAAAGCCAGGTAGCAAAGTGGTCAAAGAACTGGGAGGTTGGTCCCGGTGGGCGGTAGATGACTGCCACCCTGAGAGTCAGAGGAGAGAACAGGCGGATGCAGTGTGTCTCGAAGGAGGAGAAGGAGAGGGATGGGGGTGGAGGGAGATGCTGGTAGGTGCAGGTGGGAGAGAGCAGGATTCCGACCCCGCCACCATTTCTCTCACCCGGTCTGGGGGTATGGCTCAAGTGTAGACCGCCATGTGAGAGAGCAGCAACGGAGGCCGTGTCAGAGGGAGTTAGCCAGGTTTCAGTTAAAGCTAGGAGGTTGAAGGAGTTTGAAAGGAAGAGGTCATGGATTGCTGTGAGTTTGTTGCACACAGAGCGAGCGTTCCAGAGGGCGCAGGAGAAAGAGGACAGGCGCTGAGGGTTTATGGGAATGAGGCTGCTGGGCTTGCAGGGAGGTGATTTATGTGTGATGGAGATAGGATGAGAGGGAAGTATTGGATGTGTTGTGGGGCCAGGGTTAGGGAATATGTCACCTGCATAGAGTAACAGCAGGAGGGTGAGAAAGAGAAGGTGGGAATGGGATTTGTTGTGAGTGGGAGTGATTGGCAGCACATATATCCATATCTGTTAGTATGGTTCCTCCTCTGGGTTTGGGTTATAGGTAGCTGTGCCAACCATTACAAGGATTGGAAGTGTAAGATAGCTGTGCTGCGTACAGGAATTAGCTTATTAGTGGTTGGGGAGAAACGTGCCAATATGCTACCTCAAACCAAATTCTGGTCATAGAAATGGAAATATTATAAAACCCTATAAATGTAAAAAAAAAAAAAAAAAGGATTTTTTTTTTACAGCTAAATGCTGCTGCAGGAAATTTTGCTTCACCCCGACCTCTTTCACTGCCAATTCATGTTACAATCCTGGGGCACTATTCCATAGTTGGTGCTAAATGGCAGACACTAAAGGAAAACCTGAGTGTCTGCTGTTTTCCATTAGCGCCTGCCATTGAGCACTTGTATTATGAAGGAGCCGCTTTATCAGCAGCTTCAGATGTAATAATGGTGCAGCGTTAAGAGATAACACTCGCAGTGATGAGCACCACAGGTGTTATCTGCTCCAGGAGTCCATAGGACTCCATGGAGAAAGGATTTGATCTTGCACGAATGAGATTCAGCCGGGCGATGAGGGAAAAGCTGAAATACACTGGGAACTATTTGTTCCCTGTGTACCTCTCCCACGGTGCGGGGAAGCGGCGGTTCGTGCCGCTCTCACCACTGAGGGATCTAATGTGAGTATGGGATTACATTTTCTTTTTTTTTAGAAAGTATTTTACCAGGAAGGATACATTGAGATTTCTCTCGTTTTCAAGTATGTCCTAGGTGTCGACTACTTACCGTTAGGTGTCTTCCCCAAGGACAATTACTGGAGAGGTGCTCTGGCCGGGATTCAAACCTGTGTCTCCACAGTCTCCACGTTCATAGACCAGTGATGTTATCTCTACACCACCCAGCCGGTAAATTGGGGGGGTTAAATCAATGTGTTATGTGTGTAGACGTGGCATCACATGACACCAGGGTCTGAAAGACATTATTCTTTTTAGAATAAAGTCAGATGCAGATGGAGAATGGGGAATGTTGGAATGGCTCGTTCTCCAACTGCTGGGGCCACATTAGCGTCTCCCATACAAAGTATTAGTAAAACGTAGGGCTTTTCCCTTTTTCAGATATCTACTACACATTAACCATATGAAATGTAAAAACAGGACCGAGCTATTTAAGGATGTGTTTCAGGATAAATAGAATTCGAAAACACAAATATCAGAATAGTTTTCCACTGAATCAGAACCTTTTAGCCAGCTGCACATTATGAATGATGTGATTTCCAATTGTTCCCTCTTTAACAGCCTGATGCATAATCCAGGTTTTTTGTCTCCCTCCGTTCTCGCACAAGAAAGGTTAAAACTTAACAGTATAATCAATTCTTTCCAAAACCACACCCATGACACATGACGGTACAAGTGAGTGATGTTTGGCAGGATAGTTTCTCCTAATGAACTAAATATAATAGAAATGAGTCAGCTTTTCAGATTGTCTGGGTTTATGTCTAAAACCAGCCATTACTTTCATTTTATTTCACCGGCCTCCCTTATCCAGTATTTTCACTCCACCCTGAGAAACGTAAAATAGAAAGAATCACTGGTGACCACTTCCAATAGCGATCCATGTAATATGTAATTATTAGAATGTATTTTCTGTGTTTCTGATAGAGTTATTCTGTGTAATAATGTGACAAATATGTGGTTTGATAGCTCTTCTATAGATCTCTGGGAGAAGAGCTGGCAATTCTCACATCCTGACCACTTTAAAAAGTTAAATGTAAAAAGATAAAGTGGTCAGGATGTGGAGTGTCCATTTAGGCTAGGGTCAGACGAACGCATTTTTCACGTTGTCCGTGAAAAAGTGCGTTCGAACGAAAGGACGTATTTTTTCACTCAATACGCGATAGCGGTCATACGATGCGCATTTTCGGACGTGATTTTGTACGGATCATCAATAAAACCCTTTCTGCGTCTGGACGTTATGTTGGCCAGACGTGTGCAGCGTCTGACGTCTCCCAATCACGCAAACACGCCGCTATGCGGCCGCAGCGCACTCTGTACGTCAGTAGTAGCGGTTTGACGTTCTCGAAAAAATGCGTTCGTTTGCCACTTGCGTTGCGCGGACGAACATTCGTGCGGCCGTTCGTCGTATGTTCCCCGGCATTGGACGTCATTTGCTGCTAGCACGGCCGTGATTTTGTGCGGCTAAACGCACGTTAAAACTGCTTTCGTCTGACCTTAGCATTAAGGGTTATTCACTAATCACTGTTCTTTCTTTGAAAGAGCAATGACTTAACTTTGGCGGTGAACTATCCAGCTGAGGAAGCCATTGATGGCGAAATGCGTCCTGGTAGATCTGGTAGATATGATCTGTCCATTTTAAACAAATAAATGTCTTTATTTTAAATTCAATTGCTGTCTGCCTTTATAATCCTGCAAAGAAGGTCCGGGGAACACCTATATGATTCCCTGTACGCATTGTGACGGAGCCAATAGAGGCTCAACCGCTTGTGAGTTTGAATTTGGCGCTCTTTTTTAAACCACAAAATTATTTGTGATTTACCGCACCAAGAGGTGCTTCTTTTGGTCTTTGTCGATTTTTCTCCAGTATTTCTCTTTTGGCAAACCCCGGAGAAGTGGATTGAAGGGTCTATGGGCACCTGATATAAAGTCCCTGTCCACTTTATTCCCGAGAGCCGGTCGTAGGCTCCCCAGAATGTGAGTTAAATACTAACATAAGTTACTCTCATCTTGGGTGCTGTTATACTGCGCAATTGTGGTCCTCTCTGTGTTTCCTCCTGCAGTGCACACTTCATCTGCAGTTTTAAGAAGATTTACTCCTGAAGATAAGGACTACTGTTTATGGACATATAGGGTGTCTACCCCACTTTCTTATGGACTCAGGTCTTTAAGCGCTGTGTTGTATTTTTTTTCTGTCTAATTTACAACATAGTTTATGGTACTTTTCTTTCCAGCAAAAGGAGTTATTCAAAAAGCACCGAAATTTCTGTGAAATCGGGGAGCTTTCTACTGTGGCGCACTTCGGTGCGCTTTGGCGATTCCATTTCCTGCGGTGAATTCACTATTCACCGCAGAGTTCCTGAAGTGCGCTGAAGATGGAGTTGTTCAAAGACTGCCGAACTGACCACCAATCATCGTCGAACAGCAGAAAAAAAACATAACTCTGCTATTCTTCTAACAGGTGTTTAAACCAATAAAAATTGCATTAAAATGTGTGTAAATAATGAAAAAGGTCCTTTACATAATAATAAAAAGGTCTGTTACCGAATAAACAAAAAACCTTTAAAAATAAATTTGGAATCAAAAATGTAATCTTAAAAAATACAAAAAAGTGTTCTAAAAATTAAATAAATAAAAAGGCTTTTTGCTGAAAATGAAAAGAATGAACTTTTGACTAAAAAGTGAAATAAAAACGATAACATTGGTTTACATTGAAACCTAAGGGATACGCCTGTTTAAACCAGTAGAACTGAATTACCGAAAATCAAGAAATTTTCCCGACACTTTGGTGCACTTCGGCGTTCAATGAATAGATTAACCATTGCTTCTCTATGGGACAATTTCACTGTTGTCGAAGAACGCCGATTTGCGGAGATCTGCAGTGAACTGCACTATAGTTTGCAGTCAGTTTGCCAGTATTCAGTGATTTAACAGCTTTCAGAATAAACGAACTGCCACGAAATTATAGTGCACAGTGAAATTCATAGTATGGTGCTATTCGGAGGTAAGTTCGCCCCTTACTGAATAACCTCTATAGTTATTGCTGATATTCTTCAGCATGGATCTCATCGTAGGATTCAGTGGGATTTCCACCTGTGTTTCTGCCGAAGTAGTTTAGTGTACTTTTCAACAGTGTTCCAGGTGAAGTTATCTCGCATGTTTTTTTTTTTACCATTATTTTCAACGTCATTTGCATGGGAGGTATATGGAGATCACCATTTTAAATTAAAATTATATTCACTGTCGTTGCGAACACTGGTGAAAAAATGGTTAATTGAGAATAGCTGTTTGTGTAAGACTAACAACCACCAATGTTATTATTATCCTTTATTTATATAGTGCCACATATTCCACAGCGCTTTACAAGATCAGTGTACAAGGTGTTGATACATTAGATTAGCACACATGGATGATGACTTGATTCAGGGGGGGCCCTGTTCCCAAGGGAATTTACAATCTACGAGACGTACAAGTATTTTGTGAGGTAGGCACATCCATATCGTTAGGTGTCATACCCAAAGACACTCGCTGGTGGCATCTTCTGAGTGTGATCGAGTCGTCTTTCCATGATTGTAGAGCAGAGACCTGGTGGTTCGATTGAACCCGCTTCTCGTAAAGTCGAGGCTTGCTTCTCCACAGTTGTTTTGGAGGGATGTGCGGAATGGCTATTTTGATGACTTACTTCTCCACGGTCGAAGGGTAGAGACATTACCATTGGGCTCCACAGCTGATATTGTGTGGTAGGCAAGTATGTACCATTAGGGGTCTTGCCCAAGGACACTTACTGGAGAGATGCTCTGGCCTGGTCTGAACCAGGGTCCCCAAAGATATAGAGCAGTGATGTTACCTCCACTTCATCCATTGTTCACCATTATTTGCAGCAAACTTGATGATGTTAGATTTTCCGTCTGCGGATAGCTATAGTTTACCGTATTTGCAACAACTGAGATTTTTACCTTTTGCAACAATGGTGAACATGAGACTTCTGTGAATTACCCTCATACTATTACTGATGGACACTGTGTAGAATCCATGTAATGTGCAAAAAAAATTTGAGGACAGAATCCTAGATAAACTTCCTTAATTAGGTGATTGATTTTCCCTCCTGAAATAGTTAGATGTTAAAGGGCAGCTCATTTCTTGTGCTCTCCTTCTGCATGAAGGAGTCATATGTCCCCAGGAAAACGAGCTGGTTCTGGCAAACAGATACAAAATGTGTAAGTTTAACGGATTTGTGCGTGATAGTAAAACGCGTGGGTGTTTATAAATGAGTGTTTGTAATTGCGTCTGTTTCTTTTTTCTTGTGTGTTTATTTCATATTTTGGTTGCATACATGTTTATCCATGATTTCATATATAATTAACTAGCTAAATGCTGTGTGTTTCTCTGGGAACAGGATCTTTTATTCATGCTATATAAACGTTGTCAATATACCTGCCTGTCTTCCTATCTTTCTGTCTATGGAACTACTATATGAAGCATAAAGTTTATAAATAAAAGGGCAATTTATAATTGAGCTATTAAGTTAAATGTAATAAGGCAAAAAGTATGCATTTTGTGAAAAGAATCTAACAGTCTTTATAGGCTTATCAAGCAATAATTAACCCCTTCACTACCAAGTGATGTTCCAAAAAAACAAAGTCAGGAACCAATGTTTTTTTTAAAAAAAAATCATTTTTAAGTATACAGTAAGAAATTTTTTCAATATTTCCAGTGTATTTCTTACTGTAATAATCTATTTGTCAGGCAGATGGCGCCATCTACTGGCCAAATGGAGTTACAGCAGTTTGGGCTCATGTTCCCTGCATCGGCTGCTGAAAGCCGCTATGTCAGGACATTCCTAAGCCGATTTTAAACAGTTTTAGAACCTCAGACATTATGCCCACAGGGCTAAAACGTTGGGGGCACCCTCTTCAGCCAAAACGCAAATGAAGTGTCAACTCTAAACAACCATGCAGGCACTTACTCTTCGGAAATGGATTAAGGTCCTGAACCACATGAGTGATTCCTGTATTTATTACAAGGTGATTCCTGTATTTATTACAAGGTGATTCCTGTATTTATTAGTCTGCACTACGTGTTGTATCCCAGAGCCGCCTGGCTCTGAAAGAATGTGAGTGAGATAGAACCATAAATTATGGAATTCTGATTGATATAGTCTGCACTATGATTCTTCTCCCCTTCATTTCTTTTGAGGTCAAATTGGAGACATCAAGAAATGGAATAATTTTCTGAGATTGGAATTTCCCTCTGCGCTACACTTGCTACCCTTGCAAATGAAATGTGTTTGCAGCAAACAAATTTCATTTGCTTATGTCCTTCATAGCTGCAGATCGAGAAAACTCGGTGTCGGGACTGATGGTGCCTTCAAAGTCCCGAGTTATCTCAATCTGGAGAGTGAAGAACTTAAAAATACTGAGGGTTGCTGAAAGTGTCAAAACAAAGGCTTTGGAGTATCCCAGAGCAATATTATAGATCTATGGCCAATCACGTTGAATTATTGTACACAGAAGACTCATGTTGTTCTCTTGCATAAGGAAATATTACATGGACCATTATTCTTTATGCGTATTACTGCGCAATTCTATGTATTTATTATTCTCACTTATGGCTGGGTCACAAGCAATGAATCCTTATGTCTAGGTCACAGCACAAAATAATTACGGCCTAAGGCTTTTCAGATGTTGCGTTATATGTGTTAAAGAAATTTTCTTTCATGTTTATCCACAGTTCTTCCAAATTGTCATATTTTATGGTGTCAAATTTTTTTTAATAAAAATATTTTGTAAGTGTGTGTGTTATCATACATTTCCTAAAGTAACGTAGTTTGATTTTTATATTTATTCATCTTGTATACCTTTTTATTACAATATACAGTCAGGTCAAGAAATATTGGGACATCGACACAATTCTAACATCTTTGACTCTATACACCACCACAATGGAGTTGGAATGAAACAAACACAATGTGCTTTAACTGCAGACTGTCAGCTTTAATTTGAGGGTATGTACATCCAACTCAGGTGAATGGTGTAGGACTTACAGCAGTTTGCAGATGTGCCTCCCACTTGTTAAGGGACCAAAAGTAATGGGACAATTGGCTTCTCAGCTGTTCCATGGCCAGGTGTGTGATATTCCCTCATTATCCCAATTACAATGTGCAGATAAAAGGCCCAGAGTTCATTTCAAGTGTGCTATTTGCATTTGGAATCTGTTGCTGTCAACTCTCAAGATGAGATCCAAAGAGCTGTCACTAGCAGTGAAGCAAGTCATCATTAGACTGAAGAAACAAAACAATCCCAACAGAGAGATGGCAAGAACAATAGGCGTGGCCAAAACAACTGTTTGGAACATTCTCAAAAAGAAGGAACGCACCGGTGAGCTCAGCAACACCAAAAGACACGGGAGACCACGGAAAACAACTGTGGTGAATGAATGAAGAATTCTTTCCCTGGTGAAGAAAACACCCTTCACAACAGTTGGCCAGATCAAGAACACTCTCCAGGAGGTAGGTGTATGTGTGTCAAAGTCAAAAATCAAGAGAAGACTTTGCCAGAGTAAATGCAGAAGTTTCACCACAAGATGTAAACCATTGGAGAGCCTCAAAAACAGGAAGGCCAGATTAGAGTTGGCCAAACAACACCTAACAAAGCCTTCACAGTTCTGGAACAAGATCCTATGGACAGATGAGACCAAGATCAACTTGTACCAGAGTGATGGGATGAGAAGAGTATGGAGAAGGAAAGGAACTGCTCATAATCCTAAGCATACCACCTCATCAGAGAAGCGTGGTGGTGGTAGTGTCATGGCGTGGGCATGTATGGCTGCCAATGGAACTGGTTCTCTTGTATTTATTGATGATGTGACTGCTGACAAAAGCAGCAGGATGAATTCTGAAGTGTTTCGTGCAATATTATCTGCTCACATTCAGCCAAATGCTGCAGAACTCATTGGACGGCGCTTCACAGTGCAGAAGCATGACCCAAAGCACAATGACCCAAAGCATACTGCAAAAGCAACCAAAGAGTTTTTGAAGGGACAGAAGTGGAATGTTATGCAATGGCCAAGTCAATCACCTGACCTGAATCCCATTGCGCATGCATTTCACTTGCTGAAGACAGAACTGAAGGGAAAATGCCTCAAGAACAAGCAGGAACTGAAGACCGTTGCAGTAGAGGCCTGGCAGAGCATCACCAGGGATGAAACCCAGCGTCTGGTGATGTCTATGCATTCCAGAGTTCAGGCTGTGATTGACTGCAAAGGATTTGCAACCAAGTATTAACCCTTTCAATGCGGTGGACGCGCTCAGCGCGTCCAAGCGCATTGCTACTTGGCTGCGGAGGACGCGCTGAGCGCGTCCTCCCTTTGCAGCCCGCGATCAGCCGGTATTCCGGCTGATCGCTCGGCCCCCCGGTGTGGGCTGACATCATCGATGTCAGCCCAACCTCCGGGACCCCGGTGGGCACGATAGGCGTTATCGCGCATGCGCGATGACGTCTATTTCAGGCACCCCCCGCCATTGCAGGGAAGGTGCCTGAATGGGAGGGGGAGGTCCTTCGGACCTCTCCCCCTCCCCATCCGTGCATGCCAGCGGTTAAAGGTAGGCACCGCCTGGAAGGGCACAGCCTGCCCTTCCAAGCGGCGGCTGTCTTTAACCCTAGGGGGCTGGATCGCGATTGGCACCAACATGCGCCGTATCGCGGTCCCCTCCCGGAGCTGGCCGACATCTTGGATGTCGGCCAAGCTTCCGGGATATCCCCCTAATGACTGGCGTCATCGCGCAGAGCGCGATGGCGCCAGTTTTCAAATTAACCCCTTGCTGCCACCTATAGTGGAGATAGGGGGTTCCAATGAACCCCCTATCTCCCGATCCGTGACAGCTAGGGGTTAATGTTTACTATCATTGGAACGGCCAGAGCGTGGCCGTTCCAATGATACCAAACATGACCATGTAAACTGTAAAAAAAAAAAAAAAAAAATTAAAAAATTCAAAAATTAAATAGAAAAAAATATATATGTTTTTTTTTTTTTTTTACATTTATTAGTGCAACAATATTGTTCCCATTTCAATTATAATGTGAACAATGATGCTGCACTAACGATTTTTTCTATGGGGGGCGTTTGCTAAAAAACACATAATTTCCCCCCAAAAAAAGTAACGATTCCGCATTTCTAATTTTTTTAACAAGCGCACCCCATAGAAAATATAACCGCAAACGATCGCATTTTAAAATGTGAAAAAAAACACTTTACACATTGTAAATTATTGAAAATTCTAATTTTATTGCATATTTTGTTATAATATACAGACATGACATAACGTATACATATAATAATGACATATTATGGATCTGCCGAGTCTGACGGAAAGAACGATATATAATATGTCTGGGTCATATATTAAAATAAGCCTTCAAAACACGTTTAAACATGATGAGCAAAACCGGTAAAAATGACCTCAGCACAGAGGCGGGAAAAGGCTCAGCAGCGAAAGGGTTAAGAAGGGAAAATTTGATTTAGGATTATTATTCTGTCCCATTACTTTTGGTCCCTTAACAAGTGGGAGGCACATCTGCAAACTGCTGTAAGTCCTACACCGTTCACCTGAGTTGGATGTACATACCCTCAAATTAAAGCTGACAGTCTGCAGTTAAAGCACATTGTGTTTGTTTCATTCCAACTCCATTGTGGTGGTGTATAGAGCCAAAGATGTTAGAATTGTGTCGATGTCCCAATATTTCTGGACCTGACTGTATATTCCCAAATTATGTCAATATCTTCTGATACATTTTCTGGTCACATGAGAAAGTAAATATAAAGGCCCCTATTCTGGTCAAGCTTGTAAAAAGGAGCTGATAAGATGAAAAAACAAAGCACAAACTCTCTTTCGGTTATTCAAAGAAAGCCAAATTGGCTGCCAAATTGCACCAAATGAAATTTCATGCAATCTCGTGACCATTTGGCTATTCAGAAAGCAGGCAGTTTTCCAAATATTGGTGAATTGCCAGCATAATACGTTCCCTGGTCTACAGCAGTGAAATCCCATACAGAGGTTAATGGTTAATGTATTCAGAGACCACCAAACAGCTCCGAAAGGTCAGTGAAATGACTTGATTTTCATTGTTTTCATTCGGCAGGTTTAATCAGGCGAATCCCATAGATTTCAATGTAAAAAATATTCCCTTTTTTATTAAAGATTTATTAGGCCATTTATTCTTTTAATTTGCAGCAAAAAATCGTTTAATTTATGTATTTTTTATGATTTTTTTTTATATTTTTCGTCACCGATTTTTTTTTAAATAGCACTTTTTTTCTGTAATAGACCTTTTTATTATTATTTATAGGACTTTATATGTAATTTTCAGGCATTTTCGTGCAGTAGTTTTTTTTGCAAACAGCTTTTAAAAGTTGCAGTGTGTTTTATTTTTAACCCCATTCGTTGGCTTGTCGGCTATTTTTGGCAGCTGGTCGGTGCTCTGTTCAGTGGATCATCGGCTTTTTTCAGATGAGTTCGGCTTTTTTCTCCGTTTTATCAGATCGCTATGATTTTTTGCTGTGTTTTTGCGCAGAAGTTTACAGAGACATGCAAGTGCCCTGCACAAGATTGTACCGTCTTGCCAGGACACCATTAACTATTTGTTCTCCCTGTCCTTTATTTTGAGGTGAGAAAAGGAGGTGAGTCACACCCTACTCTTTGCTGAGGGACCAGAAGTGAATATTTATTTATTATGTTAAGTGATGCAAGTTCCATTATCTGTGTTCTTATTTGAGAAGGTATATTTTCTCTGGGCAGCCCTCCACATGCACCTGAAAGCAGAGCCGTAGCTAGCTCCTTTTGCACCCGAGGCAAAAACAGAAAATTGTGCCCCCCACATAATTTTAAAAATCAGAGTCCCCAACCAATGGCGCAGTGCTAAGCCCCTGGATGCTCCCCGCGACCAGAAGCAGTGGATCGGACCACCCTTTGTACCCTACATATATAGTGCACACTTAGTACATGTACAAATACAGTACACACAGAATACATGCACGTATAGCAAAAGAACATATAGCATAATATACACCCCCCAGAATAATATACACAGCACTGAGCCCCCAGACTATTTTCCCCAGTTCACATGGATATTATTGACCCCAGCTCATATGGGTATATATTGTCCCAGTTCACATGGATATGCCCCAGCTCATAGATATTGCCCCCCAGCTCTCATGGATATTGCCCCAGCTCTCATGGATAATGCCCCAGGTCTCATGGATATGCCCCCCAGTTTATGGATATTCCCCCCAGTTCTATGGATATGCCCCCAGCTCTCATGGATATTGCCCCCAGCTCTCATGGATATGCCCCCAGCTCTCATGGATATGCCCCCCAACTCTCATAGATATTGCCCCCAGCTCTCATAGATATTGCCCCCCAACTCTCATGCATATGCCCCCCAACTCTCATAGATATTGTCCCAGCTCTCATAGATATTGCCCCAGCTTATGGAATTGCCCCCAAGGTCTCATGGATATGCCCCCAGGTCTCATGGACAATGCCCTCCAGTTTATGGATATGCCCCAGCTCTCATGGATATTCCCCAGCTCTCATGGATATTACCCCAGCTTATGGATATGCCCCCAAGGTCTCATGGATATGTCCCCCAGGTCTCATGGATATGTCCCCAGGTCTCATGGACAATGCCCCCAGTTTATGGATATGTCCCAGCTCTCATGGATATTGCCCACAGGTCTCATGGATAATGCCCCCAGTTTATGGATATGCCCCCAGCTCTCATGGATATGCCGCCCAGCTCATGGATATGCCCCCCAGCTTATGGATATGCCCCCCAGCTCTCATGGATATTGCCCCCCAGCTCTCATGGATTTGCCCCCCAGCTCTCATGGATATTGCCCCCCAGCTCAAGGATATTGCCCCCCAGCTCATGGATATGCCCCCAGCTCTATGTATATGCCCCCAGCTCTCATGGATATTGCCCCCAGCTCATGGATATGCCCCCAGGTCTCATGGATATGCCCCCCAGCTTATGGATATGCCCCCAGCTCTCATGGATTATGTCCCCAGCTCTCATGGATATGCCCCCCAGCTCTCATGGATATGCCCCCCAGCTCTCATAGATATTGCCCCCCAGCTCTCATAGATATTGCCCCCCAGCTCTCATGGATATTGCCCCAGCTTATGGATATGCCCCCCAAGGTCTCATTGATATGTCCCCCCAGGTCTCATGGATATTCCCCAGCTCTCATGGATATTACCCCAGCTTATGGATATGCCCCCAATGTCTCATGGATATGTCCCCCAGGTCTCATGGATATGTCCCCCAGGTCTCATGGATATGTCCCCAGGTCTCATGGATATGTCCCCAGGTCTCATCGACAATGCCCCCCAGTTTATGGATATGCCCCAGCTCTCATGGATATTGCCCACAGGTCTCATGGATAATGCCCAAAGTTTATGGATATGCCGCCCAGCTCATGGATATGCCCCCCAGCTTATGGATATGCCCCCCAGCTCTCATGGATATTGCCCCCCAGCTCTCATGGATTTGCCCCCCAGCTCTCATGGATATGCCCCCCAGCTCTCATGGATATTGCCCCCCAGCTCATGGATATTGCCCCCCAGCTCATGGATATGCCCCCCAGCTCTATGGATATGCCCCCCAGCTCTCATGGATATTGCCCCCAGCTCATGGATATGCCCCCAGGTCTCATGGATATGCCCCCATCTTATGGATATGCCCCCAGCTCTCATGGATTATGTCCCCAGCTCTCATGGATATGCCCCCCAGCTCTCATAGATATTGCCCCCCAGCTCTCATAGATATTGCCCCCAGCTCTCATGGATATTGCACCAGCTTATGGATATGCCCCCCAAGGTCTCATTGATATGTCCCCCAGGTCTCATGGATATGCCCCCAGGTCTCATGGACAATGCCCCCAGTTTATGGATATGCCCCCAGCTCTCATGGATATTGCCCCAGCTTATGGATAATGCCCCCAGGTCTCATGGATAGTGCCCCCAGGTCTCATGGATATTGCCCCCTGGTCTCATGGATATTGCCCCAGCTCACTCTCCTTGCCAGCGGACGCTTGCTTCCTGCTTGAACGGCCGCTGACAGGAAGTGCACTTCCTGTCAACGACCATTCAAGCAGGAAGCAAGCGGCCGCTGGCAATCATTTTGGGCTGGGCACTTCACAGCTGTGAAGGGGCACAGCCATGGCAAGAGACCTGCTGGAAAGCTGCGGGAATGCAGGTTCTCGCAACCTGCGTTCCCGCAGCGTTCCCGCAGCGTTCCCGCAGGACTTGAGCCATGGCTGCACCCCTTCACAGCTGTGCCCAAGGCAGGCGCCTCACTCGCCTCGCCCTTCCTACGGCCCTGCCTGAAAGGTCCAGATTTTCAGCTTTCCATAGCATTACACAAACTCCTCCAACCTGCCAAAGCAACTCCTCTGCTATCACACAGAAAGATTTTGCCACAAAAAGCAAAGGTAATCATTTTGTTCCTTAACGCATATTTTAATCCTGGCACATACATTGATGAGTGACTGGCAATGTGTAAGGGCCAGGCTCTGACCTTTCCATTGACATTTGAACTGACCATGTAGGTTGTACAAACGGAGATTAAAATGTCCAAAATTCCTGTGTATCTGATACAGTGGGATTGCAGTTCGGGGGGGGGGGGAGTGTGCGCCCTCCCTGAATCCAACACTAGCTGGCACTTGATTGCCTTTTTTGGCACCTTTTTTATTTTGGATTAGTTGATTCTTGACTGTTCCATTTGTCACAGTAATTTTGTGGAGCAAGGGAGCTCATACTGGTCACCTTAGGCTGGCGGCACACTAGCAAACATTTTGCGTCCGTCTGACCGTACTGTTTGCCGTCCGTCGTAGCTTTATAAAGGAGCCACTGAAACACAACACACGAAGCACCTGCGCACTTTTTCACGGACGGGCAACGCAAATAGCTACGGACGCGAAAACAGCATCGACGTGAAAAAGCTAAATGGACGCAGAAACAACGCCGCCAACGTGCATTTTCCTGTCAGCGTGAAGACGTCAGACATGCGCAGTCATTCCACATGCAGGAGCTCGACACGCTGCGCGTCCTCTCACCATCACAGCACGCGTTCGATTGGCCATGGATGCAGAGTACCTGATCCAGCTCATCCAGCAGCATCCCGTGCTGTGGGACACCGCAAATTCCGAGTACAAGGACAAAGTAAAGAAAGGGAACGCATGGACTGAGGTCACAAAAGAGTTGATAGAGGATTATGATTCCATGCCGGAAAGTGTTAAAAAAAACAAAAGTATGTATAAATTTAAGTGGTATTCATATATATGGTGTCTCGGTGAATGTGTTAGCCATGTGTGGTAAACGTGTTAGCCAAGTGCGGTAAACGTGTTAGCCAAGTGCGGTAAACGTGTTAGCCAAGTGCAGGAAACCGAATAACATAGGACAAATTAAAACTCCGAACTATATACATTTTTAATTTCAAAATTTTCTTAAAACAAAATACACCAAAAAATATAGAAATTACTATACAAAAATGACTATACAATACTTTAATTTAGGAAGCTGGTTATTGAGAAAATGAAAACTAAATATTTACATTTAAATTCTGCCCATCTGCCATGGTATCTGACCACTCTCGCTTACAAAATCTTCCACTAATGTGTCTCTATACCTAAAGTTTCTCCTATTTACATTCATAGCAGTGCTATTCACAAAGTCTTTAAATGCAGCAAAAGAGAACGAGTCATCGAGATTATAGCCATCCCGGTCTCGGACGAAATTATGTAGTACGCAGCAACACTTGACAATGTCAACAGCGAAATTGACATTTACGTTTAATGGTCAATGGAAAATGCGCCATTTGTTAGTAAGGATGCCAAAAGAACATTCGACATAGCGCCTAGCTCTTGACAATCTATAGTTAAACACCCGCTTCTTCTCACTTAACTGTGTTCCTGAATATGGTCGCAGTAAGTTAGAGGACAGTCCAAAAGCCTCGTCCCCCACAAAGGCAAATAGCACAGCAATGTCAGTGCCTGGTAATTTTTGTGGCTTTGGTATACTCAGGCTCCTGCTCTGAATTTTGGTCCACAGGGTCGAATTACGAAAAACCGTTGAGTCGGAGTCTTTGCCATACGATCCAATATCGACATATGTGAATCTGTAGCTAGCGTCAGCTACTGCCATCAGACCAATAGAAAAAAGTGTTTGTAATTCATATATATATATCCACTTCGCTGTGGCTTGATAACGCGGATGTGTTTTCCGTCCACTGCTCCAATGCAGTTCGGGAAAACTGCTCTTTCTAGAAATCCATGAGATATATGGGCCCATGTTTCCTCGGTTGGCGTTGGTATACATTCTTCTTTCATGGTGTTCCAAATTGTTTTACACACTTTCCGTATCAGAATACCTGCAGTTGATCTGCCGATACGAAACAAGTAATGTATGTCCTGTAAACTGCAGCAACTTGCAAGATACCTGCCACAAAAAAAAAGAGTTTAGGGTTATGAGTGCATTTATTAACTTTATGTCATTCTTTTTCCTTTTTAGTGCAAGAAGTAATGATTAAGTGGCGCACCTTGAGGGATAATTACGTACGCAGTCTAAAGAAGCAGGAGGAAGGCTCACGATTAGGGTCGGGAGCAAAGAAGACCCGAAAATACATTTATGCTGATCAACTCTCCTTCATTAAAAAAAGTTTAGAGCCAAGACCCACAGACAGCAGCATCCAGGCTATACAATCAAGCTGCTCAGAATCAGGAGAACCAACACCCTCAGCCTCAACAGAAGAGGGAGCAACCCAAGCCATCCACTCAACACCAAATAGCACCATTAATGTCGACACAGAAGTCTCAGAAGACGACCTACAGATCATCCCTGAAGAAGGAGATGAAGCCACCGTGGTTCGCGAATCTGAAGGGAAAAAAAACCCAAAACAGACGCAAAAGGGGAGCCGGTAATGTGGAGGAAGCTCTCATAAAATTCATGGAGTCGCACCAGCCTCAGAAATCGATGGCGGAAGAAGATGATGATGTTGCATTTCTGTATTCGCTTATACCTGTGATGAAAAAATTATCATCACCACAGAATGCTAGTTTTCGAATCCAGACCATCCAAACACTGGATAGAATGCTTCATCAACCACTGAACCCTGCAATGTCACATACTACAGCAGCGCAATCGCAGACATCAACTTGTAGTGGATACTACGGTAGATTCCTGGAAGCACCAATGCACACCGATATGGCAGACTATGACAATTTGTAGTCGGTTTCTGTTCTTTTGTTAATATAGCCTATTCCCAAAGAATTTTTTTTAGTTTAGTTCGTGATAAAAGGTTACAAATGTAGGACTTAAAATTTGTTGTTTATTAAAAAAAAAAATCCCATTTTAAAATTGTAGCCTTTAACATAAGAAACAAAGAAAAAAATAAAACATTTTTTGGTGCAAAACTTTATCGGCTTCATAAGTTATTATGTCCGGTGTTTGCGTGATTGCAGCGGAAGATGGAAAATTCAAAATTTTCCCTGAGGGACAGCGCCGCTCCCCACTCACTCCCTGGTGCTGATGGTGGTGGTTGGGGGGGAGGGGGTGGTTCTGGTATAATATGAGATCTTTGTGGGTATATATAGTATATGTGTGTATTTATTTTGGGTCGAAGTGGGTATATATAGAAACATAGAAACATAGAAAAATGTCGGCAGATAAGAACCTTTCGGCCCATCTAGTCTGCCCAATTACATGGATACTTTACTTGGATTTATCTTTTGTTTAGGATAGCCTTATGCCTATCCCATGCTTGCTTAAATTCAATCACTGTGTTGGCCTCTACCACTTCAACTGGAAGACTGTTCCATGTATCCACCACCCTCTCAGTAAAATAATGCTTCCTGATGTTACTTTTAAACCTTTGCCCCTCTAATCTAAGACTATGTCCTCTTGTTTTGCTACTTTGTTTCCTTTTAAATATACTCCCTTCCTCTACCTTGTGGATTCCCTTTACGTATTTAAATGTTTCTATCATATCTCCTCTGTCTCATCTTTTTTCCAAGCTGTACATGTTAAGATCATTAAGCCTTTCCTGGTAACTTTTCTCCTTCAAGCCGTACACCATTTTAGTAGCCCTTCTCTGAACTCTCTCTAAGATGTCTATATCCTTCTGGAGATACGGTCTCCAGTACTGCACACAGTACTCCAAGTGAGGTCACCAGTGCTCTGTACAGTGGCATGAGCACTTCCCTTTTCCTACTGCTAATACCTCTCCCTACACAACCAAGCATTCTGCTAGCATTTCCTGCTGCTCTATTACATTGACTACTTACCCTTAGATCCTCTGAAATAATAACCCCTAAATCCCTTTCCTCAGATGTTGAGGTTAGGACTGTATCAAATATTCTATATTCAGCCCTTGGGTTTTTACGTCCCAGGTGCATTATCTTGCACTTATCCACATTAAAACTCAATTGCCACAGCTCCGACCATTTTTTTAGTTTACCTAAATCATTTGTCATTTGGCTGATCCCTCCAGGAACGTCAACCCTGTTGCAGATCTTTGTGTCATCAGCAAAAAGACATACTTTTCCATTAATACCTTCTGCAATATCACTAATAAAAATATTAAATAGAATGGGTCCAAGTACTGACCCCTGAGTTACCCCACTGGTAACAAGACCTTGCGCCGAATAAACTCCATTTACCACAACCCTCTGTTGCCTGTCACTCAGCCACTGCCTAATCCATTCAACAATATTGGAATCCAAGCTCAAAGATTGGAATTTATTGATAAGCCTTCTATGCGGAACAGTATCAAAAGCCTTACTGAAATCTAAATAAGCAATGTCTACTGCACCACCTGTGTCTATTATTTTTGTTACCCAATCAAAAAAATCAATAAGATTAGTTTGGCATGATCTCCCTGAGGTAAACCCATGTTGTTTCTGATCCTGTAATCTATGTGTTTTTAGATGTTCAACAATCCTTTCCTTTAACATGGTTTCCATTAATTTCCCCACTACTGACGTAAGACTAACTGGCCTATAGTTCCCAGATTCCTCCCTACTACCCTTCTTGTGAATGGGCACAACATTTGCTAATTTCCAGTCTTCTTGGGACGACTCCCGTTAGCAAGGATTGGTTAAATAAATCTGTTAACGGTTTTGCTATTACATCACTGAGCTCTTTTAATAATTTAGGGTGGATCCCATCAGGCCCCATTGATTTATTTGTCTTTACTTTAGACAGCTGCTGTAGAACCTCCTCCTCTGTAAACTGATATGTAATTGTCTCGTTAGTGTTTCCTCCTAACTGAGGTCCCTTTCCTTCCTTTTCTTCTGCAAAGACTGAACAAAAATATTCATTGAGGCAGTCAGCGAGACTTTTATCCTCTTCTACATACCTTCCTTCCTTTGTTTTTAATCTAACTAATCCTTGTTTTACTTTTCTTTTCTCGTTTATGTATCTAAAAAATGTTTTGTCCCCCTTTTTTATTGACTGAGCTATTTTCTCTTCTGCGTGTGCTTGTGTGTCTCAAGCTTAAATATACTGAGTGAGGGGGAGTGGCCTGACCGAGCTTGAAAATGACCGCATGATCTAAGAGCTCCGACCATAACGCTGCAAAAAAGCTTTTAATATCGCTGGTCGCAAGGGATGGTGAAAGGCAAAGGCAAGAGGCTGCCCACCTCGACACCGGGAGCCCCCCGAACCCCTCAAATGGGAACTATGGAGCCGTTTTTACGTATACCAGCCACACGCGCTTTTGGGCCTAGTCAAACGGCATTGATTTCGCCAGACCCATCTGAGGCCTCGGAAATGGAAGAGCACTCCCGCATGAGACGCCTGGAGGACATGATCGCAGCGCTGCCTACCAAACAAGACCTACAGGATCTGGCTGTGACACTGGGGACCTCGCTGAAAGGTGATGTCTCTGAAATGAAATCTAGCCTTCAGGCCCTGGAGGAACGGGTCACCCACCTCGAAACTACAGACCGCTCTCCATCGACGACTGCCGGAATAGGCCCCAACCCTCAGGTACTGTCCACCCTCCTGCGCCACATGGATGATCTTGAAAATCGCTCAAGGCGGCATAATATAAGGGTGCGAGGGGTGAAAGAAGCGGACGCTCGGAAATATTTAATTAAATTGTTCAATTTCCTGCTCCCGGACGGGAACATAACGCTTACCGACGTGGATAGAGCCCACCGTATCTTCAGACCCACACGCCCCAACTCTCAATCGACCCCGAGGGATATTATCTGTCATTTGCCGAATTTTGTCCTGAAGGAACGTTTATTCAAAGTGGCACAAACAAGACGCACGTGGGACTTTGAGGGAGACTCCATCGAGGTTTATGCAGACCTCTCTAAATTTACGTTGTCGGCCCGAAGGGCTCTTCGACCGATCACTGTGGAACTGCGGAGAGAAGATATCCCATACAGGTGGGGGTATCCATTTTCCCTGACTGTACTTCAGAATGGAATCGCGATATCAATTGCCACACCAGGTGATATTCCATCGTTTCTTCACGTCTCCAACTTCCTGATCTGGAAATCATGGACTGGGAGCAGGTGCATTTCGAAGATCAGATGCTGTTGCTACCCCAACCTCGTCCACAGAGGATCCATGGACCCAGAGACCGCAGGAAAACATCGCCGCACGGAGGAGCCTCCCGATGTCCCACATGGCGATTGAAAGCTACGCTCCTAGCATTGCTATACCCCTCTAGGATATATCCTCCTATACTCTGCCCATACTTCAAGAGCCCTGACACTCGACAAACCCGTATGTACTCCATGTGCTTTCCCAGATACGTATTTTTCGTGACTTTGCTACCACAGAACGATGTTTGATTTACTGAGTACATGTTGATTTTCGCCGAACCGTTAACCATCTACCCCCGTTTATCGTTGGTCGCTTATTTTTATTTTATTTTTTTTGTCTCACGGGCACGCCTCGAGGACTTTCCCTAGGTGGAGAGAGGAACAGGGGGATCCCGGAGATGCTGTCCTTCATCGTTACCTATGGAATTGAAGGTTTGGGTTTTTTGTTTTAGGGATAGGGAGGGGGAAGGGAAGCTGGGCTCGAAGGATGTTTTGGACGAGACCGGGAGATTGGAGAAGGGAAAAGGGGGGAGGCTGGGGAGGTGAAGGGGGAGGGGAAAAAGACTAGGAGGGGGGAGGGGGAGTAAAGAAGGGGGGAGGGAGGAAAAATATATATATATGCATATTTATACATTTACGCAAAGTTGACGTTAAGTGATTTGAGACAACAATCTCCCTGTACAACCAACCGGTCGAAGTTGCCTCTATGAAGCTGTTAAATTTGGGATGCATGGGAGTAGGAGGATAAGTAAATGCAGGCTTCTCTCCTGTGACAAGTGCAGGGATGTCATGTATTTGTGAAAGTTAGAATGGGAGGAGGGGACCAACAGTGAAGGTGAAGCGTCTTATTTATACAGCGGTTTTTCGTACATTTCTATCTCTATTATGGGGAAGGGGGGAAGGTGGGAGGGAGGGGGACAGAGACATAGGGAGGGGCACAGAGGGAAGACGGAGGGGGGAGGAGGAGAAAGAAAAGGGAGAAGAAGGAGGGGGGAGAGGAATGGGGGGAGGGGGGAAAAAGGGGAAATAAAAGAGAGGGAGGGAAATTTGTCCTTTGTACAAGGACAGGGGCTGTATGTCTTAATCGACCTGGACTCATGATGTTTAGCGCATGGACGACACGGGCAAAGAGGTCGGGAAATGGAGCTTTTTGACCTGGGGTTGGGTCGATGGGAGGGCGACGGGTGGAGGGATACGAGACGAATAGATGTGAATGTTCCCGGAGGGCTAAAACGATGTAATGTTTCTTTCACTTTTGGAATTTTCGATGTAAACTTCTATGTTGTTACTACTGAATGTTATACAACTTGGTGGCTTAGGCCCAGTTTTCTGCTTATATAAAACTGATGTACTTTCTCGCTCCTTGCGGACCGGCAACGGATACTGTAGACCAGCGTTTATGGTCCCCTTTTTGTATGCTTTTATCTTTATTGTTGACCATTACCAGTGTTTCAAGGGGTGTAACTTTTGGTAACACACCTCTCCCCAGAGGTTCTTCGTCCATCTACACATCAGGGGCCTTATCCGGTGAGTTAGCTCCTGTGATAGGGTACCTGACGGACGTTTTCGCCTCACTGTTTTCTGTATTCTTATAACTTTTTCTTGCTTTACATTTCTTCTTCTCTTCATCCTCCCCCCTTTTTTTTTCTTTTCTCCTCTTCCCCTCTCTCCTCTTCTCCCTTAACCCCTTTCATCCCGACATGGCTGACGGACCACGACTGGCTCAGGGGGATGGGGGGTCGGCCTTCCGGGCCAGACCTTTGCGGTTCCTTACATATAATACTAAGGGGTTGAACATTCCTGAAAAGAGGAGTCGCCTGTTGAGAGAGCTTATCTCTCTTCGGACAGCAGTGGTCTTCCTGCAAGAGACACATTTTAGAGCTGGAGATCCGCCTCGTCTTCTCTCGCGGGTATATCCCACCGGATTCTTTAGCGACTATCTTGATGCAAAATCTAGAGGGACGGCTATTCTGATTGCGAAAGATGTTCCCTTTCAAATGACAGATCAACTAACGGACGTTGAGGGCCGTTATATTTTTGTAAAAGGTTCTATCCTGGATACCCAATACACATTTGCTTCTATATACCTGCCAAATACAAACGAAACACAAATGCTTGGCCCGTATACTTAAAAAACTCTCCCAGTTTACTGCTGGTACCTTGATCCTTGCAGGTGACCTTAATGTTCCTCTCGATCCCAAATGGGATACATCTAAACGTTGCTCCTCCATACCCCCCAGTACTTTGAGACACATTAGACGTTCCCTGGACGCACTGAGATTGGTAGATGTGTGGCGCACTTTTAATGCAGGTGCAAGAGACTTTTCTTACTACTCGACGGTACATAGTTCCTATTCGAGACTGGACTATATTTTTGTTCAGCAGCACCAACTGCAACTGATCTCTGACATGAATATTGGCATTCGCTCCTGGTCAGATCATTCACCAGTCTGGATGTTGATGAATTCCCCACTTACACACCCGAAAGAACGGACATGGCGCATGAATGTTACATTACTTGACGATCTAGCCTTCACTAATTATTTCCACGAAAACTTGGACATAGACGTCATCCCGGACACTACAGTCTGGGAAGCACACAAGGCAGTGGTTCGCGGACTGATGATAAGTAGGGCAACGGCATTAAAGAAAGCTACCTCTTCGGAGCTTAAAGATTTAATAGACCGAATCAGGACTCTGGATTCGTCCTCTGACACCGCCCCGACAGATCTAGAACTGGCCGAAGTGCTGCAACTCAGGAGAAGACTTAATGACATTCTGAATGTCAAGATCCGCCTGGATGCAGCGAAAGCTAGATGTATGTTTGCTCTCCGGAAAAATAAACCTGGGAGACTGCTGGCAACTATCTTAAAACAACGACGACAAACGGACTATATCTCTAAAATCAGATTGCAATCTGGCCACTGTACCCCACACCCAGATGAGATAACCAATGCATTTGCATCATATTATCAGACACTGTATGACCTAGATTCATCGGAACGGCCCTTCCATTGAAACCTTAACTGAATATCTAAAAGATAAGATACATTCCACTCTCACTCAAGAGGCCAAAACGACTTTGGCTGGTCCTATTACAGAGGCGGAATTGGCCTCAATATTGAAAATGATGAAGAACGGGAAGAGTCCAGGACCGGATGGGCTCCCCTCAGAATATTACAAACATTTCTCGAGTGTCTTGATTCCACACTTGCTGCGCACATTCTTGACACTTAGCTCTGGGGGCAGTTTCCATCCGGCTACTTTAGCAGCTACCATAACAGTGATCCCCAAACCGGAACGAGAGCGAGCGGATTGTCGGAACTATAGACCGATCTCGCTACTGATTGTTGACTCTAAGATTTTAGCGAAACTGCTTGCAGAATGCCTGAAAAGCTTCTTACCTGCCCTGGTAGGCCCTGATCAGGTGGGTTTTGTACCTGGCAGGGAAGCCAAGGATGCCACGACTAGGGTCCTGAATGCCCTTACGCTGGCCAACACCTCCAAATTGGAACTGCTGCTTTTTTCGGCTGATGCCGAAAAGGCATTTGACAGAGTCAGATGGGATTATTTGTTCTCAGTGCTGCATCGGATGGGAATCCCAGAGGAGTTCCTGGTCTTGATACACGCTTTATACACCTCGCCGACGGCGAGAGTTCGTATTAATGGGGCCCTGTCTCGTCCCATACACATTCGCAATGGGACGAGACAGGGCTGCCCGCTCTCGCCGTTGTTGGAACCATTGCTTGATACTATTCGTAAGAGTCGGGTCATAAAAGGACTGAGAGGCCGTAAACTCACACATGTTGTCTCGGCGTATGCGGATGATCTAATGTTTATGTTAACCGATGTCGAAACATCGTTACCGGAGGTTCTTCATTTGCTCGAGGAGAATGGCCGGTTTTCCGGTTTTCGGGTGAACTCAGAAAAATCAGAGCTGCTTCCCATTCACATCTCTACGCCTCTGTTAAAACGCTTGAGAATGGCCCATCCCTTTACCTGGTGTAAGGATAAGATGAAATATCTAGGTATTTGGATATCAACCTCACACCATAAATTGTACGATTTCAATTATAAACCCTTACTGACGTCTTTTGAGAAAGATTTGGCGGGCTGGACGAGTAAGTTTATTTCCTGGTTTGGTCGTGTGAATGTGATTAAAATGAATATTATGCCCCGCCTACTTTATGTTCTGCAGACTGTCCCAATACAGCTGCCTACACGATTCCTCTCCCTTTTTCATATTTTAATATTGAAATTCGTCTGGCCTAAAGGACGACCTCGAGTTAGTTTTGAGACACTATGCCGCCCTAAACAGCTTGGCGGCTTGGCACTGCCCAATCCCAAATTCTACGCTTATGCAATCCACCTGACCCGCCTGTTAGACTGGTCCTCAGAGTCCTCGCATAAACTGTGGCTGGACTTGGAAGAAGAGCAGCTGGGCCTTCCATTGTGGTCGGCCCCGTGGGTCCGACCTCGGGATTTCCCGGGTCATATACCTTGGAGTCTCCCCATGGAGACCCTATCGATCTGGAGAAGAGTACGCTTTTCCCACTCCCTGACATCGGCCATATCACCTCTTCTGCCACTTCGACATAACCCAGGCTTTGTCCCGGGTGTGTGCTCCGCCTTAATGACCAGGTTGGACCTGCCCGCCCGACTTACGGTCTTTGACTATCTGAAAGAGGGACAACCCCCTCTCGCCACAATAACGGAAACTAATCCACCACTTACTTTTTCTGAACGATTTAATTACGCACAGATTAACTCTTTTCTCACATCTTTGAAGGCAGGCTTCAGCCTCACGCGTCCCCTTACTCCGTTTGAGAAGTTTTTCAGACTAGGCCTTCCATTATCTCGGAGTATCTCAACTTTCTATAATTTACTGTTGACCTCTACCGTAGAGCCTCCTCCTTTCCAGGATAAATGGCAGAGGCTCCTGGAAATGCCAAACGGAGACGACGCTTGGACCATGACCTATTCCCTGATACACAAACGTTCGCCAGCTCTGCGATGTGCTGAGTGCCTATAAAATCATTTCCTTCTGGTACTGGACTCCCGACCGGTTGCATCGAGTGCTGCCTCAGAAAGATCCCAATTGCTGGATGTGCGCTTCGGCAACAGGTACTTATCCCCATATGTGGTGGGAGTGTACTATGCTTTTTCCCTTCTGGAAACTGGTACACGATGCTGTCGTCCAGGTCTCTGGGTTGGAGGTTCAATTTACCCCAACCACCTATCTCCTTCTGCAGTTCCAGGCTCCACTATCGGCTATGCGCAGATCTGTGGCAATGAGACTTATAATGGCAGCTAAGCTTCTGATCCCATTGTTCTGGGGCTCTACTACGATCCCGTCCCGGCGCGCCTGGATTGAGAGAGTTGACTCACTACTCGCCGTAGACCGACTGGTGGCATTAGAAAAAGATCAAATTGCTGAATTTACGCGCCTATGGTTCTACTGGGACGACTTTGTCTCCGGCGGACTGAGACCTCCACCATCACCCCCTACGGTGTAGGCCATTATCATATCATATCACAGTTCATCTATAAAGTGGGAGGCTGTGACGTCGGGCGTGGAGCCGACACCCTCTGTACCCTGTGGGCGGCCAAGGCTCGGAGGGTTATGATCCCCCCCTTCTTCCCCCCCCATTCATAATTTTTTTTCTCTCTTCTTCTCTCCCCCTTTCACTCACCCTCCTCTTCGCTTCTTCTCCTATCTCTCCTGTCCTTCTTTCTATATGCTATACTCTATTTCTAAGTTTCTGTCTCCTTCTTTGTTCTATGGCATTATTAATTGAGATTGATGTGGCCTTAGTTGACGGGCTCGATCACATCCCCTCAGACTCTGTAATGGCGAAAGGTGGAACCGGATTATTATGAAACACTGCTTCGACTTCAATTTTTGTTCCACCAAATAATATGCTCCTCTCTAGAGAAATGTGATCTGCTTTACACCTTTTGTACCACTTTTGAACTTTTTCTACACACGTTGAACTTTTGTACTTGATATTTGCCTATTCTTTTTCACAAATGCATCTCCTGTTATTTTCTGCCTAATTAAAATTTTATACTGCAAAAAAACAAAGAAAAAGGAAAAAAAATATATACTGCGTGAACACGGCAAGAAAATACTTTAGTTCTTACCTTAATGTGAAGACCAACAACTCCTCAGGTGATAAGGTTGTCCGCATTTTGGTGTCCATCTTCATCAAAGGCTCTCTCACAGTGGCCAACAACTCGTCGAACGACGGTATCGACATTCGGAGCAAGTTGAAGAATTTCACTGGGTCCTTCTCCCGTAGTGGCTTGTATAGCGTTACGAAAGCACCATGATGGTATCGCGCACAGTTTACAGGATGAACCCACCACCTTCTCTTCTTTGTTTTACGCAAATCGGTATATGTGGTGAGCACGAACGCCACAGCCTCTCCTGAATCCATCTTGGATCACACTTCCACCCACAACAAAACATGTTTTTTTTATCTTTTTCCCTCTCTTTTTTTTTTTTAACATCTTTATTTTCAACGTCCGTAATAACTACTGATCGTCTGTTGACATCAATATCTCCCATCAAAACGTGCGTCTGTCACTGACGCAGTTTTTACGTGGTACACAAAAATCTCCCGTCGAAAATGCGTCCATAACGGATGCACTGTACGCACTACAAGCAGCTAGTGTGCCGTTAGCCTTACAGCACATAATAGAGGTTTGGGGTTGCATGGTGACACGTGATCTCAATCTGGGGGCGTGAAGGCACATAATGGAGCTCTTAAAGGGCATAGTGGCACAAAATGACGACCTTGGGGGAATGGGGAACATATTGGCAGTCTTGAGGGCCATGGAGGCACATGTTGGCAATCTTGGGAGCCTGGAAGCGCATAAGGCAATCGATTTAGTAGCACATAATGGTGATCTTGGGGAGCCTGGAGAAGAGACTGGGTGCAGCAGACAGGGAAAGATAAGGTGCAAAGGAGCTACTGTGCTAGTTAAGACAGAACTGAATATTACATGGTCACCCAAAGCCGCTCATGGAAGGTAGATGCAGCGAACTGTGAACCCTCGTTATGAAATAGCACTATTTTGATCTAATAAAGTAAGTTATGCTTTACATATACAAGCATTTAGAATGAGGTTACTGTATTGAAAACACCTGTTAGGGATACATAGGATATAAGAATACTACATAAGTAAAACCCCTATAGCAGTGATGGCGAACCATGTCACCCCAGATGTTTCAGAACTACATGTCCCATGATGCTTAGTCACTGGTAAGCTGTCTGAGCATCATGAAACATGCAGCTCAGAAACATCTGGGTGCCAAGGTATGCCATTAGTGGCCTATAATATCCCTTTTGAAGAAACAGCTACAGATTTTTAATCAATACATACATTTATAATATTATTTTTCATGAAAATTCCTCCTAATAATAATAATTACCAAACTGATCTCTTTAACCAATGTCAACTGATTTTTTTGCCTTTACAATTGCTGTTTGCTACTTTATAACTTTTTTCTTCCACTACGGATAGGCTGTGTGAGTCACATATCAGTACATTAAGGTAGTCAATGGCTTATTTCCATTTTTTTTAAAACAGAGTTAAGGGCTGCTTTCAAATATATAGGAAAAGTATTGTTTTGGAACATGTATGCTTCTTGACAAGTATTTTAACCTCCCTGGCGGTGTTCCCGAGTGTGTCTGGGGTTAAATTTCAGCCCGGGACACACTTGGGCTGTATACATTATCTCTCCGTGCGCTCCCTCAATGATCTCTTCAGTCTCCTCCGGCGATCGTGGCATTTCACTTCCTGGATTTCTTCTCGCGAGGAGGAAACCAGGAAGTATAAGGTTGTGGTCGCCGGAGGAGGCAGCTGGGGACATCGATGGAGCACAGAGAGAGGTGATGTATCCAGCGGCATCCCGAGTGTTGCTCGGGGTTACCGCTTCCAACATAGGAATTTAACCCCGAGCCACACTCGGGAATACCGCTAGGGGGGGGGGGATAAAAATAGACCATTTTTAGATGCAGTTTTTCCCTAAAATTACCCACACAGCAGGTATATCACAACTTGATGAACTAGTACATATTTTCTATGGGATTGGATCACAGAGATTGATGGGATTGCTGAACTCACATGAAATGGAGAGCAAACCAAAAGCTTTCCATGTCAAAGAGTTTCCTAAAATGTGGACCTTAGTCGCCCTATAATTATTTTTTTTCCTTTCATAAAATGTGAGTATGTAAGGTCTGAATCATTGGAATATTTTACCTAAGTAGCCCATTTCTTTGTTCTTTTTTTCTAGTGTAGGTTTTAAACTGTAAAGAAATATTGTAAGAACTAAATTGATGTAAATAATCTCACGTTCTTGACCCTACCTCTTGCTAATTTTGTCTATCGTCTAGTTTACTACCCTCAGGGCAGTGTTTTCCAAACCTGTCCTCCGGACCCACTAACAGGCATATTTTGCAGATCACCTCGGGGAAATGCAGACTGAATCCTGCAATCACTGAGCAGCAAATCATATCTCCTGTGCTGTACTTCAGATATCCTGCAAACCTGGCGAGGCGGAGGGTCATGAGGACAGGTTTGGGAAACACTGCTCTAGGGCCTCCTCTGATGATTTATCCCTTTTAATGTTACCAACCCTGTAAATCAGCCACCTAAACCAACACCCTAAATCTATCATCCATCCCTCTTACGTTAGCTTCCACCCTGAGAACTTGCTGTTTTAAAGTCTCTATAGAGAAGCTGTATGTTTATAAGCTTCCTGTTTTGTTTTTTTTTAAATATATTTTTATTGGTATTTTTCATGTTACATAAACTTGTACTTGCCAAATATATTAAACAAACAGTAACAGAAGAGAAGAAAAGAAGAGAAAGGAAGAGGGGGAAGAATAATAAAAATAAAAATAAAAAAGGGGAGGGGGGAAAGGACCTACATTAATATCTGCTTTTATGCAATCAATCCTGTACTTCAGAAGTAATAACCACATTTAACCAGAATTAGCCTGAGCGTCCGGACGACCATTCCTGCTTGTCTCATAAATCTTTTGAATATCCCACAGTTGCCAAGGATCTTTTTTGGCTGATCTAAAGCCATATATCGTATTAGCTTTGGTGTCAAAGTGGCGGTATTGGTCCAGTAAGCCTATCAATTGTTTCTGGGTGGGTAGGTGGACAGTCCTCCAATTTCTAGCTATCAACAAGGCTGTAGTAGAGACCAAGATGAATAACATCTGTATATGTGGGCGTGGGAGATCTATCATTCCTAATAAAAGTGTTTCCGGAGCATGAGGTATCGGCACTCCCAGTACTTCCGTGGCCAGTGTCGAAATGTCTCTCCAAAGCTCGGCTATTCTCGGGCAATGCCACCAAATGTGTCCCATCGTGCCAACTGCGGAGGCACATCTACAGCATAGATCGGATGCTTGGGGCGAGTATCGTTTCAGTTTGTCCGGTGTGTAGTACCATCTGTACAAGACTTTTCTGTGTGTCTCTATCAAAGTTGCACACTTGGTTGCTCCCATTGAAAATTTGTATGCCTTATTCCATTGGGAAGTTGAGAAGGACCGAGATAAATCCCTCTCCCACCCCTTCTGGAAAGCCCAACACTCTTTGGTGGCCGGTGTATTTAATATACGATAAATTAGTGATATCGGTTTACTGGAAGACAATGAGTCCAGGCAGAACAACTCCACCTCTGACAAAAGCGGTTTATGTGTCTCAAATCCAGTTAGTACCTTATTCGCTTTTAGAAAAGAATATATTTGCATATACGACAAAAACATTGAGTCTGAGATCGAATATTTACAACGGACAGCATCAAATGAGAGCATGGCAGACGGTGTGAAAAGATGATGTAGGTTATAGACCCCACATCTGAGCCAAGGGTCAAAAAGTGTCTGAGGCAAGAGGTATGACAGGGAAGGCAGAGGAGCAGCCATTGATAATGGGTGGTGGCTCGTGATCATGGCTAAATGGCGGTCCCAGATTCCGAGGTGAAGGGCTGTGGATGGCATAGGGGCCTGCAACTTAGGTCTAAAAGATGAAGGCACCCAGAGCAGGTTGGCTAAATTGTGGCCTTCCCAACAAGAAGCTTCAACTACAAGCCATTGTGGCCATGGTTCTTTATGAAAGATTTCGGATAATGACGCTAAACAGGAGGCTCTATAATTTTTGTGGATATTTACCATGTGTAAGCCTCCTTCTGTTTGTCTATAGTATAAGAGGCATCTAGGAACTCTAGGGCGTTTATGGTTCCAAACAAAAGTCATCAGGGTAGATTGTAACGTATCCAAATAGAGTCTTGGTAGCTTAAGTGGTAGGGTGCGAAAAATGTATAAAATTTTTGGAAGAATGCTCATTTTTACGGCCACCATTCTGCCCAACCACGACACCTCCTGGGATCTCCATTGAGACAACAAGGATTTCACTTCGGTCAATATTCTATCATAGTTATGTTTAATCAGTCCCCCTGGGTCCCATGTTATATGCAGACCTAAATATGTGAGATAGTGGGATCTCCAGTCATACATGTATAGACGACGTAGTGCGGTCAGTTGTGTCTGGGGGATATTATGAGGTAGAGCTTGCGTTTTGAGACGTTGACCAGATGATAGGTAAGTTGGCTGTAAGTAGTTAGTTCGTCTTGTAGGGCAGGAATGGACGAGTGAGGATCAGTCAGAGTGACTAATATATCATCAGCATACAGATGGAGTTTATATATAGCCGGGCCTGCCTGTATTCCCCTAACCTCATCATTCTGCCTTATGGCTTGTGCCAAGGGTTCTAAAACCAGCGCATATAAAAGAGGGGATAACGGACATCCCTGTCTGGTCCCATTCGTGATCACGAATTCCTCCGACAAGAAGCCCGAAATGAGTACTCTCGCGGAGGGAGAATCGTATATTGCTTGTATCGCGGCTCGAAACTCGGTGGGAATGTTAAATTTAGTCATAACCAGTTCCATAAATAACCAGTTCACTCTGTCGAATGCCTTCTCGGCATCCAACGAAAGTAAGAGACCAAGTTGACCCGAGTGCCGCTGCGCCTCCATGAGGTTAATCAGTTTTTTAGTACTGTCAGGGCCTTGGCGTCCGTAAATAAAACCCACTTGATCGGGGCCAATCAGTTTTGGTAGGAATGTTTGAAGTCTGGTTGCTAAAATCTTACTGTACAGTTTCAGGTCCACGTTTAGCAGCGATATAGGTAGCTCGATACGTTGAGTGGTATTGTCTGGTGTATTGGGGAGCAAAGAGTTTAGGGTGGTCCAACCTGCGGAAATGGGTCTCCTGCAAGCACACTATATCTGCGTCATGAGTGCGCAGATCTCTATATAGGGAATGTCGTTTTACAGGCAGGTTAAGGCCTTTCACATTATAAGTGAGTATCTTCATAAAATGGTTTTAATACAGTGACTGCGAATTGTGAAGCTTGCGCAACTTCAGGTATTAACATTTGCATCCGTCTGTCCCTATGTTTCCAGTCGGGATAGGTGTCGACTGCGTCAGTAGCCCTTAAGAAAAGAGGGGGAAGGAAAAAAGAATAGAAGAAATAAAGAAACCAGTGCTGGTGCACTGTACAACTATATACATGAATTAACAAACATATCGCCATCCAGGGTTCCCTGTAAGGAAGCCTGATCCCTTCCAGTGAACGGGGAGAGAGGTGGATCATACACTGCGGCAAACAGCGCCATGGTTCTGCGTGTATAACAGAGCAAACATTTGTGTAATCGGAAAACCACACATAACATTACCTAACTAACGAGTAAACTTGAGAAAAAGGCACGGCCACCCTTAAACGTAAGTGGGTTTTGATTCTCATTGTCGTTACTATTACTCAGCGGTTATGCCATTCTGCGCGAACTCGTTTGGTCGTTTTGGGGTGTGCTCCTGACACTTCGGGTATTTTCAGCCCCCAGGTCTCCAGGGCTTCGCGGCCCTCAGCGGGTGATCCGAACACTGATGTGGATCCATCCCGGGTCACTATCAACTTTGTAGGGTATCCCCATCGATACTTCACATCAGCCTCTCGTAGTGCAGAGGTAATAGGGCGATATGAATGTCGAAGTTGGAGTGTAGCTTGTGAGAGATCCGGAAAGACTGCCAGGTGGGCATATTCCTCCCCGAGGGCTGTCGGACTGCGTAGAGCTTTCAGAATGTCTTCCTTGGGACAATAGTAATGAAGTCTCAATATAACATCTCTAGGTGCTTTTAGTGGTGCGGATGGTGGTTTTGGTACTCGGTGGATGCGATCCATCAACAGGGATTCCGGGTCTACGATTGGTAGTAAATGAGTAAAGAATTCTGAGACGTATGAGGACAATTCCTTTGGAGAGACCGTTTCAGGGATGCCCCTTATCTTTAGGTTGTGACGTCGGGAGCGATCCTCGAGATCTGCTAGTTTAGATTCACATTTCCGTATCTGTTCTTCCAGCGTCTCCACTGTAGTCGCCATGCAATTGTGAGCCGTAGCAAGTTCATCCGTCCTGGTCTCCAAATGGGATGTTCTGTCTCCTATATCTCGGATCTCTTTCCTTATGTCGGCTGAAACTGCGTCAAGGCGGGAGGTCAGTGCAGACGATAGATCTTTAAACATGGCTTCCATCTTCAGTGTGAATGTCGAGAGGTCTGCGTTGTCAACCGTGGGAAGCAGGTCTGAGGCTGCCGACGGGGATCCTCCTCCTTCTTGGGTGTCCGTGCCATCGCGGCGCTTGGTGGATTTGGGGGTAAAAAAGTCTGGTTTAGCTCCCGGTTTCTTACTTTTGCTGGAGGCCATGATATGCTGGTTGGTTCGCTGTACGTGTGCGTTTCTGTCTGTGATGTTGAAAGGTCGTGTCCGTTGAGTGGCGCCGCTTGCCTGCAGATCCGCCTGATCACGTAGTCACCATGCTCGGTCGCTGACTCTGTCCTTTGCAGAAAATTATAATAGGAAAGTAGTGGGCCCCACAGGTACCACCTCAAAAATTACTTTACTCTGTCAATGTAGGTCAGTGCAGAGCATCCAGAGAAAAATTATATTACGCCGACAGTCTGTGCAGATTGAAAAAAAAAAAAAAAAAATTATAATACGCAGACAGTCTGTGCAGATTGAAGGAAAAATTATAGTACGCAGACAGTCTGTGCAGATTGAAGGAAAAATTATATCACGCAGACCGTCTGTGCAGATTGAAGGAAAAATTATATTACGCAGACAGTCTGTGCAGATTGAAGGAAAAATTATATCACGCAGACAGTCTGTGCAGATTGAAGGAAAAATTATATCACGCAGACAGTCTGTGCAGATTGGGGAGAAAAAATTATATTACGCAGACAGTCTGTGAAGATTTGTGTAGAAAAAATTTATATATGTGGACCATCCATGCGGGCAGTCCAGAAAAATTACCACATACACTCAGTGTAGTATGATCAGACAAAAAAAAAAAATTCAGATATGGATCTTGCTGGGAATCCGGGAATGCTGCAGATGATTGTTTAAATTTCTGGGCACTCTCTTGCTTAGATTGGCAGAATGCCTCGCTGGGCAGAAGGGTTACTGCTCACCTCAGACGTGTGTTGTAGCCCCTCGAGGACGGCGGAGACGAGGAGAGCGACCGCTGGAAACATCCCCCTCTCGCCCGTCAGCACACCACCAGGCGCTGCCGGGAAGGTCTGAATCCCCGGCGCCACTTGTCCAGCGTGAGGAAATCAACCGGACCTCCGGCGCACGCCTATAAGCTTCCTGTTTTGGATCCAAGTTTTTAAATATGTATGTAGTGCAGTGTGTCTTGACTGGGGATCTATAAAAAAAGCTTGTGTTTCAATATATGTTTTTTCAAAAGTGCTTTGGTACTTCATAGTAAAGGAAAACACATACAGGGTTATTCAAAAAGAGCCAATCTGGACCCGAAAGGTAACCGAACAGTGAAATTCAGCGTACGGTTACCTTTCCTGGCCATTCGGCTATTCAGAGAGCAGGCAGTTCGCCAAATCCTGGCGAATTGCCTGCACATACGGTGCCTGTTCGGTGCCTGTTCGAGGGCAGTGAAATCCCCATAGAGAAGCAATGCTTCGTCTATTCAGAGAACACAAAACAGCAGGGAAAACTTTTGTTTAACAAAGCAAGGCACCCCCTTTGAACCTGTAATAAAAATATTTTTAAAAGCTAAAAGCAAAATTTGTTCAACCTGTGTTGCCTGTTCTATATATTTTTCCCCCAAAACCAGTATGCAAACTCTTGTCTCATAAATGAACCAAAAATGCTTAATACTCCCCCTCTTCTCTTATTTTTAATCTATAGTGCAACTCTAGGCAAAGTTATCTGATTTCAGTATCACCTATAAGCTTACTACACCAAATATACCTTTCCTCCCCTGGATCATGTCACTCACTATATCTAATTGCTTTTCTCACCTTTAACTGGATTTCTTCTCACTTTCTGAAATGAAATCTTACCAATAAAAATCGCATATTTTCTCCTTCCAAAAAGACCCCCCACCATTAATCTCTCTACATGTTAATGGGTGTTTCCCAGACCAACTCTTTAGGCTTGTTACCTTGGTGTCACTTTTGACTCTGACCTTAAGTTCACTCCCTACATCCAGTCATCAAACCATGCACGTAGACGAGGAGAAAAGATGCTCTGAGCCCACTCACAACTTCAATAGCTTTTCCGCCTCGGATAATGGTGCTCCATGATAATCCCGGTTGGCCAATTCCAATACTAACAAGCAGAAAAACTGGTACATGGTAGAACAGATCTTCTAAGCACTGACTTGAGTGCTACGAGTGTCTCGCAGTGGTCCGTTCTCTCCAGTAGCGAGGCTGGGGTTGTGTAACATTGAGGTGAATTACATGACTGCGATGTTACGTGACCCTGTCTGGACTACCTACATGTCGGGTTGCTGGCAGAAGGGGAACCCCAGTCCCCCTTATATCATCCCTAAACTGACGGTTGAAGGGATAAAGGAGAACATCCAAAAACCCATGGCCCCTAATGAGTTAAGTACATAGAGGGGACCCCCAGACCCTCCATGTCCAGATAACCACAAAAATCTAACCTTTAAAATAAAATACAACCCCAGCCACATTAACTCTACAAAAATGTATGGGACTCCAATCCTAAATCATCAGTTGAAACCCCTAAACTTATAAAAATCCTTCTCCTATTAGGCCTATAATAAATAAAGCCATAATCTCTAACCCCTAGCCTAAATATAGCATTCTCTAAAATTCCTATGGCAAATTATACTTACTGTCTGGCAATTGATGGTGCTATGAAGGTCCATCAAAGGGTTGTCTTCTTGAAGCAGCTGAATAGGCTCAGGGATATTTAAATCTAGGAATGCTATCTGATCGCATTCCTTGTTAAATGTTTGACTTAGCCAATGAGGGACCCTATCATTAGTTGACTTATTTTGGTCATGTGTAACCAATTTGGCCAATCAGTGAAGACTCTTAACTTATTTGCAGGGTTAATTTGGGTATATAGGTCTTAATTAGTGGCGTGCACTCGTATGTGGCTATTATTGAATTTTTTCATGCGCTAAAGTGTTTCTTTCGGTTTTCACAATGCTTGGGACCCCCTTTTTTCATTAAATAGCTGATATTTTACGTGCGCAGCCCTTTCATTGTCATTAGTTTTTTTCCATCGTTTTGACTTCTATGCGAAAGATCCCTCATGATAAAAAGCGATCTATGTTGCTCATGTCGATTAAAGAATCTATTCATGGTTAATAAGAAGACAAAACTAGCAATATTTGTTGCTTCATCAATTGTATCATATTTATCAATTAATGTAATTGATCCTGAAACATGTTATACAGATGTTATCACTTTTAACAGATAAAAGACACCCATAGAACTACGCGTGTTACTCGTACTCTGCTCCTTATGGCCAGAGGAATTATAATGTGGGATTAGAGATATGTTTGGGTTTGGGAGTTTATTTTTTTGTGGGGGGGGGTTTATGTGTTAATTAGGTTTGCAAAAGTAAACTCACTTAATGCCGTACTGATCTGGTATTCTTTTAGGAGCTGCAGCCTAACGGCTTGATTAGAATAGGACCTTAGATCATTGTACAACGGTGACTTATATATGTACTTCACACTGTAGAGAAAACAAACTCACCATACCATGAATCACTATGTTATATGTAAGCTTATTTTTAGTTATCACTTAAGAAATGCAGTGTGAAAACCCCCCCCCCAGAAATTCAGGGAAAATGTGGCATTACACAACTGTATATGAAATCTATTTCACGTCATAGACATTCGTTGGCCATATGTTTGTCTGTCTGTCTTTCTGACTATCTGTCTTCATCACTGGGTTGCTAAGAAACAAAAAACATACCAGAAATGAGTCTGTTTCTAACTTATGAATCAATGCTTCATTGTAATGTTTCTATAGTAACCATGAAACATAGTTTCAAACTTCTCACTCTTTCCAGTTGTTCAAACTGAAAGAAATAAGTGAAATTATATATATATATATATATATATGTATATATATATATATCTATATAATCTATACACACACACTACAAAGACATTCTAATAATGAGGGATGGAGTCCTCATGTACTGATAAAAAAGTAACTAGTTCTGGATTGAACATGTGTTTGTAATGTATTCTTCTAGTGAATGTATTCGATAAGAAAAGAAATGATATGAGATTGAGTAATGTCTATGTCATGCTGAGTCTTCTAGACATAACTTTGTAATTAATAAATGATCCATGGGTGTAAACTGAATAAAAATATTAAACATCTAAAAAAGATAAAACAAATGGACACTGAAGGACAGATGTGAACCAAGTTTAATATGGACAGATTATTTTACCGTTCGACCCTACAAATATTACCATCTAACAACTTGGATGTCAGACCCTGTCATGTCTCAAAATTCACTTATCAGTCATCTTTAAAAGTAGCATTGATACAGAGATATGGTACATTATGGTGATGGAGTATTGAATGATTTAACAGTTATTTTATTTAACATTAATAATAAAATGTAGTATTGTGGCTATGATTAATGTGTTTGTCCATGGGGTAAAGCAGAAGGACATACCAAATGTCATGCTTGATTTCTACATACGTTTCCTTGTACCAGCAGACACGGCCACTTCTATAACATGTTTGTTGTGCCGTCAGATGGACTTCACTAGTGTAAAAATACACGAGGCACTTCCCAAATGTTGACCTTGCGAGTGATAAAAAAGGGGGGATTAAAAGGTCAGGAGATATGAACATAGTGTGTCATCACAGAGTGATTTACAATATACTGAGTCATAGGTTACAGGACTAGTTTCTTTGTAGCATTGATTTTTATTTAGTGTCTACAAAATGTGACAGCTATTGGAGTGCATAAACTAAATGTTGGGTGTCCTTATGTACACACGAATCCAGGATGCAACAGATATTGTACTCAAATATTAAGCTGTCACTATGCATATTTTCAATCAAAATTAAATACGTCACTTTTTATTGAAAAGATGACTGTACCAACATCATAATTGAACAGTGGTTCCCAAACCTATTCTTAGGTCCCCATAACAGGTCAGGTTTTCCAGATATCTGAAGCACAGCACAGGTGATATGATTTGCTGCTCAGTGATTGCAGGATGCAGTCTGCTTTTCCACATGGTAATCTTTAACACATGGATTGTTAGGTGTACTTGTGGACCAGGGTTGGGAACCGGTGTCCTAGAGTAATAAAAAAAATTTGAGAGCATCATTTTTTATGTTTATATATAAATCTTTGTTGGTAGTTAAAAGGTTTCTCAATCCTGGTCCTCAAGTCCCCCTAACAGGCCAGATTTTAAGGATTACCTTGGGTAAATGCAGACTGAATCCTGCAATCACTGAGCAGAAAATGATATCACCTGTGCTGTGCTTCAGATATCTGGCAAACCTGACCTGTTAGGAGAACCTGAGGACTAGGGTTGGGAACCATTACTCTAGAGAAACAAGAGTTCAAAAACTTGCTGAAATAAGCTGAATTTAAAATGTCCCAATTTGGGAGGAATTTAAATTTTGACTGGTTCTGAAATTTCCCGATTGCTCCTGAGAAAAAGCTTCACGAGATGTCAAATTCAAAAGTGTCCAAACTGAGGCGTCAGTTTATCACATCCTTAATAGAAGCGTTCTTCCCATACTAAACCTTTAAACAATCTCTCTGTAACCCGTTTCCTTCACGTTATGAGAATTAAACATAATCCTTTAAATTCATTTAAGGGTCAGCAACATTAGGTAGTATATAGATAGGAGGATATGAATAGCTTTTTATGTACCTTGCAGCATTGGCAAATTATCCCAGACTGAATATGTAGGTGTGTATTCCCATAGAATAGGACCAGCGCCTCTATGTTCTACAAACCACCGGCTCGGTTACAAGGTTGTCAATAAAATCAGACACTATTGGAAATATCATGTGCCAGCCGTAACCATTTGCATCTCTTCTTTAACATCTGTGTTCTAACCAAGACATGTGTCAAGAAGCTAAAGTTGACTGGAGACCTTAATATGTCTTAAGACATTAAAAGGTTTGTGGAGCAGTGACATTAACGTCTGGCGCCACTGAAAGTGGATGGGCACGCAGCTCCTGAGGGTGGCAGGTGGTTTATAGTCTGACTGAAAGTGTACGTAGAGGTGTAGTGTAATATATCATATTGGACCATTTCAATGGTCCCTACGTTTACAGAAGATGTGTTTTCTAAATGTCCTTGCTAGCTTGTTTTTCCAATGTGTCACTAGAAACAGGTGCTTGGCTTGTTTGTGTTTCAAAAACATATCATGATTTTTCTTTTTTTACAAATACAAGAAATCCAAATTAAAGGATACTTTCCATGTGTGACACATACCTATGTGTGGTGACCATCAAAATGATTCAGATAAGGCTTGGGTCAGACGAGCGCATTTTGTACAGATTGTGCGACCGTGCAGTATGGACGCATGTTCTGACGGAAGTGACCACATGGTCCATTTTTGTGACTGACGTTATTTTCGACTGATGTAGATGGGAAATGAAAAAACATTTTGTCTGTCAAAAATGCTGGACGCATAAATGCAGTCCATCTGACTTCGTTCCATCACTCACGCACAAAGCTATGCATACGTTGCGGATGCAGCGTACTTTGTGCGGCCGTTCTAGGGGTTGTACGTTCTTGCCTAACTTGCGTCCGTTTGCCGCGTCCGTTATGCGTCCGCAGTTCCGTGCGGACGTACTTTGTGTGTGGGGCTCCATTGGTCATAATTATATGCTATAACGGACGTACAAATGTACGGCAACAAGGACGTGATCAGTGCGCTCGTCTGACACAAGCCTAAAGGAAGCGCTCAGCTTTTGTATCAGTAGTTGAAATGTCTAGCATTTTATTAATTTTACACAGCACTATCACACAAAAACATGGCACGATAGATAAATGTATCGTAGAAACAGTCGCAGGACTTGTTTAACCACATGTGTTATCTATTGCTAATTTTACTGGTCTGCGCTTTACTGTAAAAATCAAAGCCTGACCTTAAACTTAGAGCATTTCATGGAAAATATGACATTCTTTAGTCATCTCAGAGGAAACATCCCTCCCCTGATTACTCTGGCACTGATTTTCAAGCTTTGTTGCAAAACAAAATGTGAGAGGATGAATCAGGGAGAAAGTACAGAGCATTATTGGTTTAAGGTCATTGACAGAATACAGAATAACCATCCTGTCATTAAAAGATTATTATGTGTTCTTAGTAATCCTGTACTCATTACAAGTCATTAGAGATTTCTCACCTCAGGTTCCAAGTGTAAATGCATGAAATGGGGGCATCACTTCTTCATGCTACAGTCAGTTTGTGATATTGGGTTTCAGAATGCACCATTGGGAGATACAATGTAAAGCGATACTTTGGCAGTGGACGTCTTGAACTTATGTTGTCATAAATTAGAAATCATCTAAAATATATGGTTCTCCCAGGCACCTGCACACATGGAGATAGTCATCCACCCTGGATAACCTTTTAGTTCATACTCCGCTGAAATACAATTGGGCAATATGTTGCAAAGTATTAATAGGTTAGATTAATTGAAGGTCACTGCTTGATCTAGAACTGAGCAGAAGGATCTCATGAGGAGATTGTAGATAAAAAAAATGGGTTTGCCCATGATTCCCCACTTTTAGTAGGAGCCGCAAAGTGAATGCAAGAAAGTCAGTTTTCAGCTGAGCAATATGATCAATTCAGGTAGGGCAGTGGCTTCCAAACCTGGTCCTCAGGTACCCCTAACAGGCCAGATTTTAAGGATTCCCTTGGGTAAATGCAGACTGAATCTTGCAATCATTCAGCAGTAAATCATATCACCTGGTCTTGTGCTATGGTTCAGATATCTGCCAAACCTGGCTTCTTAGGGGTACCAGAGGAATAGGGTTTGGAACACTCATGTAGGTGGTAAAAATACAGAACCTTTGTGTTTTGAGCTCCTTTGAGCAGAGATTGTGAGTCTATTTGGAATTAATGTTATCCTCACCTCTGCTCCCTCATAGTTGTCACCTTTCTGTGCCTAGCCATTGTTGCTTTTGTCCAGCGGGAGATTTGATTTTTTTTTACAACTCCTGGTTAGTGCTCTGCTCTACAGTCACATGACAGTTGGCTCTCACATCTCCAGGCTTACTGAATCCTGAGGTGGTTCCTGGTTTCTCTGAAATGGGTTCTGTATGAAGGAGGATAGTGTTACCCAGGGTGATGGAGGGTCCCTGTCCCCCAGCCTGACAGGCTCACAAAGGAATGGAAAATATGGCCTGGGATGCTTTTGAAAGCTGCGACAGAAGGCAAGACACCTTGATAATAGAAGACCCAGATACTCTCCTGATAATTAATGGAGAGTTGCTGGCTATATTGGAGGAGCTGTGGGAGGAATGACATGTCCACTCATGAGTGGTTGGTTGGGAGAGTGATATGCCTTAAGCCTCTGCAGATGCCCAGAATTCAGTGGTTGTGGAGCTTGGAGGTCCTGGAAGTGTCCCATTGGGGGGTTAAGGGTTTTTTCTCCTACTGAGGGACATACTGTGCTGCAATCTCTTAGTCCTGGCGACTGACTTTCTTGTTGCTTTGCAATGTTTGCTGATCCGTCAACGCCTTCTATAGTGAACCTTGATTGCTGTGGCCATGGCTGTGGATTTCTGGTGCATTTATCTCTGCATCCACTGATGTTGTTGCCCCAGGTTGGCAGCTGAGTTGTATGTTGTATGAGCCTCCTGTTAAGGCCAGGGTCAGACGTACGCATTTCTGACGTCCAGCGTCAAAACGTACGTTGGTGCGTGCGAACGCATTTTTTCACGGAATACGCAAAAGCGGTCAGACGATGCGCAATTCTGGACGTATTTCATGACGGAGCTGTAAAAAAAGAGAAAAAACCGATGAATCTAATTAATTGATGAATGAAAAAATAAGGGGTAGGGTTATAAAAAGCCATTTTGGGTATGGTGGCGTTTTTCAAAGATGGATCCAGTACAAGTCTTTGTGTTTGCTGCAATGGGGTACCTGTACCTTAAGAGGAAGAGAAAGCGGCGAACCTGGGTTCAACAAATTGACGCTGCCAGACCCACGCATGGACACTTTGTGACGCTGTACAGGCCACTGCGAGAGAGGGACCCCGTGAAGTTTTTCAACTACATGCGGATGTCCATCCCCTCCTTTGATGAACTGTTGTCGCGGGTACGCGAGCCACTGACCAAGAGGGACACCAACTTGAGGGCCGCCATACCACCGGAGGAGATGCTGGTCATCACTTTGCGGTACGTACTGTCAAACACCTGCATACATGACATCGCTGCCAGTCACCTGACATGAGTGCATCATGTCTGTAGTCACATGCCCACTGTCACATGCATACACACATACACACAGGCATCACATCACACGTACATAATCATAAATGACTCCGACAACAATGTAGTCCAAAATAATAATATAATATGAAACATGAAATAAAATAACAGTAATATATTCTCGACATATATTATAACTTGTTAACTGAAGGTCATGATATATTAAACATGAAACCAAATAACACATGACAAACAAAACTAAAACATATTCATGACATGTATCACAGATCATGATACCGCCGAGCATCTGGGTCATGAGGGCCGGTGGTGTGGCTAGAGCAGGACTCCGACTCTGTGTGTGGCCTGGCTCCAGGGGGCATGGCTGGGTGGGTGGACAGCACCTCACTGGGGAGGGAAGATCCACTGGCATTGGTGGATTGTGGCACAGCATTGTAACCGGCTGCGTGATGTGGACGGGAAAGGATGTCGTCCAATATTGCCAGAGATCTGCGCCGGTACTCCACCTTCTCAGCCTCGCTCATCTTGTTGAGGAGGATCATACAGGAATTGAAGAATGACATGTCCATGGAGTCCGCAAGCATGCAGCGTTGGTGTGGATGGTTGGTTTGAGCCTCCATGAAGGTAACAATGGCCTGCTCCAGGTCTGTAGCTGGTGCCCTTCTCCTCTGTGCAGGTCTGGTGCTGACCGTTGTTGCGGTACCTGCCACCTGTCCTGTCTCCACATCCTCCAGTTGCGACTCTGCACCACCCCGGTTCACCTCCTCCTGGCAGCTGGCAGAACCTCCTGGCACCATGTGTTGGACCTGTGAGCCGGAGGTCGATGGCTGGTCGATGCTGCTGGCGCTACTGCGCGGCTCCTGGGTCCTTCGGAGGAACGACAGTTGCTCTGTATAGATGTATCCACGGACCTTTTCGGAACCAGCTCCAGAGCGCGCAGCCATGGCTTGCTTCTTCTGCGCCCGCGTATAATTGTCGCGTACTGTGCGCCATTTGTTCATCGCCTCTTGTGCTGCAAAACATGATGAGTGTGACATTAGCTTGTGTTCATGGTATGTGATCATATTCAAACAGTTTTGTTTTGTCTTCTAGGTATCTCGCTAGTGGATGCAGTTTGAAGGATCTGCATTATAACTTCCGCGTTGGCAGATCAACAGCTGGTGAGATCGTCCGCAAGGTGTGCCAAACCATATGGGAAACCATGAAGGACCAATGTTTGCCAAAACCAACACACAAGGCATGTCTAGAAATTGCAGCAGGATTCTGGGAGAGAGCCAACTTTCCAAACTGCCTGGGAGCCGTGGATGGCAAACATGTCCGCATAGTGAAGCCACCGCACAGTGGCTCACTGTATCAGAATTATAAACATTACTTTTCCATTGGCCTACTGGCGGTGGCAGATGCCAACTATAGTTTTGTCTATGTGGATGTCGGTTCATACGGCAAGGACTCTGACTCCACACTGTTCAGGAACTCCACACTGTGGAATGAAATTGAGAGTGGGACCATGAACATCCCCAGAGCCGCACCATTGCCTGGCAGTGACGTGGCAGTCCCCTATGCCTTCGTGGGTGATGAAGCATTCGGACTATCCACACACCTCCTAAGGCCCTACTCAGGGACACACCTGAATGTGAAGAAGCGGGTTTTTAATTATAGGCTGTCGCGGGCGAGACGGTATGTGGAGTGTAGCTTTGGCATACTGACCAACAAGTGGAGGATTTTACATAGACCGCTGGATGTACAGGTTGATTTCTGTGTGGATATAGTCAAATGCTGTTGCATCCTACATAATTATGTACGTGCCAGGGATGGTTTTAATTTTGATGATACCCTCACAGTTGTCGGTCTTGAAGATGATGTGAACGATGACATCATAGCTGTGAATAGATACAGCAACAGGTTTCGCGATGCTCTGTCTAATTATTTTACGAGTGATGCAGGTCAGGTGCCCTGGCAGCTGGGGAGCATTTGAGATTTCACCTCAATGATTACATATTTTTATTTATTATTATTGTGACTTACATGTATGGGATTATGAATCAAATAATCAAATACTCACTCTGCATATGCTGCTCTTTCTCGGACCACGTATCATAATCAGGGTACACGACACGGGACACCACGACCCATGCGCTGGCCTTCTTCCCCTTGTCTTTGTACCTGTCGCAGGCCGTGTCCCATATCTCAGGATGCTCCCCCACAGCGCTGATCAGCCTCTCCACGTCGCTCTCTGGTCCAGCAGACATTTTCGACAGTCGCAGGTACGCTCCAACAAAACCTGGAAACTTTGGCTGTTTGGACGTGATGTAGGCCGCACAATAGCAGCGTCTGACGTCTCCTAATCACGCACACACGCTGCTATGCGGCTGCAGCGCACTCTGTACGTCTGTACTAGCGGTATCACGTTGTACGAAAAATGCGTTCATTTGCCGGTTGCGTGGCGTGGACGCACTTTTGTACGCCCGTACTGCGTATATTGGCCGTCATGTGCTGCTACTACGGCCGTGATTTAGTGCGCCTGCACGCGCGTTCGCACTGCCCCAGTCTGACCCTAGCCTTAGCTGCGTTCCCTGAAAGTTTCCCTGTTTTTTTGAAACAGACTGAAGAATCCCCCCGCACATACTCACCTTCACATCTTTTCTTTCTCCCTTTTTCCCATTTATTTCTTTAATATGAATTAACAACACTATAAGAGGAGCGCACAATTAATATAAATATCGCCAAAAGCCATAACTTTCATTTTCTCATGGATACATTTTACCTTTTATTATATATCACACATCTCTATGCAGCTTTTGGCAGGAAGTGCACTGCTCCCGGTCCTCCTGTTTCATTCGCCTGATTTGCTTCCTATTGTGAACCCCCTCTAAGCTGGAAGTGGGCTCATCTCTGGAAACTGCTCGGCCACATGGATGCACTTGCGTGTGCTATCATATGGAGTTACTTAATCATGCAATTTCTGGGCAAAACTTTATCAGATAATGGTTGTAGGTAGCACTTTGTAAGAGTAGTGGGTGGCCCAAAACACAGACAAACCACAAATAGACAAGGAAATACATGAAAGATAGGCCGGTCCTTAAAGTGACTGGTATCTATAATTAAAACAGAATAGTCCGTTTATAGGCCTTGTTCTGGATAGGAGAGGCACTCATGATTGGTACAGAATGCAGAAATCGGTACATGGAGACAGGTTACATGCAAATCAGGTAGGATACAGAGTTCGGTCAGAATCTGCAATTTAAATGCCAGCAAGGCCACTGATTGCTCGAAGCAGCTATTAAGGACCGATGTCTAGAATGGCGCTCTCCCTAGATTGGACGCCTGTCTCCAGCATGAGAATCCATGGCAACACCAGTGGGGGTGACACACTTGTCTTGATTTTTAGTTACATACCTTTTATGTAATGTATATGTAGAGCTGCTTTAAAGACTATGTTCTGCTGCATTTAATTATTATGGCCACCAGAGGGAGACAGAGACATAGTGGACTATGCTGGAAAAAAAACTGAACTACACCTACCATCATCTTTTGCGGGAGGACAGGAAGGGGGTGGGATAGGAAGAGGAAGGAGATCAGCGGCCTCGTGGAAGGCAAGGTCAGAATGAGCAGAGCAGTGAAAGGTGGAGGACGCATGTGAGAGCTGTCAAGGATCGCGACCAGGCCGGAGTACAGACACTATCTCACTGGTGCTGGAGATCGGGACAGTGACCGTGCTGAGACCTAACTACGCAGCGCTGAGAGGTCTGGATGACAAACTGGTTCTGGCTGGACCCCGAATTAGGAGACCGCGCTGATCGATTGGAAGTGCAGGTGGTGGATCTTTGTTCCAGTTGCGGAGATTCGGAAAGCAGGAAGCGAATTCAGTGGCACATAGTCCCAGTGCACAGCGGAGAAGATCTTTGATCGGGTGCTGGACAGTTTCGTCTATCGGATGGGTGAGAGGCCTCCCAGGCCGCAGTTCCAAAATAAGAAACGCACGCTGCAATATTGTTTAAATCCACAGGGCCCCAACGGTGACTAGTCGAAGATTGTTTTGTTTCATTCACTGGCCAGTTGAATACAGTACCCGGGTACCCGAGACAACACACATACACATTTTTGAGCTATTATTCACGGGACTTACACTCCATAACTGAGGGGGTTAACCGTTTCTTTTGCCGCCGCGTGTTTTTCCCGCGTTACGAATTCTTGTCATTTAAATACCGTATATACGTAATATATGCTGCTTTATTGGGATCAGTAAAGAATATAATACATAAAAATCCACAACAGTGCTGGTGTATACAGTTGTGTTCAAAATTATTCAACCCCCAATGCTGTAAAGGGTTTTATGGAATTTAGTGTACATTTGTAATTGTATTCAGAATGAAATCCTACAAGGACTTTTTAAAGAACCATATGCAACTAAAATGACATCAATTGGTTTTGTAATACAGTAGTAAATGTTTCTTTTGTGAATTCTTCATTGACACAATTATTCAACCCCTTAAAGACTACCACTCTGAAGAACAGAGGTTCATTCAAGTGTTTTCAATCAGGTATTGAAAACACCTGTGGATGTCACGGAGCAGCAATAAAGCATAATAAGCACCAATTAGGCAGCTTTAAAATGACTGTGATACTCAGCTCCTTCTAGACATTTACTGGTGTGGTTACAAACATGGTGAAGTCAAGAGAATGGTCCAGGAAGACAAGAGAAGAGGTGATTACTCAGGGCAGGAAGCATTATTTTACTGAGAGGGTGGTGGATACATGGAACAGTCTTCCAGTAGAAGTGGTAGAGGCCAAAACAGTAATTGAATTTAAGCAAGCATGGGATAGGCATAAGGCTATCCTAAACAAAAGATAAATCCAGGTAAAGTATCCATGTAATTGGGCAGACTAGATGGGCCGAAAGGTTCTTATCTGCCGACATTTTTCTATGTTTCTATGTTTCTATGTTTCTACTCTTCACAGGAAGGGCAATGGCTATAAGAAGATTGCAAAGATGTTAAACATACCAAGAGAGAAGGAAGCATCATTCACATATTCAAGGCAAAGGGCACTGTTGAAACGCTACCTGGTCGTGGCAGAAAGAAGATGCTGACTTCGACTGCTGTGCGCTACCTGAAGCGTAGAGTGGAGAAAAGTCCCCGTGTGACTGCTGAGGAACTGAGAAAAGATTTGTCAGATGTGGTCACTGAAGTTTCAGCTCAGACAATAAGGCGCACACTGCGTAATGAAGGCCTCCATGCCAGAACTCCCAGGCGCACCCCCTTGCTGTCTCCAAAGAATAAGAAGAGTCGACTGCAGTATGCCAAAAGTCATGTGCACAAACCACAGAAGTTTTGGGATAGTGTTCTGTGGACTGATGAAACAAAATTAGAACTGTTTGGGCCCATGGATCAACGCTATGTTTGGAGGAGGAAGAACAATACCTATGAAGAGAAGAACACCTTGCCTACTGTGAAGCATGGCGGGGGGTCAATCATGCTTTGGGGCTGTTTTGCTTCTGCAGGTACAGGGAAGCTTCAGCGTGTGCAAGGTACCATGAATTCTCTTCAGTACCTACCAGGAGATATTGGATGACAATGTGATGCAGTCCGTCACAAATCTGAGGCTTGGGAGACGTTGGACCTTTCAACAGGACAATGATCCCAAGCATACCTCCAAGTCCACTAGAGCATGGTTGCAGATTAAAGGCTGGAACATTTTGGAGTGGCCATCGCAGTCACCTGACTTAAATCCAATTGAGAACCTCTGGTGGGACTTAAAGAAAGCAGTTGCAGTGCGCAAGCCTAAGAATGTGACTGAACTGGAGGCTTTTGCCCATGACGAATGGGCGAAGATACCCGTAGATCGCTGCAAGACACTTGTGTCAAGCTATGCTTCACGTTTAAAATCTGTTATAACTGTAAAAGGATGTTGTACTAAGTACTAAGATTGAATGTCACTTGGGGGTTGAATAAAACTGATAATGATGTGAGCACAGAAAAGACATTTGTGGTTATTTCATTATAAATGTTATGTTATATTTGTCTGACCTACACGTGCCTCTTTGATTTAATTGTAAGCAAGATGACTGAATGATCAAAATCAATGTCAAACTGGCCAAAACACTCAATTTCAGTGGGGGTTGAATAATTTTGAACACAACTGTAGTTATTTCCTAGTGCGGTGAGACTAACCCGAGGTTTATTCAGCAGCTCCTCCGGGAGTGAGTGCTACCTATATATAAAGCTATAATTCGCTTTGAGATGATGTTTAGCTAGTCTCATTGACTGCTCATGTTTAATCAGCATACCTCCCTCCCCATGTAATGTTTGGAGCATCTATCGTATTGAGGGTTTTTTCTCAGAGGAGACTTACCTGGTCCTCCGTAAACACAGTATTCACAATATTTATCTGGTGATGAAATATGAATTTTGGTATCAAAATTATCATGCAGGATATTTATGTCAGTGATATTTCACCTTCACATTACCATAATGAGCCACCAGGTTTGTAGTACCACGCTTCTGTGCCATTATAACTCATTATATCATTATAATTATGGCATTTGCATCATCTCTGTCTCCAGCAATACAAGGGGTACGTGACATATACTGGATTTAAAATGGCAACTTTATTGTAACAGCAGAACCCATTTCTGAATCTGTTTTATGGGGACCACTGCTTCCATACTAAAATTGTATTGTTTTTCACAAATTTCTTTGGGGAGGAAGAGGGGACTAAGCCCAGATGCAGAGACCCTGTTGTGTATATCCGCTGAGAGGGACCTCACATTTGATTTAATTTACAAATATGTTGTGTGAGTGCCAATAAAGGTTCTTCGTTTCTCCTTTACTCCAACTTTGAGTCACGTCTGGTGGGTGGGGAAACTCTGCTATAATTATGCTGGATGTCTATGCCGTGCATGGGAGCCAATTTGGAGGACAGACCCTGCTTTGGTCCGAAGTGCCATCACATTTATTATTTGGAGTGTTGTTGAAATACTTTCCTTTTCCATTCCTTCTGTGGAAGTCTAAAACAAGGCAAATTTTCTAAAGTTCTGTGCTGATTGTAGTTTGGGACAAAGAATGAGACTCCAACTGCCAACAGAGAAAGGAAAAAAGTTAGGAGGGTCCATGATGGGAGAGAAAAAATAAGAAAAAGGAATTGGTAACAAAGAAATAGAGGCATTGACAGCCAGAGGAAAAGGCACTAAGAAGTAAAAAATTGGAAAGAATGCCATGTCACCAGCCAGCTCCAATTTACTTGACCTGAAGTGGATGGGGGTAAAGTCAAACGGAGAAGGAATGGGTAACAGTAGTCTGGGAGTAGTAGTAGTAGGACTGAACTGAAAAAGGATAAATTATATTCGTGATTGATAGGCAGGTAGCTCCTTACTGAGACACAATTTAATTTAAGCTTTTGATATTAGCTTGATTCTATAAGGAATAATAAGAGTGCACCATTGCTCTGCAGCGTACATACCTGTACATATGAGATCTGGATCCACAAAGGATTTAGATAACCTATTAAAATTTTGTTATAACGGAGGTGTGATTAAATATTCTCTGAACAAACCCTATGATTATAAACACACATAAAGTAATCATTTGAAATACATATATTTAGTTGATATACAATTATCAACATGCGGCACCAGATCTCCCAAGTGACAATGTTTCTCAACCTTTTATGGAGAAGAACCTCTGCAGGTCTAGGCTAGGGTCAGTCGAATGCATTCTGTGCATCCGTGCACAACGGACGTACTTTCTGACTGACGACAAGGTAGTGGCCACACGGTCTGTTTTTGTGACTGACGTTTTGCGCAGTCCGTTTTACTACATTCCATCACTCACACACAAAGCTATGTGGAAGTTGCGAACGTGGCGCATACCGCACATCAGTTCTAGCGGTTTTATGTTTTTGCCTAACTTGCGTCCGTTTGCCGCGTCCGTTGTGTGTCCGCACTTCTGTGTGGACGTACTTCGTGTGTGGGTCTCTATGGATCATAATTGTATGCTACCACAGACGTTAAAATGTGCGGCAACACGGACCAGTAATCGACCACGTTACAACCTTTGACGGCGGCCGTATGCTGGAATGCGACCAGCTGGAGGCGCCTGGCAGAATGCTGTTGAAGCATTCTGCCAGCCACCACTCCCCTCACGGCCCAATGCTGGCTTCTGTTATCGGTATAGGGGGCATTTGCACAAGTACCTCCTGGTGTGCACGTACCACGGGTTGAGAACCCTTGTCCATGCAGTAAATCACGTTTGACATTGTTGAATAAGCAATATGAAATATCAGCTACATTTGTAGAAACAATGGATCTCATGAAATTCTGATGGCTTTTTTAATTACTGTAGATACTCGAGTATACCGCTAGATTTTGGTGACAAAATTTTACCTTAAAATTGGAGGGGTCACGTTATATTCGAGACATCTGCATCACGTGTAAAAAAAAAAAACAAACTTGCCTTGCTCTGGATCTCAAGTCTTCCGGACGTTCTGGTAGTCTCGCTGAAGTGAATGCGGACTCCCTGATGCTTGCAAACACTTCAGGAAGTCCCGGATTCGGGAGAGGTGGGATCCATCACGGCCAGAGGGTATGCTCGGTTTAAGTCAATCATTCACCTCACTCGCCTCCGCCGGCCATCTAATCACTAGTAAAGAAGACAGGTGGCCGGCGGCTTCATATTTAGTAACAACTGCAATCATTCTAGAGCAGAACACCCTGGCTTGAGGGGTAGCCTGACTGTTAAGAGAACCTGGAAGGATTTTAATTGTTTACCGGTATAGTAAAATTTAGTTCCTCGCGTTATATTCGAGTCTTGAGTATTCTCTCATTTCCATAATAAATTTCTATCCATCGCGTTATATTCGGGTCGCGCTATACTCGAGTATCTATGGGTATTTATTCTAAGCATTTTAAAAGAAAACTGTACCCTCATACTTAATGTTTAAACTGTTTATCAGGTAAATATAGCAAACAGTGTGTTTAAGCAGATGTAGAGCTTATAAAAAAACGCACAATGCACTGACCATCTGTGGGGGAAAACATATTAATGATATTCGCTGTGCATCTTGTGTGTTCTCTGTATTTCTAATCCACCTTTTTAACCATGTCATTCTTTACTTTTGACAAAAGTGTACGGAAAATACCTAGCAAGCATCATTAACAAAGGATACATCTAGAATTTCTCTTTGCTTTTAAGTATTTTCCTGTCATTTTGTCTCTTATTCATTTAGAAACTGAATATATCAAGAGAAATCTTAGTTGCCACATAAAAATGGGACAGCATGGTTAATAGCACTATTGGGTGGTCAAGGTAGGAATATCATATGGCTTTGTCCTCTCCATCACAGAGAAGCACTGATGCACAAAGCAGGATACATGTTTCAGTTGAAAAGACACAAAACGTCAAATCAGTTTTAAACAATAAGAGACCTAAAAAAAATGTATACTGTCCATACAAACGTTTATCTTAGTCATTGATATTTTAAGTAGACACCGATAAATTACTTAGACGTAGTATATTTCTATATAGTGAAAGCATTCCATCCGTAAATGTGGGCAAATATTCTGAACCAATGTTAAATGTATCTGGCAATTTCTCATTCACACAGACAATTTTTTTTCACATATATATACTAGGTGTTAAGCCTTCCCAGAGGGCAGTCTATTGTTGTAGAGGATCTGGCTTCCCAGTGCTCCCAATGATGTGGCTGCTTGTCGCACCCAGAATCTGGCTGATCAGGTGGACCCCAGGAACTGGCTACAGGATTGGGCTCTTTGGTGCTCCCCAGAATCTGGCTGCTCAGGTGCACCTCTGGATCTGGTTGCTCAGGTGCACCCCAGGATCTGGCTGTTCTCAGTGCTCCCCAGGAACTGGCTGCTCAGGTGCACCCCAGGATCTGGCTGCTCTCAGTGCTCCCCAGGATCTGGCTGCTCTCAGTGCTCCCCAAGATCTGGCTGCTCAGGTGCACACCAGGATCTTGCTGCTCAGGTGCTACCCTGGATCTGGTTGCTCAGGTGCTCCCCTGGATCTGGCTGCTCAGGTGCTCCCCTGGATCTGGCTGCTCAGGTGCTCACCTGGATCTGGCTGCTCAGGCACTCCCCTGGATCTGGCTACTCATGTGCTCCCCAGGATCTGGCTGCTCGGGTGCTCCCCAGGATCTGGCTGCTCAGGTGCACCCCAGGATCTGGCTGCTCAGGTGCTCCCCAGGAAAGCTTACCCTTGTGTTATAGAGTGATTATGCATGACCATTCGTCCCCAAACTTAAATAATGCTAATTTATTCACTGTTCTGAAGAAGGAGCTGCAGTTCCTTGGCTCTCCACTGGGAGTCCCATTCAGCATGGAACTCCTAGCAGCCAGCGAAAGAACAGCAGCTCCTCCTTCAGAGCAGTGAATAAATTAGCATTATTTAGTGCTGAGTTGCGCACAGCCGATTGGAAGGATCTGGCTGTGCTGGATGAGTGCGCATCCAGGCCGGGCGACGGACATGAATGTTTATATATATATATATATATATATATATAGGTCGGCCGTGTTAGTCCAGATGCCTATATATACACACACAGTCATCTGAGAAAAAAAAGCACACCCTCTCTGATTTCTATGGTTTTGCAGATCTGGACATAATAAATAATCATGTGTTCCTTGGCAGGTCTTACAATTTGGTAAATACAACCTCAGGTGAACGACAACATATGATATATTACACCGTATCATACTCTATTTAACAAAAACTAGGGTCAAATGTAGAAACCATCTGTGAAGAACTAAGTTCAAGTTATGACTCAATAGCTTGTAGAACCATTAGCAGCAATAATTGAAGTTATCATTTTTAATATGATTTTATTAGTCTGTCACAACAATGTGGTAGAATTTTGGCCCTCTCATTTTTACAGTGTTGCTTCAGTTCATTAAGGTTTGCTGGCATTTGCTTATGCAGAGCACTTGCAGATCCAGAGTGGGAGCACAGGAGATACTTTTGACTTGACTTTTGGTCATTTGAAACACTGTATCTCTAGGTCCATTGTGATGGGGTGTATATAAGGTTCCCTGAGGAAAGGGTTAATTTGGCAGAGTTAATCAGCCCAGCAACACACTCAATGGCTTGATGTTGTGATTGCTGGGGCTTTAAAAGAGACACGCCTATACAGGCACAGGAGGTTCATTTTTGGTGGATCTCCCCTCAGACAGACAAGCTCCTAAAGGCTTGTGATTTGAGGACACAATCTTGTTATTGTACATTGATTGCTGGATAGAAGAGAAGGTTTTTTGTTTTCTTTATTTGGTGAACCAAGCAGCTGTGCCTGTATACACCTATGCTACAAGGATAAGACTGCTGATGAAACACTTACCCTGCTTGGTTCATGTGAACAAGGTTCACTCCTTAATTATGTTTTGGCGCAGGTGGGATTGTTATAATCTGGAGTGTGAGTGAGATGCTGCCTGATTCACTTGGGCATTGGTAAGAGTACCTCTGTGCTGTTACAGTTATTCATTTAGATGGGGATTTATAGTGTATAGATATCCTTATGCTGCCTTATGCTGCCACCTAGTGGTCTTTCTGTATTGTACATGCTTTTCTTCTTTTTTCCCTCGCTTTATGATGATGCACTTCCTGTGTGTGTTTAGTTCCACCCTTCCTTCTTGTAAGAGCTGCAGCATGGTGTAGTTATCCAGCAGCACATGTATATTCATCCTCAAGTTAGGACAGAATCATTTTTTGACCGCAAAGAACATCTCATTCCATCATCTGCTGTATCCTGTGATCTGCTGTAACCTGATATATGGAATAAAGCAAGTCGTGGAAATAAACGGTGTTCTGGTGAGTTCAGCTATCTGATAAGGATTGTCCTCGGTGATTGCATCTACTTATACAGGCCAGGCATAGAGGTCTCTGCAAGGGATAAATCGCTATACAACGATCTGAGTCAGAATAGTCAAAAAATGTGTAGAATCCTACAGACTGCTATTATATATGTGTGTGCTTAATCTGCAATCAAGCTCAGTGCCATCGGCCATTTTATGGAAGCACATGTGTGTGTGTTTAATCTGCAATCAAGCTCAGTGCCATCAGCCATCTTGGGGAAGCACATGATCGCACAAGCTTACTGCATCTCACTTCTACTGCATCTGACTGAATATTGAAAACGGTTTCTCTGCATTTAACTGTGTTACCTGCCTGTCTAAGCTGCCGTACATCTTTTTAAAGAGACAGTACTATTTTTGCAAAAACGTATAAAATGTCCAGACAAGGTTCTGTGCACTCTATTATGGCTGAACCGACGCAGATTCATCACGTCCCAAGGAGCAGATTCTGCAGAGTTTGTCGAACAGAGTGTAAAACCCAAACGCACAATAAAACCGACACAGAAACTCAGAGAAAACTATGAATACACTAGAGATGAGCTCTCCAGCAATCTGACGGACCTGTGGGACAGAACGTCACAATGCATGTCAGTTTTACCACACTTTAACAATCACCCAGCTGAATTAAGAGACTCTATAGATCGTCTGTCTGCTACATATAAACGTTACCAGAGGCTGTCAGAAAAATACACAGACTTCTTGCAGGACTCTAATATGGAAGACTTTTCAGCAGAACTGACCAAGACTGATGCACTAAATCAACAGAGAGACCTCCTAGTGCAAGTTGCCAAAGAAAGGGCAGAACTCCGCATTGCTCAACTGCAAGAGACCAGATCGCACAGATCCACATCAACCAAGCACACTGCACATTCTTCCAGATCCTCTCGCTCCAGACATTCAACGTTAAGCGACAAGCTAATAGAGGCCCGCGCTGAAGCGGAGTCAAAAAAGTGCAAGGCTCCTTTGCTAAAAAACAAGCAGAGTTAGAAGTACGCCAAGCAGAGTTAGCAGAGTTAGAAGCTCACAGCAAAGCCCGCCAAGCAGAGTTAGAAGCTCACAGCAAAGCCCGCCAAGCAGAGACGGCATCCCAAATCAAGATTCTGCAAATGGAAAAGGAGGAAGCAGCTGCCGTAGCGAGGCTGAAGGTCCTCGAAGAAGCAATGGGACAAAGTACTAATGCAGACTGCCCTATCCCAGCAGAACTGGAAGACCCAGTCGAACGCACTAGCAAATACGTTTTACAGCATAACATTTGCAACAATACACAGTCATCTCCTGTACCTCCTCCCAACACTGTTCTGACTCTCAACGCAGAGACCTCTCAGCTCCAAATGCCTGAGCCTCCTCCAGTCCACAACACAAGAACATCTACGCAGCAAATCACATCAACTCAGTCTGCCAGCAAGGTGAACCCAGTGACAAGCCGCAGCTCAAGCCGCAGCCAGCAGAAGCCTTAGAGACTACACCAAAGTTAAACGTTCTTGCAACGTCATTTTATCCTGGTAAACCTCACCCTTCATCACCAGAGAACTTTAACACCCAAGCGGTTCCTCAAGTTACTTTGGCACCAAAGAGTGAGAGATCAGACTTGACTGACTTCGCCAGATATATGATACGCCGAGAGCTCATTAACACAAGCCTCTCAAGGTTCGACGACTGTCCAGAGAGCTACAGGGCCTGGAGATCAACCTTCAAGGCTGCTATTGCTGATCTGAACCTTACTACCAAGGAGGAACTTGATTTGCTCATAAAGTGGCTGGGGCCAGAATCCACAGATCGTGTTAAAAGACTGAGAACAGTACATGTTGACCACCCGGATGCAGGTCTCGTTGCTGCGTGGGCAAGACTTGAGCAAGCTTATGGCAGCGCTGAAGCCATAGAAGGCGCTCTGTTCAAGAGACTGCAAAACTTCCCAAAAATAGGTAACAAGGACTATCGCAAGCTCCAAGAACTGAGTGATCTCCTCATGGAGCTAGAGTTGGCAAAGACAGACCCACGTCTACCTGGACTAAGCTTCCTGGACACTGCTCATGGTGTCAATCCAGTGGCGTCTAAACTGCCATACGGCCTGCAAGAGAAATGGGCGCAACACGGCTCAAGATACAAAAGAGACTATAACGTATCCTTCCCTCCATTCTCATATTTTTGCAGGTTCATCAGCGAACAAGCCTGGACAAGAAACGATCCCAGCTTCAGCTTCAGCGAAACCAACTTGCCAGCTTCATCATCATCACCAGCATCCTCATCAAGGTATGATAACACAGCGGCTAAACGTAGAGACTTTAATAGAACAATATCTGTTAAAAGGACAGACATCTCACCACCCGTGTCCTCTCGTGCAAACCAGAGGGATTCAGGTGATAGCGATAAAGACCCTAATCGTCAGTGCCCTATTCACAAAAAGCCTCACCCTTTAAAGAAATGTCGTGGCCTTAGGGCAAAGACTTTACAAGAGCGCAGGGAGATTCTTCAAAAACTTGGGGTATGCTACAGGTGCTGTGCCTCTTACGGACATTTTGCTAAAGACTGTAAAGTTGTCATCAAGTGCACAGAATGCAGCAGCGACAGACATGTTACAGCTATGCACCCCACTCCACTTCCAGACAACCCACAGCAGCTACCTACCTCTGCACCTGTCTCAAATCATGGCGGGGAGCAACAAGGTAATGCTCCGACTATAGGGAATATTTCTTCTTCATGCACGGAGGTCTGTGGAGAAGGCTTAGATTACAAATGCTGTGCCAAGGTATGCCTAGTCAAGATATACCCAGAGGGTCAACCTGAGAAAGCCACGAAGATGTATGCCATATTAGATGAACAGAGCAACAGATCGCTTGTTAAGCCTAAATTCTTTGAGATCTTCGGCATAAAGGGACACGCAACACCGTATACTCTCAGAACCTGTTCTGGTCGTGTAGAGACTTTCGGCAGAAGGGCCAACGGGTTTATGGTCTCTCACGTCAAGGGGAGAGAGGGAATACTCCTACCAACATTAGTTGAATGTGACCAGATACCAGACGAAAGGGAAGAGATTCCTACTCCAGAGGCTGCATATCATCATCCGCACTTAAGGCATCTTGTAGATGAGATTCCAGTAATGGACATGAATGCTGAAATCTTGGTCCTGCTAGGAAGAGACATTCTCAGAGTACATAAAGTACGCGAACAGTGCGACGGACCAGACGATGCCCCTTATGCACAAAGACTTGACCTGGGCTGGGTAATAGTGGGCAATGTATGCTTGGATAAAATGCACACGTCATCTGAGATCCACTCATTCAAAACTCACGTGTTAGGGAACGGACGTGTATCCCACTTCAAACCGTGTCCTCACCATTATGACGTAAAGGAGAAGCCTCTTGACATTATCTGCGTGTCCGACGTCACTCCTATCCTCTGTGATGACAACCTAGGTACCACAGTGTTTTGTACTACAAGCGATGACAACAAAACAGCTTTATCAGTTGAAGACAGAGAATTTATCAAAGTAATGGACAAAGAATTCTTCAAGGATGAGTCTAACAGCTGGGTAGCACCATTACCTCTTCGTGCTGCAAGGGTCAAACTCCCAAACAATCGTGAACAAGCTTTATCCAGAGTCAAGTCACTACAACGAACACTAAAGAACAGACCTGAAATGAAGGACCATTTCATCGCCTTTATGAAAAGGATCTTTGACAATAATCACGCTGAACCAGTTCCACCTCTTCGAGAACATGAGGAGTGCTGGTACCTGCCTTTCTTCGGAGTATATCATCCACGTAAGCCAAAACAAATCAGGGTAGTATTTGACTCCAGTGCCAAGCATCAAGGCATATCCCTGAACGATGTTCTTCTCACTGGTCCTAACCTGACCAACAACCTCGTAGGTGTACTCATGAGGTTCAGAAGGGAGCCAGTCGCCATAACTGCTGATATTGAACAAATGTTTCATTGTTTTATTGTACAAAAAGACCATAGGAACTTCCTGAGGTTTCTGTGGCACCGTGACAACAACATGGACAATGAGATGATTGAATACCGCATGAGGGTACACGTCTTCGGAAATAGTCCCTCACCTGCTGTTGCAACATATGGTCTACGAAGGACTGCTCTTGACGGAGAAAAGGAGTATGGAGAAGATGCTCGACACTTCGTTGAAAGAGACTTCTACGTGGACGACGGACTTAAATCCTTACCCACAAATGAAGAAGCCATAGACCTGCTCCAAAGGACACAAGGTATGCTTTCTGAAGCTAACCTCAGACTACACAAGATTGCTTCAAATAGTGTTGCTGTCATGAAGGCCTTTCAACCTGGTGACTATGCCACAGGGTTTAAGGACTTAAATCTGGGAATGGACATGCCACCCGTACAGAGAAGCCTAGGCCTGCGGTGGGACTTATTAAAGGACACCTTCGGCTTCCAAGTCGGCTCTGCAGACAAGCCATTTACCAAACGTGGTGTTCTGTCGGTGGTGAACAGTTTATACGATCCAGTGGGATTCGTGGCTCCCATTACCATACAGGGTAAATCCTTACTTAGACAGCTCTCAGAGACTATTACAGATTGGGATGCTCCACTACCAGTAGACAAGCTTTCAAAGTGGAATTCCTGGAAGCAATCTCTACATGCCTTAGATGGAATTCACATACCACGCTGCTACACTCCAGCTTCTCTTGCCACAAGTCAGAGAAAGGAACTTCACATCTTCTCAGATGCATCTACAGAGGCCATAGCAGCTGTCGCCTACCTTAAGGTAAGAGACTCCTCCAATCAAACCCACATAGGATTTCTGTTTGGGAAGGCTAAGTTAGCACCTAAGCCTGAACACACAATTCCCAGGCTTGAACTTTGTGGGACTGTGCTAGCCGTAGAAGTTGCAGATTTCGTACTACAAGAGCTAGACGTTCAGATGGACGACATCAAATTCTACACAGATAGCAAGGTCGTTTTAGGCTACATATACAACCAGACTAAACGTTTCTATGTCTATGTCAGCAACCGTGTAGAAAGAATCAGGAAAACATCTAAGCCTGAACAATGGCATTATGTTCCATCCGAACTTAATCCTGCAGATCATGCCACCAGGCCAGTGTCCACAAGTGTCTTCGCAAATTCTTCTTGGTTGACAGGTCCTGATTTCCTGCTGGCTCATCCAGAAGAAACAACAGCTGACGTCTTTGGTCTTCAAAATCCTGACGAAGATCCAGATATTCGTCCTGAGGTTAAGACTCTTCTCACCAGAACTGCACAAAGACTCGTCTTGGGCTGTCAACGCTTTGAACGTTTCTCCAAGTGGACAAGGCTTGTACGCACCATCGCGAGGTTAGTCCATATTGCACACTGCTTCCACACGAAGCCCGCAGAGGCTCACTGTCAAGGTTGGCACACGTGCCAAAGGTTTCTTTCTGCAAGGGATATTGCTGAAGGCGAACTGATCATAATACGCAGTGTACAACAGGATGTCTTCGGCTCAGAAATTAAATGCATTTGTGACAAGACGGACGTTCTAAGAAACAGTCCAATTGCTAATTTGAACCCATTCATCGACAGTAATGACATGCTAAGGGTCGGTGGACGTTTAAACAAGGCTAAGTTGGGAGAGCAAGAACAGAATCCTCTCATTATACCTGCTCGCCACCACGTCTCCACTTTGCTCATACGGCACTACCATGAAGGGGTTAAGCACCAAGGTAGACACTTCACAGAAGGTGCCATAAGAGCTGCAGGCCTTTGGATTGTAGGAGCAAAAAGACAGATTACAGCTACACTGCACAGCTGTGTTCAGTGCCGCAAACTGAGAGGGAAACAGCAGCAACAGCAAATGGCAGATTTGCCAGCTGACAGAGTAAGCACTGACCCACCCTTCACTCATGTCGGTCTGGACGTCTTTGGACCATGGATGGTAACAGCCCGCAGAACTCGAGGTGGCCAAGCAAATAGTAAACGATGGGCAGTGATGTTCACCTGTATGAGTGTGCGTGCAGTACACATCGAAGTAATAGAATCTATGGATACCTCAAGTTTCATTAATGCCCTAAGACGATTCCTCGCCATTAGAGGTCCAGTCAAGACATTGAGATCTGATTGTGGAACTAATTTCGTTGGAGCCTGTCGAGAGTTGCAGCTTAACTCAAGGCCTATCCAAGACCTTTTAGCTGAAAAGGGCTGTACATGGATTTTCAATCCTCCTCATTCTTCCCACATGGGTGGTTCATGGGAAGAATGATAGGCATTACACGTAAAATACTGGACTCAATGCTTATGGACTTGAACTCCACAAGACTCACCCATGAGATTCTAATCACCTTCCTGGCAGAAGCATCTGCCATAATCAATTCTAGACCACTTGTTCCAGTGTCTACAGATCCAGAGAACCCAACCATCCTTACTCCAGCTACTCTTCTTACCCAGAAACTCGGGACTGTTCCTGTTCCACCTGGAAACTTTAAAGCAGGAAAAATGTGCTACGACCAGTGGAAGCGAGTACAACACCTTGCCAACTGCTTCTGGAATCGTTGGAAGATGGAGTATCTTTCCACTCTGCAAGGACGCAGGAAATGGCAACGCCTGAACCCGAACGTTCAAGTTGGAGATCTCGTTCTCCTCAAGGACCAGCAAGCCGAAAGGATAGAGTGGCCTATGGGACTTATTAAAAAGAGCATCTCTAGCGATGATGGTAAGGTACGTAAGGTGGAGGTGAAGGTCGCAAGACAAGGAACTGTAAAGACTTTTATCAGACCTATCACGGAACTTATTTTGCTCTTACCGCTTGGAGACTGAACTTACGTAGGTTTTCAAGACATCTAGCAAATTACACTGTCGTTATTTGCACTTGCATAACTACCGTTATATATATATATATAGTGACATTTTCAATGCCAGACGGGGAGTGTGCTGTTACAGTTATTCATTTAGATGGGGATTTATAGTGTATAGATATCCTTATGCTGCCTTATGCTGCCACCTAGTGGTCTTTCTGTATTGTACATGCTTTTCTTCTTTTTTCCCTCGCTTTATGATGATGCACTTCCTGTGTGTTTTAGTTCCACCCTTCCTTCTTGTAAGAGCTGCAGCATGGTGTAGTTATCCAGCAGCACATGTATATTCATCCTCAAGTTAGGACAGAATCATTTTTTGACCGCATAAACATCTCATTCCATCATCTGCTGTATCCTGTGATCTGCTGTAACCTGATATATGGAATAAAGCAAGTCGTGGAAATAAACGGTGTTCTGGTGAGTTCAGCTATCTGATAAGGATTGTCCTCGGTGATTGCATCTACTTATACAGGCCAGGCATAGAGGTCTCTGCAAGGGATAAATCGCTATACAACGATCTGAGTCAGAATAACCTCAATTGTGACATTTCCTGGGTGTGCGCAAAGTACAGGCAGTCTGCACTAGGATTGTGTTTGTTTCTTAGGAAAATGGATTCTGACAAGCTGTTAAAGTGGATGATGGAACAGCAACAGCAGAGGCAGCAACAGGAGTTCCAGCTTCAGCTACTGCAGCAGATGCAATGCATTCAGAAACAGCAACATGCCCAGCAGCAACAACTACAGACTGAGACGCAGCAGCAACAGCAGGAGTTCCAAGTTTCACTTATACAGCAGCTTCTGGAGTATACAAGGGAACATGGTGCAACAGATGGTTCTTCTAAGGAGTCCTTCTCCCATGCCCTGACCAAGATGGGACCAGAGGATGATCCTGAAGCCTACCTGACTGCAATTGAGAGACTTGCAACCCTGGCCCAGTGGAAGAAAGGTACCTGGGTTATAAGACTGGCTCCCTTTTTAACCGGTGAAGCGCAGGCTGCTTATCAGTGTTTGGGAGAAGCAGAAGCAGGGGACTATGATATTTTGAAATCTGCTATCTTGAATCGTCTTGGTATTTCTGATGAATGTTATAGAAATAAGTTCAGGAATAAGACATTTGTTTTGGGCACTCCCCCTAGGACTTTTGCTCAGCAGCTCAAAGATTTGGCATATAAATGGTTAAAGCCTGCTACTCGTCCAGTCTCTGAAATTATGGATTTGCTAATCCTGGAACAATACATCAAACAGCTCCCAAAGGGTCTGTCCCAATGGGTTTCACGACACAAACGCAGTTCCTTGGATTATGCTGTCCAAATTTCAGAAGAGTTTCTGCAGGCAGAGGATACCCATGGGTATCAGGTTGCTCAAACGCAGAGTAAAAGAGAAAAGTGGGAAACATTAGGGAAGCAACCTTCTGTTTTAAATGCCCCTCTAACAGGGAGAGAGAAAGTCTCTAAGGAGAACTCAACTCTAGTGGTCCCTGGTCTAAGGCCAGTACAGAAAGGCCTTCTGGCAATAAAGTGAGGACTTTAAGCAATGATCAGATACAAGAAAGGCAGCTGGTATGCTTCAGGTGTGGAGAAAGTGGGCATATTGCAAAATATTGTTCCTCTGTGGACTCTATGGAGTGTGACTATGTTGGCCAGTGTTATGCAGTTAACTCTGAAGTAAATGACCTGGAAGCTTTTGTAGACTCCCAGCATGGGTGAATGGCATAGAAGTCAGCACCCTTGTTGATTCAGGTTGTAGGAGAAATCTGGTACAACAGGATCTTGTTCACTTCAGCTACTTGGACTCACAAGAACCTGTGCTCATAATATGCATACATGGCGACGTAAAACCCTACCCCTCAACGAAAATTAACCTTCAGATAGATGGATATGCATCCCAGGTTGTTGCAGGGGTGGCTGAGAAGTTGCCATAACCAGTGGTGGTTGGGAAGGAATGGGAACAGTTTGGCAGAGTCCTCAAAGTTCAGGTCAAAGATGTGGAACTAAGAAAGGAAGAGGAATGCAGTGCAGATATAGGAAAACTCTTCCCTTTTAAGGACCCAGACTTGTTTTCTACAAGAGCTATGGTTCATAAATCAAAAACACAAAGGAAACTGGAGAAAAGAGAATGGGCAGACATACAGGATGTGGAACATAAATGCCAGATAGCTGGGGAAGACATGTGACAGCAAGCAGGGAATGCCAAACCTGATGATGCATTAGGGGACCCTGGGGACCCTATACCTGATTTCGGGGACCAGTCCTAGGGATGTGCGAAGGGCACAGAAAAATTACCCCACACTGAGGGGAGCATACGACAGTCTGGCTGTTGCAAACGGACATGTTTTGGATGTACTCACGCATAGTCAGTTCCCCCATTTTATGCTAAGGGATGAATGGCTATACAGAGTTTGCAAACCCACTAATACAGGAGACCTATGTGAGCAGATATTGGTACCAAAAGGCTATAGGAGACAACTGTTACAGCTGTCTCATTCTATTCCCCTTGTGGGTCATTTGGGGAGAGAGAAGACTCTTGCCTATTTATTGTACAGGTTTTACTGGCCTGGTGTATATAAGGAGGTAGAAAATTTTTGTAAGTCCTGCCCGGAATGTCGGCAAGTGGCTCCAAAGGGACAAGTCAAAGCACCACTTATACCGATACCATTAGTGGAACTGCCATTTGAAAGGATTGGTCCTCTAGAGAAAACTGCAGCAGGTAACCATCATAACCTGGTAATAGTTGATTATGCAACCAGGTACCCAGAGGCGATTCCTCTCCGGAATACCTCAGCCTCGACAATAGCCAATGAATTGATAAAGTTGTTCTCTAGAGTGGGTATTCCTAAAGAGATACTGGCAGATCAGGGTACAAACTTCACATAAAAGCTTATGAAGGAGGTTTGTGCTCTCTTAAACATACAGTCCCTTAAAACGTCAGTCTACCACCCTCAAATGGCTGGGTTGGTAGAAAGATTTAATGCCACGCTCAAAAAAATGTTGCGGAAATTTGTGGATGGGGAGAACAGAGACTGGGACAAATTGTTGCCATATCTATAATTTGCTATCCATGAGGTTCTGCAGTCTTCAACTGGGTTTTCACCCTTTGAGTTGCTTTATGGGAGGAGACCTAGAGGCATACGTGACATAGTGAAGGAAGAGTGGGAGGCACAGTCTAATTCAGACCAGAATATACTACAGTACACTATGCAGTTGAGAGAGAGACTTAAAAGGGTCTGGCAATTTGCTGCTAGTAACTTAGAAAATGCCCAACAGGCGCAAGCTCTCAGCTATAACAGAAATGCAAAAGCTCGGGAGTTTAACCCCGGAGATAGAGTGTTGTTGCTTCTACCTAGTTCAGACAGTAAGCTGTTGGCGAAATGGCAAGGACCTTATGAGGTAATAAGAAGAACGGAGGATGTTGACTACGAAATCTTCCGCCCTGGACATAACTAAGAATGAAAAACAAATATACCATATTAATCTGTTAAAACGCTGGAGAGCTGATGAAAACTTGTTTATTGCTCCCAGAGCGGAGAAGCTAGACTTGGGGCCAGATGTACGTGAAATTCAGGAGAAACCGATGGGCGTGACTTTGGGAAAACAATTAAGTCCAGCCCAGCAAAAGGGAGCACAGCGGCTACTGGAGGCCTTTACCGATGTGTTTTCTACATGTCCAGGAAATACACACTTCATTACACATCACATAAAGACGAAAAGTGATGAAGTTGTTAGACTGAGGCCATACTTGATACCAGAGAAATTGCGGAAGGTAGTACAAGAAGAAATAGAGAGCATGCTGAAGCTGGGGGTTATAGAGCCTTTAAACAGTGAGTGGTGCAGCCCAATTGTTCTTGTATGAAAACCCGATGGCTCGGTCAGGTTTTGCATTGATTTTAGGAAGGTAAATGCAATATCCAATTTCGGAGCCTATCCTATGCCACGAGTTGACGAAATGTTAAACAGACTGGGTAAAACCAAATATATTACCACACTGGATTTAACCAAAGGCTATTGGCAAATCCCTTTGACAGTAGCGTCAAAAGAGAAAACAGCCTTTGCTACACCTGTAGGCCTGTTCCAATTCCGTGTGCTGCCGTTTGGGCTCCATGGGGCCAATGCGACGTTCCAGAGGCTCATGGATCTTATTCTTACTAGGGATGAGCTGTTCGGTTCAGACGGTTCGGAGTTTGAACCGAACTTTGGTTGTTCGAAAGTTTGCGAACTTCGAACTTTTTGGGTGTGTTCGGTTCGAGTTCGCAAAAAAAGAAATTTTGAAAAAAGTATAGAAAATGCTTAAAAAAATACAAAAAAATCTAGAAATCAAGAGACTCTTTACTGCAGAATATTATAAGCAACGGTTTATTAGATATTAAATTAAAAACTAATGTGTATGTGCAAAGATTCTCAACTCTGAATGACCTGTGTTTTTCAAACGTCATAACAGGTGTTTTTAGTCTCGTCTAATCAATTTGATACATTGTAGACTATACTGAGGGGGTGGAGGGGGGGTGTCTGCTTCTGATTGAGATTTGAGAAGTGTTAATTTCCCTCCTAAAACTTCTTATATGCTCTATTTCACCGCTGTGTGCTCAGCTCATTTTTACCGCTTTTGCTCATCATGTTTAAACGTGATTTTGAAGCCACATTTTGTTAAATGACCGACATGTTAGATATCGTCCTTTCCGGCAGACTCCGCAGATTCATAATATATCATTTTTATATGTATACGTCCTGTCCTGGCTGTATAGTATGAAAAAAATGCAATAAAAATTGAATTTTTAATCATCTGCAGTGTGTAAAGTGTTTTTTTTTTCACATTTTAGCACATAAGCGTTTGCGGTTATGTTTTCTATGGGGTGCGCTTGTACAAAAATTAGAAATGGGGACTTGTTACATTTTGTGGGGGAATTACGTGATTTATAGCAAACACACCCCATAGAAAAAAATCATTAGTGCATCATCGTTCACATTATAATTGCAATGTGAACAATATTGCTGCATTAATAAAAATATCACACAAAAAAATACATGTTTTTATTTTCTTTTTTCTTTTTTTTACTTTATACCTGGTCATGTTGGGTATCATTCGAAAGGCCATGCTCAGGCCTTTCGATTGACACCCTCCATGACCCACTAGATGCCTGGAGATATCGGGGTTCAAATGAACCCCCTATCTCCACCAGGGGATTGGCCTGGGCAATATATATACGCATGATGTGAGCTGGCCTGGGCAATATATATATAAACGCATGATGAAAATTTGCAAAGGATAAGGCACGTAAAGTGAAATTTTGATTTGTCTGAAATTGAAACTTACGTGACAACTTTTATTTATTTTTTTCGTTAATTTAAGTTTGTTCAATACAGTTAATTTAAAATGGTTTAATACAGTTTATTTATATTTATTTTACCTTTACTATTGGTGCTTAAGTAAAAAGAAATTTAGCAGTTTCATGTTGTGTCGTTTTTTTTGGGGGGGTGCAAGTAGCTGGTCTTGCCTAGGGCGCAAAATAGTCTAGCACCGGCCCTGACCGCATGGTCCACCCCTGCACTCTTCCACAATACCACAGAGGGGTTACTGTATGATGGCACTTGCTGGCCTGGCACCAAAGGCACAATATTTGGCTGCACTGACGCCTGTATCAGATTCATATCCTCAGAGGGGTGAGACTGTGTGACGGCACTGTTGCCGACGCTAAAGGCCCAATTTTAGGCTAGGGTCAAACGAACGCATTTTTCACAGCGAACGTCAAAAAGTGCGTCCGAACGCATTGAGGTGTTTTTTCACGGAAAGCGCTTAAACGGTTATACGATGCGCATTTTTGTGCGTGATTTTTTACGGATCCAAACCAGGAAACTTTGGGTGTCTGGACATTATGTTGGCCGGACATGAGCAGCGTCTGACGTCTCCTAATCACGTACACACGCCGCTATGCGGACGCAGCGCACTCTGTACGTCAGTACTAGCGGTTCAGCGTTCTCGAAAAAATGTGTTCATTTTCCACTTGCGTTGCGCGGCCAGACTTTCGTGCGGCCGTACTTCGTATATTGGCCGTCATTGCGTGTCATTTGCTGCTAGTGCGGCCGTGATTAAGTGCGCCTAAACACACGTTAAAAGTGCGCTAGTCTGACCCCAGCCTTAAAGCACCTATTGTTACTTTCATCCAAAGCCTGCATAAGTTTCACAATAATTTAGCCCAAAAAATCACTAAACCTGTTCTGCGTGTCCGACTCCTAAAACGTCTCCTCTTTTCATACAGACTGCCGCCCCAAGCAGTTGTTTATGGATAGATTAAAGGAAAAGCATTTACCGTCATTTGAAACATAATTTTTTTGTTTTTAAGTGTTTCTATACATCCTACAAATCCGCCACTTCACGGGCAGGTTATGGGGACCTCCTAGGCACGATATTTGAAGGAATTTTTCGTTTTTATTTTTAACCCTTATTTCATGGAAAACTCACTGTCCCTTTAAAAACGTTTTTTTTTTAAACTTTTTGTCCTTGTTTCCTGTCCCCCAGGGCACTACCCGGACCCCCATACACCTTTTATGGCAAATATCTAGCATATATGCCCTCTTGGAGGGCACTCTAAAAACCGAATTTTCAGCCCCATTGACTTGTATTGAGTTCGAGTTCGGATTCGAACATTTGGAAAGTTCAGGTTCGGATCCAAACCGAACTCGGGGGGTGTTTGGCTCATCCCTAATTCTTACGAACAGTATGCCTCTACCTATCTAGACGATGTGGTTATTTATAGCACTGATTGGAATGACCACCATGACAAAGTGGCTGCGGTTTTGAGGTCATTGAGATCAGCAGGTCTCACAGCAAACCCAGCAAAGTGTATATTAGGGAAAACAGAAACCAGATACTTGGGCTATGTTTTGGGCAATGGCCTTATTAAGCCTTTGCAAGACAAGGTTGCCGCACTGGCTAAAATGCCTGTTCCTACCAATAGGAAGCAGGTCAGGGCATTTCTTGGCTTGGCTGGTACTACAGAAAATTTGTGCCACATTTTTCTACCCTGGTAGCCCCTTTAACGGACTTGACCAAAAACTCTGCTCCAAACAAAGTGATTTGGACTTCCGAATGTACCAAAGCTTTACCGAATAAAAACATACGCTGTATGATCAGCCGGTGCTGCGCAGTCCTGATTTTGACAAAGAGTTTGTACTATATACGGATGCCTCAGAGGTGGGCTTAGGGGCTGTATTGTCCCAAGAATTTGATGGAGAGGAACACCCCATCCTCTATTTAAGCAGAAACTACTTCCCAGAGAGAGGAATTTTGCCGTAATAGAGAAGTAATGTTTAGCAGTGAAATGGGCTATTGACTCTCTGCGCTACTATCTGTTCAGCAGGCACTTTCTCCTTGTGACCGACCATGCTCCTCTACGTTGGCTTCACACCATGAAATCCAAGAATGCACGGCTCACTAGATGGTATTTGGAATTACAAACCTACTCCTTCAGTATCCGGCATCGTCCTGGGAAGGATCACCTGAATGCGGATTTCCTATCTAGGGATGTGTTTGGTGTGGGAGAGTGTGCCTGGGGGTCCACTCCAAGGGGGAGGTATGTGATGGGGTGTATATAAGGTTCCCTGAGTAAAGGGTTAACTTGGCAGGGTTGATCAGCCCAGCAACACACACAATGGCTTGAGGTTGTGATTGCTGGGGCTTTAAAAGAGACACGCCTATACAGGCACAGGAGATTCATTTTTTGGTGGATCTCCCCTCAGACAGACACAGCTCCTAAAGGCCTGTGATTTGAGGACACAATCTTTTGTTATTGTTACATTGATTGCTGGATAGAAGAGAAAGGTTTTCTTCTTTTCTTTATTTGGCTGAACCAAGCAGCTGTGCCTGTATACACCTATGCTACAAGGAATAAAGACTGCTTGATGTAACAAGGTCCACTCCATTACATTCCTTTCAACCTGCATCTTGGGTGTAACTAGAATGGTCAGAGTCTGGACTTTCCAAAGGTACCAACAATGACCATGTGCAATGGTCATGTATAAAAAAACTAAATAGAAATAAAGAAAACATAAGATTAACAGGGTTATTCAAAGAGAATCGAAAAGCCACGCCACGTTCGGTGACTTTTCGTTCTCTTCAATTCGGTGCGATTTGGCGATCCCATTTCGGCAACCCTATGGTGTATTCAGCAAGCACGACAGGGCCGCCGTAATACAGGGAAAAGTCACCGCAAACCTGCCGACAAAAACACAAAACGAGGGCGAACGCTCACTGAAACCCACAAAAACATCTGGATTAACCCACCGAAGACGCCGGAGATACCCGAGCAGGAGCCGATCACAGCGCAGAGCAGCCGCTGGAAAATCCCGACACCGCAGACGAAGGAGGTGAAGAAAAAAAAAACAGTTTGCTTGAATGTTTGAAAAGTGAAACGCTGTTTGCAAACAAACTACGGAGTGAAAATGTCTGAAATTTACATATGAGGTCCAATGAATGATAATAAAAGGGCTGTTACAGAAAAATGAAAAAACTATTTTAAAAAAAAAACCGGAAAAAATCTTTTGAAAAAAAAATCCCAAACAATGCCTAAAAGATCTAAAAATAAAGACTTTTTACTGTAGAATATTATAATCGAAGGTTTATTACATATTGCATTAAAACGGGAATTTTTTTAACATTGAAGCCTATGGGATTCGCCTGAATAAACCTGACGAATGAAACCACCGAATGGCAGGGCAATTCGGCAACTTTTCACTGCTGGGTTTTGCTCTCTGAATAGCCGAAGCATTGCTTCTCTATGGGGATTTCACTGCCCTCGAACAGGCACCAAACAGGCATCGAACAGGCACCGTATGTGCAGGCAATTCGCCAGGATTTGGCGAATTGCCTGCTCTCTGAATAGCCGAATGGCAACCGAACGCTGAATTTCAGCGTTCGGTTACCTTTCGCCAGCAATTCGGAGCTCTTTGAATAACCCTGTATAATTTGTCTTTTTTAAAATTCGGGTTAAAATATCATATTTCCTTCGAAAAATGCAGTAACAGGGTCTCTATTTCTGAGTTTTCGCTAAAATAAAAAAGGTTCCCTGTCATATATAAATGTTTTTTTTTTTTAATATATCTTATTAATTTCATGAGTCGCCCACTTGCAGCTATACGAAACTGGTTTTGGATTAAAATAGGAAAGAAACTAGAATATGGTTAACTGGATGTCAATCAATGTAAGAGGATTAAATCCCCCCCCCCACAAAAGATCAATTCTATGGAATTTAATGAGAAAGCAATGTATTGATATATGTTTAATCCAGAAAACTCACTGGAAATCAGATGACCTTTATAAGATGAATTTTAAGGCCTATCCTATAAAAATCACTGGCACTTTGAAAGACCAAAAAAAGAGAAGCAGCAACACTTATAGTGGATAAAATAAATTTTCAATTAAGTCACCAACAAATAGATGAACAAGCCAGATTTATTATTCTTGTATGTAAAATAGAGAATTATATACCATTGCAAAGAAGACCTACAAGATTATAGAAAGGGTTATACAGGGAAGGCTTGTTATTGCAGGAAATTTTAACATGATCACCCCAAGATGAACAAAAAAACTATTAAGAGGTGAAAAAAAATTCTCAGATGACACCTCCCCTTTTTTGTCTTTTTTTTTTTTACGCTGAGACTTTTTGACTCCCCCCCCCTCACGCTGATTATTTTTTGGGGCATTTCCACTGTATCTACACCGTTGTTTCCCGTCTGGGGACACTTATGTTTCTCAGACACTTTTTTGAGGATTTGCAGCTGATTTGATATTTTCTGTCCGTTTACGTAAGCTTTATAATTTTTATTATCCCCTCCCTCCTGACTTTTTATATTTTGATGCCTCTTTATGAAGCCCCTTCCCTCTCCCTTATATTTTATGTTTCAGATGTGATTATGCTGTTTGGCCCTGCGAGGCCAAGTTTATTGGTCGGAATGTGACCTTATTTCTTCGTAAAAAAAAAGGTTAAATTAAAAAAAAAGTGAAAAAATTTCAAGCGAATTAAAAAGTCAAGCAATATCTCTTCAAAATTTTGTAAAAGATAATGGCTTATTTGAGATCTGGCAGACATTCAACCCAAATTATCATGATTATACATACTTTTCAATAATGCATAATTCATATTCGCGGATTGATATGATACCGGCAGATCTGGGTCTTGTCAAGACACTTAAAAAAGTTAACTATCAGCGAGGTCATCTGGACAGATCATAACTGTCTCTTGTTCACTACAAAAGACAAAAGAGTGTTCAACAATAGAATATATTGGAGACTTAATGACAAATTAATAGAACACATAGATGATCAAGAAAATATTATAAAAATATCAGAGGACTATTTTAGACAAAATAATACCAGATAGATCTCCCTGATAAACGTGTGATTTGCACAACTGGAGGCCGTGCTGCAAGAACAATTCACAGAGGTAGAAAAGTGGATCAAACACAACAAACTATTTTTAAATACTGACAAAACGGTGATGAGGCTCTTTGGAACAAAACCTAAACTACACAAATTGCAACATCCCCATCTATGTGTGGGGATAAAATCAAATGTCACGGTGACCACAGTCACTTCTCTCAAATATCTAGGTATGTGGTTAGACCCAAATCTTACTTGCAATACCGCAATACAAAAAGAAAGTGGCTCGATCCTCATTTTCCTACAGAGCACCGCAAATATGGAATAACCTCCCAGACGCCATCAAATCTTCCCCCAGTCTAAAGTCCCTTAAGAGCTCCCTATTAGCATACCTCAATACGAAATGCACCTGTAAACATGTAACATAATGACTATTTCCTACATATTTATTTTTCTGTTAATCTGTATATTTGGTCTTGTGTTAATATCTTGCATTTTACTATTTGTATTTCTGTAACCACTCAATGTTCTCGAACCCAGGACATACTTGAAAACGAGAGAAATCTCAATGTATCCTTCCTGGTAAAATCCTTTATAAATAAATAAATAAATAAATCTATCCTTTGGCCCCACATCGAAAAACTCTCATCTAAACTTTACCCCAAACTAGGTGCCCTGTACAGAAACAAATCCTGCCTGAGCCCCGCGGTAAGAAAGCAGATTGTACAACAAATGCTTATGCCGGCTATTGATTACGGAGATGTAGTGTATGCCGCTGCCCCGCAAACACACCTTCAGACACTTACCACATTGTATAACTCATGCTGCCACTTTGCACTACAATGTAACTACATGACCCACCATTGTGACATGTTAAAAGAGCTAAACTGGCCGTCGCTGGAGTCTAACCGTACCCTTCACCTTTCAAACCTGGTGTTTAAGAGCTTTTCTGGGAAGCTGCCACCCTACCTGAATAGGCTGCTTCCTCCAGCAGTTCCCTCAACCTATAACCTCCGATCCAGGACCGGCACCTTACTTGCAATACTACAATACAAAAAGACAGTGGCTCGATCCTCATTTTCCTACAGAGCGCCGCAGTTACGGAATAACTTCCCAGACACCATCAAATCTTCCCCCAGTCTAAAGTCACTCAAGAGCTACCTATTAATATACCTCAATACAGAATGCACCTGTAAACATGTAACACAGTGACTATTTCCTACATATTTATTTTCTGTTAATCTGTATATTTGTGTTGTTTTTTTTTTAATATCTTGCATTGTATTACTTTGTATTTCTGTAACAACTGGAACATTTCAATGTTCTTGAACCCAGGACGTACTTGAAAACGAGAGAAATCTCAATGTATCCTTCCTGGTAAAATACTTTATAAATAAATAAATAAATATTAATGCGTTCTGAAGGGGCACCTAATTAAACTTGGTATAATAAATAAAAAGACTACAGGAAGGTAATTTAAAGAAACTTTATATCGACATATATCAATTAAATGGTATTAATAAACTGAACCCAACCTTAGAAAACCTGCAAAAGATCATAAAACTACAAAAACAAATTAATGATCAACTATATAATCAAGCAAAAGAAAATCTATATTAAATATAAATATAATATTATAATTATAATATAAAGATTTATATTATAAAGGAAATAGGGCAAATAAAATGTTAACAACTAAATTACAAAAGAAAGCAGCTATTGCCCGAATATATAAAATCAAACAGGGAAAAGGTATAGTCTCCAGAAGAAGTAGGAAGATCTTTTGGATGGTTTTAGGAATCTATCTATAATATCCTAGATAGTGATAAATAAATAAAAATAAAGAATATCTTTAAAAATGTCAATTACCTAAACGTATGGGAGAACAATTCAATGTCTTAAACGCCCCATTAAACGCTCGTTAAACAAGGTCAGAGAATCTATTAATAAACTACAGACCAACAAAGCCCCAGGTCCAGACGCGTTCTCTAACTGATTTTTATAAAGTAGTTAAAAATATAATAGATGTCCACCTTATAGAAGTATTTAATGCAATCCAAATAATGGGTAAATTCCCACAAGAATTACTACAGGCTTATATAATCCCTTTATTAAAACCCCACAAAGAGCCAGATGAAATAGGAAATTATTGACCTATATCTCTTATTAATGGAGACACAAAGATATACAGGGTTATTTAAAGAGATCCGAATGGCTGCCATAAGGTGGACATCTATTATATTCTTAACTACTTTATAAAAATCAGTTAGCGTTCGGTTACCTTTCTTGGTCATTCGGCTATCCAGAGAGGAGGCAATTTGACAAATCTTGGCGAATTGCCTGCACATACAGTGCTTGTTCGTTGTCTGTTCGAGGGCAGTGAAATCCTCATAGAGAAGCAATGCTTCGGCTATTCAGAGAACACAAACCAGCAGTGAAAGGTTCCCGAAATGCCCTGTCATTCGGTGGTTTAATTCGGCAGGTTTATTCAGGCGAATTCCATAGGCTTCAATGTTAAAAATATTCCCGGTTTAATCCAATATCTAATAACCCGTTGATTATAATATTCTGCAGCAAAGAGTCTCTTTATTTATAGATTTTTTAGGATATTTTAAGCATTTTTTGGGATTTTTTTATTTTTAACTTTACTTATTTTTTCTGTAACAGCCCTTTTTATTATCATTCCCTGGACTTCATATGTAAATTTCAGACATTTTCGCTCTGTAGTTTCTTTGCAAACAGCGTTTCACTTTTCGAACATTCAAGCAAACTGTTTTCCTAATTTATTCACTGCATTCGTCTGCGGTGTTGGCTTTTTCCGGCGGCTGCTCTGCGTGTGATCGGCTCCTGCTCGGGTTTTTCCGGTGTATTGGGCGGGTTAATCCAGATGTTTTTGCGGGTTTCGGCGTGCATTCGCCGGGTTTTTGCAGTGAGTTTTTGTTGGCTTTGCGGCGACTTTTCCCTGCACTTCGACGGCCCTGTGATGCTTGCTGAATACACCGCAGGGTCGCCGAAATGGCATTGCCAAATTGTCCCGAATTGAAGAGAATGAAAAGTCACCGAACGTGCGGTGACTTTTCGATTCTCTTTGAATAACCCTGATATTCAGATATCCTGGCATCAAGACTTAAACTTATTCTCCCTAGTCTAATAGAATAAGATCTGGTGGGTTTGTTAATGAAAGATAATCTAGCAATCATATACGCAGACTAATTAGTATATTTTATATTAGAAAACAACATTTTCCTCTTTTAATACTCGCCTTAGATGCTGAGAAAGCTTTTGATACCGTAAACTGGAGATTTGTATGCGGAATTTCACTGTTTGGTTACCTTTCGGCCACAATTCGGATCTCTTTGAATAACCCTGTTAATCTCAGCAGATTTCTTGACCTATGATACCAAGAAAGAGCAAATATATATAAAAGAAGGAATCATGATGGTATTGAACCATTCAAAATAGATCAATGGAATAACATCGTCTTCAACCTGAAAGAGGTCATACATTGCTTAAATCTCTTAGAATTGCAGTTAAACTTATGCAAAGATGGTACTATGTGGGTACATCCCTGAACAAAATGTATCCAAGCACCACTCCAAATTGTTGGAGATGTGAAACAATGATTGGATCGTATATCCATATTTGGTGGCATTGAAACAATTCTGGAGCTTGATATATGAGATCTTGATGGATCTAAAGATCAAAATAATACCTAGGACACTGAATAGTATATTTCTCCATCTGGGATGCCTAAGGTTAGCAAACCTACTTCATATTTAACATCACACATCCTCATGGCCACCAAATAAACTTTGGCCAAAGCATGGAAAACAAAATAGGTCCCATCCTGGGAAATAATCAATTGGAGACACCCCAGCCCTGGCCATTCTTCTTGCAACCCAATCACTCTTAGGAGAAGAACCGTCAGGATCAGAGGAGAGCAGTTGACAGATCAGTAGCATAAAGGGTGTGCGGAGAGCGTCATCCGCACTCCATAGAGAAAATGGATGATGCTCTACATATGTCCTTAGCACTGAAGTGGTTAAGTGTACTATTATTATTATATACCTGTTAATTAATGAATCCTTTTTATTTTTTTGGAGAAAGTATTTTACCAGGAAGAATACATTGAGATTTCACTCGGTTTCAAGTATGTCCTGGGTGGCGAGTATGCACCGTTAGGTGTCTTGCCCAAGAACACTTACTGCGGAGGTGCTCTGGCTGGGATTCAAACCTGTGTCTCCACAGTCTCCACAGTTAGAGCGCAGTGATGTTATCTCTACTACACCCAGCCTTAAAATAAGGGATACATGTAGAGCTGAATACTAACACTTCATGGAGGCCTAACATTTGTAACTCGAAATGGAAAATGCCTAAAGGGTTATACTGCACAAAAAGACCAAAGTAGAGGTGAATTTTGTGAAGAAAATTCTACTAATATAGTGTCAAAAGGCATGACCCATAGTCGAGCGTTTGACCCCGTAACAGATATTGTAGTTACTTTATTTTTCTAAATGTTGACATTTGTTTAAAATAATAATTTTTTATTTAATTTTAGCTTCCTGAAGCCATGCTGGTTTATTTTCCCGTGGTGTGAAAAGTGCATGCATCATGTCTATATGTTTTTGAATCATTTTGTCAAATTTATTCTTTAATTAATTTGAAATTATTGTCCTCCTATGAACAGCAACTCCTATTTACATAGAATTCCCACTGGCATATAAATCTCACTTCTGGCTTGTATCAAATCCGTTTTCAGAGAATTAGCAGGAAGCAATTAGTGTTCATGAGACAGAGAAGGAGATACCAGGGTGTGATTGATGGGACAAGAAATGTCAGGGGAGACATAGCGCTCACTGCTGACTGCAGGGATGTATAGAGTGTGGTGGCGTTGGAGGGCAATTCATAAATTACAATCCTTCTGAAAAGAAACAATTAGAAAGAAAAATGCCAATATTAAAAAGAAAGATTTGTGACTTGCATCCACTTTCAATATGAAGAGCGGATACAGAAATGCTACACATCCTTATTAAAATTGCAGGTATCCAGAATGTAAACTCAGAAATAACAACAATGTAAATTACAGACCTTTGCCATGTGTAATGTGACCTTCCAACAAACAGAAGTCAAGAGTAAAACAAATAGTTAATTATTAGAATACTTTTAACCCCTTCACTACCAAGTGATTTTTTTTAAAAAAAATTTTTTAATTAATTATACATTAAGAAATAGTTATTACTGTAAATAACCTATTTGGCCAGTAGATGGCGCCATCTACTGCAAAATTGAGTTATAGATTTGTGCGGCTGATCTATTTTCTTCTATTTCTCCCTGCATCAGCTGCTGACAGCCCGATATTTCAGAGCTTTGAGCAGCTGATTTTACAGATTTAGCTCTTTGGGCATTAGGCCCACAGGGCTAAAACTTTAAGGGCACCTTCTGCAGCCCAAAATAAAATGAAATTTGTTTGCAGCAAGCTAATTTAATTTGCTTTTGGGGCTGCAGATCAGCATACCGGGATATTTCGATATTGGGGCACCAGATGGTGCCTTTCAAGCCCAAAATATCTCGGTATCGGTAGTGATGGGGTTAATAGACTTTTTTTATTGAGAATATAAAGTAGGTACAGACAATAAATAGAAAAGTGCAGTACATTTTGACAATAATCCAATTGTATATAATTGCGAAGCATAGTGAGATTATTTGTAGAGAATATACCTTTTTTTAGTTTCAATTTACTAAATTATGTGGAACGTACACAACTTAAGTAACAGAATGATTTTAAATAAATATAACTGTAACACCATTTTTTTCACGAAGGGGACTCTAGGTTTCCCTGTTCCAATCTTACTGTTAATGGATGGAGCTGCTATTTCGACCTTTTGGCATGCTAAGCTTGAAGTTCGGAATTGACAGCTGAATACTGTACCTTGATGGCTCCTACATTTCGTATAGAAGTTGTTAACAATGGATCAAAAGTAACAGTGAGTTATTCCAGGGTAACTCGCTGTTCTTATCTTGAGATGCTATTCTGCAAATTCATGTAACACTTTAATAAAAAAAAAGAGCAGTAAGAAATCCCAAACCTACCTCTGATCCCATTGGTGAAAAGGCAACTGGATCCGTCACCTCCTCTTGCTGAACACAGCAGAAGACTGGGAACAAATAGTCCCATGCTTCTTCTGCCATCCCTGTGTGACCCTGCCCTCATGAGTTGATGCACAGTGTGCAGCAGAATCGCACCTGGTTCCATGGACTCCTATGGATTTCAGGAGCTGATAATGGCAGCAGCACATAGCCCTACTCCCATTATATTTCGGTGGTTTCCAACTATACTGCCGCTGGGTTGGAATAGAAATGGTAGCAAGGAGCCACTAAGCGATATCAGCTGCCAACAATATACCCTGTTATCGACAGTGTTAGAGCGCTAGCTGAGTCCTGTTATCCAATACCATCCTATTTCATGCCATTAAATAGCATAATCTGCCATCAATGGAAGGAATTCTGATTAAATACAGAATAATAATGGTGGTCGCTATAGGATTTGCTAGAATGTTTGGGGTGGTATCCTTTAGGAAGAACCACAGTCTGCAAAGAGTTGCCCGAGAAATTGTTGAAACTTACAATTCAAGAGAGGGATATAACAGAATACTGAAGGCAATGGATGTACTATGGAGCACTGTCAAAACATAATCAAAAAATAGTAAAAATAAGACATTACTTAGACATCATAGCAAAGATCAGGAGGACCCACCAAAGCTAATGAGAGAACAAGGAGAAAACATATCAAGAATGTTACCATGATGTCAACAACAACACTCAATGAACTACAAGAATTTCTGGTGAGTACCAACCATTTCTTGCATGTTATCACCATCTCTCATATTCTGAAAATGTAGAGGCTACGGGTAAGGTGGCAAGACAGAAATTCTTTATTACAATACAATTACAAGGCCTGTTTACGTTATTTCAAAATAGTTATTCAGTCACCTCAAACCATGTGGAAAACATCTTACGAGACAAAAGTTTAACTTTTTGGCCTAAACTGTAGATGACATATTCACAAAGCCGAAGTTCATCATTCAATGAACACCAATCCAGTTTTGAAACAAAGTGGTGGTAGCATCATGCTTTGGGGCTGCGTCTCGTAACCTGGGTCAGGGACTCTTGTCAAGATAGATAGGGTAATAAATATCTTCCAATATCAAACTATACCTTGGCAGGAAACCTGCTTCTGTCAAAAAAAAACCTGGAACTGGAGAAGAATTGACAATATGACACTGTTCCAACACATATAGGTAATTTGACCAAGGCATTTCTTCGGAAATGGTAAATCAACTTCTTGGAATGATCCACTCACAGCCCAGACACCTAATGAAAACATGTGTAATGACCAAAACAGAGCATCCACTCTGCATTCTGAAGGATCTTGAACTTCTGTACCTTGTGGAGGGGGATACAATTCTAATGTCTAGGTGTCCTGTTTGAAACTAGGGATGAGCTGTTCGGTTCGATCAGTTCGGAGTTCGACTCGAACATTGGCAGTTCGAAAGTTCGTGAACTTCAAACTTTTGGCGTGTTCGGTTTGAGTTCAAATTTTTTTTTTAAAAAATGCTTAAAAAATACTAAAAAAAATCAAGAAATAACGAGACTCTTTACTGCAGAATATTATAAGCAACGGTTTATTAGATATTGAATTAAAAAACTACCCAGGGCAAGAAGGTAGACATGTGGGCGATGATTAGCAATGGACGGACTGTGTACATCGTCAAGAAACTGTATGTATAATAGCAAAAACATGTTACCTACACATAACACACATTACATACATCTACCAACATATGTCAACACATGCTGCAGCGTAATGTATTATCTGATTGTCAGACAAATGTGACTGTCATAAAATTATTCTGGCTTTATTTAAAATATTTGTACACGTGTACAGTTTTCTGAAACTTTCACACCTCAAAATTACATGTGCTTACAGTGCACGAGGCTTGCATAGGATTTTTTGCGCCGCCTGTGTGTTTCATCTTTAACCCTTTCACTGCTGAGGACGTGTGGGGAACGTCCTCATTGACTCCTAAGGAAAGATGGGGTGGAGATCCTTTGAACCCCGATATCTCCCGACTGTTGGAAGCTAATGGGGTCATGTTTGGTATCATTAGAAAGGCCAGAGCATGGCCTTTCCAATGATATCAAACATGACCATGTTTAAAGTAAATTAAAAAACAATAAATATAATAATTAAAAAAAGAAAAACGTGTTTTTTGAAGACGTGAAATGGCTCAGCAGTGAAGGGGTTAAAATGCTGCAACGGTTGATGTGGATTTTCTAGCTTACAAGGAAAGCATGCTTTACAGTCTGCCTAATGTCTAGGTGCAAAGATTCTCACCCCTAAATGACATGTGCTCGCAGCAGGGCTCTCAAACTCTGGTGCCCCTGATGTTTTTGAACTACAACTCCCAGGATTCCCTCGCCATGTATTGCATTGAAATCATCCTGGGACTTGTAGTCCAAATCATGTTGGGGGGCCGTGAGTTTGAGACCCCTGGAATACTGTGCATGAGGCTTGCATAGGATTTTTTGCACCGCCTGTGTGTTTCATCTTTAAAATGCTGCAATGGGTGATGTGGATTTTCTAGCTTACAAGGAAAGCATGCTTTATAGTTTGCCTAATGTCTAGGTGCAAAGATTCTCACCTCTAAATGACATGTGCTTACAGCATGGCTCTCAAACGGCGTAAACAACAGGTGTTAATTAATGTTTGGAAATAACATGTGCTTCTAATTAGTCTGGTCTCATGAATTTGATACATTGCCTGCAAACTGGGTGTGGCTCCTGCACATGTATGAACACTGTGCTTCTGAATTCTAAGAAGTGTTCATTTCTACTACATGTTCCTCTGATTTGCTGTTTAACCCCTTAAGGACCAGGGCTCTGCAAAGCCAATCATTAATGATGTAGATGTTACGTCATTTGTCATCAAGGGCTTAATAAAATCTTTATCACACTCCTTAGATTTAAACGTAATATTCCAGTATTTGTATGTCATGTTGTACCTCTCCCAAAGGACCTATGTGAGCATACAATTATTATTGTGTTAGATCTATAGTTTTGGTGCAAGCGTGGTGGAAGGGCTTGCTGCTTCTGCATTAGTAACACAACACAACGTGAAAATGTCATAAAGCGTACAAGCTGAGTCCCTAGAGTCTCTGACTATCCATTGTCATATATACCTTGCTTTATACATATAATACATTCCCTCATCTAACAGGATAGTATCCAGTCCCTGTGCATTTTAACCCCTTAAGGGTGGCTGGGTGTTATGTGTGGGTCTCTGATGGCGATATTTCTATACATCCTACAAATCCGCCATTTCACGGGCAGGTTATGGGGACCTCCTAGACACGATATTTGAAGGAATTTTTCTTTTTTATTTTTAACCCTTATTTTATGGAAAACTCACTGTTCCTTTAAAAACGTCTTTTTTAAAACTTTTTATCCTTGTTTCCTCTCCTCCAGGGCACTACCCGGACCCCCATACACCTTTTATGGCAAATATGTTGCATATATGCCCTCTTGGAGGGCACTCTAAAAATTGAACTTTTGAGTCCCATTGACTTGCATTGAGTTCGGTTCGTGTTCGCGTTCGAACTCGAACCTTTGAAATTGTTCGTGTTAGAATGCGAACCGAACACGGGGGTGTTCGGCTCATCCCTATTTGAAAAGAGCCGTTACATTTAATGGCTGAATCGTTAACACTGATAATTCCTCTACTATTGAGACTGAGCTATAAACTTTGATTGCAGCCAGACTGTTGTGACAGGTCATTGTAAATTAGAGTTATCTATACTTTGTATAGGAAGCGTTAATTTGCCAGCAGCCCGAGATTAAATAGTGATATCAAGGTCGTTTGTTATTCTCACCTTGAGGAGATAATTTTG